>OU611953.1:20633750-21267500 GCA_914767545.1 Sesia apiformis
CTTATCAGAGTACATTGCTCTTTATTGATATGATACAACTTTTCAAGTTTATGGTTTGATTATTAACGACAGTCTTCCACTTATTTATCATCAGCTTGAGCCTACTAGGTATGGGCCTCTCCCAAGGACCGCCACCATACACAGTCTTCTGCTTTTCTTATGCAGCCACTACCGGCGACTGTCTTCAAGTCAGTCCATCTGGCCGACACGGGCGTCCCACGCTACGTTTCCCGGTACGTGATCTTCATTCGAGAACTCTTCCACTTACTGCTGGGTCATACTCTCTTATGTTTTCACCAGCCTTTCACCTGTATCTGTTTCTTATAGTTCTTTATATTTTTGACAGGCAGTCCGCTCGATGGAATGCTGTTGTTTGAAATTGGCGCGAGCGTCTTTGCATACCCGCATACATTGATTATTTCGAAGCAACATTTTTTTGTCCCCGCCATATTGAAGGCGGTTTGATATTTTTGAGTAGTAACACGCGCTCGGCGGCGAGCAGAGTTAAATTGAGATAAATTCACACCGCGGCCTCGGGCAGTTGATTTTGGGATTCGCGCCTATTAACTGGACTTGCACGCGGATCTCCTGGAGCCACGCGAGTGTTTTGGTTGGACTTGGTGATTGTGATTGTGCTTGTGGTACTTGGAAGTGACATCTCGAGGTGATTTGCTGCCGTGTGTGAGTTGCCGAACTGTAGCGGCCACCGGCTCACCACAGGACGAGACTTGGATTACTACACAAGTATCTATTGGGAATGTATGTATTTATTCAATCACACTAAGATAGGTCACGTCTAGTAGGGACTAGCGTAGGTACACTTTCCAGATTTGTGTGTGGGCAAAACCACCTGGGGTAAGTGAGGCCTTTTGTTGTTCATTGTGCTTACCCACCATTTTGGTGGATATATTGAGTAAGTTTACATTTGGGCCCGAGTGCACATTCCTCGGGCTGCTTTCGCGTAACGCGAGGCAGGTGTGCGCCTAGTGTGCGCATCGTAAACAGCTGTTATTTGCGTCTGTGATTCTGTGAACATCTGCGACTCATGTTAAAATCGGTTAAAACACATGGATGTTGACAAGTCCGCTACCTACTTTTAGGGATCAGAATTTATAAAAAGGTAGAATGAAAAATAGTGATTACATTTTGATGAAAGGTTGCTTCATCCGATTATTCCTATAGCAACTCCGACCAATGCAGTGTTGTCAAAACGAGCGTTGAGCGTTCGACACTTTTAAGACTTAGAACTTCTAAGGCGTTAAAGGCTAGTAAGCATTATAGTTAAAAATTTTAATGTTTCATTTTTAAACCCTTGTAGTTAAAGGCTCGAGTCTAAGCTCGAGGATGGGAGCTGCGAGCAGTAATAAAAGGTAAACAAAAGCCTTTAATTTTACGTGTTTAAACCCAATTTACGATATAAAATGGTTTTTAAGTCTTGCAATAACCAGTCATTTACTTTAATATCTTATTTCCTGTCATTAATTGCATTAATTGCAAAGGCTTGAAGATTGAAACGCGTAATTGTCGTCTGGATACAAATGAAATAATTACATGTTACGAAGTGGTTGGGATGCGGGATTAGGTGATGACGCGATCAATTAGCGGGTGCATGTTGGACCAACAAGTGCGTTTGACCTATGGTTGCAGTTGACATTTACGGCTTGCTTCTTTGAGCTGAGTTTAATACTGTATTGGTGCAATAGTTCTCATACCTCATGATACCATTCTATATACACCTACAGGAAAATCGATAATCGATAAATCGATCTCCAAAGCCAAAATCATGAATTCTACCCATGATTCTGAGTTCACTGACAAAGAGGGTTTCTATTTATTTTTAAATATTAATTATTTGTACAGTTTAAAAGCTGTTATTATTTTGACCTCAAGCGTAATGTTTAAAAATAAAATAAAATTAGTAAAGTTGCAGGGCATTTTTAATAAAAAAATGTTTGTTATCCTTGAGACGTACCTATTTGACCCTTACGCTAAATTTCAAATATCGATATGAGATGAACTACACTATGGCCCGGCCATATTGTACCTATTTCGATATTAGCATTATAATGTACCACTGCTGAACACAGGCCTCCACAGTTAATCCTTAGGCGGTTTCGGGCCATAATACATCAAGCAGGGCTAGTGTGGACACATGGATACATGTGCCCCAGATTTTTTTAATGTATACCTAGTTATTGTGTCTTATAATTAGAGAATGGCTTGTATTCATCGATTTGACATTAATACATACTAGATATGTTATACAAGGACTGTAGGGCATGCACGATACAGTCTAATAGTGTTCTATGTTCAGTGACCCTCCAATTATTTAATTAATGGTTTTTGAAAATGGAACATTCATATTACGTGATACTTAAATACTTAAGTTTTAAATTTGATTTGATTGATTAAAAAATGACCTGCTTCATCTACTTCACATAGAAGTTGTCAACCAGGTTTCTTTGATAAGAACGTATGATGATCTAGAATGGGCAGCAAATCATGATCAACAAAACAATTAGTTTTGAATAACAGAAATAAACAATTTTTAATTACTAAGAATGTCAACACAAAGGTCAGCAGAGAAGCTAACTAAACCTATCATACCATCATCGGTCTGCGTCTCTCCACCGGTGGATATAAGCCTCTCCCAAGGACCGCCACCACACACGGTCTGCTGTTCTTCTCGTCCAGTCACGGTGGGCGACTTTAGTCAAGTCGTCGGTCCACCTGGACCGAGGGCATCACACGCTACGTTTAAGATGTAGCAAACGTTTAAGACCTAAACGTAAGCCACCTATAAATTTGCTGCCACTTTCAGTATTTCTCATCATCATCATCATCATCTCAGCCTTTAGACGTCCACTGCTGGACATAGGCCTCCCCCATTGTCCGCCATTTAGACCTATCGGCAGCGACCTGCATCCAGCGGGTGCCCGCAACCTTTATGAGGTCGTCTGTCCATCTAGCAGATGGACGTCCTCGGCTTCGTCCGCCGGTACGTGGTCTCCATTCGAGAACCCTTCTGCCCCATCGGCCATCGGTTCTTCGAGCTATGTGCCCTGCCCACTGCCACTTCAGCTTGCTAACCCGAGAGGCTATGTCGGTGACTTTAGTTCGTCTACGGATCTCCTCATTCCTGATTCGATCACGTAGGGAAACCCCGAGCATAGCCCTCTCCATAGCTCGCTGTGCGACAGTGAGCTTATTTATGAGGCCCATAGTCAGAGACCACGTCTCGGTGCCGTAGGTCATCACTGGCAACACACACTGGTCGAAGACCTTCGTCTTCAAGCACTGAGGTATTTTGGACGAGAAGACGCTGCGTAGCTTCCCGAACGCTGCCCAGCCGAGTTGGATTCGTCGATTGACCTCTTTCTCGAAGTTGGACCTACCTAGTTGGACCGTTTGGCCTAGGTAGACGTACTCGTCAACAACTTCGAGAATCGAGCTCCCAACTGAAACTGGGGTGGGCACGACATGGACATTCGACATGATTTTCGTCTTGTCCATGTTCATTTTAAGGCCCACCTGTTGGGAAACTCGATTGAGGTCTCCGAGCATTGTGCTAAGATCCTCCAGCGATTCTGCCATGACCACGATATCGTCGGCAAATCGAAGGTGAGTGATGCATTCGCCATCAACGTTGATGCCGAGTCCTTTCCATTGCAGGAGCTTGAAAGCGTCTTCCATCGCATTGGTGAAGAGCTTCGGAGAGATAACATCTCCTTGTCTCACACCCCTCTGCAATGGAATCGGCTCCGTGCTCCCTTCCTGTACTCGGACTGACATGGTGGCGTTGTTATACAAACACTTCAACACTTCGATATACCGATAGTCAATATGGCACCGCTGGAGGGACTGTAGCACTGCCCAAGTCTCGATCGAATCAAAGGCTTTCTCATAGTCCACAAACGCTAAGCATAATGGCAAGTTATACTCCTCGGTCTTCTGTATAACTTGCCGCAGCGTATGGATGTGGTCTATGGTACTATAGCCTTTTCGGAAACCGGCTTGTTCGGGAGGCTGGAAGTCATCAAACCTGCGCTCGAGACGATTCGTGATAACCCTCGAAAACAGCTTATAAACATGGCTCAGAAGCGAGATGGGCCTATAGTTCTTCAATAAGGTCTTGTCACCTTTCTTGAAGAAGAGCACCACCACGCTTCTGTTCCATGCCTCCGGCGTAATACCTTCGAGCAAGACGGAATTAAAGAGCTTCTGAAGGACTTTCAGTACCGGTGTTCCACCCGCTTTCAGAAGCTCTGAAGTGATTCCGTCCTCACCCGGCGCCTTGTTGTTTCTAAGCTGTTTGAGGGCCATCCTAATCTCGTACAGGCTGATGTCCGGGATGTCTTCGGTATAGTGTCGGGTCAACTTGGCTCTTGGGTCTTTGGCCAAGTTGCCAACAGGTTTAGCGACCGAGGTATACAACTGTCCATAGAACTTCTCGATCTCCCTCAGTACCTCTTGTTTGTCGGAAGTGACACTGCCGTCCTCCCTCTTCAGCTTCGTCAACTGGCTCTGCCCAATAGATAAGTCTCTTGCGAACACTTTGGAGCCTTTATTCCGCTCTATCGTCTCCTTAATACGATTAGTATTAAAGAGACGGATGTCGTGTCGCAAGGACTGGTGAATCCGTCTATTGAGCTGCCGATATGCTTCCACGTCATCAGGAGTCTGCAGTGTCATCGAACGTCGTTCCGCCAAGAGGTCGAGGGTGTGGTCGGTGAGCTTTTGGGGTCCATCTCTTCGACGATGTCTGAAGAATTTAGACCCCACCGTATGGACAGTTTCTACCAACCTGTTGTTGATATCGTCCACTGCAACGCAATCCTCTAGGCAATCGAAGCGATTTGACAGTTCAAGCTGAAAGCTTTCGGGATTCTGTATGTGGGCAGCAGTAGGTCAGAGCGTAGACTTCATCAGGCGGGACCTTTCTAACTTGACGTTTATATTCAATGTGCCTCTAACCATTCGGTGATCACTACCGGTTTTCACCCTGTGGATCACGGAGACATCATTGAATATTTGTCTCTTTGTGGCCATAATGAAGTCTATCTCATTTTTAACGGAACCGTCGGGGCTCATCCAGGTCCACTTCCTATGAGGCGGCTTCTTGAAGAAAGAGTTCATCATAAAGAGTCCCTCTTTCTCAAGAAAGTCGGCCAGCCTCTGGCCCCTCTGGTTCCGGTGCCCACATCCAAATTGCCCCACTCTCAACTCATCGTCGCCTCTTTTGCCCAGTTTCGCGTTGAAATCCCCCATAACAATATTGTAGTGTGTTTTCGAAGCATGTATGGCTCTACTAATGTCCTCATACATTGCTTCCACTTCGTTATCCGGGTGTGCCGAGGTCGGTGCGTAGACCTGTATGACCTTCAACGAATATCTCTTGGATATTCTGAGTATAAGGTACGCGACCCTGCTCGACACACTCGTGATGGCTACAACATTATTTACGAGGGACTTGTGGACGATAAACCCGACACCACCTTGGGACTGCTGGTCGCCCTCCCGGTAATAGAACAAGTTGCCGGATTTCAGGGTTATCGTGTCCTCCCCCTCTCTTCGGATTTCTGATAACCCCAATATATCCCAGTGCAACTTGCCTATCTCCTCTTCCAGCTCAGCGATCTTCTCGTCTGTCCTCAAAGTGCGCGTGTTGTAAGTCACCAGTGACAACCTACGTCGGTGATCCATGTCAAATACCACACAATAATTAATGTGAAACCACAGGGCGCTACATATAAAGTGTTGACAGATTCATATCTCTCATAAAACGGTTGGTTGAACTCTGTTGCGGTGACGGCGACAGGAAGACAGTAATGATTTATACCTTTCCGCGCACCTATGTGTTACTTATGATTAACTGTTAACACCATTGGTATTATTAGTACTTCGCTAATACCTTAGTACCATACCATTAGTCCGTTTTCACTGCTAGATACAGGCCTCTCCCGCCACGACACACGATCTTCTACTCTTCAAATCCACTCACTACCGACGATGTTCTTCAAGTCGTGAGTCCATCTGCCCCGAGCATGTCCCACACTACGTTGCTGATGCGAGGTCTTCATTCCCAAACTCGTTTCCCCCATCGGGGATCGGTCCAGCAGCATATATGGCCTGCCCACTGACACTTTAGTGCCGATTGCTGCCAGCTTGCTGATTTTTTAGGGTATATCAGAAAGTATTGGTGGTGTACTTACTTACCGTCAGCTTCCGTATAGCTACTGTAATAAGAATGCGGGGACGAACAAATGGGAACAAAGTGTAAGAACTACACTTCTTTCCATTGTATTGATTCCATTCCGTTGTTCTACACTTGTGTCCACCGTACTTTACTCACCGTACTTCACTCACCGTACTTCACTCACTGTACTTTACTCACCGTAATTTACTCCTGTATAAAATTATAAATATAAAACAAAACATTTGTACTTTAACTTAATTTCACAATGTTTAAAAACGCAGTTCCTTTATCCACTGAAATGATTTACAGAACCGTCATTTCCACCTATCCCCAATTAACGTTTTGCTTTATAAATTCTACCCGAAATAATGTTATCTTAATTTGCAGTGACAATCAACCTCATTACAATGTTATTCCGGGAGTGGACACGGTTGATTTATGTCAGCGCGCGCGCAGACCGACTTCACGGAACCACTCCGCCAATCGCAGACGATTACGCGTTCCGACAGTTACGTTTAAATTTAGAATTAATCTGTCAGAGAAATAGCTTTGATATCAAATTGAGACAGAGGAGATGTTGAGTGCCTTTCGCTAGAAGCAGAAACATTGTATAAGAAAGAAAACATAAAAACGTGGTTAAAGAGAAAAATTAAAAAGACATCAAAGCTTAACTTATTAATAGATTTTTGAAAACATAGAAAAAAGTTGCTTCTTAAATATTCCATATTCATCACTTAACCTAAATTTATACAAACCTGTATATTAAAATTTATACAATAGCCTGCACAGATTTTAAGGGCAGTAAGTCGATACTAACTGTATCGATAAATATGCCCAATATGTGGGGTCAAAGTCTAACTCATTATCACTTTATTTTATTGTAAAGTGATATATCGTGTTGGAACTTCTTAATATTAAATGTTTAGATATCTAGATTTATCATTTTATCAACTTATTTCTGCCGTGCACGCAATTAACAAAGATCGGAACAACAGAGGAGATAAAAACACAAATTTCAAATCTCAATTTTTCTACAGCAGTTTTTTCAATATATTAAATTTTGAAATAATAGTTACACATCCACATACATATATACAATAATTCCAATACAATATAATAATTCTATAATAAACTAGACTTATTAACTACAAACTGATGCTGTCACCAGAAATATATATATAGTTATAGAATTAGTATATCTATATCCTTACAGATTTAAGAAATTTGAAAGATTTTAGTCCCTCGATCTGTTGCAAGTTCTACATATTTATAAATGTCAACAATACATGAATGTAACTAACTAAAACCCCCAATAATGCATGTCATTTTCTCCGCCCGCCCTCGAGGCTAATTGACATGGTCACGTGTCTAGGCAGATCGCACTTCCGCCGGAAGCGCCGCGCACGCTGAGTGACTTATGTACGTTTCCTTCCGGCGCCCCGCTGAGAAGCCTTGGAGACTTTTTAGAAGTACCGTTGGCCTTGTTACGAAATCTCTATTTAACCTTTTGCCAAATTATATCTAGCCAATGGATTATTTAGGTGGTGAGCCCTAGGAGAGGCTTATATCCAGCAGTGAAGAGACATAGGCTGGTGATATGGTATGGGTGATTTGAATTGAAATTGAAATTACTTTCTATGACATAAGTGGAAAAAAATCTCTTTGTTTGGCCACTAAGCATACAAATATAAATAAATATGTTATTACAACTAAGTAAGTATCTACAATTATTAAAATATTAAATCAAACCCAGAAAAAAAAACGTTGAATCGCTTCACAAAATTTACCAAAACATACTCGTATAAACAAATTTCACTATAGATATATATTGATATGTCAACATATATCGGGTGCATATTTTTTATTCAATTACTATTTATAACAGATGAATCGTATATTATAGGTCATCATCATCATCATCATCTCAGCCCTTGGACGTCCACTGCTGGACATAGGCCTCCCCCATTGTCCGCCATTTAGACCTATTATAGGTAGTTAATTATATTTGTATGGTATGTACCTGTGTATGTATCTACATATACCGTATAGGTTTTGTATGTATTTATGTGTATACTCGTATGCATGTGTAGTAGTTTTACTTAATTGTACTTAATGTGCATTGTCTAAAGGTGACTGGGAGAGAATGTTTACAAGAATTAAGTCCGCCTTTTGTCACTTTATGCAATAAAGAATAAATACTTAAATAAATTATTCGGATATACATCAGTCAAAATTTCAGTTAGTAAGATGATAGTACATAATATTCAACAGAGAGTCCCATTCGTTAAGTAGCGACTTCAAATTCCCGCCTCATACCACTTTTTTTACGGATATGTGATAGTTATGAGTTATCAGCAAGCTCGTATCGTACTATTCCACATTTTTTGTTAGAAATAGATCATAGTAAACGCAAAAAAGGAAGACAAGTTGTTTATATTGATTCCCAAGGCCAAAAACATTCATTTAGTCAACGAATACGTCGATTGGTACAGGTTGTCCTATTTTGTTTGCCAGGCGTGCATGTATTTTTGCTAAATAAATGTATTTGTATTCTAAACGGCTGAGGTCTCCCCCAGTAAATCACTAGGTGATGTTTTTTTAATTCTTCTGATGTTTTCCTTCACCGCTGAGGCAGTGATATGATAACTCATAGTAAGAAGAAATTACGATAGCACGTATGAGGCGAAATGGTTGTCGATCCATGAGTAAAAGCGAAAAGGTTTCAACAGACAACAACTCTAATCCATTAGGCACCTATGACAAAATCAATAAGCATAAAAATCATTTCTGCACCCCTCGACGTGCAGTCACTTACAATAACTACCCTCGTGTGACAATGACGTTGCATTTTGACTCCGTTACTAATCTAGCGTGAAATGCACTTTTAGTGACTCTTACTAGGAAGGAATAAGGCAGGATTTGTTTCGTTTCAGGTTAAGATTTATGTGGGAGCGTGATTTACAATTGTAAAGGACGGTAGTTAGGAATTTAATTACGTGTTTTGATGGCAATAGAAATTCCTTTGTAGAATTTAATATTAACCAATGACACAATTATCAAACAGCCCTCTGATTTAAGAATCAATAAGGTGTCAACAAATCTACCTTTATTGCACACCAAAGATTACATAAAAGTGATACAAATGTTTATAAAAATATATATACGAAAAGTAGGCCTTATCCCTGACGCGATCTGTTCCAGGCAATCTTTGGGAAGGAGAATGTTAGGTAGATGGTACACATGTTATGAATAGATAGTCAATATATTTATATGCACGCTATATATCAATAAGCCAGGAAGTAAATTTCAAATAATAATAATAATCCTGTTATACATAGTAATTAAAGAAAATACAATGAAGATAACACAAATGAAACATAACAAAAGGAAATATAAGTAGGTATGTATATTATGTCAGTAGATCTGAAACGCGAATTCTTGCAGACCATCAAGTGCAGAAGAGTTACGTATCTGCGTCACATGCGGCATGAAAGATACCGTCCATAGCAAGGGCGCAGTTATCCAGGGTGGGAAAAAGCAAACAATTTTCATATAATTTCATAAGAGGTATTGTAATGCAGACTGTTAGTTACTAATTCTTTTCTATGCCGTGGCTACTTGTGGCTAATAGTACTAGCAATTAAATAAATGTGCTATAAAATGTATAATACTTAAATAAAATAAACATTTGTGTAGATATGATTTTAAGCAGATGAAGCCGCAATACGAGGCTAGTACTCGTATTAATATTTTCGGGATGTCACACATGTCTGTGACCAGATGAGTGTCGTTTCCGGATCAGTGAGTGTTTTGCTTAATAGATAACACAGACAGAAGGGACTGTGAGAAGCATTGATAATGGGACATTGAAATTATAGAAACATTTGTTCTCTCGAAGACTGCCCTTGAGCTCTGATGATTAATATAAGACTTAAGATTAACAAAAATATAACATTTTTGTTGATGTTGCCAACAATGACCACTATCAATCTCTGTGTTAATGTTTTGGATACATATGTATTTATAATGTGTATAAATTCACATTCACGTATCTTATCTTATATTGTATACTTACTATAAATACAGTTATATTTAGTAGTAATTATAATAATAATATAAGAAAATATTGCATTTCTGTACCCTATGTTTTTCTGTACAGTGAGTCGAGACAGCTTCGCTGTCGTAGAAATACAATTTCTTGAGGGGGAGAGTGCACGCTGTATTCCAACAGCCGCTGGGGGCGCTCGACCGGCCACGTTTCCCCTCCCCCACAGAAGACCACCTTGAAATGTACCTACTGCATTTTCCACTTCATATTATTTCCCTAATGTACCTACGTAACGTGTTTCGGTAGTGAGTGAGATGTGCCAGAGCTCATTCCCATCCTATCCCACCCCATTTTCCCAACCCTTTCTCCAAATCCATTCCTATTATCTCCAAAGGTAGGCAGCGCATCCGGGGTCGTGCTTACCGTTTGTCCTTTTGGACTAATGTTGGCATCCATCGCGGATGTCTATGGGCGACAGTATCCACTTACCATCTGGTGCAGTGTATGCTTGTCTGCAGCCTTCGTCCATAAAAAAAAACTTCGGCTAATTTACGCTCGAATACAGACGGGTGAGAAAACTGTACATTTCTGGGTATCCGCTGTGATCATAAACTTAAGTCACCAACGCCCATAGAAACCTACTACTTTATCTATATATATATATAAGAGAATGTTGGTATATCTGATGTTAATAGACTTCGACATCGCTTGACAGATCACCATGCAAGTTGGCACATATGTATGTTTTCATGGAGAAGGTTTTTATGCTATCGACTTTGTTGTAACTCGCCACTAGATGCCGCTGCAGCACATCAACTTCTATACCGTTCAACCGATCGCCATGAAAATTGGTATACATAGATATTTGAGCACGGAGAATATTTTCGAACTATCGACTTTGTTGTAACTCGTCACTAGATGCCGCTGCAACACATCAACTTCCATACCGTTCAACCGATCGCAAAAATCATATACAGAGGCAGGACAACGTCTGCCGGGTTTTGTTAATCTAATATATAAAAAATAATGTTTGTTTGTTTGTTTGTTCGTCTTCTATGGGTTCGTAAACCATTCATCCGATTTCGATGAAAATTGTTGTGACAAAACAAAAACGCATTGCAACGCATGCCGGGCACAGCTAGTTTTCTGTTAAATCTTTTAGAGAAAGTACAGTTAACACGGATGTCTATTATCATTAGGTTTACCATCCGGCGGTGTATTTGCTCGTCTGTCATCTCTGTATAAAGAATAAAATCGAATTGGTCAGGGAGACTCATATATAACAATAGAAATTTACGTAGGTATAAGTATGATTTATTGTTGAACTGATTAAATTAATTACTGATACGTTGCATTCACTTTATGAGTAAACATTTACTCATAATACAGACGAACAGGATTGAAAATGTCTATCGCAGGCAAATCTCTCTTTGCAGCCCACTGACTCCCGCCCGGCCTACGTCTAATCATCAATGCAGATACACGTAGCATTATACAGAAAACAAGTTGAAATATTAATCTGTAACTAAAGCTAAGACACGACTCAAATTCAAATTCAAATTAATTTATTTGTTGAACATAGGTAGTTATGTTAACAGAAACTGTTTGCAAAAAATCCTGTGTCCTAACCGTTAACCATACAAATATAAATATAGGTAGGTACCCGTACTTGTATCTGGCAATAACCACCCAATGCAGGGCGCAGGCCTCTCTAGTAAATCACGGGGGGGGGGGGGGGTTTCGGGCTGTAATCCACCACGTGGGCCCGGTGCTGATTGGTGGATCACATACTCCAGTTTTTGTTTAAATTTCTACAGCCTGCGGGTTTCCTTACGATGGTTTCCCTCACCGGCGAGCTAGTGTCAATTTTTAAAAATACGTATTCAAGTGGAGACTCAGTGATACGGACCGGGGATTTGAAGTCACGGTCACACGAATGTGTGCCGAGTAAATATACCTCTGGGCTATCAAACTTTCAGAGCTTACAGCTCATAAACCCAACAAATACTATTATTAGGTATTATTGATTATAAGTAATTATTATTAAATATAAATATGTAAATTAATTAATTTTTGCACGCACTGTAACAATACTCTTTCGAGTAAGTATTGCCTTTTACCGAACTTCTTCCTACTAAATCCCTTAGAACTGGCTGCTAAGGAAAACCTAAATTCAAATTTGCTCCAAACTCTTTCATTCGACTGCTTTTTGATTCATTCTCCTGTCTAATTTTCGATCTGTAAATACGCGCCAATTATTAGACTTCGGTAAAGCCTTCTGTATCTGTATGTTTGCGAATATATCAAAAAACGCACATGTTATTCTATAACGCGCATAATTCCACTGTATAGCCTGTATTTGAATTAGTAAAAAACCTGTTTGTGTAAAATCTGTATTTGTAGTGTCCTAAGTGCCTTTCATTTGTTTTTTTACAGTGTTTTTTTAATACTTTTACTAATAAATAAATTGGTGGAGTGAAGACTTTGTATCATTTATGTATTTGCTAAGAACCCCTCCACCGTCTGAGCAACGTTGCAGCACGAAACAGCGATTTCTAGCAGCTCTTTTCAATACCAAAAATAGTATCTTTAGTCAGTTCTAAACATTCTAAAGTCTTCGTACGGCGCTGGACACGGCGAGTCGTGTCAACAGCAGCGTGCGACTTCACGAGTGGAATGGAAACAGTTGCAGAAGTTGACGGTTGAACTGTTTGCAATGCGACACGCCGCGAACCGATTTCACATTACCGCAGTCATGTGACGTTGATGATATACGCTCAGTAAATGAAGTCAACTTCTGGTAGCGCTTCGATTTCTTTCTCTATAATAAACTATACTCTCTATAAACTTTCTCTATAATGTTTATTAAACTAGTGATTCGTCCTACAATTCCGCGTAATTAAATCAAATTATTTATTATTAGTAGTCAATAATAATAAAATGATAATTTAAAAGTCAACAGACGGTTCCCAACCAATTTGCCGAGAAGAAAACCAAATCAATGAAATATCTCAACATTTAGCTTTAAATCTACAGCAATCTTGCAGTTTCGATGAATCGAATTATGGCTATGTAAACAATTATCATCAGGCCACCATGATTGCTTACATTTTGGACAAATTGGATTGGAATAGAATATACGTAAAATACCCTTTCACTAAACCCCCAAAGCAACTGTCTAGGTATTAACTTAACGGCCACAATAGATAAAGCTTTCTGTCACATAAATACACATTCTCAGCGGGTATGAATTACAAGCAATCGAACGAGCGGCAACCCCCGCGAATAAACATAACATCCGAAGGAAACATTCAAAAATGCCCCGAGAAGAGCCCCGTGAAATCTCAGCCCACCTCATAAAACACGTGAAACAATATCTTGAACGCACCACACCACACAAACTTCACCGCCTCTCCACGCAGCCCCCTTGACACAACTGCATAAAGTCTAGAATTGCTTAAATCGGGTGCAAGGCTGGAGTTGTCAGCATTCAGCTTTTCCTTGCCCATAAAAATATATCGTCCGTTTGTAAACGCGCGCGGCTGTTTGCCACTATTTGCATATAGACGTTTGCGCGTTTCCGATCTTGGCGTGGATCATACCGGATATCATCCCTTGATTGTACAGGTAAAGAGTTCTCATGGTATGTAGATGCAATCAAATACAAATAAACTGAGTATTAATTTTATATACTTACCTATACCTATTAAAGAGTGGTCTGGCCTTGGCCGGCTTCAGAACAGCAGCACAGCAGAACGCCGACGTCCAGCAATTGTTACTGAAAGAGCTGACCACTGTTTATGTTGTTGATAATTTTTTAAACTTTTGCGATCTGTACACATTTTGTTTTTATATATGGAAAGAAGTCGGCGGACGAAGTGACAGTCCACCTGATGGTAAGTGGATACTGTCGGGGGTATTAGGGGTCAGTGTGGATACTGATGGCAAGTGGATGCCAACATTAGTCCAAAATGACAAATGTTGGCACGCCCCCGGATGCGCTGCCTACCGGAGAAAGTGTTGGGAAAATGGGGTGGGATAAGATAGGATGGGATGGGAATAGGCCAGGGCCCATTCCCGTCCTTATTCCATCCTATCCTACGGCATATTTGGCATCTGGCATATCTCACCCACTACTGAAACACGTACTACGTGGGGGAAGTCAAAGTGGGAAATGTGGAATCTTTTTTTTTTTTTTACAGATAAGAGGGCGGACGAGCAAGCGGTCTCACGTGATGGTAAGTGTCACCGCCGCCCATGGACACCTGCAACACCAGGGGGTATGCAGGCGCGCCACCGACCTTGCAAAATCAAGGTACAGGCAAAACAATCTACATTTCAAGGTAGTCTTCTGTGAGAGAGAGAGGTAATGAGGCCAGTCGAGTGCGTCCAGCGTACTTTATATTGTTTTTTTAATTGTAAATTGAGTCTGAACGCATGAAATTAAAGCCTTTTGTTTAACTTTTATTTCTACTGGACGTATTGACAGATGCCGAAAAGTTGAATAGAAATAAATATGTTATTAATGACAATAAAATTATATATGGATCTTCATACATAAAGCATCTTAGCATTCCTTAGCTGAATATCCCAAATCAGGTACAATTTCTGTTTTTCATTCCCGAAATTCGCGTAATAACAGTAAAAGCTAAGAACTCCAAACAGTCACAAAGAAGGAAATCTTAATCAGGCCCCCTCGTGGCTTATTTACACCGCGGAACACTCCCAGTAATCGGGTCATACGCGTAAAAAGGCCGGGAAAAAACTATTGTATGAAGAGAGAGGATTCGAAGATATTCATTAGGGTTTATCCGGCGGAATGAATGGAATGGCATGGCGGAGCGAGGTGTTAGAGGCAGGGTCGGATTTAAGTTTTATTTTGTTGGGTCTCTGTTCCTATGCTTCTACACAAATTGGAAGACGTTGGTATAAGGGGCGTACCACTGGAGTTACTTAAATAACAGGACACAAATAGTGAGATTCGAAGATAAACGAAGTGAGAAACTCTCAGTACAATTCGGTGTCCCTCAGGGGAGCGTACTTGGTGCCAAATTATATTTAGTGTACATTGATCACTTGTGCAGGTTAAAATTGGGAGATCTAGTCATAATATCCTTTGCTTTATTTTGAGCTGTATTTACACCGTGACTTTATTTTGAGAACAAAGCTGAGTAGGTACTTATAAAAAAAGCTACCGAAACTGCAGTCAGTAACTTCTAACATTAAATGCAAAAGAATAAAATACAAATGCGTCTCCATCTCAGCCGAAGTCAAAAGACTAACCTTGAAATAAAAATTCATTAAAGACATTATATACCCGTATCCCCAATTAGATCGTACCCCACTGCAAAGTGTTCGAAACGTCGGGATATAAATAATGTTAAATATACGCGATTTAAACCGTTCAAAGTTGTTTAATTGCTATGTATAGTAATCGCGAAAACCTAAGAAAATATTAGATCGTACAGTCTGTATAAAATACTTAGCAGTCATAGTAGACGGAAGATTGAATTGGAAACCGCACGTGGAAATGCTTTCAGGGAGAATAAGAAAGCTGATATATGTATTCAAACGCCTGCAACCGCTGATAGAGCCTCCACAACTCAGAACGATGTATAATGCTCTATGTCATTAGTTAATAAAATACTGCATAATGTCTTATTAACTATCAGGAAATAAACAATCATAAGAATTAATAGAACTAAGATAATATTCCAATCTGACTGCATGTTGTCTCTTTATCAAACCATAATGTTAGTGGCACTTTTGAAAAGTAAGTTGGATAAATCAAAATCAAGTTTTTCAAGGACAAGGTTTAAAAGTTCAATGTGTATTTTCGCTTTGAATATGGAGATATCACTTTATTGCTCAAATCATTCCTTTGAAACTATCTATTTAGTATTGAAAGATTTGCTTTACTTAAAATTCATATACGTATCTTGGGTGGTCAACTTATTCCCTATTTTATTTATACTTCAAATTCGTCCCTGTGGATCGTGAGTACTTGGTTCAGCTAAAAAGGATGACTGTAGGCTGTGCACGTACCGCCTCTAACACTTCAGCGCCGTAAGTCGGACCTGCGCGCTTTGCAAATTATATTAGTAATACCTACTATAATTATGGTATGTAATACACTAAAGATTCTAGAAGTGGAGAGAGAATTAATAGATGTATGTACAGTATCCGTCGAATCTATTCTTCTGGCATATTGTGAAAGAGAATGGGGTTATCTATAATAATAACTCATCGCTTAAATGAAAACGCATCCCACGACGGTGTATAATAATAATAACTCATGGCTTAACTGACAAGGAATTACAAGGTGTTAGCATTCAGACTGCGTTCTGAACATATGCCACTCAATTAGTTTGGATACCTCGTGAAAAAGACTAGCTCACCAAATTGCGATTTACGTGGAATTGTTGAAGATGTCCAACACTTGTTGGTGGACTGTGTCCGAAATCAACAGGAGCCTTAGTGAGGGCTCTCGATATGAACACGAATGATGTTTGTATGTTCCATAAGATACTGGGAGAACCTAATTCACAAGCAACATTTAGTTTGTACAGATTCGTGAGCCCTCACTAGGGCTGATATATTGGTACCTACATTAATGTTGTAGAATGTAAATTTAAGGTACGATCGAACTGACATATTCCATGTACCCACATCAAAATTAAAAACTGACAAGGCATCACACGACGGTGTATAATAATAATAACTCATGGCTTAACTGACAAGGCATCACACGACGGTGTATAATAAAGAAAGCGTTTTACAAAAATTAAAATAGCGATTGACATGTTAATATTATTATTTGACATGCCACTAGAAATGTAAAGTTGCATAATAATACCAATTTGTAAACGGTAACAATTCCTTAGGAATTGCTATTATTACGCTCATTTTCCTACGAATTAAAAAAAATTGTTTCACCATACTTAAAACTGAAACGCTTTCAGTATTTGAAAATATACACATACTTTTATTTAAATTCGACAATCTTATCTTTATTTAAATACTAGCTGTGCCCGCGACTTCGTACGCGCGGAAAGCTTGTTTTTGTGAATTTTTCAGATATTTTAATAGTTATTCTGCCATTCTGGGCGGAGACGAATCCAACAAATCAGAGATCATTAAAATCAGTCCAGCTGTTCTTAAGTTATAAATGGTGTAACTAATCCGACTTTATTTTATACATATAAGATTACATTTTGAGATGTATCAAAAAGGGTGGTTACTTATTTTACGTTCTTTTTTTCAACGTTTTTTTTTTTCAATATTTATTCTTTGAAAGATATTTATTTTTAAAAAGTTTCCATTAAAATGTTTTCTTATGATATCTGTTAAAAATAATTGTTAGATTATATTTTGTTATGTCAACACTGTAAGGCGGATTTCAGATGTTCCGGCTGGGAGGTACAAAAAGGAGGCATGTCATGGTGGACAGATAGGATTGTTATAAATAAAATTATAAGAATAAGAAATTATATGCGATTCCCGTGCCAGACCAATAATTAATTTGTATAATTAATAATAACAAGAATTAATGTGTATTAGAGGCTCTAGAGTATACGAATTTAAAAGCGGAGTTGTGTATTACTTGATTACTGCGTTCTACAATAATAAACAGCGTATAACCCGTCTGACATATCTTATGCAATCAAATTTCCCATGACATTTTCCATGTTTATTTATAGTGGCGGCCTCCATTAGAGTCGCCCTGTCCGTCTGATTGTCCGGCGACGTAGGGCGCTTTCAAAACAACCACTAGGTATACTTTCTTCAAAATATTGTAAGACTGCGCTTCTCAAATTTCTCAGTGGAATTTTACATGGCATCCGTTCGTCAATCTTGATTGATGTTCGCATGTATCAAGGATGTCCATGAGCGACAGTGTCCACTTACCGCTATTATGTACTCGTGTAGAATACAGAATTCGTCTGTGTTCTATACCACAGATCAAAATACAACAGATGGTACATGGTACATAGATGGTACACTTACATACTTATACATACCTAGATAATCATATCCATACCATACCGTATGGGCTGTCAACATTACGTAGTCGCAAAACTACAAATCCTGGTGTACAAAATCGTGATTAGACAAGTTAGACAAGACAACTGAGTCAGAAACAATGGTATCAGGATGAAGCATGAACTGGAGGCTTTAGTTCAGAACGAGACTTTAGCTAGGCACAGCGACTAAGATGAGCTGGACATAAGAGAGAATGTCTGAGTCACCACGAGCAAAACAAATTACAGAATGAGTGAATAAAGATGAATAAACAGTGTAATAATTTGGCAAGAGAACCACTTAAAAGAAACAGGCAAAGGACCGTACAAAGTGGAAGACGGTGGTCCAAGATCCACAAAGGGTTGCAGCATTGAAGGAAGTAAGAAGTGAGGTGGACTGACTGCTCGCCTGCCACCTTCTTTCTATAAAAAGTCGAAACAATTTTATTCAGCTACAGTTTGAGAACCGCCACGAAAGTCCTTCGTCCATCACAAATTTCCCTGGCAAGGAATAACGCAAAATAAACAAAGTGTTATTGTAGCTTATTTTCATAAGTTAATAGTCGGAGCGAACGATAACACTGCCGTTGTCGGACTCCACTCTCATGGTATGAAGTTTTTTTTTATTATTTATTCGTTTTATGTGGACGTGGCTACAACCTGATTGTCCTGTATATATTTCCATAAATATAGAAGTAGACATTTGTATACAGTAGATGCAATTGCCGGACTTATTGAATTTGGTTAAAATGTCATTCCGTAACCGTCATCAGCTGTTTTATCGTCAATAACTGGGCACGGGCTCCTTCATGCACATTGTTTTGTGAACCCACTCTTGTAGAGGTGACGTAGTTCCTTAGTGTTTGTGGTAGCGACTTTGTTGCCTATAACGACACCAACCTTCTTTGTCAGCGTGGACTCGCATTTTAAAGTCATAAAGTATAATATATGTCCCTTAGACATGAGACTATGTGCATGGGGAGGCTCATGTCCAGTAGCGGACAATAAAAGGGCTGGTTACAGATATGGTGAAATCCAAAGTGAGACAACGTGTTGAAACTGCTCATTTAAAATTGTATTTATCTAGAGTTATCTACTCATTGCTGCCGTGTACGGGTACATAAGAGTATATAAATGTATAATGACGTGTTTATTATAAAGAGTTATGTGCAATAAAGCGATGATGGAGCGGTTGTCGTGCGACGTCGCGCGGGCGGCGGCTTGGCCGCGCGGGCGACGCGTATGAATACAAACTGCGAATTACCGAACGGCGGCTTCATAGCGTACGTGAAAAGGCATGGAGACGTATTTACTGTTACGAATGATTGATGTACTTCCTTTTAATTTCCGAAGATTGTAAGTAAGAAAGAACACTTTAATTTGATATTATATTCACATAGTTATATGTAAACAAATAAATACAAATCCATTTATTTAAGAATTAATAACGTGCAAAAGGAAAAACTTGTGCTGCGGTAGCAAAATAGAAAAGCAAAAAGCAAAAGTCTCAGTGTTGGAATCTCCAACATATTTACATCTATACGATTTCATAAATTAGTTTAAAGCAGGAAGAACTTCGGAAGAATTTGAGGTCAGCCAAGACTGCACGGTTAAGAGATAAAGGCATAGGACTGCGTTTTTCGTGTGCTTCCAAGGAGTCCTCGTCTGTGTTCAGTAAACTCACTATCACTTTACTGAGCGACTCCTGACTTACTTCGACGGGACTGGACATTAACAGGATACGTTTGAGACTTTAAAATTGTTTATTGCGAAGAAAACTTGACACTGGCAGAATGTGCTAATTGTACCACAGTCATATATAAAAATAAATAAACGATATTACGAGTACCTAAATTATTGATTTATAAACACATATATTAAATAGATTGGAAATATAATAAGTAAGTTTTTTTTTATAGACATCCGCGTTCCAATATTAGTCCAAAATGACAAACGTTGGCACGCCCCCGGATGCGCTGCCTATCTTTGGATATATAGAATGGATTTGGAGAAAAGGTTGGGAAAATGGGGAGGGATAGGATGGGAATGACCTCTGGCACATCTCAATCGCTACCGAAACACGCACTTACCTAAAAAAATACCCCCCTACCTACTCCCCTTAAAAAAGTGATCAGAAGAATAGTAACCTCCATCCCCAACGAGGCATTTTGTAATATAAATATTATAAGGACTTTTTAAAACACTTCCATGTGAAATATTTTTATTTTGGCTACATAATTGTACAGAATAATAGCTAATAGATTTGTGTCCTTAATACGCCACGCTGGCTAATGAGCATAGGCGAGTCCACGTTTTTATAGGAGGTGTAGTTCCATAGGGCTTATACTTATAGCTAATTACTAAGATTGCAAAAAACTATTACGATTTTGTTCGAAAAATATAGCATGAAAGGCTACTCTACAGTCCTTATTCCTAAACCGATCTGAAGTTTAATACACCGCGTGAGTTACACTCGTATCAATGCAACAGTCACCCCCAACACATGTAGTCCCCAAATGTGGGGTCGCGTGTACCACTTACCAGATATTTGCTGGCTTTGATTTATAACAGCGCATCTGATTTCACCTTATACACCCATTGAATATTTCTTGGGGATCAGTTTGGAGCTTGGTGAATTAGAGACTGATATTGTCAATAACTTTGTGGGCCGTGTGGTGTTGGCTCTTACTTTGGAATAGCATCACCCCATATCTTCCCATATGTGTTTGAGGGATGACAAAGCCGCTACCACAAGCCTTGAGGAACTACACGAACTCTAAAAGAATGGACTCGCCAACTCGTGGCCAGCCTGGCATTTTAAAGCCACACATCCCTCATGCAGAAGACAATGTGCACGAGAAGGCCAGTGTCTAACAAGGGAGGATTAACGGCTTGTAACATTATCACGGTATCGTCAAAAGTGGAGCGAAGAAGAAGTTTGTTCAGTGGTTGGATGAGAAAAACGGAAGATTGTGTAGAGGTCTTGAGAGTGCCTAAATCCAGCTGTGGAGAGACAAGCTAACGGTAAGGACAAGGGTGCACTCTGCAATTCAACAGCCGCTGGGCGCACTCAACTGGCCTCGTTTCGCCTGTCTCACAGAATGTACTGCATTTCTCACTTTACCTTCTTCCCCAACCGGTACGCGTTACGGTAATGAGTGAGATATGCCAACGCCCATTCGTACCCCATCCTATCCTTTTCCATTTTCCCAACGCCATCTCAGAAAGGTATCTATCCGGTTATCACCACACAGACTGTATGCTCTTCTGCCGCCATCTTCCTATAAAAAAAGTCTGTTATATAACTAACAATAATATAATTGGCATGTATCACAAGTTCAAAGTCGCCCAGCGAACTACAGACAGACGTTATACTTAGAATTTCTTTGCAGAATACAACCCAAAACGAAAATATTCCACAAAGAATTGAGACCAGGTATTTGGAGGTACAGTATGAGATGTCTTCCGACTAAGTGGGACACACGTCTATTCTATTCTAGTAAATCTATAATGTGTCGTACACTCTATACGTTAACAATTAAACGATATGGTCATTAATATCTACTTATTAAAAATGGTATATTTAGTTCTTTCATCTCACGAAGGCGGGTTACGCTTAGTTGTGTTGTACTCTTATATGTACATTGTTTTAGTTTGCGCCGCGGCATCCGGAGCCCAGCTGAGCGTTCTCAAGTTTACACACACTACAACAATGTACATGTAATTGTGCTCGTACAACCACTAATAAGCGTAATCCGCCTTCGTGAGATGAAACAACTATACCTATTCTCTGAATGTTCCCTTCAAGCCTGTTTTCTGTGATTCTCACGAAAACGTACATTACTTTGAGAAATTTTCATTGTATTAAAACCTCTCGCACACCACGAATGAATCACATGTACATAATTTATTTTTTCATTATTTTATTACAGAACGGAAAACCCGGAAAACGTGGAAGGCCCAAGACGGCTACCGTATTTATTTACCCGAAGGTATCAACTCCGTTTATCCGGGCAATACTTTTAAATCACGGATTCGCTTATTTACTCACACGCGACAATTTACATATAAGAACCAATCCAATTTCAGGACTCACGGCATTCGCAAAGATTAAGGCAGTTCCACGGTGTACACAAAAACACAGTATAGAATCTTTGCACAAACAAAGGTTGCGCATACAACTAATCATAGATGCAGGATTTTTTCGTGATCCGCAACTACGTTTATGGCAGATATAATATTCGCAAGAACATTACCATTATTAAGATTTTGTGGAAATCTTCGTAACAACGTTCCTTCTATGGAGAGGCTACAAGACGCAAAATGTCAAAGTTGACATGACAAAGAAAAATTATGCGTTTTATAATAATGTGTGTAACTGCGTCTATTGAAACACCGTATATTATTTCTTAATTATTATTATAGGACTCTCGCCCTTATTAATTAATTGAAACAATTTTCTAACAATGTCATACAATTTTTTATAGATCAAAACATAATAATAATATGATGTCATAAATTAAGTTAATTATACATAAGTACTACAATAATTTTATTCTTATATCAAGTATATATTATTAATATTATCTTCCTTTTTGTTGATCTTCCAAGTTAATAAACAAATGTAAATCTGTAGTTTCGACGATCAACGATCCACGCGTCCACTCAGATATCTTACTGGCAGTTTATATTGTGTACACCCCCCTCGCAGCTAAACGACCTATCCCCACCCCTCAAAGACCATTTCCCACATAATCCCTATAAATCCACTTTATATTCATCCACCTTAAAGGCCGCAATAAAAGTATCTAGTGTAAGTATATATTTTTTGTGCGTGCCTCGAGATAAACATTTGGAAGTTTGGCTTTCGTTGGCTCATAATAAACATTATATCAATCCAAAGTGAATACCTTTCAATCCGTTAGTACAATAGCATTCACCGCCACTACATTTTGGAATTTATACAACGTAACACTAACATAACGCAAATATTGAAAATAGAGAGTGGAGTCGATTTTTATTAATTGAATCTTCCGGGCTACTTGGTCGAGGTCTTCTGGAATCTCTTCTCTTTCTTCCAAACGTTTCGTCAACAACTGCGGTTGACATCTTCAGTGGCGACTGCATTCACTTTCGGAGTTATCTCTTCAGCTTCTCAAGCGCCACTGACTCGACGACTGTGGCGCACCGGTATTTATAGTGGGCGAGGGTAGTTGTGATTGTGTGTGTACCGACGCATCGATATTTATAGTGGGCGAGGGTAGTTGTGATTGTGTGTGTACCGAGTCTGTTTTTGTCCCCCCCCTCTCGTCTCTCTTCCCCGTGAGCTTGATGTTTTCGGAGTGCTGGATACCAGATATTACGGAGTCTTAGAATCTCTTCTTTTTTTGTTAAAATTGTTGGGATGCTTGTAGATTTCAATTCCCAATTGAGACGGGAATAATAATGATTCCCGGTTGACAAGATCTTTGTGTCCCTGAAGCAGATTTCGTGGTCCCCATCCGACAAGGTATATTTAGCTTGGCCCGACTTCTCAGTCTCTCCTCTTCGACAATTGCCTTTATGTTCTTTAATGCGGGTATTGACACTCCGTTTTGTAGTGCCAATATACACTGACCCACAGGAGCATGGTATTTTATATACTCCAATCGAGGACAACGGATCTCTGGGATCTTTGACTGATCTGATGATATTTCTGAGTTGGCTCGTAGGCTTGAAAATGGTCTTCACGTTTTTCTTTTGTAAGATCTTGCTGATGCGATCTGTTACGCCTTTTAAGTAAGGTAAGAACGCCCTGCTTCTCTCTGGGTTGGTGTCGATATTGTCAGCTTTTTTGGCTCCTCTTTTTGGTTTTTACACCCTCTTGACTTCGGAGACTGTGTATCCGTTGCTTTGAAGGGCTTGGTTTAAATATATCACTTCCGATTGTAGATGTATCGGTTCGCAGATTCGTTTCGCTCGGTCCATCAGTGTCTTCATCATTGCTCTCTTTTGTATAGGATGATGATTGGAATCTTTATGTAGATATCTGTCGGGGTGGGTGGGCTTGCGGTAAACTTGATGTCCTAGACTGCCATCTCCATTTCTGCTTACCAGTACATCCAAAAACGGAAGCTTCCCATTGCCTTCTTTTTCCATGGTGAATTGGATTCTTCGATGGATGTTGTTAAGGTATTTCAGAAAGAGTTCGAGCTCTTCCTCCCCATGACTCCAGATCACAAAGGTGTCATCCACATATCGGAATCAGCACGATGGTTTTTGTAGTGCTGTTTCCAGTGCAGTCTCTTCGAATGACTCCATGTAGTAGTTGGCTACCACAGGACTCAATGGACTGCCCATCGCTACACCGTCAACTTGCTCGTAGAAATTATTGTTCACCTGGAAGTAAGTGGTGGTTAATACGTGTTCATAAAGAGACACTATATCCTTGGGGAAGTCCTGCCGTAATCTTTCTATTGTCTCCTTCACTGGGACCATTGTGAACAGAGACACCACGTCGAAGCTGTTTAATATATCTTCGGGTCTTACTGTAATGCTTTTCAGCTTCACGACGAAATGAGCTGAATCCTTTATGTATGAGGTCGTGTTGTCGATGTGTGGCTGAAGTTTGTGGGATAAATATTTGGCTAGGTCGTATGTTGGGGCACCGATTGCACTGACAATAGGTCGTAAAGGTTTTCCGGTCTTATGAATCTTCGGCAAACCGTAAAGTCTGGGCGGCAAAGCTTCGCCCATAACACAGCGTCGTTTGTCTTCGTCAGGCATCGAGGACAGTTTTATCAACTGATTTGTTTTACGTACTACCCTCGGTGTCGGATCCCGTGTAAGTTTCTTGTATCTGGACGGGTCCTGTAAGTTGGTTATCTTCTCTATGTAATCCTTCGTGTTAAGGACGATGGTCGCATTCCCTTTGTCTGCAGGCAGTATGACGATGTCTTTATTGGCGTTTAAACTCTTTAAGGTCACTCGCTCTTTGGAGGTAATGTTTCTTTTTGGCGGTTTCGCTTTCTGTAAAATTCTAGATGCTTCTCGACGTATTTCTTCAGCGTCTCCTGATGGTATAACCCGAATTGCTGCCTCGATATTTGCAACAATATCTTCTCGTAGCACATGGGCCGGAGTGAATGTAAAATTTCCTCCTTTTGCAAGTATCGACGTCTCTTCCTCCGTAAGTGGGTGATTTGAGAAATTCACCACAGTTTTTGCGTTGTCCAATGCTGGTCTTGTGTGATTGCCTGTAGTGTATCGTTCATACTTTTTTTTTGTTGCTCGGTTGTTCTAATTAAGATAGCTCTGGCGGTATCAAAATTGATCCTGTCCACTTTTTTCCAAATACAGAGGGTATTTGGAAAAAAGTGGACAGGATCACTAATCTAATCTTGAACTCACGAGTAGGTGTATTTTTAGGAGTTCCCTGTCATTTAGCGCTAGTTCTTTTCTTGTAAAATGAATACGTTCTCGCAACATTGCCTTTTCCATTCGGTTGTAGATCTGGCAGTAGCTTATCCGGCGGCGGCGGCAGTCTTAGCCACCGCTGCCAGTAGGCGGCGGTGGCTAAGACTCCGTAATATCTGGTGTCCAGCACTCCGAAGACATCAAGCTCACGGGGAAGAGAGACGAGAGTGGGGGACAACAATAGACTCGGTACACACACAATCACAACTACCCTCGCCCACTATAAATATCGATGCATCGGTACACACACAATCACAACAACCCTCGCCTACTATAAATACCGGTGCGCCACAGTCGTCGAGTCAGTTGCCCTCGGGAAGCTGAAGAGATAACATCTCTCCTAAAGTGAACACAGTCGCCACTGAAGATATCAACCGCAGTTGTTGACGAAACGTTTGGAAGAAAGAGAAGATATTCCAGAAGACCTCGACCAAGAAGCCCGGAAGATTTAATTGATATGTACACCGGTCGAGAAAGCCTACACTCCACTATAGTAGAATCGATTCTACCAATTTTTTCGATAAGTTTATTTTCGAAACGTATTGTTCATTTCTATTCAACTATAATATGCAGATTCAATATTACCAAAAAATAATAAAAATATCTATTGACGCACAAAATATGTCATGAATGGCTAATAGGAGTTTTAATGTGCTATTAAAGGCGGGCGCACACTGCGCTCATACGTTAAGGCCACATAAACGATTCCCGATATTTGTTGACGTTATTTATGATGAATATATATATATTCGTCTCCGCTCGCAGATACTCGTGACTTTTTATTGACAATTATCATTTTACATTTCTTCCTCTATTGCCGCACTTTGTTGCCGGTTTACGTGTTATAACTGTATTGGATTTTAAAGATGATATTATTTTTTTGGTGGCAGGTGCCATAAAATGTACGAATTGAATATAAATTCTGCCGTGGAACATTGAATAGTAGAGAATAGTACAGAATATTGCTTGTCATAAGTAGATAGATAGTAACTCTTCATTGCACGCCGGAACAAAACAATACGATGTCAAAAAATGCAAACACAAAATGCACAAAAGGCGATCTTATCGCTAAAAGCGACTTCTTCCAGAGAATCTTTGCATAGAGAGGAAATAAAAATTTCGATCACAGGTGTACACAGATGATATCTAATATTAGCTGTATACATAAATTCCATAATAGTTATTGGCTGGATCTTTAAATCATAGATAGATCATAAATTTAGTTAAAGTTATGAAAGTTATTTAGTTAAACGTTTAAGCGGCCAACGTGTTATTGTCCGTCCCGACTTTGAGAGTCTTATTAAGACTAATTAACCTAATTATTAAGTTGTCTAATTAACTCCATTTACCTTTGAAAATGGATTGAAAATTTAAAAAGTCTAATTAAACTCTCTAACTAGACGTAGTAATAAATATTGCAGGTAGTGGTTATATGAAAATAGCGGTCATGTGCAGTTGCGGATACAGTGTAACAGTGGAAAAATACACGCTGATAGTATGTATTCTATACCTGGAAACTATATATATCCCGTTTTCCCCGAGAAACATCACTGCTGTTTGGAGATATTTGCAGACTTTTTATCTATTATGTTAAAAGAATAATTTAATTGATAAAATGAAATAAATGTGGGAAATTTATTTCATTACTTTGTATGAGGGGGAGAGTGCACGCTGCAATCCAACAGCCGCTGGGCGCACTCGACTGGCCACGTTACCCCTCTCTCACAGAAGACTACCTTGAAATGTACTACATTTCCCACTTTATCTTATTTCCCTAATGTACGTACGTGTTTCGGTAGTGAGTGAGATGTGCCAGAGCCCATTCCCATCCTATCCCTCCCCATTTCCCCAACCCTTTCTCCAAACCCATTCCTATATCCAAAGGTCGGCAGCGCATCCGGAGGCGTGCCAACGTTGTCATTTTGGACTAATGTTGGCATGTATCACGGATGTCTATGGGCTACAGTATCCACTTACCATCAGGTGGACTGTATGCTCATCTGCCACCTTTGTCCATAAAAAAAAAAATAATAACATTCGTCTTGATTAAATACGTGCATATATTTTGTTTGATGTTTAGTTGATTCTACACCTAGTTACACATTATCATAGAGAAATTCCAGCTTAATTGCCTTAACACTTTCTCCACCAGCCAACCTCTGAGCTGATCACAGATATTCAATTAAAAGTACTTAGCAGTAAGCTCAGCTATCTGACTTATCAAAGAAGTTCGATTTTATATTAACTTAATTATATACCGTAAACTATCAAAGTATATTAGCTTTGATCAGCGATTGTTCTCTTTTTTATTATTGGCCTTATTGGGCCAAGCCGCACTTAACATGTTTAAGGACCTTCAAAGATTAATTTTATTTTGTCATTTACAAATACGCATTTCTAAAAGAAAACGTCAAGGAAATAGTAGTCATTCAATCATCGGTTCACCAATCACTTACAATTCATTTTGTTCGCGAGTCATCCCCTATTTTGCGCGTATTTTTATCGCGGCGTAAAAACCAAGATGTGCGCGTCGTCGCGACCCGTCGCCCATAAATCCTGTGTGTGAGCAAGTGTGCGTCGCGCTTTAGATGAGGACTATCTATGACCCATAATAGTGGAAGTGTTTAGGGTATTGGATAATTTGCTTATTTGATTTAGCTGGTTCATAGAGTGGAACTTAAAGCTCAATGAATTAGTTATGTTTTATACGAATATATATAGGTATTAGTTTTTCATTTTTAAATTCAATTGAAGCACTGATTTTTAAAAAAACTTGAAGTGTGTGATTATTTACAGAAAGAAGCGAAACCGGATGCGTTGCCTATATTTGGAGGAATGATTTGAGCAAAGGGTTGGGAATATGTGAAGGAGTACTACTGAAACACGTACCTACGTATACATTAGGGGAATAGGAGAAAGTGGGAAATGCGCCACATTTTATGGTAGTCTGCTGTGAGAGAGGGTAACGTGGCCAGTTGAGTGCGCCCAGCAACTGTGGAATGTCAGCTTGCACCATCCCCTCCCAGTTGGATAAATTTACATTGAAGATGAAATTGTTGGACTTTTTAATTGCATGTACTATTTTCAAATAACTTTAAATAATAATTTAAAGTGCCTCCCCACAGCTCACTCACTCATAAAGTGAAATGTACTACATTTTTCACTTTATCCTATTTCCCCAATGTACGTGTTTCGGTAGTGATTTAAATAAGCCAGAGCCCATTCCCATCCCAGACTGTCCCTCCACATTATCCTAACCCTTACTCCATTCCTGCATCTTTTAAAGGTGACAGCGCATCCAGGAGCGTGCATTTGTCATTCTAGACTGATGTTGGCATGTATCGCGGATGTACATGGACGACAGGATCCACTTACCATCAGATGTACTGTATGCTCGTCTGCCGCCTCATTTCCATAAAGAAAAGAAATCATAAAGTTTTAAAACACTTTAATTGCTAACCGTAGCTACGATTTTCCATTACCCTTAAGCCGCTTTTACACTCGCCCCAAGTCCGACAATATCCGGTTATATTATCCGGTTTTATATCAATCGTTCGCCTTAATATTCAATTAGTTGTAATTGCTAAGGAGATGAGAGATATCTGTGGGGCAGATTAACGGCCGTACACATAATTCATTACGGTAATGGAGACGGTTACGGACGCCTGTAACTTTTTAGAGGCAGTGTGTAGATGCCTTAATGCGCTATACAGGACGTTGATTGGAAATTTATGTGGTTTGGTGTTTTATGACGTTTCTGAGTGATTGAGGCGTTAAGTTTGATAAGACTAGTGTCTCATCAGGATAAAAAACAGTTTGGATATACATATATCTCGGTTAAGTTTGATAAGACTAGTGTCTCACCAAAATTGAAAGATAGTTTGGATATAGTCATTGGTACATATATCTCGATTAAATTTAATAAGACTAGCGTCTCACCAGGATTGAAAAATAGTTTCGATATAGATATACTCGTATTTCGGTTAAGTTTGACAAGACTAATATCTCACCGGGATTGAAAAATAGTTTGGATATACTCGTACATATATTTCGGTTCGAAGATGAACCAAATCAGTAATTATTCCAAAATTATGAAGGTATAAACTTACCAAAAAATATAAAAAAAATATGTTTTTACAGGTTAGCGTGAGATATTCGGCGATAGCCTGATAGCCTAGGAGAGCGGTGATAGCCTAGGGATATCTATACTCAACTCACATCGAGTTCAAATCCTGGGCCCGTTCCACTGAGTTTCTACTTAACTACTAACTCTAAACTCTAACTCTAAATTGTCACATTTTCGGCAGTGATGGACAACATCGTGAGAAACCCTGGGAAATAAATAACAAAAAAAAATCTGGAGTCCACCTATCCGCACCGGGCTCGCGTGGTAAATCACGGCCCAAAACTCCCCCGTGATTTACTAGGGGAGGCCTGTGGCCTACACTGGGACTTTATAGGCTGATAGGTACAATGCAATGAGATGATCAGAAACTCAAGTGGTCTATGGTATAAAAATCAATCATTAATCGTCAAATCATTAATCATTAATCAAGTTGTCTAAACATTTTTTTTGTTAAACGTATTGAACAAACGAATTCTCCATTCCGACTGACATAGCGACTACTATCGTTTTTGTTAAACGTATTAAACAAACGAATTCTCCATTCCGACTGACATAGCTACTACTATCGTTTTTGTTAAAGGTATTAAACAAACAAATTTTGCATTCCGATTGACATAGCGACTACTATCGTTTTTGTTAAAGGTATTAAACAAACGAATTCTCCATTCCGACTGACATAGCGACTACTATCGTTTTTGTTAAACGTATTAAACAAACGAATTCTCCATTCCGACTGACATAGGGACTACTATCGTTTTTTTTGTCACAGGTAGATATTTTGTCAACCTGGTTATTTATGTTTTTACTGTTTCCTACTAAATTCACATCATTACATAATCCATCAAGCTGATTTTCCTCGACCTCAAAGTTTGCCGGTCGCCGGCCAGTGCTGCGCTAACAGGATTATATCGATAGTATCGATACGTGAGCCCGACTTGGAGTGCGTCTTAGACAGCACTAACTGCATTAGCTGCGGTCACAGCTCAAGTTAGCGCTTCTATCAAGTTACCCCGTGTTTGGGATGCGATTTTTCTAAACATATTAAGGCTTTACCATAAGAATAAATAATATACCTGTATTATTTACTATTCATATGGCTTTATCTTAAATTATACTTAACAATAGAAAGAACTCATCTAAGAGAAAGAATAAATTAGTGTTGTGCTGTTTAAGGATAATTTTGAGAACTCAAGGAGAACCGACGTGTCATCAATCTAATAAAATCGTAATAAAGCTGTCTGTACAATAAATATTTTTTGAAAGAAATATTGCAAAATATCGAGGCTTGTGAATTTTTTGGAATTTCTGTCTGTTTGTCTGTCTAAACAGGCATCATGCAAAAAACCACTGAAAGTATTTTAATGAAACGTGGTATAGTCGTAGCTTCGAGAGATATACATTATTGTTCACCAAAAACATATACAGAGATACAAAGTACAAGTAGTTAGAAATACAACTGGCGGCCTTATCGCTAAAGTGACTTAATGGCTCATTTACACAAGGAGAGTTTCTCGAACGTCGGTCAAAAGCTAACATAAACAACTGTTATTATCATCTGATCACTGTTATTCCTGTTATCATCATGTGAACAGTTGTTTGTAGTTTGGGTGCATACGAGAATCGTATACAATATTTTCGCCTTTAACCGACCGAGAAACTCCTTGTGTAAGTTGTACGCACGTATGTAAGTTGTATGTATTACAATGTTCTATGTTCTACAATGTTGTATGTTCTAAGTTGTAGTTGTACTCCTTGTACTCCTTAACGCTGGCACTGCCCCTGATGTTGCAGGTGTCCATGGTTGGCGGTAGCCACTTACCATCACGTGGGCCGCTTACCAGTCCGCCTGCTGTAACATAAAAAAGTAAAGTAAAACTATTGGTGTCACCGAAGTAATAATTATAGCAAAGAATTTTCTCCTTTTTACATTGAATATCACTTTCATGCTGGATATTTAATAATTTACAATTTAATCATTTATATTTGTTATCTTGCGTAGATGAGTAGAGCAATGAAAACTGTGGTAATAGCTCTCAATCGCACACAATATAATAGCTATCAATTTCGGTAAGCCGATTGCATCGATTAGGTCCCAATTGATGCGCAATTGCCGGCATTGTGTGTGACGGGATTAATTTGTACCTCGCTGTTACTACCGATTAATTTGTACTTCGCTGTTACGCCGATTAATTTGTACCTCACTGTTACTGCTGATTAATTTGTACCTCGCTGTTACTGCCGTTTAATTTGTACTTCGCTGTTACGCCGATTAATTTGTACCTCACTGTTACTGCTGATTAATTTGTACCTCGCTGTTACTGCCGTTTAATTTGTACCTCGCTGTTACTGCCGATTAATTTGTACCTCACTGTTACTGCTGATTAATACCTAAATTGACAGGTTATACGCTGCCAGTGACAATAATAGCAATTTGTAGCAAAATGCGACAGACGCTACTACAGTTCATCTGGTGGTCAGATCATGCGACATCCGCGATACATGCCAACATGAGTCCAGAGTGACAAACAGCACGCTTTCCACCTTTAGAAATTTAGAAATGGATTTAGAAAAATAGTTGGGGAGTGATAGTATAGGCATCCTAACGTATTAAACATCGTCCCATCGGACGAGAATGGGCTCTGGCATAGATATGTCTGGCATGTGAGAGTGGGGTAACTTCACCAGTCGAATGCGCCCAGCGGCTGTGGGATTGCAGAGTGCATTATACGCAAAGGATAAAAGGGTTAAAACTGTGCTTTAGCCCTACTATTGGAGTAGTTCTTTCGAGGGATGTATCGCTTAAAACGGCACGCTGGTCAAGAAGGTAAGAGAATCCACTAATTTAGAAGTAGATACTATATATAGCTCCTCAGGGCTTCTGCCGCTAGGCTTTGTTATCCCTTAGTCGGCTTTTGCGATACCCTCGCGGCCACGTGTATAGATCAGGCTATGCATTAAAAGCCCTATTTTTTTAAGACCATATTTAAGGTTATATTTTAAGGCCATGCATCACTCAGTGCCCGAGGAGGTCAATGCCCGACAATGAACGATAAAATTAAACGTTAAAAAAAGCCTTTATGCACTAAAATGAAGAAAATAAATATGGATGTCATTACATACAATCATTTCAAATTACAAATCCCGCGACAAGCTTATAAATTACAAATCCCGCGACAAGCTTATAAATTACATAAAAATATTAACTTAATGATTCGATTCGTATGATTTGTTTATTTACTTTGCTGGCGTACACCCATCAGCACTCAGTTAGTCCTTTTGTTGGTTTTGGGTTTAATTATACTTATCAAATAATAGTAATGACTTCTATGTTAATACTTCAATTTAGTGCATTTTAATAAAGCTTTATTTTAAAAGACTTTTTTAAGTTTCATTTAAGTTTTAATAAACTTCTCAACTCATAAATTTCCAGTACCTACTTAACGCTTAAAATTCGTTTGATTTTGATCAAACCAACGCTAACGACATCCATCTCGCCGAACCAGACGGTCAAGCCCATGTCACTAACTTTCTGTCAATGAAATTGCGAACCCATCAACCCATCGCCGTTCTTGAGTTCCACAGTGTGCTGGCCTTCTTAGCTGCAGTGTCAGGTCAAGGTCATGACACTAAGGTGTTGTCATTAAAACTACGAACCCAAACACGAAGTGTCTGCCGTTCGCCGTTGAGGAGTTCCACAGTATGCTGGCCATCCTGGCTGCAGAATCAGCTCAAGATCGTCAGATTGTTGTATTGTCATGGCTTTTACATACATTTGTCAAATTTATAGGCAGTAGTGTAATTATAAATGAATTAAAATCGACTTGCAAAATTTGACCTAAACGAACTAACAAACATGTGAAGTTAAATAAAAGCTTGTATTAAAAATGGGTTGGTTACGACTACCATCACATACAGAGATCCAAAAATAAAATAACTTGGGTACAGTCTTCAGTATCTATCGAATAAACAAGAGGTGATTATAGAAAATCTCTTAAAGAATACCGAAACGCACTTAAATTCCTAGTTCTTTGACAAACAACATTCCCAAAGAGAAATAAGAAAGTAAACATTCAAACACAGAGCGCCTCTGTACCGAACAATGATAACGACGTTTTGAATGGCACTCAACTCATTACGTGCCGATATCTTTCCTCAGGAAGCTTCTAGGTATTCAGGAGAACCTTCGGACCTAACTCCCATCAAACGTCCAACTAAGTCTGAACCTTAAACTTGACGATTACGGTTGAGAATATCTTGCAGGTCCATCAACAATGACACTAAATACCTAATGAGCATACTCCGACCGCTGTCAATAGGAAACGTCTTAATACCTTGACTTACTATCCAATGTAAACCCAAATGGACAACACATAGGGTTGAGAATCGCGTGGAATATGAGGACAGTTGTAAGTACAAGTAGTACATTGTTCAGGAGGGATTGTGCAAGCGTAATTAGTCATTAGCGACAGTGTAGTAGGCAGGAAGAGACTGCGATTGACCGGACGTGCGAGGTTGTAGCTGATTGGTTTATGGGATTGTGCTTCATTGGTAATTAACCGTAAATCCGTGTCTATGGTTATAATGTGTTGCTACTACGCATTGGACGCATATTGGAGAGACTACTTGGTGTCCGTGACTTCGTTCGCGTGAATTTTAAGGATATGTACGGGTAGTTTATTCTACTCCTAGTCTCCTACCCATCTCACAACTTAATCCGATTCCACCCCCTCGAATGGAGTATATGATGGGTTAAGATTATCATCTCATTTCATATTACATATTCCCGTGACAATATTGCAATGATTCCCGAGGGAATTTATAACAGTTTGGGATACCTAAGTTGAACCAGAACATAAACTACAACTTTACTACAACCTAATCCGACTCCACCCCATCGAATGGAGTATATGATGGGTTAAGTGTAACACCTCATTTCATATTACATATTCCCGTGACAATTTTACAATGATTCCCGAGGGAACTTATAACAGTTTGGGATACCTAAGTTGAACCAGAACATAAAGTACAACTGTAAGTACTAAATTTAACAAAAATCCAATTTGTGGTTTTTAGTGACGCGTGATATTGTTGACGCAGGCTTGATGATGATTCCCGTGGGAACTTCATAATGGATCTGGATAAAATGTACCCCGAATATTAACTCAATGCGTATGTTATAACTCCACCAAGTTTCATTAAAATCCGTGTGGAGGTTTATGCGTAACATTTGTTTAGCTAGGCAGACAGTAACAAAATTTCAAAAAAATCTATATCATTCATAGTGCAGACAGAAATGATATTTTCTTAAAAAAATAATAATCATGTGCAGCCTCGGCTTTATTACGATTTTATTGCGTGTATAGATTTTGAGGAAATACATCTTGAATTGCTAAGAATATAAAATATCATGACTAAGAATCACCGGTTGATAATAAAACATTGATAATCAATTCCGCGAATTATTCATTTAGACATAAACAGAAGGTATATTAGAGTTTATGAAAATCAATACATAAATTCTTTATAACGATTTCTATAAGAATTCCACAGCATACCTGCTCCAGAACCCACTCATTTGAGAAGAAACATCTATGCAGAGCCTTGCTAACAATAATAAAACGTATAGCACATGACACTGGTGCATTACGTTGGAGGTAAATACGAGATGGAATCTCCTCCAGTAAACGACAAAGAAATCTAGTAGGTACCCACTGTGCGTAATAGATAGTAGACACGTATATTATTTAAGCTTAATTGACATAAACATTCTTAAGCTTGCCCGAATTGTCCAAAAGTATTAAAACAAACAAATCGATAAATACACCTCCACCTTGTACGGCATTATGATTGCTACGACATGGGAGGGAAGGGGACAGACGACCGAGTGTCGTAAATGAACCTATTAATAACCGTGGACGTCGTAACCGTGGACACCATGCCTTTACTTTTGATCTTTGTTATAGCTGTTCTGCGAGCATAGCCTCCGAAAGTTGTCTTATTTTTTTTTTCTCGTTCATTTCTAGATCGTGAGGAACAACCAGAATACAAGGTAAAGATAAAGATACTTAAAGATTGATGTAAATGTAACTAGCTCTTTTAGTATTCACTGCTTGTCTTGTGCACGTGGAATGTATGGGGCCATCAATAAATTACGTCACACGAATTTCATGATTTTTTGAGTCCCCCCCCCCCCATCCCTCGTCCTTGTCACAGATGGTCACATTTGTGTGACCACCCTTCCCCTGTCACATACTGTGCAATTTTAAATTTAGAAATTATTAAACCTTATAATAGAGTTGGTAATATTTTAAAGCTTTCGTTAGAGTTGAAGTTTAGTTTAATACTTTAGATTTATACATTTATACGTCACGTCAAGATTTATACGTCACGAAGCTTATGACTCGTCCCCACCCCCCTTGTCACACGATGTCACACTTTGTTGACCCCCTCCCTCTCCCTTAACGTGTGACGTAATTTATGGATGACCTCCATACACATTCCTCGTGCACTTAAACCGCTTGCATTTTTAGTATGGTCCAACTCTTTTAACCTCAATAAAGTTACTATCACTACTGAGCGACCCCTAAGTTCTTTCGGCGGGACTGGGCAGTGACGAGACATGTTTGGAATTGTTTTGACTTTAAAATTATTCATTACGAAGAAAACTCGACATTGGCACAATGTGCTAATAGCGCCATTGCCATATATGAAAAGAAAAAATATTTGATAATCTCGCTTGTTCATTATGCATCCACTCGTATAGCACCCTAAAAACGTTCTAAGATCTATAAATACATCCAGATGAGTAGAGTATCACCAATACCTATAAATGTCGCCAATAACGTTAGCTTAGTGAACAAACAACTCGTGTTATCAATATGCCGCGTCACGTCCAGCCTTTTTTGTTAAGGACCCCTGAAAGTACAGTCCGTATCAATATTAAAATAAATGCCACTAAAATATACGAAGCAGTATTCAGTGATCTCATGAAGAGCATGTGTGTAAAAAGGATATATTAAGAGAAATTCAATTTTAATGTTAAAAATTTTAAATTTTTAACAGACTTATAATTTTTTGACTTAAAGCTAATTGGAAAGAAGTTCCTTTACGCGGCTTGCGATAGGTGTGATTCGAGAGAAAATGTAACGTCACGTAAGATTTTTACCCCCTCCATACGCTTACGCCATCCGTTATTCGAGTGATTGCTATTTACTATATTTATATATTTACATTATAGAGAGACAATAGTGCAATCACGAATCCAACGTTTCACTGAACTATATAGATTTTATTTCGAATTACATTCGGAGTTTAAAAAAACATGCGCGAGGGTCTTCGTTCCTGACGGGGGTCCCCTGACCGCACACGTTTTTTTTTAATTATTATTCTCATTTTTAGAAGGGAGTTATATATACATATATATATATGATTTCTGTAGTTGTGTACAAAAAAGACACATACAAATTCATATTTTAATATTTCAAAGTCAAAAATGTCCTAATTTTTATTATCATAAATATATTTGTAACATCTGGCTGCCTTTTTTCAATAATAAGATAAATTACTCACGACTTATTATTTAACATAGCCGATATTTCGGTCCAGTTACATGAACCGTGGTCGCGGCGAGACTGTGGAGACAAGTGAAGGTGTTGTCGCTATCGACAGACAAGTCTGTTTACCCTCCGTCGTGTTCGTTCTTGATTCACCTGGACCGAAATATCGGTTGAGTGAGTAACCCATTTACATTAGAGCGGTGATAGCCTAGGTTTATCTGTACTCTATTCACATTCGCGTGATCGAGAATTCAAATCCTCGGTGCATAGCACTGAGGTAGCAAAGTACGGATTTTTAAAAACTGTCACTAGCTCGACGGTGATGGAAAACACCGTGAGAAAACCCGCATGCTTCAAAAACAATAAAAATATCTGGCGTATGTGATCCACCAGTCCGCACTGGGCTGGCGTGGTGGATCATGGCACGAAACCCCCCAGGTATTTACTAGGAGAGGCCGGTGCCCTGCAGTGGGACGTTATAGGCTGAGACACATCCCGTTTAGATAACAGTTATATTGTAATTTTTTTTGAAAATTTATGAAGTAGGTATCTAAGTTAAATATGATAATTCTTGAAAAAAGACAGGTTTATGATAAACATTGTATAGGGAACCTCAGTATACACTTATAAAATATTCAAAATTATTTGATTAATTTTGTTTGTAAACTTTGAAAAATATTCCAGAATTAATCTTATTATTTCAAAATTAACCTAAACTTAATCAAGAGATCTGAAAAGATTGTCTTGTATGTACTCAACTGTATTATGCGGTGGACTGTCCCTACCTACGTCGGTACAAGTAATATGGGGATAAGCTATATTGATAACTATCTCAATCCGGCCATCCGTCCGTCCGCTCCCGAACACGGCGGGGGGCAAAAAAACACCTACTTTTTACGTTGGATTCCTACTGGATATTGATTTCAGAATAAATTGCTGACCTCTTTGTAGTATTAGAACGACGCAATCTGTATCGAAAGGTCTATCGAAACGACGAAATTTCAATACGTTTTTCTATATATATATATTCATATATTATTTTAATACAAGCATTAGGATACATACGACTTGGGAATCACATTTTCACATAAAAAAAGGGAAGAAAATATTTCGACATACAACACGATACGATACATGCGTAGGTACATACAGATACATTAGTGTAGTGTAGTGTAGTGTAGTGTAATGTAGTGTAGTGTATTGTAGTGTAGTGTAGTGAAGTGCAGTGTAGTGTAGTGTAGTGTAGTGTAGTGTAGTGTAGTGTAGTGTAGTGTAGTGTATACATTATACAGTATGTGGCGCCTAGAATTTATAATTTATGGCCAAGCGGGTTGGCGAGTCTACTCTTTTAGAGGTAGCGTAATTCCTCAGGACTTGTGGTAGCGACCGATTATTTTACAATGACTGTGTTTTATAAATAAAATAAAATAAATTGATTGGTGGATAAAATCTGTTCGACTAGCATTGGCCACTGTTTTAAAAATGTGTTTTGTTTTTATTAACGCTGATCGAGTTTACTATTTATCTTATGTTTTTTATTATCTTATGCCCATTATTATTTATTACTTTTTATACCAGAATTATCCTAAAAAAATGTACAATGAGTCAAATTAAAAAGGTCATAAAGGACCTTTAAAAGTTTCAAGGTTCGAACGTATAACTCGAGGTCATGCTTTAAGGATCCACGTGGTAAGCCAACTACACCTACTGGTCTTGCTTTCAATTTAAAACCCTCAGGTCTTAAATCATAGCATATGTCAGAGAAATTTCGCCTTGTCCTCACAGGTAACAAGTGCCATTAATCAAACTGAAACTAATGTTAGAACGTACGACCTCTGTTAATAGTAACGAAACTTGAAATCTCTCGCGAGCAGTTCCATTTCTTGGCTGGCGGTAACTCAATTACCCGCGACAGGTCGCTTGCGATAAATGCGCTTTGTTAACAGTGTGATATAAACTATAAGCGCGTAGCGGTAATGTTGTGATATATAAGTAAGAGACGGAGAGCGGAATAATCGCTGTTGGAATCTGCAACATTTTAATATGTATGCGATGTTATAAATAAGTTTACCCGACAGCAGATCAATGTATAATAACTATAATAAATTTATTCATTTATTAATTAGAAGCAAAACTCCAAGACAAGGCCGTTAGAACATTTTCAGCTTTATGACACTGTAGAAAATCCGAAATTGGCATTTTAAGCCGCCTTTTAGTTGAATTAGAGCAGAAGTTCGGTTCATTACATTACACAACAAAAATTACACCACGTTGTTAAAGAACTTCATGTCACAGCGAACTTGAAAGAACTCAAGCGGCAGTTAATATACATTTATGGAAGTTAAAATAAAAATACACACTTATAGATCACCAAATTGGTATCTTTCAAATTATTTATTCTAGCATTCTCGCCGTCTGCACTAAATTCCATTTAACTAGCGCTAAATTTTAATAAATTCGCAATAATATCTTAAGCGCTAATATCTGATAATCTTTTCTTTATCTTCCACTGCCGAATATGGTCTTCTCCCAAGATTAGCTATTATGCACAATCAGTTCTACAATCAGGGTTCACGTTTCGGTATTATTAATTTTAACATCGGGTTTAAATCTTATGACTTATACCATTCGTCACCGGGCATGCGGTCGACATAACTCATAGGCTCGCACCTCGCACTCGGTTAGTTGCGAACTTTGATATATTGCCGTGTTGCTACTACACCTGAAATGGGTTAGCTGATTGTAATATTGTGTTTGGGTTTGAATAAGATGTTTAATCATGTGCCAAACTACGGTTTAGGAAAAGTATAATACAAAGACTTAATTCCGTTCTTATCTTTGTTATCTTAGCTCGTACTCAAGTAAGAGAGGCACTAATTTCTATAACACGCCAGCGAGCTTGATCTTTGTAAACAGTTTTTTTTTAATATCGGCTATAGGTCCAAAATTTTGTAATAAAGCACCAAAATCTTTTTCATGAACAAAGCGTACTATACAATTAACAATTTTCTCATTGATATATCTTTCGACTTTTTTTTTCAGTTTTGATAATATTTCCTTCTCTTTCCTTATTTGGTGTTTCAATCCTTTGTGGGTTATAATCTCCTCCACTATTCTTTTCCAACTGCCTCCATTCCTTGTCTCTCTCGTCCATGCTCTAAACTTGCCTATACGAGTAAATAATAGGCAAGCCAATAGTTTCTGCTAGCCCTAGCAGGCTGAATATCGTTCAAAATTACATTATTGTAATAATATATATTTAATTTCTTGTTGTATCCATATTTTGCAAATACTGTTTGAATTCTAAAGAATTCTAAATTTGATTTCTGAAGACTATTTTCGTACGTAAAATTCGTAGTAAATAAAGCCCGAGTCAATTATTACCTAAGTAGATTCAGCGAGGGTAATTATAAATCTGTCTATTTACTTGATTGATCCTATACGCGTAGGTGCAAACTCATAACAGAGATCAACACCTCCTCCAACTCGTAACTGCCGATTCACTGAAGTACTCCAAACTACTTTAATTACCGACTCCATCTAATCAGACACCACCTCTGTATCTGGCCAGGTCCCTCTAAGTGGTCGTTAAGAACAATTAACAACTGTACGAGGCGACTGGGGGGGTGAGGGAGATGTGGAGAGAGGCGGGGGCTGACCTAATGATACTTTATACGCTGATATATTATCATATTAACAGGATACGAGAGTTTGGGACTCAAGTTTCTGTGTTTGTTGCGAAGGAAACGGTTAGGAAGCGGTAGATACATGTTACTTTAATGTTAGGTGAGGCGATAATTTATCTGCGAAAGGATCTCAAACTGCGTTGATATTAAATATCTATCGCTTTGTTTATTTAAAAGACCAGTACAGTATTTAGCGAATGCACAAAAGGTGGTGACTGGTGTTATCGCTAAAAGCGATCTCTGCCAGATAACCATTGGGTAGAGAAGAAATAAATATTTTAATCACAGGTGGATGGTGTACAGAATAGATACTTGTACTTGTATCAGTCTATAACGTCCCAGTCCGGTGCAGAGGCTTCCTCTAGTAAATCGCTAGGGGGATTTCGGGTCATAATCCACAACGCGTGCCTAGTTCGGATTGGTGGATACACTCCAGATTTTTTTAATTCTCGTCTATGCCAATTAAAAAAAAATCGTACTTAAGTAACCCACAAACTCACGATCGCACGAATGTGAGTCGAGTAGTGACCTCCAGACTGTCATTGATGGCATTCACAGGAATTTAAAATTTTAATACATTTAATACACTAGTTATTAAAAATAGGTTGTTTTGTTGATCATGATTTGCTACTCATTAGTATATTTTGCTGCTCATTAGTATATATTGCTGCTCATTAGTATATTTTGCTGCTCATTAGTATATTTTTCTGCTCATTAGTATATTTTTCTGCTCATTAGTATATTTTGTTACTCATTTAAATACAAGCCATTAAAGTTTAAAAAAACTCCCAAAAATTTCTTTGTATATTTAATTTCCTGATTCCCGCCCTTTGCTGGTGCGACGAGAGGCGCCATTCACATCCAGTGGCGCGAAATTAAAAATAAATGGCGGAGAAAATAGACCGGACTCCATCATTTGATTAAATCAAGAGGAAAATACCTTGCCGTTTAACTCAAAATTGAGTTTTTCCCATAGACATAGAATTTTTTGCGAACGGCAAAGATTGACAAAGCGTATGAGCAAGAATTAAAACCATTTCTGAACTTTGTTCCTTGTAATTCAAAACAAAATTAAAGTAAAATTCTCATTCTTAATTGGATCATGTATTCAATATAACAAACTTGTTTATTTGATTAGTCTAAATCTAAAACTTATATTTCGTGCCATTTAGCATGACAAAAAGTCGAGGCAATCACCACTATTGCCATGCTAAACGACACGGAGTATAATAAGAAACTAATATTCTAATTTAAAATATTAATTTGTTATAGTAATAGTTACAACACACAGATATTCGAGTGCATTCATAAGTCACTTTTTTAAAATTATTTCGCCTTAAAAACTACAGGTTTCATGACTGATCAGTGATCACACTTTCAAATCCTTGATTAATTTAGGTATATAATATGTGCCTAATTCCACAAGTAGGTACATTAGTAATTTGTGTAAATTCCTTAGGATTTTTTGTATTTTTTATATTTAAGTTCGTATATTATGTAACTAGCCGTTTGTTCCTAAATAAAATCAATAGAATTATGTATTTTTTTAAACACATTATTTGCTATTTCTTTATTTTGGCTATAACAGAATATATAGGTAGATCTCATAGGCTATATATAGGCATATATAGGCTATAATAGAATATATTGCACTGAAGATGTCAACCGCAGTTGTTGACGAAAGTTTTGGAAGAAAGAGAAGAGATTCCAGAAGACCTCGGCTAAGTAGCCCCGAAGATTCAATTAGTATGTATTATATTAACTTTTTGTCTAAAGCGTACAGAAAATGTACTAACAACTGTACTGCATTTCCCATTTTATCTTATTCCCGCAACGTTGGTATGTTTCGATAGAGAGTGAGATATGCCGGAGCCCATTCCCATAGCATCTCATCCTAATCCTCCCTATTTATATTTTTTTTTTTTTTGGACTAAGGTGACAGACGAGCATACAGTCCACCTGATGGTAAGTGGGTACTGTAGCCCATAGACATCCGTGATACATGCCAACATTAATCCAAAATGACAAACGTTGGCACGCCCCCGAATGCGCTGCCTACCTTTGAAGATATAGGAATAGATTTCGAGAAAGGGTTGGGGAAATGGAGAGGGATAGGATGGGAATGGGCTCTGGGACATCTCACTCACTACCGAAACACGTACGTACATTAGGCAAATAAGATTAAGTGGGAAATGCAGTACATTTCAAGGTAGTCTTCTGTGAGCGAGGGGTAACGTGGCCAGTCGAGTGCGCCCAGCGGCTGTTGGATTGCAGCGTGCACTCTCCCCCTACAAACGTGCACTCTCCCCCTACAATACCTACTAAACCCTTTCTGCAAATTCATACCTGTATCTTTAAAGACAGGCCGTGCATTCGGGGCAGTTTCAATGTTTGGCATTCTGGACTGATGTTGGTATATATCGCGCATATCTATGGTCGACAGTATCCACATACCACCAGGTGGACTGTATGCTCGTCTTTCCATAAAAAGAAGGAAATCTGTTCTTTGCAATATCTTTGACGTTGCGCATCTCGTGGTAACTACGTCTATGGTTTTTCTATTATTATTAAAAGCTTTTTACTCAAATGTCAACGACATTCATTTTGCAAATACGTCGATTTGTATGAATTATTCTGCTCATTTTGATGTTTTTAGTATTTGAATAATGGTGTCAATATTTATATTTTTTCGACATTTTTCTGATTCATTTGGCCTCGTCGCCTACATTGACTTACTAACTCAGTTACTAATAGATAGCTACTAGGTACTTTAGTAAAAATGTTTTAAACAGGTACAATGATTAATATGGCATTTAACTTTTTTTACATTTTAGCACAAAACTTTCGACCTAACCACTTACCGTGGGCGGCGGTGACCATTTGCCTTCATTTGAGCCGCCCGGTCTGTCATGTCAACTTTAAAAAAGACCACTTACCTTCACGTGGCCCACCCGTCTGTCACCTCTGCTGTAAAAAGTATCGGTTACTATTTTTTGATCAATATGTCGCGTCTGCTTGCGCTTTAGAATTTTATATAGGTAAGTATCTACACTTTAATGCATACTAAAGAGTACTGTGAAAGTGACACAATTGTTTTAAAACAATGTGTATAAAAAAGCTGGGCCTTATCCCAAAAGCGATCTCTCCAGGCAACCTGTGGGCGAGAGGAGATATGTACGTGCATTATAATATGACTAGATAGACAGTACACATATTATAATTACTACAAACAAATATATGTATAATAAATATATACACAGTAATCAGCTCTTGAAGCTTTTTGAAAATATGCCTCCTGATGCAAATTGACGTCTGCACGAGCGATGTATAGCCACTGGGTAAACGAGTTACGAGGCCACTCTTTTAGACATGTAGTTCCTTAGCGCTGGTGGTAGTGGCTTTTTAGTTGCCTTTTACAGCCAAGGCAAGAGATGGGATGGTGCATTTCTAAAGCCAGCCGACATCACACGGCCCAATAAAATATTATATAAACATTATAATTATATTAATATATTAAATACTATAGATAATAATACTATTACGTGAGTATTAATAAAGTTTCTGTTCCATAGAAAGGGTGATATTAATATTTGTTCTATTAGGACATTGGACAATAATTTCGTAATTTAATATCATTCACTAGAACATTGAAAACGGATCCCAAACCAATAACTCTTGCAACACTAAACTACATATGGCGGACAATTTAAACTTAACCACGATAACCCTAAAGCGGCGGCCGGCAATAAAACTTAGTTGTTAACGGTTAATTTGAGACAGTGTCCGATAGTCGGATTTATAACACAATTAACCCCTAAGACGACGGGTCCGCGAGGCCCATGTCGCGGTCCATCGGATCGGATGACTGATAAAGTGTGGTCACCCTCGCCGGAGGCTTGCTATCGCTCCCAAGAGGACACTTTCTTGGTGGACACTAGTGGAACAATGAGCGGTGGAGTTGACTTCATACCTATTTATTTTAAAAAAAAGATATGTCGTGTAGCTGATGGTTTTACAAAATACTTTGATTTTACATTTCAAACATTAATATTTTTAGTGCTCAGGTACCGAAGAGTTTTAAATAGATCGTTAAAAGCTATGCCGGCCGGCTTTCACAATCTCTTCCCGTGTGTGTCCTAAAAGTCGACTAAAGGATAGCAAAGCCGCTACCACAAGCCCTAAGGAACTACATTACCAGCTCTAAAAGGGTAGACTCACCAACCCACCAACCCGCTTAGCCAGCCCGGTGTTTGAAGAACATAGATCCCTCGAGCTTAAGACAATGTACACGAGGAAGCCCGTTTCCTGCAGTAGATGACAAAGGGTTAGATTGCGGCACGTTTAAAAAAAATACACTATAACGGTCGCTATAACAAGATTCTATGAATTTCTCTGTGCGCTTATTACGAGCAAGTAGCACGCGATACGATATCGCAACGAGATCGCATTGCAGTTTACGTATAAATCACGTGCAAACATTAATTGTATTAAGTACACATGTGCGATTATACGACGTGATCATTATGTCCACGGATTATTAGACGGTAATGTTTAATATTTGTTGACTTGACCCGGCTCAGCAGTACCGTGTTGGCGTCATCCGATTGATGGGTTTAGTCTGAAAATCTGACCGAAAGCATAAAGAGAAGAAATAAAAGGTAAATAAAAACTTTTAATTGGACTCATTAAGACCCGAAAATGTCGACAAAACCCAAAAGCCTAAAAAGTTATAATTCAATCGGATTAAAAAAATAAACATATTCACGATTAGTTTTGAATAATCTGTTCTGTACTTAAGTTGAAACTTAATCGTAGATATGGACCGAGGATTTGAACTCATGACTTCATGAACGAGAGTCGAGAATAGGCTAGATTATAACCGAGGATTTATTTTTTAATTTCTCGCATCTTAAGGAAAATCTATGGTGGTTTGTTTACTAGGGGAGGCATGTGCCTTGAAGCAGAACGTAGATTTTTCTCCGGAAAAAATCTACTCTGGGCCTCCGTAGTGAATTATAGTTAGAAGTATCTTTTAGTTCTATAGTTCTAGAAGTATACATAGATCTCTTCAGTGAGACGCCATAGACATAGAGTCCATGATATTTCATTGACTTCATTTTAGGTCTTAACACTTTTAACCCTATTTAAGGGGAATTGGTAAACTATGTAACTTATTAATGACTAAATGTAATTAATCGTAAAATCATAGTGATCGCACACAACGCAGTCGCGATGATCTTTGTAACTCATCAGATACTTAATACACTTGTTTTTAATTACTCCATAAACCCTACATAGCAGTCAACCTGAAACGAACTTAAAATCAATAGAAATAAGGCTGGAATTTCAATTTATTCTGTAAAGTGTAGTGTGTGCTTAGTAAACAAGGTAATTCGAAGTTATCAGGTCAGAAATTGGAAGATTTACAATTTGGCGGAAGTCATGTACGGGGTCCCTTATGAAAAGGTTCCAGTTGGAATGCTATTGTTTGCGTTTTTATACTTTGTTCGTGTCTTGTAAGTTATGTATAAAATACTTTTCAATCTGTAGTAAATACTTTGCCGTAAATTATAATCCCAATCCTAAATAATATTATAAATGCAAACGTAGATTTGCGTGTTTGTTGGGTAATAACTGTAACCAGACAATTTATATCCAAGTTACCGATTGATATTGTTTATTATAATTTAGTCTCTTATGGGATTTTTGGACTTTGAAATTCTATCCAGTGTTTATTCCCAGCGAAATTAGTGACTCGAAAAAACGTCATAATCGATTAATTCTCTCTAACAATAACTAATTATCTATAATAATAATCTTCATTTCGTCCCTTCATATAGGTTACATATATCCATAATTGTTAGTTAGCTAGTAACACGAGAAAAGAAATTGTAAATAAATAAATTCATGTTAGTATTGTTAGCAGTTGTACAATAACTACAATAAATTTTAAAATTTTATTCAAATGTCCACCCACCCAGTGCGTTAATAGTGCTCAGGTCGTCGAGGCGATTCGTTTCGTCGATTAATGTCATCGTAGAAGACATATAGATGTCTTCTACATTCCGCAAACGTTCGAGATGCGCTACAGCATCGCGGCAACTCCAACAGCACCCTGAATGCATTATTATATTAATAAGCTATATAAAAAATTAATTTGGTATAGCATATTGGTATATTTACTAACATGGTAAATCAAGAACTGGCTGTTAAAGCATGATTATAATGACACCGAATCCTTGCTTATACCAATGCGCTAAATTATTCTTAACAACCTGTACTTAACATTTTTAGCATCTGTAACTCTTATTCACACACACATCCATACATAAACTCACACTCAATTACTTACATTATTGACTCTATGCTATACACATTCACATACACACATACTTACATAAAACACACACAACGTTCATATTATATAGTATAATTACCGTCTGAATAAACTGTTTTCTTAAAAAAAAAATGAAACTTATAATATAATCTAAGGGAAGCAGCTGACAGCTGTAAAACAGATTATTCTAGTACCTACAGATGTCAGCACACATTGTCCTTCTGAATACCTACTTGTAACTTAGATGTTTTTGTAAACTACATTCTATGTGACAATTGTCGTATATAAAATATGTAAATCTCTTAAATAAATAGAATTATGTATTATTATTATTTGTTTTATTTAGTGAGAGAACTAAATAAAAATGCACTTGCTCAACCTTTCAATCATTATGAATTCAATTCAATTCAATTAAATTCAATTGATTGATATTCGCAAGAATAGAACAGGAAAAACTATAACAGTAGGTTACCTACTTAAGTATCCAATATAGAACATTTAAATGTGCAGATGTATTTCGCGTCAGTGCTCATCTTTGAAGAAAAATATTTATTTGTTAAAATGTGGTGAAATTGTTTTAGAAGTCTCGGAACCCTTTTTACAAAAACGCAGTTTACTCTTCCCTTGGTAATTATTTATTTCACATAACGTGAATTTTAGGACCGCCTGTGACTCGTCAGTTTTGACATATTATGGCTCACGGATCACCCGCTGATTTATTGCTGGAGAAAATAAAATGTTAACTATACATTTAATTGCTTCCTTCAAGATACGCCCTCGTAAATACACAAAGAAGTCGTTTTGAACAAAATGGCCGCTTGACATTTAGTGGCGTAGGTTTCACTTTTTAAAGTGTCCGAATTTTTAAACAAAAGTAAATAAACCGTAAAAATATCTATAAAACGTTCTTATCACCTTCTACACGTGTTCTGAAACGTTTCAAAATAAATATTCAATTTTACTACTATTTAGGTAGGTACTTACATATTTGCCAAATAGATAGAAAAGTTAAAACATGTATTAAGAACACATTTACGGGACTGCAACAGTTACCTTTGTAACTGTAGGTACAAAGGTGCAAAGGAAAATACAAACACACATAACAACAGAGAAATTTACAGAAAGTGAATAGAAAAAGAGATGGAGTAGTCTGCTGTCCGCGTCCAGCTCTGCTTTAGTGGATCATTTCCTTTTGTTCCACAGCTTTATGCTGAGCTGGACTTCCTTTTTGTCGCAGCGACCCACGGAGACTTATTTTTGTTTACGCACGCATGTTGTTATGTTATTATTAGATACTAATCATTTCCTGTATTTTCTATGTCGTGTTGTGATAAACAAATATTTTTTCTTTCACTCCTTTAAAAATGTCTTCGGTAAATAGCGAAATCTCCCTTTCGACTGACGTCGCCATCGGTATTTATTTATTAAAGAATAAGTTATTAAACATGACAATTATAAAGTCATATAGCTATAAAACAATCTCTACTATTTATTCTCAAAACTATTTGGTCCGTGAGTAACAGCATTACAGAATGTCAATTTCCTGAAAAAAAATTAGCAACGCTTCTTTGTTCTTCGTAATTCAGATGCAACTCTAAAAGTAGACAATAGCTTGGATTAACAAGTTGCAATGATCCTTCGAGCAGGTCCACCGCGGCGTGAAATCAATTGCCGGCGGCATGCTCCGTAGGACCTTTTGTTTAGTTTTTGCTTTGTGCAAATTTACAGATGATAAATTTTAATTGTTTCATACTACGTGAGCATCGTTGAAGATGTGGCTATATAAGGGAACAGTGAACGGCAGGTCTCGAGAGGGTACAAATTTTAGTCTCCATTTATAATCGTGAAGGGGATTTTTAGACTGATATCCATCCACTATTCTGACCCTATGGATGACCATTCGAGAGACATTTCGCGCCTCCTCACGGGGACGGAGAAAACTGTTCGGGACTGTGTCCCCATCAGTGGTGTCACCACTGTCCGACAACCAGACAGGTTACTGGCGTGGCCCCTAAGGGCCGTAGTTCTGCTTCGGGATTCTTAGAAACCAGCGTATGCAACTATGACACCCAATGCTGACTAGTGGACTAGTGGACACATGCCCCAGATTTTTTTGGGTAGGTATTACCAAAAACAATCGGATGGGTTACCAACTGATTGTTTTCTTAACTTTTGTTCTAATACTTTTTTTAAAGTATTTAAACAACTGTTGTAGAGCCTGTCCAACGTAGTTACCAACTGATTGTTTTCTTAACTTTTGTTCTAATACTTTTTTTAAAGTATTTAAACAACTGTTGTAGAGCCTGTCCAACGTAGTTACCAACTGATTGTTTTCTTAACTTTTGTTCTAATACTTTTTTTTAAAGTATTTTAACAACTGTTGTAGAGCCTGTCCAACGTAGTTACCAACTGATTGTTTTCTTAACTTTTGTTCTAATACTTTTTTTTAAAGTATTTAAACAACAGTTGTAGAGCCTGTCCAACGTAGTTACCAACTGATTGTTTTCTAAACTTTTGTTCTAATACTTTTTTTTAAAGTATTTAAACAACTGTTGTAGAGCCTGTCCAACGTAGTTACCAACTGATTGTTTTCTAAACTTTTGTTCTAATACTTTTTTTTAAAGTATTTAAACAACAGTTGTAGAGCCTGTCCAACGTAGTTACCAACTGATTGTTTTCTTAACTTTTGTTCTAATACTTTTTTTTAAAGTAAAGGGTGTCTCAGAATGTTTTTCGTTTTTAGATTTTAAATAAAAAACAACAATATCAATCAAAACTAGTTTTATTTATTGTTAAATTAAAGAGCAGTTCTTGAAGTTTATTTATGAAAAACAACCGTTTGCAAATGCGCACCATTCAGTTGTTCACACTCATTTAACCTGGAGCTAAAATTTTCAATCACTCGCTGGAGCATCGCTCTTGGAATAGAGTTGATTTCTTCAGTGATTCTTTGCTTCAAAACATTCAGGTTGGGTGGCAATGGATTGTAAACTTTACTTTTTAGGTAGCCCCATAGGAAAAAATCAGCAGGCGTTAAATCAGGGCTCCTCGGTGGCCAGTTGATGTCTCCTCGGCGACTTATCACTCTTCCAGGAAAAAAATCGTGAAGAGCAGCTAATGAGTCATTTGTAACATGAGAAGTGGCTCCATCTTGCTGGAAAAAGGTGTTGCGGTTGTAGCCATACTGGTTTTGCATTTCTGTAGCCAAAAAAGTCCGGATCATATGGCAATATCGATCAGAATTAACGGTCTGAGTTCGACCTCGGTCATCCTCAAAAAAATAAGGACCGATAATTCCTTGACTTGATATGGCAGCCCAAACAACAACTTTTGGCGAGTGCAAGGGCTTCTGATGCAGTTCTAGCGGATTCTCGGAAGCCCAGTATCTGCAATTTTGTTTATTCACGTGACCGTTGATGTGAAAATTCGATTCGTCGGAGAACCAGATGTTATTGAAACTCCTAAAACGGTTTTTCATTGTCCTGCAGAATTCGACTCGTTTTTCAGGATCATCAGGCTTCATTTCTTGAACAATAACAATTTTATAGGGGTGAAAATGTAAGTCTTTCGAAATAATGCGATGAACCGTAGATTTGTTCAAATTAAGAGAAGCTGCGCGCAATCTCAACGACTGTCGTGGGTCGTCCATAACAGACTGGCGAACGCGGTCGACGTTCATGCTCGTTCTTGATGTCCTTTTGCGCCCAGAAGATTTGTCCGGCATTGTATTCCCAGTCTCTTCAAACTTGCACACCCAATGTTTAATTAAATTGGCACTTGGCACATGTCTTAAGCTTGTTAAATTAAAATGTGTCCTGTAGAGACGACGAACAATAGTGTAGGAATCGTTGTTTTTATAAAACGCTCGCACGCAAAATGCGCGCTGCGGTCCCATGAAACGATTCATGGCTACTAAACTTAGCAAGCCGGCCAAGCATTTGAGAGCACTCCCCTCCCCCTGCTACCTGCGGTTGGCGCGTATTGGTCAATTCAAAAACGAAAAATAATCTGAGACACCCTTTATTTAAACAACAGTTGTAGAGCCTGTCCAACGTAAAAGACCGGTTTAATAAACAAATATGTGCCAAAAATGTAAAAATCTTAAAAGATGTTTTCAATATCCCTAATAAATTTATTAGGGGTTAATTTTTCTGCCTGACTAGGTTTCTACGATTTTTGAATAATATGAAAGCATCTTTAGCAATGGATGCCTACCAAACCATCTAATCCTCGAGCAACTCTATCGAGATAAGCACACATAACTCATGTTTATGAGGTCTTACTCGGAGGGCCACTGAGGCAATTAGGCCCAGCATTTGGACCCCACGCTGACTGATAAGGCACAATAAACCTTAATAGCGCGAATATGGCCCGAGATGTAACTATTAAATTATTATTATTCATTAGGATACGTCTTTAGGACGCTGCTGGTGATGTCTAACTACCCTCACTTTTATTTATTTATTTCTAGTATTAATATTTGGCATTTTATATTTGGTTTGCGATATAGGTACCTAGTTAAAAATATTTTATTTTACGTTAATTTTGTGTATACAATTAATAACATGCACGCATTTACACGCACATCGTTTATAATCTATAATATGTAAAAATGGATGTTTCTTTGTTTGCCCCGTATGCATTCCTATATCATTCATCAAATTGCAATGAAACTTTGGTGAGTTGCCGCTAACTCTCACGTGGTTTCCTATGGATCCGCTTCCACGATCACTTTTAATTCTTCATCGTCAACTAGGGTCTCCGGCCGTCCACGATGTTTGTTCTGTAGGTCAAAATTTCTAGAACGAACACGTTGGAATCAAAAACGTACCGTGTTTTCTTTTACAGTAGCTTCCCCATACACATCATTAATCCTTCGAGCTGTTTCTGTAGCGCTGGTGCCACGGTGGAACTCGTATTCGTAAACAACGCGATATTTTAAGTTTTCCATATTGTGAAGAGAACGATGTCAAAGAAAAATCAAATGGCGCGCAAAACAAATAAACCACTGAATTCGAAACGCCAGAGCCGATCTCGCGAGTGAACAGGTAAGCATCGTATACAGGTGGCTTTTTTATAATTTGTCCATTAAATATTTTATTAGCTTTCTTTTTATATTTTTATGATTTAGTGTTTGTCTTAGATCAGTCTGTAGGTCATTTATCAGTACCTACTTACGTATGTATAGTGTAAAACATTGAAGACGAATGAATTAACCAACACGGCGGTGTTAGGATTTATGTGTCCCGCAATCAATAGACAAGCAATAAAAAGGTCAAAGGTCATTGCTTGATTGATTAAAATTATTTCTTATCAGATTCCATAGTTGGACCGTATCAGTCTCACCCATCGATATGCGAGTTATGCAACTCGATATGAACACTCAAAGCAGTCGGGACCAGTAGGTAGGTACACAACAAATAACTAAATCTGGTCCCGATTTTTTTTATTTGTCTGGTTACGATTTTTATTATATGCACACGAATATATATAGATTGATCTTCGAGCTGTTTACATATTTAAGTCGAGATATAGTGTTTTTTTTCCGAAACTCGCAACTCATGATCTTCCGTAAAAGGAGATTTCCCTAAAAGTGAGAAACGAACTCAAACAGTGAAACCTCGAAACGTAAAGATCCTTGCAGGATTATCTGAGCCTCGAGTTCGAGTTAATTAAACATGAAATTCAATTAATAGAGGAGCCGGCGAGTTATCGCGTAAGGAATAAAGGGCAGATCCCTTCCTCCTAATTAAAATGTATTGCCTTATTTAACTCATTTTCCACTTACAATGACATCGCGCGACCGACTCCAACTTTTTAATCTGGTTGGCGTCTTACTTCGCCTTAAGTAAGAACTGCAATCCACTCCAAATTCAACCCCGATGTTCAACAAATAGAGTTCAGATTTGATTGCAATGTGAAAGTTTGAAGAAAATGGAGTAGAACCAGGTTCGGCGGCGGTATCGCCCGGAGTCACAAAGAGGTATTTGCAGCGGTCTTAAGGCTGAACATTAGTTTTTAAGGGTCTTATTTTGTTGTGCTATTAAAGCGGAGGAAAGTCTGATAGAATTAGCGGCGGCAATAAAATTAATCGGCCTCTTTGTGACGTTCGCAACGGTAAAGAATGATAGTGCTCTCGAAAATGAGTTTTAGGATGTTTTAAAATTCAGAGTAGACGACTTAATACTCTGTGGTTTTGCGTTCGTAATACCCCATTTTCTGTTTGAATTTTTACATACCTACCTACTTATCAATATGCCATACCATCCACCTGTGTCTCTCCACTGCTGTATATAGGCCTCTCCCAAGGACTGCCACCACACACGGTCTTCTGATCTTCTCATTCACCGACTATCGGTGACTTTCTTCAAGCCGTGGCCGCGGAGGGCGTCCCACTCTACATTCCCGGTACGTGGTCTCAATTCGAGGACAAGAGGTCACACAAATCCACAGGACTCGAGAGACAGATATTTGAGAACAAAAACACAGCAGCAGAAATTCGACTTAGATTTTTTAATTTGGACCTATATTTTGAAGTCCTATAAAAACACCCTGGTTTAAAAATTAGTTACTTTGTTCAATTTTGTTGTATGTATTATGAGAAAAGCCGTAGATCGTGTGTGATGGGAAGTTTTGGGATAGTATTATATTCAACAGCGGAGAGGTAGGTAAGCTGATAATATGTATATTCATTTGAATGTTTTATATGCTTGTAGGTACAAACTCAAAACTGCATCTGCAATCCTTTTTCTGTATAATCTGGTGATTGACTGGTATAAATACCTGAAGGCGTTAAGGAATGCTAATGATAAGGAATATTAATGCCTGAAGGCTGAGTCTCATATGATACATAGCACTTGGGCAATAATATTTAAGTAATACGATAAATAAGAAAAGACTTTTAAATATATAGGATACCTGTATCCTATTGGCCAGTTACATTTTTCCCCACAGGAGACCGATGCATATTTTACATAATATGTAAACAAACATGTAGAGTCAGTACTTTCAGAAAGAGATATTTTTTATGACTTAACTTACGTAGAAGTCATTGCATTAAACCTTTTTGTATAAGGATTAACAATTTGTACGTGTAATCAATACAATTGGCAAACTCGTTAGAAACGTGGTCTCTAAGGGTTGGCCCAATCCATATATTTACAGTCGCTCAGCGAGCTACTTTAAATGTAAGGACAGTCAACGATGTAGCTTACAGAATTATCAAGTTGAAGCGGTAATTGGCATGCCATATCTGCTCCAAGTCCGACAACTGACGAGTTAGACGAGATCTTGAATGTGTCATTGTACCTAGGTATTATATGTGTATTGTATTATATGCACTGTTAGTAGTCATTTTAATGTTTGCACGATGCACCGCACTTCATATTTCTGTTTAACCAAAGGTTGACTGGCAGAAAATGCCGCTACACATTAAGCCCGCCTTTTGTACAATGTTTGATTGTTCAATAAAGTTTTTAATAAATAAAAAAAAAAGTGGTGACCACGTACCAGGAAGGGCGGGATGTATCGTCCACGAGCGATTAAATGAGTATTATGAGAGATATAGGCATGATATAATATGTGGATTGTCGCTAAAGGCATTGTTATAAACAAGACATTAGAATTATTTATTGGCTTAAATAAAAAGAAAATTGGAAAACAAATGCGCAATAAAATACCGCGACAATGCGTCATCCGAACTACCCTCGACAATGTCATACTAAACGCAATAAAGGTCGCACTAACAGCCACCATGAAAGAAAACTAAATTGCCCGTGCCGACCTAACTGGCTTCTCTTGAAAGCTAACCCTTGGCCGTAACTCGACCACTACAGATAGACCTCTGCATGTCCATATTAGACTCCCCTGGTCGGTTAATTTACTTGATGCGGGGGAGCGAGGCAGGTCAGCATCAGGCGGCGGTGCCTGCAACAATTATAAATAAGTAGGTTGCAGCAATAACAGCGGCGACGTGCATTATATCAAGCAAACTGCCTGCGATACACATCCACCTAGGAGACACTTGACATAGATCAATGAGGCGCAGACTGGACACATTGAAGAGGACCTATTAATATTGTAATGTAAAATTGTTTGTTTTTTTGTTTATACAGGATAGACATCCTTTTCTGCCACTTGAAACCATGGATTACAATTTTAGGTTTCAACTGGATTAAACTTCAGGTAAAAGAAAATAGGCAAGACATTGAAGACTCATTTGACCGACTTTGATTAATATGGGATTCCATATTAATCAAAGTCGGTCAAATGAAAAATGGTATTGTATGATTGTGGGTTGATTAGCCCACAATCATATAATACTATTTTTCATAATATTGAATTTTGTGACAAAAACTAAAATATGGTGCAATTTTTTTCAATTAAAAAGCATTAAAAATATTTAGGACTTTGAAATTCATATATGGTAATTTATCACTATTCTTTATTTTTATATTTTGCAAAATCCTCCAGCATGTTAAAACTACATGAATGTGGGTTGGATCCTTTCTGGTTAAAGCCGGTCATTTAATATATGAATAAACAATAAAAGAGGTTAAGTAGAGAATAAATATTTCTATTAAAATAGATTCAATCAGAAGTGCAATAGATAAAGCCGTAAATAACCAACCAATAAACTTTACATTGAAGGAGTTTGCTGCAAATAGAGTGAAGTCGAAAATAACTGATAACTTTGTATTTGAAGTTCTGCCTTGAATTGAACGTGTGCAGTTTAAATTCCGTTGGAATGGCAGATGAGTTCCCTCACATAGGGTAGAACTATCACCTCGAAAACTTGGTCTACTTAGAGATTAAGATACCTTAACTATTATAGGTATGTATATCTTAATCTTATGAGATTAAGATATACATACCTATAATAATTAGCGAATCTGTAGCGATTAGTAGCGATTAGTGTCGATTTTATTGTTAACTCACATTCATGCTTAGACGAATAAGAAATTAAAATGGCTGCCATTCGGAGGGGGTTGGGGTTGCGCCCCTATTTTGATTTTTTTTATGGATAAGATAAGATTATATAGGGATTATATACCCCTAAAGTCTCCGAGGTCGGTGTCCAAACACAATACTTTGAAGACTAACAATAAGTTATTTTTCAATTCAACTAGGATGATCTTTATTTGCATTCAAATTACAGCAGTGCACTCAGATTATCCAAATTTTAGTTTTTTTTATTCATCAAATTTCATATCTATATTGTAATTAAGCCGGCAATACACATTACAAAGACATGATAATAGGCATGATGACGGATTTTGAAATCCGCTTCTATAATGTAGATTCACGTCTACTGTTTCCGAAAATAACATTATTTCAGCAATAAAATAAGTTTTAACGCAAATTATGCATTTTTTTTCTATCTACTTTGAATTATGCGCGAAAACACTCGCAGGTGTCATGGCGTCGCTTGTGACGTTACACCTAGGTAAACGTAGGTAGGTAAATCAATCGAAGTTCAAGCGACACGGTGATGTTCACTGAGGCGTGACGTCATTCGCTCTGATTGGCGTTTTAGTTAACATGGCCGAATGCTGTATTTTATACTTTTATTTTATTGAAAATATTATTAATCTCAATGTTTACATTAAAACTGGTTAATTTATTAGAATTCTTTCAACATATTTTTTTCTCTAAAATCATTTATTCTTTAATTCTTTGATACTGTCATCATGCCTATTAGGTAATTGTTTTTAGGACTTTCGTATTTTGTACGCGTTTCTTCGTTCAATTCTCATGTTAGTGAAATCATGCACGGAATCCATGGTTTCAGGCTTCGGGATAGATTCGGTTCAACCTGCACCACTTCATACCGTCCTTCAGAGGACCGTCACATCTTCACTAATAAGGCCGACATAATCTACATAGCATTGGAGCGCTCATAGGCCATTCATAACCAGCGCGGCGTTACTCCGTACAAGCAGACGTTTTTATTTCCCTCCGTAGCGACACTCGCATAAAAACACCACTCAAATTTCAAATAAACAACTGTTTAAAGCACAGTTTCGTGCGGCTTAAGCCCGTATTAGGTAGTTAAATTTACATTTTACATTTGATATTTTCAGCCGTGAAAGTTATTTCTTGTTTGTTGTAACTGCAGATTTATCGCCGCGATCCGTCGCACCGCTCCAAAATGAGAACTCTTTGTTGCGAATTGTTTACATGTATTTATGGCATGGCAATTTAAACATTTCCAAACAGGAAATACGGGGTAGCCGCGCTAGTGAAATTCAGTGCAGCGATTATTGCCGAATGCGACGAAACAGATAAAATTTACCTATTCATGGCTTTTGATAAAAAAAAGTCGAGATTTCGTAACATTTAGAGCATTCTGCGGTTACCGACGCGACGGCCTGTTTGCAGCGACTAAAACGTCACACGGAATTAGGCCAGTAGATATATCTACAAAGACAATAGACACTCGTAGATGACCCAGGTTCGTTAAATTGTATGGAACCAACCATGCCACTTATTTTGTACTTACGACTTCTGAAAACGAATAAAGAAAGATAATCAAAAATTATACATATTTCTTTTCTTTATTTTATTTAGGGGCTTTCACATTTTGTATATGTCAGTCCCATTGTATCCTAAAGGTAACATTTTTTCTTAAATGTCTACTCAACTCTAACTACGACTTTGATAGCGACTCACAAATTCGCACAGAATGTTTGCAGCTTTCGATGTTGGTTCGGATAGAATTTTATGAAACATCAGAGCCTTCCACTCAGGTTCATTCCGGAAACACTCCACCAACAAGTCTTGGACATCCTCAATGGTACCACGACTTTGGTAATTAGGCGAATTATTTTAGCTCGTAATGAAACCAAGCCTAAACGGGCATGTGCCCAGACCTATTCAATTTAGGCTCCAAAAACCACGGTCCGAGGCGGCTCGGACTGGGTACTTGTACACCATATACCCTTTTTTTGAGATCGTTCATTCAAATATTCTTTCCACGCTTTATAAATGTTAAGGACATTAGAGAGTATAGAAACAGTTAAGGCTATAGAGAGATGTTTGAATTAGTGGTTATAAGTTCCATTCTACGCCCTTGATTCGGTGAATGTTAACTCGTGTATTACATAAATAAAATCTATTGCGGCTATGGACTTACATGAAATTATTTGAATCATCTGTAAACAGTGAGATAAAACTTCATGAATAAACAAATCCATATCTATTCTATACATATAATAAAAATGTAACTGATCGCCGTCTGTACATGGAAGATATATGAGAAAAACTATTATTGGGGGCCTTTATCAACGCAATAGAACCCAAAACAATGATTGTTAGAATTTTTGTCTCTTTGTCTGTTTATCTGTTTGTCTGTGCGTTTGTGCGCGCTAATCTTAGAAACGGCTTAACTAATTTAGGTGCGGTTTTCACTAATGTATTGTGGTAAGCTTCACTTAAAATTTAGTGTTTGTTCTATTTCAATCAGTTCATAAATAAAAAAGTTATATCAATTCAAAGAATCACGTCGAATAAAGACGGTGTTTATAAACTAATAAAGTCCACGCGGACGAGTCGCGGGCAACAGCTAGTACTTAATGAAATGTAAATAATCCCCACTTCCCGACAAAACAATTGCTTAATGCAACTGCTACCTGTCAGGATGGAGACAGTTCCAGTGGGACAATTTCATCCCGTTTTCACCGTCTTTCAGTGCACACTGGAATAATGTAGCAGGACGAGATTTATCGCCGTCTCTGCATGTCATTGCATGCAACATTAATTTACATTCAGTTAAATATAAAGGTATAAACTACAAAAGACATTGTTGTCTGAATCATGTCTTCCTCTCCCCGGACCAGATCTTTTTCCAGTTGCAATTTAAATAAAAATGAGTCTATAAAATGACATGTGGTGTCTACCGGTTTTAGAATATCATCACACCATCTCTTCCCATGCGGGGTTGTAAAAGGGATAACAAAACTGCTACCACAAGCCCTAAGGAACTACACCACCTACATAAGAGTGGATCCGCCAACTTATTTGGCCAGCGTGCTGTTTTAAGAGCATACATCCCTCGTACGAGACAATCTGTATGAGGAGGCCCGTGGCCAGCTGTGGATATTAAGGGTGTAGATTGTTGGCCTGAGATCTCGATTTCGAGCGACCGCAGCGCCAAAGTTTAATGTAACATCCGACGGGGCGGATGAATGACCTAGAGAGCGCGATTTTCAAAATGTTTTGCAACAAACGTTCCACGTTGAGAAATTGTTATTGAACTTGAATATTTACAGCATAACAATAACGTTGAATTTTTGGAAACTAGCTGTTGATTCTTTTTAATAGATTAATAAGAGTAGTTGAGAAACAATTTTTATGTTTTTCTATCATTTGACATCTGACATTTTTGTATTCTACTTACCTAAAATTCCAACTATTTATTTATTTGTAATTTCACTACCAAAATTTATTCTAATTCGTAAAATATTCATTCAATAAAATAATTGCAAATTCAGTAGGAAGTGTGTTTATCTCTACGCAAGGAAATGTGCCTATTGCGTAAACTCAAATACTTACTTTTTGTTTACGATCACCTCGTCGATATCTAAAAAAAATCCTAGGGTTTTAAAAAAAATGTCAATAAATGAAACACAAGTATAAAAATGATTTATTTACTACACAATAACAAATATGAGTCGCCATTACTCGCTATCTCAAAAGCGTGCTAGGGTTGTACAAAAATTAGTAAATAATTCATTTATTTACTAATTTTAACAGAAGTTTGTAAATTATTAATATACTAATTAAAAGTATGTAATTAAACAATAACGAAATATGAGTTCAAAATTCTAATGGTTTTTCATTCGATTACGGATCAAGTTCTGATTTCTGCTAATTTGATGATAAAATCAATGGCTATCACAAAACCTATCAGAATGAAAACGTTACCAGCTGCCCGATTCACGTAAGTAATAAAAACCGTAGCGCAGTGACGTCACTTCGTTTTTTGCAAATTTAGCCCTTTTAACCGACTTAAAAAAAGGAGAATTCTCAATTCGCTGTATTTTTGAACCAATTTTTATGATTCTTTACACCAGGTAACTCAGAAATTGTATAGTAATTGAGCTATCGGAAGATTTATGACAATCCAAGACTAGATAAGTAAGTGCGTTTAAAACAGAAAACCAAAAGGCGATTTCTAAGTTCCTAAGTTAAAACGACTTTTGGACTGGCGTGTTTACGTGAATCGACTGGCTGGGTAGTTAAGTTACCTGTATCTTTCAAAATCATTAGGCGTTCTTCTCTTTCATAACACGTAAAGCTCTTTCTTTCCTCTCTTTCATAGCCTCTATGATACTGGGCGCGTCACGAATGGGCATGCTTCGTGACTGCCGAGGATCAACTAATTCTGGAAGTAGGCAATCGTAATAAAACCTAACTAATTTCATCTCCATTTTCTCCTCCCAAAATTTGTCGTCCTTTTCTATAATATAAACTTTCATAGGTACAGTAGCACCAAACCAGATGCCAAGCATGCAAACGTTTCTTTTAGTAATATGTACCTGTCCCTGAATTTGGAAATACCAGTTATGATTTTTATTTATGACATAACCCTTGGAAGCCTTGTCCTTAACCCAAAAGGTATGTTTGGCCATTGCTTCATCAAGAGTCATGCCAGCTAAAGAATGTGGGCACTTAATTTCAATTAAACCGTTTGCATAAATGCCATCTGGTGTAGTACCAAGAAATTCATATTGATCGTCGACGAACAAACCGCAACCTTGTATACTAATATTCTCTTGAATTTCTAACTGTTTAATTGCGGTTTCTTCGTTTTCGATACCGTACCGTACAGCAGGCAAACTGGAGATATTACTACCATAAACGATTTTACGAACAAGAACAGCACAACTTGTGCTCTCTCGTTTTTTACAAACTTCCCCGAACGATGATGAGGTTAGTAATTTTCTCCTTGTACTCATCCACTCAGAACTACTTCTTTGCAAATGGGTCGACCTTTCAAGCTCCTCTCTTTCAGCACAAGACAACTTTAAATCGGCTAAAAAAGATGACTTGGCTTTCTCATATAATTCTGGACTCAGATCAGGTTTTTCGCAGTTTGGTCCATAGTGAGCGTCTTTCGATACAGCGCTGTGGCTCTTTTTCAATCTTAATTTAGGTTTAGCAATTAAACGGATTCTACGATTACAATTTTCCACTTTCGCGATCAAAGGATTAGGACTAGATTTAAATATTACTTCATGAGTTTTACTATGAATCGATCCTGTATTAAAAGACACAACAGCAGCTGCGCATCGGCCCGCATAAGAACCACGGGAAGAATAATTTACACGCTTACCCCCTACTAATTTGGCAATCACTGCGTTAAAACTTTCAACTATATTACTTGTACAATTATGAATTAAACTTCTAGAATGATATGACAGTCTTTTACTTAAAATGTGTACCGCGTCCATTAATCCGCATCCAACAATTGCTGGAAGCAACCCAATAGGTTCTATTCGACGAGTATCAGGTCTACAGAAATACTCCTTGCAATATTGGTGATTACCAAATACGTGTTGTGGACCATTTAGGATATCTTCACTAAGATTTTTTATTTTTTCTTCGAGTGACTGATTTTGATCGCCCCAATATTTAATAGCGCATTTTACACCCGTTCTTAAACGCAAATACCTTTCTTTTAGGAATTTCCGCAATTCGCAAGGATACTTAGTGTCTTTCGACAGTTTCTCCAAGCTATTGCAGTAGTTTCGTAAAAGATGATTTTTGCATTCAATTTTCTCTACTGTTAAATTACCGTACGGTCGCGAATCTAATATTTTTTTATAAGTACTGGAATCGCCGTCTGCTACAAATTTATTATAAATTACACCGTGATCAACAATGGAACGTTTAAACCCCTCAACTATTATGGTCGATTCCATACCGGTAGATGATCCCGAATAATTCTTGAAACAACGGTGTTCCGAGGGCTGACTGTCGTTCTTTGCGGCTCGTGCACAAACTACGCAGTATTTATTTTTAACTCCAAAAAACAATACTTTATTAGTTTTAATGCCAATTATCGCAGCTGCGCCGGACAAGGCGGAAAAATTCTTACCATAAGATCTCTTGCTCCAACAACCGTCAACAGCAACAGATATTAATGGTGTACCATTTTTATCAACACTACCTATAGACACTGCGTACTCCGCTTCTTCCTTGACAGCTTCTGCCATGGAATGTGCTGCTGTCTTTTCCCACCAATCGCAAACCGTATTATTAATTTCATTGTATAATGAAGGTGACATGATTGGTAGGGCTACTGCGGCAGTTAATGTTTTTAACTGATAGTAGCTCCCACCAGATGATATGATACCAGATACAATTTGATGATTCACTTCCATTCTATCTTCTTTCTTTTCAATCAAACACACAGTAAATTTCATACTACACATACTACATTTCATGATGAGTTTTGAGTCCAGACCAACTTTTACTTCACCTATTATACTGAGGTAACTTAACTTACAATCCATTGGACCGTGGTCCCCTATGGCCTGAAGAGCTTTAAAAAAAAAAGAAACGTCTACAACTCTACGCCCAACTTCCATTTCATCCACCTTTCCCTCTTGGTCGTTTTCAATAACTAGTTCCTGTAAAGAAAGATAATGGCTTGATTTTTTTTATAAAAAATAATTAAAAATTTAAAAAAATGCAAAAGAATTAATACAATATTAGGTTCCTGATGAATAGAAATTATAATTTCTTTACGCATTAGGTATTGTTTTTTTATGACGTCACCTATTTGAACGTAAATTTTCTTTTGAGAAAGTAATTGAGAAGTATTTCGGTACTAAGGTGTTTGTCTCTCGATGAAAATAATAAATATTGCAAGAAAAATCTATAGGTAGGTATTGAGATTTTGTCTTCGCCCATCACTAACTAAGTAGTTTGTTTATTTATGTAACAAGTCTACAAGAATTACGTATAACAACTTACCTCTATACAGCGCGTAGCATTGTTGCTCAGAGTCTCGGCCCCAAGGTTTTCTTTATTTTCAATACTGGAAATATTATTCATCAATATTATCCACTTTTTATTTATTTTGTACAACCCTAAGCCAGACGCTAGGCGCCTCGCGTCTGTTTGGCGGTATAGGTATGTCGACAAAGTTGCGCTGTCGCCTACCTACTTCCACAATTTGATATTTAGACAATACTAGCCGACCCGGCGAACTCCGTATCGCCTTTTTTTTTTTAAAAATCCTATTATTTTGATATTACATACAGATACTTCAATTTTATTTATCAGTATAGATATAGATAATACAAACCAATATTTACATGTTATTGTAGGTATATGTCTGAATCGGGCGATCTAAATCATATGACATATTGTATTAGCTTTGTAATGTACCCTGTTCAAATGCGATAATAAATAAGTAGGGAGGAACTTACATTTTATTCCGAGATCTTTTGGCTTTCATATTTTTATAATGCGTACAAAACTTTCTTTTCCCTGGCATGCCACTCAAATTCAATCAGTCCTGCGAAAAAAATAGCCTATGTTACTCAGTGATAATGTAGCTTTCGAATGATAAAAGAATTATTAAAATCAGTCCAGTACTTTTTGAGTTTATTCGTTACATACAAAAATCCAAATCTTTCCTCTTTATAATACCTATTAGTGTAGATATTGTATTTTTTACGATTTATATCTAGTTCCATCATGGTTTTCTTTCAGACATTCATTATATCGATACTTTCTACTAACTGAAAATAAATTAATTATAAAAATGTTATACTTACAGTTTTTTACAAAAAACACAAATTCACAATACGTAATTCTGCTGTCTGCAGCCGACAAGCGTGGTGTCACGTTCACTTACAGAAAGGAACTGCCGCTGCAGACCACCGAGATTGCACGAATGAAACGAACGTTTTATCCCATACATTTGTGTATGAAAAATTTACCTTAAAATATATCTAGATTTTAGGGCTTTAAAAGAGGAAGTCTTTGTTTGTAAAGGTATAAAAAGAAGTATACAGCTATACTTATTGGTTTCTTCACTGTTCAAAAAGTGTTTCTTTTTATCAATTTGTGTTGATTTATGGGGTTAAATCTGAAAAATACGAAGTCATGTTTTTGCATTTTTACTCAATTTTGTGCGTTTGTTGACGTTTATTATATAACAACTATTAGGTTTAAGAGTTTAATATAAGCATGAACATACTTATTGGTCTTTGATTGTAATATATACAAATTATCATTGATATCAATCATATGTAAATAGGTTAAATATGAAAAATCGTAACACTCTTTTCGGTGATTTTCACGATCTACACCCTTAAAATGGCTAGTTACAGTTACGAATAATAATAACCACTTATACAAAATAGACTCACAGAAGACTACCTTGAAATGTACTGCATTTCCCATTTTATCTTATTTCCCTAATGTACGTACGTGTTTCGGTAATGAGTGAGATGTGCCAGAGCCCATTCCCATCCCATCCCTCCCCATTTCCACAACCCTTTCTGCAAATCCATTCCTATATCCAAAGGGAGGCAGCGCATCTGGGGGCGTGCCAACGTTTGTCATTTTGAACTAATGTTGGCATGTATCACGGATGTCTATGGGCTACAGTATCCACTTACCATCAGATGGACTGTATGCTCGTCTGCCACCTTCGTCCATAAAAAAAAACTTATACAAAAAGCGAAAATGTGAAGCGACCTTATGACTAAGGTCCCTTATACCTATATATACTTATACGTACTAAGGTCCCTTTAATATTTTCTAAGTTATAATTTCGTTGTTTCAGGTTCTGTTTAAACATAAAGATTTGATAAGGCAAAAAGTATTGTTATTTTTTTTTTAATTTTCATTAAAAACTTACTACCTGGGAAACTGGAACTGAGAGTAAGATTCTTTTTCTCAAGTAGGTAATGTTACATATGAAGATACTTTACTGCGTACGATTCACTTACAGTTTTACTCCATCTAACTAACTATACAATGAATGGGAGTTTTAAATGGGAATTAAATTAAATTTATTTAATTGGGAATTTAATTTATGGGAATGGGTTATGTGAAAAACTAATGCTGAATTTTAAAAAAACCGTATATGTTATAAATAAAGCTCATTGTTAAGAGGGTGCAATTTTTTATTATATCACCTGTAGATAAATTTAAAAATCTATTAATTTTTACGAGTGACTAAATGAGGTCATTTATATGCAGCGTTTAGGCATGCGAATGTTTTATTAAGGTTGTATTATGTATAAATGCGTTGTAGTACTCTCATGTCTAGCCTGTGAATAAATATTGTTTCTAGAATGGTTTTAGCATAACTAACCTTGACGAATTCAAGGTCACCGAAAAGTCAAAGTCAAATGATTTATTGTATAGTTATAGGCCTAAAACATTAGCCAACCGAGCAATCGCTCGATTACAAACTATTTACTCGTTTCTTAAACTATTTAGTGCGGTGATTTTACAGTTCATTTTTATTGCTGTAACTGAATGATTAAGATAGATAGATAAAACTCTTTATTTATTGTATAGTTTTTGGCGAAACTGGCGAAATTAATATCGTACCGCCACATGCTACGTTAATATTGTTCACTTCTTATTAATAGCATTAAGTATCAATAATTAAATTAATTATCATTAATTAAAATAATTATCATTAATTAAAATAATTATCATTAATTAAAATATTTATCATTAATTAAAATAATTATCAATAATTTAAATAATTATCATTAATTAAAATAATTATCCTTAATTAAATTAATTATCATTGGTGTTTTACATTAAATTATTACTTATTTCACAATAATCGTTGGTTTTAGTAAAACACTCATCTTTCACTACCCGCGAACCGTGAAAAATCGAGACAAGCAATGTCAACCGAAAGAAAAGTTATAAACAATGACTTAGAGGAGATTAAAAGTGAAAAATTGACGCGTGTTGACGCGGCCAGTCGCGGCAAACAAAACGCGCCTAATTGCGGCTTCTTTTATTGTCGCTTTGAAATATTACGGGCTTTTGTTACCAATATCGCTTCTTGAAAAATGTCACTCGAGGGTTAACACCTACCCACAGCACGTGCACATAGCAAACAGTCGCACAACTCAGAAACTATATTTGAAATTGAAAGTTGAAAAATGGAAGATAACTGTGTTGTATTCCCGTAGTAAATTGTTGAAGTAAATTGATATGCTTTGTAGTTTAGTCCATAAATGAGGATTAAAAGAAATCTTTATTAAAAACATTTTTTTTTCAAATTCATTGTTGGGTCGATATTTATTATTATTTTGTAATTATTTTTTAATTTATTAGAAGATTGGTCGATAAACTGGCCTAGTTACCTCTCTCTCACAGAAGACTACCATGAAATATACTGCATTTCCCACTTAACTTACTCACTGTACGTAAGTGTTTCGGTAGTGAGTGAGATATGGGCATTCCCATTCCTTCTTATTCCATCCCTTCCAATTTTTCCTTACCTTTTCACCAAATCAATGCAAGAATATTTCATTTGATTTACGTACGTAGCATGACACTCTTTCCATATCAACGTGTCACTAAAATAACGAACAATTTGAAACACGTCAACTAATCACACATATTTTAAACCGTTCTGGACAATAATAATATTATTATCGGTAAAAAAATCAAAAGTCAGGAACAAACATGTAAAGTTCCGTTGTTCTATCTAAAACGTTCGTAGTGCTCATTACTTAGGGTAATAACCGAATGCCTCGCAAGAGCAGCGCGCCCTCATTGTTTTATATTTTGTTTTGAGTATCTGCACTTAGAATAAAAGATACTTACTATGTAGAAATTAACAATAAGTCATTACAAAAGAAACTATTATGAAAACTAGTAGAATCGTTTCTATTTCCGGCACTGGGCAATAATAAAAGTGAACAACTTCAAGCGAACAAAACGAACAATATTTGTCAATGACCGCATTGACCGCGGCATGGCTCGCGCGTCTATTGTTTATGGAACCGCTTTATAAACATTGTAACTGTGTGCGTGAGGCGCATTTTGAACGTTTGTTCAAAAACGAACTACTGTTTTCTCCCTTTACTGTCCCTGTCTTAATCTTTTGGATAAGCAAAGGATTAAGGATGATTCGTGGCCGCAAACAAGGAACAAACAGATAGGAAAAAATAAGAATTGGGCTCTCCTTTGTGGCCGGAGACAAAGCGCTATTATTAGTTAATCGCCGGCTGTAATTAAATTGATGTAATTTTCACTGTTTGTTTTGGGCCGTCATTGCTTTTTCTTTTATCTAACTGCGATGGTATATCGACTTTTCTCTACAAAAACATAAAAGCAGTTTATTTCATGATTATATAAAGGGTTTTCCTTAAGTAGTCAATCTTCTAAATATTTCTCGTCTATGTATTAATAAAAATATGTACAAGTAACTAAATGTTAAATAATTGTTGTGTAAACGGATTACTCACGATTTATTATTTATTTATTATAGCCGATATTTGGGTCCATTTACATGAACCGTGATCGTGGACTGTCTGTCTACCCTCCGTCGTGTTTGTTTTTGATTCACCTCAGGGCACCCTGAACTTGTTTTTGTTGATTAGGTTCCTTGCACACTATACTAACAATATCACTACACACACGCGAGTATGTCTCGAGTGACCACTCGACCACGGTTCATTGGGACGGAAATATTGGCTTAAATCTTGAGTAACTCGTTTCCATAACAATTATATACGCGTATATTCAACCGTTAAAATCTTATACATCTTAAAATCCGTTAAATGTTATAAACTTAATTGTGACCCCGGAAGATTGCATTAAATATGTAGATACATATGCTTTCAAAAATAACACAGCCTGATTAACTCCTCCAGGAGAAGTATCTACATGTCACAGGGGCTATATCGGCACCCTATTGTGTGGTTAATGATTCTTCAGCGGACTACACATTTATGAGAAGCTATGTAGTATTAGGCATTTCATATCACAGCAGATGCTATATAATAGTATTTTGTGAGCTACGTGTGTATAATTATATGTTGTGTACTATGTGTAACAATATGCTTTGTATGTGTCAGAATTGTTAAGATATAACCATACCTGTAATTATGCGTATAATAATATTAAATATATATTTAATAACTGTTATAATAATGATAACAAACAGTGCCTGCGACATCGGGCTCGTAGACGTAACAGCCTGCGACATCGTGCTCGTAGACGTAACAGCCTGCGACATCGTGCTCGTAGACGTAACAGCCTGCGACATCGTGCTCGTAGACGTAACAGCCTGCGACATTGTGCTCGTAGACGTAACAGCCTGCGACATCGTGCTCGTAGACGTAACAGCCTGCGACTACGTGCTCGTAGACGTAACAGCCTGCGACATCGTGCTCGTAGACGTAACAGCTTGCGACTACGTGCTCGTAGACATAACAGCCTGCGACATTGTGCTCGTAGACGTAACAGCCTGCGACTACGTGCTCGTAGACGTAACAGCCTGCGACATTGTGCTCGTAGAGATACAGTATGTATGGTTAGTTTGATTTCCATTTGAACTTTATAAATGATCTGGATACGAAGTACACCTTAAATGATGACGGATTAAAATCCGTTCCGTGGTTTTTGGGTGATGCGCGTTCAGAGAGACGGACACACATTTAAAAAACTGTTTGTTTAGATATCTGTATCATCGCACTTTAACAAAAATGTATTTTTTTAAAACCACCGCATCTCTTCCCGCGGGTATCGTAAAAGGCTTCACAGGAATAGCAAAGCCACTACCACAGGTGCTGAGGACCTACACCACCTCTAAATGAGTGGACTCGCCAACCGGCTTGGCCAGCGTGGCATTTTAACGCAATACATCCTTTGTGCACAAAATAATGGACATGATCGACAACCAGTCGACAAGTGTAGCTTCTGACAGGGGCGAGGCAAGTTTCTCATAGTGTTACCATTCGTATCATTTCAAAACTCATTAAACTACCTACATTAATATTCAATTCAACCGTGCATTGTTTGCTGGCTCACCTTGCGTCCCGCGGGCCTCCGAGACCCCTTCTAATCTCCCCGGTTATTGTCTAAGTTGTGCACTTACCCCGCGGCAGTGACGGGTTAAACTTCAATGTTTCAACGTATCGGCTTGATACATCTTTGCTGGTAATGACGAGTTTTATGGACTGTGAAATTCCTATATGTACTTGCAGAGTGTGTCCGAAGGTTACCCAAAGCCTGAAACAATGGATTCTTCTTGTGATTCTGAGTTAATTGACATTATATAATGTATAATTATATTTGTATTTTTTGAAAAAATATAGAAATTTTCGGTTTTGTATTTAGCGTTTGATTGAAAAATTTATAAGAATCTCTTATTTTTCTTTTAATAAAATATTTATTACAGAAAGTTTGCTAAAATTTTCATATCAAGTAACTGAATATTTTTTGGAGGGTGCATGCTGCTAGCCCACAGCCGCTGGGAATACTCCTCTGGTCACATTAATCCTTTCTCACAGGACACTACCATAAAATGCAGTGAGAAATGCCAGTATCTACGCATATCTCACTTTATCGAGTTCTCCCAATATACGAGTTATGGTGAAAATATAAAAAAAAATAAAATAAAAGGATATTTTTCACCCTCGATTTCCCTTTCGATATATTTTCTTCCCAACCTTGTACTATATTTGTAAATTACAAAGCTCTCGCAAATTACAAACTCCAAACATTACAACGATAAAGTTACAAACAATAAATGTCTCTGAGGGCAATAAAAGCCACTCCCTTTTATAAGAAGGTAAGTACATTATAATGACTCGTGCTTTCCACCCTAAGACGAATTTATTATCCCAGCCTCAGTGGAATCTACACAATGGACGGCGAGCATTTGAGGAATGGTTAGAAATAACATATCCTCTAGAAACATTAAAGATGATAAAAATTCTTCCGAGTGTTCAGGCACCGAATATAAAGTGAAATTTCTTTATTTTATGAGGCTTATGTACTAAACACCATCGATATGGGTATAAACTAGATGGTACATCATACGTTCTTATCAAAGAAACCTGGTTGTCAACTTCTAGGGGGTGAAGCAGATGAAGAAGGGTTCACTAAAAATTCAAATTTGAAACTTAAGTAGGTACTACGTAAGAAGAATGTTCCATTTTCATAACACATGAATTTAATAATTCGAGAGTCCACTTTATCTTATTTCCCTAATGTACGTACGTGTTTCGGTAGTGAGTGAGATGTGCTAGAGCCCTTTCCCATCCTATCCCTTCCCATTTTCCCAACCCTTTCTCGAAATCCATTCCTATATCACCAAAGGTAGACAGCGCATCCGAGGGCATGCCAACGTTTGTCATTCTGGACTAATGTTGGCATGTATCGCGGATGTCTATGGGTCACAATATCCGCTTACCATCAGGTGAACTGTATGCTCGTCTGCGGCCTTCGTCCGTAAAAAAAATCGAGAGTTACTGAACATAGAACCCTATTAGACTGTAACGTGGGTGCCCTACAGTGCTTGTATAGCATATTATCTATGTATTCAATAGGTATTCTTAAATCGATGTTTAAGTAATAAATATATGTATAATGTAAGTGTTTCTATGCCAATTCGCAAGTCCTGCAGGCAATTTTTTACGTTACACCTAAGTTAGTTAGGTTAGGACTCAACTTGGACTCAAAGGAAGGTTTACAATTTACAGCGAAGTCCGTCTTACCATCCAAACGGTAAAATATTTAACCCTTAACAGCCTCCTAAAATAAAAACCATGTAGATACTTTTCCACTACATTGCCGAAATCTATCGCTCTATAAGTTTAAGGAAGTGCCTCGGGCAGACACCGCTCTGCCTTTAACTTAAATCGAAATTAAACTTAACATCTTACTTAGACCAGGAACTTCTATATAAAGGCGTCTCTAATAAACTTTGCACTAACTAGCGACTAAGTGTGTTATTTAAGGGGCCATCATTTGCTTACGCAATACAGTTCTAATTACCACAGATTAGTTTCGCTCCAAGCAGTTCAGTTCAGTCGGAGGCAGTAAATGAACAAACATTAACAGAATTTGTTTGGACTATGAACCTGGGTGCAAGAATGTGTACATGCATTGTCGCGTCAACGACGTCCGAGTGTCGACCGTCCATGCCTTAGGCGTTTGAAGAAAAGTGTTGCATTTAAATGTTATAGAAGGTACAATAGGTAAAATGAGGAGTGATCCTGCAAAACCAGACAAGTCACATTTTTTGAAAATTTCAGCTTTAAGCCTATATTCTAATGCATATCTATCGCTACGTCGTGTAACAGTCATAGAACGTGCAAATTCATACAAGTCCTCATGCTGCGACTACTAGAAAATTAATGAATCATGCAAAATCAAACTTATAAAAATATTTTGTTATTTTTCAAACTTTTTTATTAACCGGACTTGTCTGGTTTTGCAGGATCACTCCTCAAATTGTTTCATATAGTCTGGCAAGAATCACAATGTATGTGAGACAGTGATTAACTGTTAAACAATATATTATTGAAAACATTGGTATTTTATTTGGATATACATTGGTATTAACTTCAGGTGTTCCCACACCTAAAATTAAGAATCATCAGAAGTTGGGTAAATAAATTACATTGTCCTCCACACTGTTGTATCTTCGGAACAGATGAATTATCTAAAAGTACCTACACATCTCGTGGAGCGTGCGGGAGACCGTCTGGGTACAGTGTGGACGGTGACGCAAATTGCTGGCAACGTAAAACACCGTACGCGTTCTTCATACACTGTGTCAACACTGTGTTCCTACAATTAGGGGAAATAATATTTTAAGTGTATTTTTAGGTAGATTGATATAATAAATCAATACTCTCTCATGCATATGGATGGATCGTCAGATTGATGTCAAATGTTTCTTTTTCTATATTTTTATTTAGACGTTTGTGTCCTAGTCAACTCCATCATACCCTTTAACTATATACTCAGATAATAGTTACAAGTGTATGAAACAAGCATTTCCTTATATTTGATTTTTATCGTATCATACAATATAATATGATAAAAAATATCTTTCTCATTTATACCTTGTATGTATTATACTTATTCTACTGTACTCGTATATATGTATATGTGTAAGTTTGTCGGTATGTATATATACATGCAATAATACAGTATGTAAATATGTATATGGAATGTATTTATTTTAGCCCACCATCTAAATTGTATCTTACATACCACTTAAAAAATGGAATTTCTCTTGGCTGGCGGAAAATACCTTGGCATTAAGCTAGCCTTTTGTACGATATTGTGCATTGCAGTATATAAATAAGTAAATGATCACTCAAGGAATATTCTTAGATAGATAGATAGATAGATTTTTTATTTCACACACACAAGTGATCGCTTAACATGATTATTTCTTATTTCTATACTATTACCTACCATTTCTATATCTTTTTTTTTATAGACTAGTGGGTGGACGAGCAAGCGGTCCCACGTGATGATAAGTGTTACCGCCGCCCATGGACACCTGCAACACCAGGGTCCCATGCGAGCGCGCCGCCGACCTTGCAAAATCCTATTCACAGCTCTCTTGAAGAACCCCATATCGTAGGATAATGGAAAGACCTCTTGAGGCAGTTCGTTCCACAGCCTACGCATCTTATAGCATTTATAGTAATAATTGAAACAATTAGGAATATTATTCGGTGAGGAACCTAGCCGTTCGTCTAACGGCTATGAATAATAATTATAAATTTTAATAATTTAAGGTATATAATAAAATGTTATATAATAACTTTTTGTTAAATTTTATTAAAAAAATAATTGTCATAAGGGAAATTGTCTAGAGCAGACGTAATCTCACACTATACAGGCTGAAAAACAATCGACTGGTCGACATAAAAGAAATAAGATAATGCCATGTCTATTCATTTCATGACTCTCGACTACAGTGTACGCTGGTTCTCGGACACTCTTCAAAGTGGTGAAATTAGAGAGGGAGCACTGAGTCATGTCCACACGCCGTCCACACACTGATTGCAGCGCTAACTTTGTAAAACTACTTCTAACTCGTGGACCCGCTTGAGAAGACCATTTTGATAATGTTGAGATGTTGTACAGATTAATGTTGCATTAAGAAATAAGCTAAATGACTGAGCAATCGTATCTTATGAACTATTGTAAGTCCGCATAGCGGTGTGCATTCCTTTTCACTATTCTTTTGAATGAAAAGGATGTGCACAGACATTATCTACAGACGTGAGATATATTTTTTTCTTTTCATATACGGCAATGGCGCAATTAGAACATTCCGCCAGTGTCAAGTTCTTCTTCGTAATCATAATAACAATTTCAAAGTCTAAAACGCATCCTGTCAAAGTCCAGTCCCGTCGAGGTAGATCAGGGGTCACTCAGTAAAGCGATAGTAGGTTCACTGAGGACAGAAGAGGACTCTTTGGAAGCACATGAAAAACGCAGTCCTATGTTTTTATTTGATTATCACAAACATTACGCACATAAAACACTTTGAAGTGTAATAAAGTATCACTACTAAACCACGAAACGTACAGTATTTGCACAATTTTTACAATTAAAACTAGCTCGAGTTCCCGCCTTAAACTCGACATGACATGAGCAGATTACACGAAAAAATACACGACATTTTTAATATTTGTATATAGTAAAACCTATAAAAAAATAAATGGCCCGAGTTGTTTTATTATAATTAAAAACAAAAATAATTTAACACATTTGAGACTAGATAGAAGTATTTTAAAACTAGGTGAAGAGTTTTTGCTGGACAACGTGTGCACCGAAACAAATGCAAACGCAAGTAAATCACAGATATTGCGATGCGAATAGCTAAGCTACTTTATTACTACAATTACTACTTTAGTAGTAATTTGTCACATAAGGAGATGTGGATAGCGTGCATAGGCGAAATAACCTTTAGTCGACCTAAGGCAATATGGCCAGATGATATCGCAGGAACCCAGTGGATTAGAAAAACGCACTATTCATCAAAATTGAGACATTCGGAACAGGCCTATATTTAGCAGTAGATGCGAAAGATACAGAAAAATATGGATACCATTTGATATTTCTTTAGCAACCAAAAAATTAATAGAGTAAATAAGAAATTAATCGAGTACGTAATAAAATAGATGAAATACAGAAAGAATGTACTTAATTATAGAGATAGTAAAGAACATCTCTTCTCGTGGATGTTTAAATGGCGTCTAAGGGATAATGAAATTGCTACCGCAAGCCCTGAGGAACTATATATAGCATCTGTAAAAGAGTGTAATCGCTAACGCACGTAGTATGCGTACCGTTTTAAGGTTCATCGCTCGTACTCAAGACAATATGCATGCTAAAAGGGCTGATTATGCTAATCACTCTACACTTATAGTTACTCGTACAATTCGTATAGCAATTAACATAATGACGAGGCATGCTTATCCTACATAGGTACTGTCTACATACGATAATAATGTGTCAACTCTTCAATAAGTTTATCAACAGCGGTGTCCGGACATCCGTCCGGTGATTGTGTGCTCGTTGACACACTTGCACCTAGCTGATAAACAGTTACTCATACGATACGTTAACTGTCGTATGCGTTATTAGCTTAATTTTCAACAAATCCGTAGTCGTATATTTAGATACTAACCGATGGTGGGTATAGACTCAATACTGGTTGTAATATAAATGATATCAACATATTGATTCCTCCTACGTATATTGTTGTAAGTACATTTAGATTATATATAAGTTTAGGATGCTCATATAAGGATTCTTAAGATTCAATATAAAATTACATTCGGCTATATTCCACCCTGGAGGCAAATGAAATTATTACAATGCAATTTAAATTTCATCCAATTAATAATAAGATAAAATTATCTTAACATTTTAACATTTTAGGACACATATTACTCACATTCTTAAATTCTCTCTCACATTACAATTAACCAGTATTTTTTTTATCGGTCGTTAGTGATAAAAACGTCACTGTTTTAAACGTTTTCTATCTATTTATACAGAGATCTGAAGTCGTAACACCAATCATATTTTCTTCCGGTATCAATAAATGTCATGAGTTCTATATCCAGTGGTAGAGAGATATTAAACAGTCGAAAGGTAAGAACAATTTAAAACAGTTCCAACCTTACCGACACTACGCTTTTAAGTTGCACATTGGCGACCACAGGAAGTTAGTTTCTTTTCCTCATTTCACTCGCTACACGAGATCGCCATTTAACTGCTGCCCACATTCGATTTGTTAACACTTTCAACTTGGACGCTTCAAAGCCATTCTGATAAAAAGGATTTAATCTTACCTAGATATCAGATGTATCGTACTTTGCGGGACTCCAATAAATTTATTTTATTTATTTAAAAAAACTTTATTGCACTTAATCGTACAAAAGGAGAGCGTAATGCCTGGAGGTAATTTTTATTGTCACCAGAGAATCTGGACCTAACCCACCTTCGAGTTTGTTATCATCTATTTGCTGTTCATTCAGTATCTTTTGCTGCACTTTTAATTACTTCCCAATGAAGGAACATTTTCCGAAATTCGAAAGACGTGATCCACGCAATAGATATTATATTTCTTGTCCAAAAATTTTGGGACATATATAATATCAACTACACCGGGCTCCTGATTGCAAGCCAGGGCCCATACATAAATATGTATATCGTAATCCTTAGATAAAGACAATGAAAAATTTAATGCCAAAACATTCATTTTTTTAAGGAACATAAAAGGATTTTTTTAAAGTATATAGTTACCTACAAAAAAGAATGCCTTTAATTGGCCTTTTTATGAAATAACATGAACAAAAATAAGTTTTACATGAAGTAAAAGGACTTTGTTTTCAGAAATACTCCGGAATTTATTATATATTATGGAGTTTGTTATAGGAACATTTATGGCGTAAAATGAACATGGTAATATTTGTATTTTAATAAATACTTTTATTCTCTGGTGAACTATCGACTTAGACAGCCCTCTATAATGCGCACTAATCCACCAAAAATCCCATTTGAAAAAGAAAAAATGCTAATGCCTTCTTAAATATAAACGCCGATATGGAATACATTTCTACAAATAGCTTCTGAACAAACATTGCTGGCATAGCTAGGCGGCTACTCAGTAGATAGTATACACATAGTTAGACGAGATATACCTGAGCACCGCACCGAGGGGCTGAGCACTCAATAAATCAATATCTTGAGCTTGTTAAGTAAGTTTATCCCGAGATGCTCCGTTAGCGTATGCATATCGCAAAACACACAGTGAGTTGTTCGTCGCGAAGTTATGGATAAAATAATGTGGTGATTTATTTGTTCGCATTTACACTTTATATCCAAATTTCACATGAAACAGACATTAAGGGCTTCATAGTTGTGTCCAAACTGATACTAACTTTGTTTCTTTATAAGTAATGCCCCTCAAAATACAGGCTTTATCTTTTAAGGACCGTGTGATATTGTTTGGTTTGGTTAAGTTTGGTGTCAAAATAGTTGTGTCTACTTGCCTTGTTTGAATGCAAATGAAACTTTTGATTTTAAATAAATCGAAATGAATTGAATTGAGATTCAATTTATTAAACAGTGAACTTTTTTTTTTAATTTCGTGTCTCACTGTTGCAAACATGGTTTGATGAATGCTATGCTATATATTAAATGCATAAATTTATTCTTACTAAAACAAATACATGAAGATTTATTTATGCATAAATAAGCAGTTTTATTAATATTTCATAGACTTTTTATTGACGATAAGTTTGAAACATAGCGCTTATTTTTTTTTTACCATATCATACCTAGCATACCATCAGCCTATGTCTCTGCAGTGCTGAATATTTTTTTTTAAGTTTTTCTTCCTTTAGCCTGTTTATATAAACAAAACAGAAAATTAAATTAAACAAAATATTAATCTAACCCACAAACAGCAACATTTTGCATCAAATATAAATGTATTTTTTTATTATAATTTTTTTCCGTGTCCACCAGGATACAAGCCCCACTGTGCGGCTTGCGTACATCCGGCGGGCGCCCCGGGCCGGCCGTACTTCAACCTAATTTGTATTGATTAAAAATATTCAGCATAGTTGTAAGCAGGAGGAATGCCCGCCCGGGCTTCGACGTTCACTTGTGCAGATTATTGCTGCCCGACGTGTGTGATTTACTTAGAAATATTGCAATTCCTGTGAAGGATGGAATTTTAAAAATATGGGCAATCGAAGAGCATTTTCATTGCAGAATATTTTATCTTATTTTATTTGAGAAAACAAACAGTAATACATTTAATTTTAACATAAACATTTCAATTGTTCTACTAATTGTAAAACCGACTACTTTATCCACCATTAACTATTGCCTATGATTATGAATACTTTTTGAGGGAGAGAGTGCACGCTGCAATCCAACATCTGCTGGGCGTGCTCGACTGGCCACGTTACCCCTCTCTCACAGAAGACTACCTTGAAATGTACTGCATTACCCACTTTATCTTATTTCCCTAATGTACGTACGTGTTTCGGTAGTGAGTGAGATGTGCCAGAGCTCATTCCCAACCTATCCCTCCCCATTTTCCCAACCCTTTCTCCAAATCCATTCCTATATTTCCATAGGTAGGCAGCGCATCTGGGGGCGTGCCAACGTTTGTCATTTTGGACTAATGTTTATAATAGAATAATGCGATAATATCCACTTTCCATCGGGTGGACTGTATGCTCGTCTGCCGCCTTCGTACATAAAATAATAATAATAATATAGCCATCAAGTCATATGTCATTCTCTTATACAATGCCCTTTAGCAATGACTTACACATTAATAAACACCTCGATAATAAGCTTTCTATATCCAGGCTCATACAATGCAAATATTTAAATATGTAATATGAATGTGTTAGATCAATAACATTTAGGAAGGTTCTTTCAGGAAATGACTTAGGAAACGCGACCAAGGGATAATGAAGCAGCTACCACAAGTCTTGAGGAACTACAGTACCTCTAAACAAATGGACTCGCCAATCCGCTCGGCCAGCATGACGTTTTAAGATCATAAAAGTCCCTCGTGCCCAAGACAATGTACGACTTTTTGACGGGAGCTTGAGAAATGAAGTTGAATTTTTGTTTGATTATTGTAAAAATTGTATATTAGGCGTTTTGTGGTTTAATTGTGATAGTTTATTAAACTTCAAAGTAATTTTCGTGTTTGGTGTTTGTGATAATCAAATAAAAGCGTGGGACTGCGTTTTTTGTGTGCTGTCAAGAAGTCCTCTTCTGTCCTCAGTTCCTCAGTAAACCTCTGTCACTTTACTTCACTGTATACTATGCTATACTGTGTATACTTTACACTTTACTGTGCGACTCCTGACACTTCGACAGGACTGGACATTGACAGAAAACTTGACACTGGCAGAATGTGCTAATTGCACCATTGCTATATATAAAAAGAAAAAAATGCAATATCAAAATATTTTAATTAATATTGTTTATTTTCTTACCGTTTCTTTTCTGCAAATAAATTATTAGTTTAAAATAAAAATCCCTTTACGTAGAATAATTTAATTAATTATTAACGGTAATTTCTATTAATGGATATTTAACAATATGTAAAAAAAAAACAATTAAAAAAAGACAAACAATTTTAAGTCAAATCTTAAAAAATACATCAACGTTTTATCTAAACAATAATTTCCTTAAAACTATTCCCCAGCTACATTCCCCGACGCAGTTTCAACAACTCCCATTTCCGCGGAAGTCACTTAGCATAAGTACAGTCACCTGCAAACAACAGTCGTTACATAAATAATAACAGGACAAAACACGGTGTTTACTGTAACGGGCGAAACACGTTAGTTATGGGGAAATGTAACTAGTTTATGTGGTGGACGTTATGGGAGATACCGGTTGACCTATTTTGAGAATGAAAACAAAATCGTTGACAGAAATTTAATATTGTATAAGAAAGATTAAAGGAGACTATGGTAGTAGATTCATCCGCATTTCCTCGATACGTAGGTGTCGCGTAATGTTCGGTCCAAAAATCATTTTATACAGCGAACCCGTAGGCTGTGCAACGAACTGCCTCAAGAGGTATTTCCATTACGCTACGATATGGAGTTCTTCAAGAAAGCTGTGAATAGGATTTTGCAAGGTCAGCTCCGTGGTGTTGCAGGTGACCAGGGGCGGCGGTAACACTTAAGTGGGAGCGTCTGTTCGTCCGTCTATTTCCCGATAAAAACAAGATTGATGGATATGTTTGAATAATTCAATTGATGAAATTTTTAACTAACAGATCATAAATTAAAAAACTTATTACACCTTAGGTGTTGTAATGTGATGTATGTCACATCACTACTTTTATACACTCTATGCTACTGTCTAGATTATCTATGATCTTATGTCATACACATTGGAAGTACATAATAAAAATGTATTATTATAATGTTTCTTTTATTTAACTAAATTAGAGATACAACATGGCGCAGCCGATAAAACTAAACATTGAACCGTGAATTTTATAAAGTTTCGACACACTTAAGTTTACAAGTTTGCAACAAAAAATTTTTACGAAAATCAAGATCAAAATATCAAGATGGACGCCGGCAAATGTGCATCCCAATTAGAAAATGTCTCGGTTAAACTGCCACCAAACTTAGATATTTCAAGAGAAAATGCAGCTTCAGAATGGAAGTTCTGGTTGTGCAGTTTTGAAGATTACTTGGTCGTTACGGGTAAAAATAAAAGCCCAGATGCGGTAAAATTATCCTTGTTGCGAAACATGATGGAGCCGGAAGCCGCTAGAGTCGTGTCAACAATCCCTATCGCTGAAACCGAGTTGACCTATGAAAATGTTGTCAGTGCAATCACTGCGCATATAAATCCTCGAACAAATATTGTTTTCGAGCGCTTCAAATTTAATGAACGCAAACAACAAGAGGGCGAACCGTTTGATGCATATATGACGGACTGCAGACATTTGATAAAATCGTGTGAATATAAAACTATGGAAACCTAACTGATGAGGGATCACATAGTTCAAACTGTCTATGACAAAGGAACACAGGAAGCCTTACTCAGAGTTGATGAGCTTACACTAGATAAGGCAATAAAATTTTGCCAGACCAAAGAGCAGGCGTCAAGACAAGTATCAGCGATGAATCCTGTGTCCATTGAAGCCGCAAGAATCAATAAGAAACCTTCTAATATATTCAAGTGCAAGAGGTGCCAAACGGAGCATGGTCCACGTTCATGTCCCGCATTTGGTAAAAAGTGTGTGAAATGTGGCTTGTTAAATCATTTTGCAGTGAGTTGCAGGGTCAGCAGTCATAAAAAAGTGCGTGAAGTAAATAAAGAGTCAAATTCTGATAGTGATTGTGAAACTGTTCACTGCAAGGAAGCTAAAAGTATAAATAGCTTAAAATCTGAGTGGTTTGAAGTTATCATTATTGAGGACACCACAATAAAATGTAAGCTTGACACGGGTGCCGATGTCAGTATAATGCCTGTTAATTTATTTAACAAAATTAATAAAAATTTAAAATTAAAGCTACTGCCAACAAATATAAAACTTGAGTCGTTTGAGGGCAGCCAGGTTAGACCGTTAGGCATGATCAGTTTGCAGTGTAAATACAGAGACAATAAATGTCTAGAGAATTTTATAATTGTTGACTGTAAATCCATGCTGCTGGGTTTGCCTGGTTGTGTCAGCCTAAAGTTGATAAAAAGGGTGCATAATGTACAGGCAACTGTACCTGATGTCAATAAAGAAAATTTTATTCAAGAAAATGTTGAAGTATTTAAGGGGATTGGCAAGGTGCCTGGTGTTTTTGAAATTCCCACCAGATGTTCTTTAGATCCAATTTGTTATCCTTCGCCTAGAATCCCACACTCCATGTTGGAGCCGTTAAGAACTGAATTAGATAGACTGGAAAAGAGAGAAGCTATTGTAAAAGTAGAGAATATAAGTAACAAAGCATGTGTAAACAGAATTGTATTAGTTGAGCGGCCAAATAAGAAAATTAGATTATGTTTGGACCCATCTGACTTGAACAAAATCATTGTAAAAAAACCCAAGATGTTACCAACCTTAGATGACATGGCCATTAAACTAAAAAATAAAAAGTTTTTTTCAGTGCTTGATTTATCTGAAGGCTTTCATCATTTAATGCTGAGTGAAGAGTCTTCTTGGAAATGCTGTTTTGCCACACCGTTTGGAGTATACAGGTATCTAGTGTTACCATATGGTCTAATGAATGCACCTGAACTCTTCCAAGAAGTACTGGAGACTCATTTTGGAAGCTTTCCTAATGTCATGGTCTGGGCTGATGACATCTTGGTTATGGGAAGCACAATAGAAGAGCATGATGCTTCTCTTAATAATGTAATGAAGAAAGCAAAAGAACTAGGTATTGTCTTCAATAAAGATAAACTACAATATCGGCAAACTGAGGTCAAATATGTTGGTCAAACATTTAATGCTAATGGCATGTCAATTGATAAATCCAGAGCTGAATCTTTAATTAATCTGGAACCTCCAACTAACAAAGATCAACTAAAAAGTATTATTGGTTCTTTCAGTTATATAAGGCGTTATGTACCAGATATGGGGGAACTAATGTCCCCATTATGCAAAGTTCTCAAAAAGGATGTTGACTTTACATGGTTGCCAATCCATGAGGAGGCTTTCAAAAAACTGAAAATTAAGGTTAGTTCAGCCCCAGCTCTGTCGCCGTTTGACCCTAATAAGAAAATCGTATTACAGTGTGATGCATCAAAAAATGGTCTTGGTTGTTGTTTGTTTCAAAAAGATGACAAAGGTATACCAAGACTTGTCGCATGTGCATCACGCACCATGAACAGCACAGAGCAGAATTATGGACAAACGGAGAAGGAACTCTTAGCCATTTACTTTGAATGTAAAAATTTCATAAATATATATACGGTGTTGATGTAGATGTGCAGTCTGACCATAAGCCCATAATGGCTATAATGCCAAAGCACATAAGCAAGGTGGGATCACCACGGCTTAGGAGACTTAGACTTAAATTATTAATATATAATTTAAATGTATATTATGTACCAGGCAAAGAAGTTCATTTTGCTGATATGTTATCGAGAAACAGTTTGAAAGTAACAGAACATGATAGTGAGATGCTGCAAATGGTTCATTCGGTGTCAAAATATCTACCAATGTCTGATGAGCGTAAAGAAATTTTTAGAAAAGAATCAAATCGTGATCCAGTCCTGAACAAAATTGCAGAATTTTACTATCATGGTTGGCCAAAGTCTTTACCAGCTGAGCTCAAAATTTATGAAAAATTTAGAGATGACATGTACATGCAGGATGGTTTATTATTTGTAGGAAATAGGCTCATAGTACCTATGTCACTGAAGATCTATGTCCTTGATATTCTACATAAAGGTCATTGTGGTATTTCCAAATGTATCTCCAAAGCTAAGCCTTTATTTTATTGGCCAAATATGCGAACTGATATACATAACTATGTACAAAAATGTAGACCGTGTGAGAAGTATAGTTCCAAAAACTATAATGAACCATTGTTACCCCATAAAATACCTAAAGAACGCTATACTAAAGTAGGCTGTGATATACTAGACTTTAATGGAAAATGCTTTTTAGTGATTATTGACTACTTCTCACACTGGATAGAGCTTTTGCCACTGAGAGACAAGTCTACTAAATCTGTAATTAGTGCCATGCAAGAAGCCTTTACTCGTTTTGGTTATCCGGTAGAGCTAATTGCTGATAATGTACCATTTTCTTCATATGAATGTAAATGCTACTTTAAATCTAAAGATATTGTTTTGTCAACCTCAACCTCAAGATACCCTAAGAGTAACGGTTTGGCAGAAAAAGCAGTGCACATCTGCAAACAGATTTTAAAAAAATGTAAGGAGGATGGCTCTGATTATAGAGAAGGTATATTGCACTATAATAACACACCACTGTCTGGTCTAGATATAACACCCTCACAGATGTTAAACAGCAGGAGGTTAAGAATATTACCCTGTAATAGTGATGTACTAAGACCTAAAGTGCAGAATGATGCATTTAATAAACTAGTTTTAAGACAATCTTTGTATAAGAATACTTTTGATAAGACAGCAAGAATGAAGGTCACAGATTATGTGCCTGGAGACAATGTAGTTTTTAGGGAAGGAAAGATGTGGAATAAAGCTAAGATCATATGTAAGTCCAAGGAGCCTCGCTCCTACATTATAATGAAACAAAATGATTGTAAGCCCTTAAGGCGCAATACATCACAAATGAAGAAATCATTTACTACAGTGAATGATAATGCTAACCTAATGATTGATGTTGATGATTACAATGAGACAGTGGATAGGAAAAACAAAACTCATGTAACTGAACAGAGTTTCCCCACAAATATTAATGTACCCTATATGACTAGAAGTGGTAGAACTGTTAAACCTAGACAAGTCCTAGATATTTAGCCGTGTTCCAATTCTAGGGAGGGAGGTGTTGTAATGTGATGTATGTCACATCACTACTTTTATACACTCTATGCTACTGTCTAGATTATCTATGATCTTATGTCATACACATTGGAAGTACATAATAAAAATATATTATTATAATGTTTCTTTTATTTAACTAAATTAGAGATACAACATTAGGTTCTTCCGTTTATTTATACTTTATTACAATTTAATCTTTAAGTATGCCTTAATTAGTTTGCCTTTTATACAATATTTCGATGCAACAAAGGTTTTTTTAATGGAAAAAAGGTGACAGACAAGCTTACAGTCCATCCGATGATATGTGAATACTGCCGTCCATAGACATGCGCGATACATGCCAACATCATTTTAGAATGACATATATTGACATGTCTGTGGATGCGTTGCCTACCTTTGAAGATATAGGAATGGATTTGGCGAAAGGGTTGCGAAAATAGGGAGAGAGAGGATAGGGTGGCATGGGAATGGGCCTGTCTATTTCACTCACTACCGAAACACGCACGTACATTGGGGAAATAGGATGGAGTAGAAGATAAAGTACATTTTAAGGTAGTCCTCTGCGAATAAAGTATGAGTAAATAAATAATTGTAAAACTCCATGGTACCGGCATTCGTACTGACAACTTTACGAATTGGTACGGGTCGCCGTTCGAACTCGCGACTTCAGGGACGTGAGTCAAGATTACGAGTATATACCTACCAACCCCGAGGCTACCACTGCAGTTACCTTACAAAATTTTGACAATAACTATTGTAATAGACTTCATATACAAAGCCTTGTATATTCCCTTTAATCGTTGACATTAATTGACTCATTACTTTGATAGTACTCTGAGAACCAAAGACTTGTCAACCCACATTATGGTGCTAAATATTGTAGGTGTTTTAATAAATAAGTACTCGATACTTAGTCGAAGTAGGAGAAAATTGGTCCATATTTAATACTGCGTGTCTGCTCAGGGGACCTATTCTATTGGCATAAAATTAACAAACGTACTCCGATCCGTAGTAAAAATTGTACTAGAGTCTGGCAAATGAAAGTTGAGACTGGAAAGAGCGGCAAATTAAACATAAAATAGATTTTCACTGAAAATAGTTGGAAAAATAATATTGATACTTGAATATATACATAATAATAAAATAGTAAGAAAGCCGTGTCTGTACATGAAATATTTATTGAAAAATGGCTACTCAGAGTAAAATGTTATATGAATGATGCAGAGCCCAAAACAACAATTGTTGGAATTTTCGTCTTTTTGTCTGTCTATCTGAACTCGCATTACGTAAAAACTACTGGACGGATTTGAATGAAACTTGGCAAAATTATAGCTTATAAAGTAGGTACGTCTACACGCACGATGTCGCGGGCATTGCTAGTTCAATAAATAAACTTACCCATCAAACCTGGTAGGTATAAGTGAATCAGTATCCATCATACACCCAATGGTCATGGATGGGAAATAGTTTGTAAACAGTTCGGTTTTGTTACGATTAATATTAATAATGGAATAAGTATTATTTATAGTCAACGTTAATCATTTACTAAAACGTAAACTGGACGCGTTACTAGAATCGGCTCCCTGATTCTTTGTCCATGTACCCGTGTCTAAGTGTTTGCACGCAGTGTGGTCACCCTAGTTGTACCCGTGTAGTGACCACCCGGAACCCTCGGACAAGGGACGCGGATAACGAAATTCCGGATTAATCTTAGGCCGGATTTTAGACCAAGACAAATATGGCGGACCCCGGACTAAATGGTTGGAAATTATTAAATTAAGGAGATGGAACGGTTTGTTTTGGTAGTTAAACTGGGACGACGTGACCTGAGTTGCAAACCAAATTGCGTATGTCGGCGCTACCACGATTAGCGAATTGAAGTACCTACCTACCTACTTTAGAAGGAAAACTAGGAAAATCTATATTGTAATAGATATGGCTTTTATTTGTCATTCTCTCACATAATTTAATTAGTATATTATAAATATTTAGATTGTTCGCTAGAGGCGTCCGTTACGTACAAACTCAGGCCCGGGCATTGCGGTCTGCTGTAGGCGGCCACGACATTATCCTGAGTCAGGGACCTGTGTCGTCACCACTGCACTTTATCTAGTTGTAGATTACGTTAAAAATTATAATATTTTTTTTTTTTATGGACGAAGGTGGCAGACGAGCATACAGTCCACCTGATGGTAAGTGGATACTGTAGCCCATAGACATCCGTGATACATGCCAACATTAGTCCAAAATGACAACGTTGGCACTCCCCCGGATGCGCTGCGTACCTTTGGATATAGGAATGGATTTGGAGAAAGGGTTGGGGAAATGGGGAGGGATAGGATGGGAATGGGCTCTGGCACATCTCACTCACTACCGAAACACGTATGTACATTAGGGAAATAAGATAAATTGGGAAATGCGGTACATTTCAAGGTAGTCTTCTGTGAGAGAGGGGTAACGTGGCCAGTCGAGTGCGCCCAGCGGCTGTTGGATTGCAGCATGCACTCTCCCCCTCATATATAGTATAGTACTATATATATATGACTATAGTGACTATAGTGACTATAGTACTATATATAGTGGCGTGGGACGCCCACTGGCCAGGTGGACTGACGACTTGAAGAAAGTCACCTGTAATGGGTCGATGAAACGAGCTGAAGACCGTATGAGGTGGCGGTCCGCGGGAGAGGCCTATATCCACCAGCGAAGAGACACAGGCTGATAGTATGGCATATATTATTATAAACCGGATGATAGTTAAGGTCTCGTGCGGGTGGCGGATGCTAAGTTAAGAACAAGCAAAGCCCAAACAGTGGTCACGGCATGTTTACCTACATCCGTCCGAAAGGTCACAGCGTGGAATATTCGTAAAGGAAACAGTAGCGAATCTTAGAGCTACTCTTTAATAATATTGATTAATTTAACATTTAATTTATCTGTGCCGTTTTAAATTATACAGGTATATAATGTATAATTGTTGTGCAAGGGCACAACAATTATATGACATGATGTGTACTTGAATGCAATAAATAAATAATATGGTATTTATTGCATCTACAAATTTCTAAGATATCCAGATGTCATGCTGAGAGTAATTGCATGAAATTTCTTGATGCCATTTACGGAATGTTCGATCAAACCGTTATTCGAGTACCTACCATTTTCCACTTACGAACATAAACTATCATTGAAGACGTTTAAGCATTTCGGCGACATCGAATGCTTTTCAATCCAAAGTTCTAGCTTAAGAAAAACGCTCGACGCTCTGTCCAAATGTTGAATTAAATAGGGTGCCATTCTGCATAACTGATACATCCTGAAAGAAGATTTTGTATTTGTGTTTGTAAAATATCCTGTAAAGTTTTCAGATTACGCTAAATTGAATCAAATGGCGCCAAAAAAAAAATAATAACAAATTTGACGCTTAGTCTTCATACATACATATTTATCTGTTGAAACAATGGTCTCAATGCGTATGTTTACCTTATTTATTTTCCTCGATGTTTCGGTTGGGTTGCACCGACCATGGTAGCGAGCTGACTGGTCAGACGAGTCAGTTCGTTACCAAACATACGCGATGAGACCAGTTTAAATAGTCATTCATAATTGTATTCAATATGGTGTACTATGTAGACCACCTACTATGTAGGCACTGTGTAGGTACTATGTATGAGATACTTTTCGACTGTATTTTATTAAGATGAGCTACTGTACCTTATAAGTAGTGTGCAGTAACTTTAGGGACGACTTAGGGCTGACTTCTAAGTTTGCAGGACAATGCCGCCTGTGTGACAGGCATTTGAATAGGCACAAGCAAATTGAACGACTCATTTACTTAAATTATCGTCTAGTGACCAGTAAATGTTTCCGATTGGTTTTAGTCCTAGATGCAAGAAAAAGTGAAAATTAAAAAAAAGTGCTTTGCAAATTTATAGAATTTTTGGTTTCTGAGCTGTCGAAGTTTAAGAAAGACTTTAAAACATTTTTTTTTATGATAATATGGTCTTTTATTTAATTAGCAAATATACAAAACTAATTAATCTAATACAATAAAATCAGCATCGCAATCCAACGAGGTAAATCCACCAGTAGGTATGACAGGAACCTAATTTATACAAAATGCTAAATATATAAATACTGAGTATCTATATTGTAGGCATTTATTTATTTGCAATAATAAAATAATAGACTTAACTTATTATTTTGATTATTATTATTTATTATCATAGTAAGTTAGTTTAGTACTATCATAGTATCATAGTAATTTATTATATTTTAAGTTAGTCTTCAATACTTTAGTATTTAATAATTTAATTTAAAAAATGGCACTAATATATAAATGGAAATCTCGAATTCTTTAATTCATGTGTTTTAAAAATGGAACATTCTTATTACGTAGTATTTAAGGTTAAAATCGGCGACCGCGAATAAAAACCTGGAAAAACCCGCGGCCCTGAATATAAACCGTGAAAGAAGCCGCGAATAAAAACCGCGACTGAATTAAAATGATGACACATATGATTTTTAATGTGGGAGGACCTACTCGTATTTTATATCAATTAATGTTTATTTTATTTTATTATTTAGTGTTTCGGGGAATTGACACGATAAAATAAACAATATTGAGTTTCTATGTAACAAAAGTAACGTTTATTGTTTTTTCACGTTGAATTATTTACAATAATTATGTAGCACAGGGTTTAGCACAGTATTATAAAATAAAAATCCTACCTGTAACAAAAGAAACGACATTAAAGTCTATTCTTCAATTAATGTCAATCCCTTTCCACAATACACAAATTCACAATATTATAAACTAAATATATTCGTACTAGAGTTTTCTAACCAACAACGCCATCGTCATGTCATAGATTACCTATGGCGATATACCATAGACTATAGACCGTAGATTACCATACATCGATATACAAGATTGATAACCTTGTATACCGACCGCGCCCGGAATGCACGACAAATTCAAATTGAAGAAATAGATTTTCTTTACATATACATGTCCAAATTTTATTAATAAATGTAAGTGCATAATTTTCTAACATCACTATTTGAATTAATTTGTCAATAATTTTAAATAACAGTACAAATTCAACATTCAGGTCTAAACATAAACAAGAATCCAAGACGCAAATGCAAAACAGTTTTTAAACAAACATTAAACCAAGGGTCCAAGACGTTTCGGACAATTTACATGTTGTAATTTTAATTAGGAATCCTCGACCGCAGCAAGTCGCCAACAGCCGGCGAAGGTTTCTCGAAGGTTCTCTTGGGTCCGCACAATGGGCCTATGGGACCCTTGCGAATAGTTTCACCTAATGTTAATTTAATCCAAGACGGGACAATCCGGCTCGAAGGACCGAAAGTTGCGACTTTGCTTCTTACATTGTTGTTGCGATTGTGCTGACTGTGGGACTTTCCAAGGCAAGGAGATTCCTTTATCTCGTAACACTCGATGAAATTGATCGGCTAATTGTCCTCCACATAAATCAACTACGAAGCTGTGAAGTCGGTCAAACAACGGAGTAAATTTTTTATCAGCAAAATTATATTACCTTAAGTTTTATTAGCTTATACCTATACTCAGTTAGGGACAGGAATATTAAGAAACAAAATACGGGTGGCATTTGACAGTCGAATGAAAGATAGTACTAGATTCCGTACATTTAAAAAAAAATACATAAAGGTATACCTATTACATTAATTACATATTAAATATATAGATCTTGACGAGCCCTATCCAATGATAAATCGTTTATATACATATATTAAGACTTATCTGCTTATTGGGATTTTTTAATTTTTTGTAATTTTTTGAGACCCTAGTTGTTTCCCTGAACCGATTTAAAGGAGGTATAGGTCCAAGCCATTTTTGATTGAAATTGGGGAAGTTTTGGTGGAGATATTGTGAAATTTTTCCGAAACTAGAAATTCGTGCTCTTTGCAATAGGAAGATTGTTTCGAATGTCCTTAAAACGACTTTAAAGTTATAGAAAATAAATAAGAAATTTACAAACGCTCTCATTTTAAACATTTTAACACTTTGTCTTGTGAATGAGGGCCTTAAAAGGTTGGCGAGTCTTATTCTTTTAGTAGTGGTGTCGTTCGTCCAGACTTGTGGTAGTCGCTTTATTATTCCTTAGTCGTGTTATATCACTTTTTTTTATAAGATATGTACTAAAGGATATAGGTATGTACTATATGTATAGGTATAGGTATGTAGGTAGGATATAGGTATATACTAAAGGATATAGGATATAAGTATGTACTTAAAAGTACCTTCCTAAGTAGGTATTTTAGTCTCTCAGTGAGAACAAGATGTTGCCCTGGCCACGTGTTAAGCTGGCAGTGTATAATTAAGGCGAATAATTCACGGCCCCCACTTAACCGGACCTGTGACCTCTCCTCTCTACCCACCTTCTCAACCCCAATGACGACTGTCTTAACCTGTTCTCATCAACTTATTGACTTACCTCAACTTCTCATTGTTTGAGTAAACCTTCGACCAATTACGGGTAAAACGTTAACGTACAAACAACTTGCCGAAAGTGACTAAGGTTTATTAAGGAGTGTTTTAGACTGAAATAATAAAATTGTACTAGATACAGATTTACTTTTGCGGTTGATGTCACTTAGCTCCCTATGGAATAAGCTGATAAGGAACTGCACAGGTTGTTTGTAACCTTTGGAGCGCCTGGTTGACTTCGTAAGTATCGACTAAAGAACTGTGTTCTCATTTAATATATTACTGCGCAAAGTTTATACTTGACCTATACTTGACTATGGCGATGCTTGCTACTTGGATTTGACAGAAACACAACTTAATAAACTTGAGCGTCTTCAGAGTTTCAGCATACGGTTCATATTTGGACTGTGCAAATACGTGTGTAACTGTGTGTATATTACTCGCCATTCCATTTCGCCAGCAGATCAAGTGGCTTCCAATTCGTCGTCGTCGAGATCCTCATACACTCTCCCTCCTCTACAGTATACTGTTTATCCCGTTGACACCCGGATACCAGACAATTGTAACTATTTTTCTTCACATCCTTTCAATCTGCGATCTTCAGATTATCTTCTCCTTAAAATTCCTGACCATTCTTCTACTTTTTATTCACATTCATTTACTGTCAAAGCGGTTCGCTTATGGAATGCATTACCTTTAACTATAAAGCGCGCTCAATCTCTGACTTATCTTTTGACTTTACTTTACTTATGACTGATCTGACTGATATATATATATATATATATATATATATATATATATTTGTGTGTATATATATATATAGGTATTTATATATATGTGTGTAAGGAAAATATATTTCTTTGATTTGAATTTTGCCGCGCTCCGCGCTGTCGGTGAATGTATCGTAGTGTAGATAAAGCAGTGTAAGTTATGAGAATATGGCGCCAAGTTAAGAGAACCGTCTTTACTGTCAAATTGTAGAAAGATAAATAATAGATTTTAAATAGGAATTGACATATTAAAGAATAAACTTTAGATGTCGTTTCTTTGTTCACAGGTGAGAGTTTTGGTAAAGAGCGTAATAGAGTAATTTGGTGGTGGAACTTATAACTAATAAAATAAAACTTTGTTTACAGAAGCAACACAACGTAGTTTGTATCATTTGTCAATCCTTTTCAAGGGAAAATAATCAACCTTATATGTGTAGGTATTAGGTAGATATTAACCTTATATGTATTAATGCCTGTAGGTATCCTATATATTTCTGTACGTATGTATCTATGAATGTATATACAGACATCATTTCCTTATTGCCCCATCTACCTCTATTTCGTCTACTGGCTTCTCTTCACCACCCAAAGGTTGTCTAGAAGAAATTGCTTTAGCGATACGGCCGCCAGTTTCGCTTCTAATAACTTGTATTTTGTATTACTCTGTATGTTTTTGGTGTACAATAAACTGTATCTATCTATGTATCTTTTGAATTATCTGAGTATGCGGAGCGATGATAACCTTTTCTCCACTGTTTTATATAAAACAGACGGCAGACGAGCATACAGGCCACCTGATACTGTAGTAAGGTGAGTGGATACTGTCGTCTATAGACATCCGCGATATATGCCAACATTAGTCCAGAATGACAAGCCTTGGCACGCCCCCGGATACGCTGCCTATCTTTGCAGATTAAGGAATGGATTCGGAGGAAGGGTTGGAAAAATGGGGGAAAATTACAATTTTGAAGTTATGAGTTCAAACACTCCTTTTATCTACTACTAAATTTTTACTTACATAGAATTGATATTTCGATATGATTAACTCGTCGGTGAAAAAAAAATATTGTGGCCTAGAAATAAAAGAATGAAGGCCATGTGCAATTATCCACTAATTCGCACTCTACTTAATATCTAATGGCACGGGATATCGTAGAAGGGATATTGTTTAAGAGAAAAATAATGGTGTCATCTGAAAAACTGAAAATGTGTATGGTATAACGTAGGCAAATTCAAAAAAGAAGAGACATACAAAGTATGTTTATAAGAAGCAACGTGCTTTGATTTACAACGAGCCGTGGGTGGATACGCGACACGGGGAGAACATTCTCGACCAAGACACAGAAGGCAGCGGATTCGCAATTTATGACAATAAAGAAACAATTTTTCTGAAAACCAAAATTATCTCGTAGTTAATGGTATTTACTTAATCGAGACGGGAAATATCCTGCAAAATAAAAGATTTGGTCTTTCCGCGCAAATGATGAATATGAGTGATTGAGTGAAAGGAAGTCATTTTAATTACAAAATAGTTCTACTCGTACCTACAATTTCGGTACAGTGCTATTTGCGTTTTATTATTATTTATTATAATTACTCGCCTATTTTATTTAAATCAATAATCAATCAATCTTAAGAAGCGTGATTAAAGTAATGAAATAACATATAGAACACTGAATAAAGACTAATTATATGGCAATATCAACGGATATTATTGAAAGTTCTCTCTAAAAGAAATCTAGTACTGGATCTGAAAGCCCGAAAAATTTAGGTCTTTGAACACAGAGATATCTACTATTTAAATCAATGTCTCTGAATGACAAACTATCGAAGTCACTGGTAGGTATTGGTATTGATCTAAATAGTTGAAAACGTCTTAAAGGCACTACACGCATTCTCTTGTACCTTGTGCCACATCGGGTGTGTGTCGAGTCACAAAACTGCAAGATTTATCCGCGGGCCCAGCTTCAAACTCATTAGGCGGCGAAAACTCGCGGGATCACACACACCGAGTACACTTTTTTATACACGTTTTATGCAAGTTCTGTGTATTTTTTATTGAAAATAATAAAGCAATTGTAATTCATATCATGACTACTAATAATACCTACTGTTGACGAGGCTGTGGAGGCGCAGTTAAGAATGTAAATCGATATAAAAGTACTTAAGATAATAAAGAACATTAAACAGCCCTCTTTTCTCGTCCACTGCTGCACATGGACATGCACATTGGTGCACGAGGGATGTATGAGCGCCACGCTTGTCAAGCATGTTCGCGAGTCCACTCTTTTAGAGGTTGTATTCCCTAGGGCTTGCGGTAGAGGGTATGTTATCCTTTAGTTAGTTGCTTTTTATGACATCCACGAGACGAGATGGAGAGATACTACTCTAAAGCCACCAGACACCACACGAACCACACTCAAGAATGGTTTATTAAGATAAATATGGGAAACGATGGGATAAGAATTCAAAAACTTCTATAGCAAGAAGTCTGATCTTCTGTTTTTTTTAAGTTTACGAAGAATTACTAGGTGACATTTAACCGTCTACCGTGACGTCACACTACCGCACAATCCCCCCCCCTTCTTCAAACGAAATGTCCATAATGTGTTCAAGCAACAGACGTCAAAATACAAATTTCAAGATTAAAATAATTACAACTGAGCGCCAGCAGGAACCGTACAACAGATCTATTGTGTATAAAGGGAAATGAGAGTACATTCTATTAGACAATTGGTCGAAGTATTTTAAACAGTCCTTAGTCGCACATTTTGAACAATTGGCCAACACACATTTGATCTTGCACAACAATTTGTGATTACCAAAGAAATCGCACCCGCGTGGGGAGCCTTAGCCGGCCATAAGTCATTGTTTGCATGCGGTACAATCCACCTTTTATTTATAGCCGGGAGCTGCTCGCGACGTGTAGCGTTTAGCGGGGACCGAGAACGATTTGAAAAGAATTAAGGAAAGGTTAACTTGTGGCAGGGCTCGTTTATTTGTGAGGTGGAACCACATTTTCATAACATGTCATATAATGTGTGTTTGAGAGGAGGAGAGTGCACGCTGCATTCCCACTGGCGCTAGGCGCACTTGACTGGCCACGATACCTCTCTCTCATAGAAGACAACCTTGAAATGCAAGGCATTCCCCACTCTCTCCTATTTCGGTTTCGGTACTTGTTTCGATAGTGAGTGAGATACGCTAGAGTTCATTCCCATCCCATCCTATCCCTCCCCATTTTCCCAACACTTTCTCTAAATCCATTCCCATATCTCCAACGGTAGGCAGCGCACCTGGGCTCATGCCGACATTATACATTCTGGACTGTTGAAGTTGGCATTTATTTCGAATGTCCGTGGACGACAATATTCTCTTACCATCAGGTGGACGGTATGCACGTCTGCCACCTTTATTCTACAAAGAAAAAAAATGAAACTTTAATTTTAAATTCTGAACCTTTTCTGTTTAATTTAATCTCTGTCTCTACTGCTTTGTACTACTTACTACTCACTACATGTTGTTACTCAACGTCAACAACGTCGCATACTCAATTCACAACTGATATATCTAAGTAAATCAGTGCGAGACCCAGAACAAAATGCAATATGCTCTAATGTCTCTAAACTCTTGAACATGAGCATTATTTTACGATATCTTCCTCCGTTATCTAGTTAGTGATAATTTAAAAATTCATATTTTAAGATATATACATATATATAGCAATAAAAAAAAAATATAGAAAAATGGCGGCATACGGGGCATAAAGCTCATCTGATGGTAAATGAAATACTGTAGCCCAGCTATACTCTAAGTGTGTTCCGCGGAACCCTAGGGTTCCGTGATACCTCTGTCGGGGTTCCGCAAGAATTTAGAAATAAAAAAATCAAAACACCTCTCTCTGGTCGCTCCGCGGCTGTGCGGACTCCGCGGCCGCGCGGAGACAAAACGCTATGAATGTTATTTATTTATTTATTTGTATTTGTATAAGCTTGTGTTACATTAGCTGGTACAATATCTCATAAGTTTGGTCTCAACAATTTTATACTTGTACAACGCGTTCGCTCTAAGTTTGCCGGTCTGTGGAATGCGCGTACCCTCCCCCACGTGACAACAAAACTTATAATGTGTCATAGTTTTACCCAAATATCTAACGTACACAATTTTTATTGTTACAATTAAATAAAAAATTTCGAACGTCATACACTCATACCTATCGCCAGCGGCAAACTTAAAACGAGCGGGTAGTATACTTGTAAGCGCTCAGTCTCTTTGATAAAAGCCGCCTCTGAATTAGACGCTATAGTTGTCAACTAGCGACTTTCGTCTCTAACTTCAAAGGATAAAGTCGATATTGTTTACAACGCTATTTTTAAATTTCTGTTTTTATTTTTGCTTTTTGTTTATCAAAGGTGCCGACTCGAGTATTTTCGAGAATATTTGAGATCGAGTCTAGGACTAAGTATAAAAGCGGCGATCGCGCGTTGGCGTCGTCAGTTGATGATTAGCGTTCGGAGCGATAAGTTACTACCTACTTACAAGCTCGCTAGCGAGAAACTAGTGTTCATTGTTTTACTGCCTGCTGTATTCTGTTGTCTCAGTTTTATACATTTCTTCCCTGTAGGTTCTAAATTTAGTCTCTTATACGCAGTAACGATTGTGCATTATTTAAACCCCACTATCCTGACTTGTAACATTATAAATAAAGAAGAATGGAACGTTGGCTTAAAGGTGTTAAACGTGTTCCAACAACATCTTCTAATGACGCTGAATGTTCAAAAGCAATGCGCGCGGAGAATTTAGCAATCACCGATCCAGAAGATGATGCCACGAGTGCCACGACGTCAAGCTCGACGGTTTCAAAGACGAAAAAAAGGAAGAATGATGAATCTTATATCAGTTTCGGATTTGTTGATTCCAACGGCTCACCTCTCTGCATGCTCTGTAGTAAACTGCTTCCTAATAGTTCCATGGCACCTGCCAAATTGCGTCGACATTTAGAAACCGTACACCCCGAGACTAAAGACAAGAATAAAGAATTTTTTGTTCGCAAAAAAGATCAGTTATTAGAAAGTCAAAAAAATATGATGCATGTAACACAAACTACCAACGAAAAGGCCACGGAGGCATCATACTTAGTTGGCTATCGCATTGCACAAGCAGGTGAAGCGCACACTATCGCTGAGAAATTAATAAAACCATGTGTATTAGACATAACAAAATGTATGCTTGATGAAAAATCTGCAAAGCATCTTTCTACTGTTCCGCTATCAAACGATACTGTTTCACGACGAATCCATGATCTGGCAAGCTACGTCAAACAAGAACTAGTTACACGTCTACAAAATACACGATTCGCTTTGCAAATGGACGAGTCGACTGATGTCGCTGGTTTGGCTATCCTGCTGGTTATTGTGAGATATATATCCATATAAAAGTTCTTTTGAAGAAGACATGCTTATGTGTTCATCGCTGCTTACAAACACTACCGGGGAAGAAATTTTTAATAAAATAAATATATTTTTTGAAGAACATAATCTCAGTTGGAACAATTGCATTGACATTTGTACAGATGGGGCCAAGGCGATGACAGGTAAAACAGCAGGAGCAGTGTCACGAATGAAAAATAAAGCGCCTAATTGTAGTTCCAGTCATTGTATTCTGCATAGACAAGCACTTGCGATGAAGCAAATGCCGTCTAATCTAAAATTAGTTATGGATGAAGCGGTAAAAATAATTAATTTTATCAAATCACGACCACTACAATCCCGATTGTTCTCATTATTGTGTGAAGATTATGGCAGCAAACATAAAACACTGCTGCTCCATACAGAAGTGCGATGGCTGTCTCGGGGAAAAACTTTAACAAGGCTATTTGAACTTAGAGCCGAGTTACAAATGTTTCTTTCAGCAGATACTTCTTTTAATTTGAAGGACCGTTTGTATGATAAAACTTGGTTGTTCCGATTGTCTTTTATGGCGGATATCTTTCAAAAACTTAACGAATTAAATTTATCGTTGCAAGGTAAACAGACAACAGTGTTTCAGGCCTATAATAAAATAACTGCTTTTAAAAGAAAATTAGATTTTTGGATCATTTGCATTGGTAAGAAAGAAATAGAAAGTTTTACGTTACTCAGTGAGTTTGTTAGCGAAAACGACTCAGAAATGTTTGAAGATAATGTGTTTGAAGAATTGGTCCAATATCTCAGTTCGATGCGCGCATCTTTTGAAAAGTATTTTCCCGAAGAACACAATACAAAAATTAAAGTGAACTCCTGGATTCATAATCCTTTTTTACCCAACTTGGAAAAGCCTGAAAACATGTCAAATGAGATATATGAATCTCTTTTAGAAATGTCATCAGACACAAGTATGGAGTCATTGTTCAAAACGACGCCTCTTAATGATTTTTGGTGCAGAATCCAAGATGAATATGCAATGCTTGGCCAAATGGCTCTGGATATTCTTCTCCCGTTCCCAACTACATATTTGTGCGAAACAGGATTCTCTACCTACGCAGCCACGAAAACAAAATATCGCAATAGACTGGACGCCGAAGCTGATATGAGACTCCAACTTTCTTCCATCAAACCTGATATCAAGCAATTGATGAAAAATAAAAAACAGTTTCATACCTCCCACTAGTTAGATTTTTTCTTTTTTAATGTTTTCTATTATTGTCCTTACCAAGTGGTGAAGTAAATAATAATTAGTAACTGATACATTGTACTTTTATTATGCTGATTAATATAGAATACACTTATAAAAATAATTGTTTTATTGTAGGGTTCCATCAAGTATTTTGCTTCCCAAAAGGGTTCCGTCATTTAAAAAGTTTGAGAACCACTGCTGTAGCCCATAGACATCCGCGACGCATGCCAATATCAGTCCAGAACAACAAACGCTGGTACGCCCCCGTATGCGCTGCCAATCTTTGCAGATTAAGGAATGGAGTGCCAGAAAGGGTTGGGAAAATGGGGAGAGTGAGAATAGGATGACATGGGAATGGGCTCTGGCATATCTCACTCACTACCGAAACACTTATGGTACATTGGGCAAAAACGATAAATTGGGAAATGCAGTAGATTCTTCTAGACGCAAACAGAAATCTAAAATGTGGCAAACGACAATACTGTGACTGAGATCGACAACAATTGTCAGATTTCATATTTTTGTTCCTAAAATTTTTTCTTTTAGATTTTCATAATTTATACAATTATTATTTGTTGGTAAATAAATGATCTTTTTAATAATACTGACTTTGTGTCTTTATATCAAACCTGTATTAATTTATAGACATATTTCTTTTAGGGCTCGTCAAACATTTTGTCAAAAGTCCGGTAAACATTTTGACTTACCATACACCCGGTTCACGTGGTCGTTCGCAACGGGCGGATCGCTGAAGCAGAGGTATTATTGCTCAGATGTCCTGTAACGTTATAATTTTTGTAGATATGAGCGGACACGGTATTATCAAGCTCGCGCAATTAGCTAACTCTCCCCTACACCTGACATAAGAAAATAAGCAAAGCTTACCATTTAACTAATGGATATCTACGCTAAATATACGCTAGCTCGAGCGAAGTCACGCCAGGTAACTAACAAGTTCTTCACATTAAAGATAGATATGATACCTGCAGCCTCGTAATACAGATTCTTTTAAATGAAGTCTCTTACTTTGTTACTCTGTGCTACTCACTATTCCCTACTACGGACGGTAACGACTTACATCCTATTCACAAACAGCTGGTAATTGAATCATTAGGTACAATAGATAGATATATATCTACATAATATTATTATGTAATTCAGTGAGAGCATACCTATGCGGTGCGAGTGAGTGAGTGTGAGTGGTTTGTGTGAAAAAAGGTACTTAATTTTAAAAAGTAGCACAACAAAAGCTGTTAGTTTTCACGAAAGTCCAGGTATTTCTTAATTAACCCCGTAAAGACCTGCATAAGGTCACTACCATTTATCAAGTTTCAAAACCAATGCACTCCACTGTCATCGCTTCTCAATCGAAATCATTGAACCATAACTTCACCCCTGCACATTTTCACTGCATTTAATTTTATTCCGTCCTCTTTTTCATGAAGAACAGAGAACACTAACATGCAAATGAACCACCGTTACTTCTTACACAGCCATTAAAAGTTATTTGTTGTCTAAATTAAAAACACGAAAGCAAAATAAAAAGTGCGAACACTCCGCAGACAATTGTAATGCAAATCTTTCTGGTACACGTCGAGCCCCAAAAAGGGCACGCGAATAATCGACGCTTTTACGTAGGAATTTATAATATATTTTTTTATTTGGAGTTAAGTGTTGTGCGGCTATAAAGAGCAGGGCAAATGACGCAATATCGGAGCAGGGGCGGCTGCTGAAAAATGACGTTATTATTTATGTTAATTCGTAACGCTAAATGACGTCTTACGTGTTCGCGGCACCTTTTTACTCGCCCGTAATCGTAGGGTTGACGCATACACTTTTAAAGGAGACCGACGACGGGTAGCCCAAATGATGCTAAGTGCGATGCATTGAGAACTTATTAGCATCCTACTCACAGCTGTCTTTTACAGCCCTACGTCATTGTTTAAGTTGCAGGTGTGATATGCGCTGTTCTTGGATACCGCTTGTATCGGGTGCAAGTTCGGGATGGAGATATAGAAGAAACAGGAACTATAGTTAGAACTATAGTTATAACTATAGTTAGAAACAGGAGATGCTGAATCTGTGATCCTCTAAGCTATGAACATATAAATGGTTCAAGTTTGCCTTACGATGATGTCACCATACTGATTAATACCGTATTACCACCTAGACATTATACTCTTAAATCAAACGTAACTCTTATCCTTTAGCGTAACTCTCTCTGGCAGAGAAATGTGACAACCTGATCGTTGGCTCTTCACGGCAACGTTGAATACCGATCAAGAATTAGTGTGTGCAACTTAAATATTTGTTACAGTATATAATACTGTTAGTTTAATAATGTAAAAAAGAAATAAATTATAAAATTATTATATCCACATAGAGTTTAAAAAATACTGTCAAACTTAGTCCAATATAATGCAATGATATTAGTTGAAAAATATTAACTCGCAGTACATTCCATAAATGTCAGGTTTGCGGTTAAAATTCACTTGAACACTATACGTCCTCGATACTCTTTGCCAAAGAAGCGAATAAACAGAGCGTCAATGATGAGGTGTGTTCGTAAAAAATCGAAATTGGCATCATATTAATAAAGTCAATAGAACATTCATTGAAATGTCTCCTTCAAAATTCACATGCATAAGTATGTAGATATAAGTATAGAGGCGGAGTCTTATTTGTATATTTTTATAGAAATAAGACAGCAGACGAGGAGATAGTCCTGGTGGTTACCGGATACTGTCGCCCATGGATGACAAACGTTGACGTTCTCCAGGATTCGCTGCTTATCTTTGGAGAATTAAAAAAATTCAGTTGGAGAAAGGGTTGAAAAAACTGAGAGGGATAGGATATTCTTTGAGCTATGTCGACAAGTTTAGTACTTCGTTGAATTTCTTCGTCGATTCTTCCTGAACAAGCCAAAATTCATATTCGACGAACTGGTCGTCCCTGGATCGGTCAGTGTCGAGGGAGCGTCTCTAGAAATTGTAGACGAATATGTTTATCTTGGACAGTCAATCCATTTAGATAAGTATAACTTCAATCGAGAGGCCGATAGACGCATTCAGCTCGGCTGGGCAGTATTCGCGAAAATGCGTCACTCTTCTCGTCTCCTATACCGCAATGTTTGAAGACGCAAGTCTTCAATCGATACGTCCTGCCCGTAATGATGTATGGTGCCGAAACCTGGTCTCTGACAGTAGGCCTGGTTCACAAGTTCAAATTAACAATTAATCGAAGAAATTCAACTTCATGCAAACCCTCATTCTCGTTGTGAAAACGAAATGTGAGATAGGAAACAGAGTAAATAATATTGCCTGTTTTACATGTGACACAAACAAGCAGTTAATGCAAGAGATAGAAACAATCACGTTCAATTTCATTGGCGCCGGCGGAAGTGCCAACCCTGTTATGTTAGCAAGGCAAGATGGCGTACAACAAAACGCAACTTTTTCACAAGTCACCGCGGTAATTGTGCCACTTTACATAATGTCTATTTTAGTGCTCCGAGCATTTTTCAAAACGCGCACCCTAATGAGTCGTGAAGGGCCCGTTGATGTCCCGTAATGTACAACAAGGTACCAACACTAGAGACAAACTAAACAGTATGCGGCCACAACTCAAAACTAAACTTCTTGACCCGACAGGGCCCATATAAAATAGCTTTGGTGTTTGCTGGAAAATTCGAGTGAATATACGATAGAATGTCAGCCTATAACGTCCCACTGCAGGGCACAGGTCTCCCCTTGTAATTATTGTAGGGCCCAGTGCGGATTGATAGATACACATGCTCCAGATTTTTTAAATTTTCGAGCATGCGGGTTTTCTAACGATATTTTCCTTTAAATTAAGTAGAAACTCAATGGTACGGGCCAATAGGAACCTACGAATGAGAGTCGAGTATGAAACTGTAGGCTTGATAGCCTTAAGGTGTCCGCTTCTTAATAAATTGTATCTTATTGTAGTACCTAGTACAAATAAGTATTAAATAAAATATCAATACTAGTTTATATATTTTTTTTTTATATAGAGGAGAGGGCGGACGAGCAAGCGGTCTCACGTGATGGTAAGTGTTACCGTCGCCCATGAACACCTGCAACACCAGGGGGTATGCGGGCGCGCCGCCGACGTTGCAAAATCCTATTCACAGCTTTCTTGAAGAACCCCATGTCGTAGTTTAATGGGAAGACCTCTTGAGGCAATTCGTTCCACAGCCTACGGGTTCGCGATATAAAATAATTTTTGGACCGAACAGTACGCGACACCTCCGTATCTGGGAAATGCGGATGGACCGCACTTCTGTGACGGGAGGTGCGGTTGTAGAAACCCGAGGTGGGAATTATATTGAACAATTCTTCAGAGCATTCCCCATTGTACAGGTGGTAGAACACACAGAGAGATGCACACAGATTTATATGGACTAACTTTGACATTTGACGCTTGAAAAGGAAAGCGTCTTAATGAATGAGCATCGTAATGAAAAAAGATAACTGATGTGTTTGTATTTCAACGTGAACAAAACTGCCGGTTATAACACGTGTCAGATGACATGTGTAAATAAGCGAAAATAGAGTTAATTGTAAGTAACAAATCCACTATCACAAGCCTTGAGGAATTGCACCCAAAAAGGGTAGACTCGCCAGCCCGCTTGGTGAGAATGATGTTTTAAACCCATACATCCGTCATGCATAAGACCATGAGCATGAAAAGTTCCATGTCCAGCAATTATTTTATATCGCGAACCCGTAGGCTGTGGAACGAACTACCTCAAGAGGTCTTCCCATTAAACTACGACATGGGGTTCTTCAAGAGAGCTGTGAATAGGATTTTGCAAGGTCGGCGGCGCGCCCGCATACCCCCTGGTGTTGCAGGTGTCCATGGACGGCGGTAACACTTACCATCACGTGAGACCGCTTGCTCGTCCGCTCTCATCTCTGTAAAAAAAAAAATAGACGAAAAAAGTCTGGTTACAGTTTAGCTTTATGAAACGTTTCGCTACAGACTACCGTTTATAAATACGCTCCTCAAACTCAGTTTACCATAGAAGCGACTACAGCGACATCTGTCTACTGTTCACCACTATGCCGCGGAAAATACATATGTGTGTGTGAGGCACATTTTTATCGTTCAAACGAAGTACTCATACTGTTCATTTCTTTTTTTATTGTGAAGGTATCTCGACTCATTTACCAGCGTTCGCACGTTACAAGATTTATGGACAACACTAAGTGAGCGCGATCGCTTTTCGACTTTCACTTTAACAGCACTTTAGACGTCGACTTTGAATACTGGGTTGAAGGGATCACATTTAATTTCAGATTGTAATAAAAAGAAGACATTTGGCGTTGTGCTTCCTCGCAATGATTTTATATATCAATTGAAATCCTACATAGACGCTTCACTGAGTATGACTTTATGAATACGAATCGAGGGTAAATAACCCGAATATATTCGTAATGGTCGTAGTGTCGGCCCGTTGTCGTAAATGGCGACTGCAGGCGACTGACCCGCTACCGAAAGCCCTGAGGAATTAACCTCTAAAGGAGTGGACTCGACAATTCGCTTAATCAGCGTGTCATTTTAAGGCCATACATCCCTCGTGCACAAGACAATGTGCATGAGAAGGCTCATGTCCACCAGTGGACGATAAAAGTGCTGGATTGGAATCTCACAGAAGCAAACCTTAAAATATATTTGCATTTTCCACTTTAACTTCTTCCCCAATGTACCTACTCGTACGTAGTTCGCTAGTGAGTGAAATATGCCAGAGCCCATTCCCATTCCTTCCTATCCTATCCCTCCCAATTTTCCCAACCCTTTCTCCAAAACCATTCCTATATCTCCAATGGTAAGCAGAGCATCCGGGGGCGTGCCAACGTTTGCCATTTTGGACTGATGTTGACATGTACTGCGGATGTCTATGGGCGACAGTGTCCACTTAACACCAGGTGGACTGTATGCTCATATACCACGTTCTTCCTATTAAACAATACTTTTTCGTAACTGATGCTTTTGTTAATCAGCACTGGGCCCACGTGGAGGAGTATGGCCCGAAACATTCTAGTGATTGACAAAAGGAGGGCTGTGCTTATAGCGTCCCACACGTTATACTCGAAGGTTTTAATCGTATATTCTAAATCTGGTCTGAACGCGTATAATAGAGGTTTGTTTACCTTTTATTCGTAATCGATGTTTCGGCGCCGGCGCACGGGTTACACCAGCCGTGGTCACGAGTTAACTGAAGAGGCGGGTAGTCTAGGATGACAGCTGCGATAGGTTTTTTCAACTACCCACATTTGATCTTCACATTCGGAATGCCTGCGATACACTACACTAACATGTATATATATGTATATGTATATAACAAGAATATAAAATGTGAACAAAACGCGAGAGTTTTAAAAGTAATACTCGTAGGTTGATATCGAAGAAATATGTAAATATTTTTTTTTTGTAAAAAGCCCGCGTCGTGTTGTCTCGTCCGCAAGGTGCGTTCGCGCCATAAATATTAGTTTAGAGTCCGCGTCGGCTAAGCCTCGGGTTTTCGCGCTCAGCACTTGAGCATCTCGAGTATGAGACGAATAGCAAATGCTCAATTTACCAACTTTGCCGCTTCATAAACTGTTGAAGAGATTTATTGGCTTTCTTCTTCAGTGCGAATTTTGTATAAAAACAAGGTGACTTTATTACTCTAATCGTTATCACGGACATTGGTTTATTTTATGTCTAGACATAAAATAAAATAAATAATAATAAAATGTGGACGATAAATTGTCATCAGCGACGTTTTATTATTATTATTTCATTTGTTGATAATGATTAGAGGATGAATTTAGATTCATCATGTGTCATTCAGATTCATCGTTTAATAAACCGTCATTCATTCATAACACAAAATTATAAAAGTATCGGAAGTTATGTTTAAACTTCTCGTAATTAGCACGGAGGGCCAGATTACTAGGCACTTTAGATTACTAAGTATATTTTTAATATATTGAATTTATGCATTATTTTAATTATAATTAAAGTAATTGTTAATTGAATTTACTCGCAAATTCAGTTAAAATAACAATGATTATGTAGGTACTCATAAATTTAACTGTTTGAAAACAGTGGTCCGAAAATAATATAAAACTATATAAGAACTTTAATATGAAAATATTTAAAACTATGTTTTTGATTTAGAAACTAATAAAAATGCTTTTTATTTTAATATGATAATTACAAGGTGTATATACTTGTACATAACTTGTTATAAATCAGATTATGATTCAAAATGTACAATGTACAATTGTATAAATTTCAACGAGGAATGTATGAAATGTATTCAATATTAAATTTAGGGCTTATAAAAGGTAATTAGTCTTATCACTGTCGCAAACACTATACTGAAGTTAGGCATTTTAAATTAAAATAATTGTTAAAACTTGTCAATGATTGTTAAAAGTAAAAAGCGTGAAGTTTTGCTATCTTTGTCTTTGACGTGATTTGTATTTTTACCGCTTCGGTCCTGTCAAAGGGCATCCGTCACAAAGAGCACAAGGTGCGTGTTTACAAGGGCCGCGAGTGCGGTAGTAAAACTAGCATAAACAACCCGGTTCCGCTCGTTACATGATCGTATGCGTCCACCTGTTCGAAGAGTTAATAGCGTTTAGTGCAATATGATTTTCCTTATACGTGAAGATTTTTATATTTTAAAAATCTTTGCAGTGTATACTTTGAAAGATACAAAGCCCAACAACATTTTTGGAATTTTATCTGTAGACAAATATAAAAGTAGCAATTAATAAAAGCGTTAAAAAACTGCACTGTCTTTAAAGCAAATGTAACCTTATGCAACCACTTTCTACGCTCAATGAAAATCTTTTCATTAAAATCGACAACGAAAGAAATACGCTCTAAAAATATCGAAAAATCTCAATAACAAAACACACCCGTGATACTCCCACCAATATCGCAACGCACCCGACCGCGAAAGTACGTAAACACTGTTAAAGCATTTCTATTAACCTGACGGTCATTTCACTTTGTAAGTATTACCTTTCGTCGACTCCTCGCATGAATTATTCAGTTTTCAACTTCTTCTGAAACTGTTGCGATACTTGAGATGGAAAACGAGCTTCAGATGTTTTGAATAAAGCTCTCGCGGTTCAAGAATTGTTTTATAACTTTTTTACTGTTTTAAAATGACAGTTCTGTTCTCTCTTTGTTAAGCAAATGAATAAGTTCAATGTTATTTAAGTTGTATAGGTATCTTTTAAACGAATCTTAAACGCGTGTGTGTTGACCTTTTTAATTTTACTTGTCATTTCGGCTAGGTTTTACACCAACCATGATCACGGGCTGATTCTCGATCGTTTAAGTCTCGTATAATATGTGTTTGATACGCAAAAAAATGTTTAAGTTGTTAAGTGTATGTTAATTCTGTATTGTGATTCGCGCATATTTGTGAATACCTTTGCAGTGTACAAAATTCAGAATTTAAAAAAGGTTAATTAATTATTTGTTGAGTTATATCAAAATCAAACATGATTATTTTGTCATCGTGATAAAAAAAATAGATATGGGGATGTATTTTCGCTGTGAGCCATACATTCCTATATCAGTACAGGGATTTTTTTTCCAAAGAATAATATTTTTAGCTCAAATCTAATAATGTCATCTTGTGATATGCAAATTTATTAAAATCCAGAATCCAGTGTAGGTACTTAAATCTTTTTTTACACATGGTCCAAAGACAGTTTCAAAATAAAGGATTCTTTGTTTGATTATGATGTTACCCGAATGAGGTTTCATTTTTTTCGCCACCATATGTTCGCATTCAAACAAATGTACGGGCGGACATGTTAGCGGTTTTTTGCGGGTATTTTCAGAAAGGATCGGTACAAATAAACAATCAGTGACGGTGCAACAAAGGACAATAGAGTCAATATTTGAAAAGTAGATACTCCTTAAATTGTGGAGTTTATTCAAGGTGTGGTACACATGTTGCTTAATAATGTATATATATTTGTATTTTTGTGTACTAATTCTAATATGACTATTTATAGTCTAGTTAGTCGTGTGGTGCAGGCCAGCTTTAGAATGACTAAGAGGCTAGAATGTCATAACAGGCGACTAAAGGATAAAAAGCCGCTACCAAAAACCCAGGATAACCACACCATTTCTAAAAGGGTGGTCTCGCAACCTGCTTGGCCAGCGTGGTGTTTTAAGGCCATACATCGCTCATCCACAAGACAATGGGCATGAGAAGGCTCATGACCTGTAGTGGACGATAAAGGGTCTGGTTATATTGTCCAACTGATGAGCCCAACGTAGCAGCCTTTCGAGTGCTGCTACGGAAATCGTGCTATTTAGTTGGATCGCCGAATCTAAAGATGTCGATTTCGCTTAGGGCCTTAATGACCAGCATCGCTACCACAAGTCATCAATGCCTTAAATTTACATTCTATGGTAACCTCTATAAACAAAACCAAACACAAAGCGTGGGTTAAAAACTGAGGTCAATGGAAAACTGATATTGTATCGAATCGACACAACCAATCAACGGGCGTGAATAATCCGGCCGAATTCACGAGCGGCGCCACCCGAAGTCGCTTCTTTCATGGAGGCTATACATTATCTTGTCAGCGTTATTTACATAGCATATTTTCGGCCGTCTGTCCGACAAACAGCGCCCACTCGATATATCTGATGTCCATAGGGGATAAATCAACATTCGATATAGTGCGGCCAGTGTGGCGTGACGCGAGAGTTATTTTTATTAGAAGTTGTAAAACTAAACGCCATTTTGAATTTAGGTCACTAAAATACTTAAATATAAATAACGCCACACTCAATGAACCACACTAGGATTCCCTGTATCGTGAGTCCAGAAACACACACAAAGGCAAACACACACTCAGACGCGAACAAACATTTGCCTTTTAACAAGGAATCGAGTCGGGAACCTTTTGCACAACACTTCCAACTGCGCCAATCTGTCGCCGGTAAATGTAGATTTTTTTTTTAATATGCAGACGGCCAGGTTTCAGAAACATGAAAATTTTGAGAAGAGATCGAAGTTGAAGTAAAAGCCATAAAAAAATACATAAAAAGCCATAAAAAATGCGTCGCCGAACAAGAACAAAGATGAACCAAATCAAAGAGAGCAACCCCGTTGCCAATTCGTCTAAGCAATTTTCATTGCCAACAGAAATCACGAAAGAAGAATGAAGTGAAGAACAGAAGTGCGTCGCTGAAGAGAACCAAGATCCCAATTAAAGATGGCGACACAGTTGCCATTCACGTATCATATATCGTTGGTCGGACTATATTTATAAATAGTTGTTCGGATTCACGTATTATTAATGGCATATTTTTGTTTCTTCTTCGTATGAAAGTTTCTTCATAACATAAGGTTGATTGCAGTTATTTATGCACGTGTATGTTTTTGTATATGTATGTCTTTTTGGCCGTGTGGCGTCAGCCATAGGTGCTCTCTCTTCCCAAAGGTACAAGGTATAAATAACAAAGACGCTATCACAAGCCATGAGGAATTACAGTACCTTTTAAAGAGTGGAGTTGCCAACCCGCTTGACCAGCATGAGGTTTTGAAGCCATACATGCCTCATGCACAAGACAATGTGCATTAGAAGTACCCAGCAATGGACGAAAAATCGTTTAGTGATTGTTTCGGGATACCAATTCCGAACACATTTACTCACATTTACAACAATTGAATTGAGTTATTGAACTTAAAAGTATTTACATATAATTGGGTTATTATTTATGGCGACGTGTATTCGGGAGTTGTAACAGGATAAGAAAGGGACTTGTGTTAAAAAAAGATAAGTTTCAAAAGAATCTTCTATAACAAGTTTATAATAATATATACAAAACTAAAGTAAGACGAAACTTACACTATGACAAAAGCAGCGGTGAGTCGTCCAAGCGCGAAGTTCGCACGAGTTGGTCCCAATTAAAATTATTTCGTCCCGTCTGCGCCGCTCGAGCTCGAGCTGGAACTCGAGCACTCTCCACCGACTTCACGACCAGTAAAAATTCATCAAACTTTTTGTCTATCTCCAATTTCAACTCATAATCATTTTTACGGGCGAGCTCTAAAATGTTACTCGTCAATTAAATATCAAAGTTAATGAAATTCATTAACTTTGGTGTTTTAATTGCACATTTTTTGTTCTCGTCCTGTTTACCGTCAACATTAAATGTGAATAAATTCTTTTAGGTGTCAACCGGATGTTTCAAAAGAAGATAAAATGTTAGAAATCTATCTGTACACATTATAAAACAGCAATAGGGTTGAGTCTGCACATTGACTCACGTTGAGTCATTTCTAATGAACCCAGGAACTAGAGAGAACCCAAAACGGTAGTTTTGAAAAAAAATATATATATGTATGATTGCCTGTATGTCTGTTTGTTTGAGCATCACATAAACACTACTTAACGGATTTTGTTCGGGTTTTCACCAATGTACAGCTAAGTATCCAGAAGGAAAACTAGTATATGTGTCATTTTCATATGATACAGGGAAGTTGAGTTATAGAGGAAAATAAAAAACTGACTTTTAATAGAATTACTCAAAAACGACTGAATGGAATTTCATCCGTGAAATACATCATGTCGGTGCATTTACATGTGTTGAAAACGTGTTACAGTTGCTTAGTCCACGCGAGCAAAGCCGCAGGCAGAAACTAGTAACGTAATAAAACAAAAATACAACTTTTAATTTTGATTTCCAGCATCAAAGATACTATAGCTTATTGGCTGTGTGATGTCCGGCCGGCTTTAAAATAGCACCATCTCATTTCTTCCTGTAGGTTTGGTAAAAGGATAACAAAGCAAAGCCGCTACCACCATCCCTAACGAACTACACCACCTCTACAAGAGTGTGTATGTCTACAAGAGAGATACATCCATCACGTACAAGACAATATGACATTAAATTATTTGGAGCAATATTATAGCTATCATGCTATCCACCATTTGTCTGGTTTCGTATAATCGATTGTATATTTTTTCCAAGCAAATTAGTAGTGAAAAAAGTGAAATATTACATAGGTAAGTACCATTTTATATATGTTAAATTTCGAATCAAATATATATTACAATTGAGATATTACAAACCAATAATAATAATAATCAATTAATTAATAATAAAACATTAGTAATAATAAATATTCACAAGAAAATTCATTAAGCGCCATATTAAGTCCACAATAAGATATGTAGTAACTTGGTCAAGCCAATTAGCTCTCTAAGTGAAGGGGCGCTTTGATGTTTTCCGAACCTTTGCTCGGCGACGCGTGAGCCCTTACCAGCCCTGGATCATCTCACCTGAGTGCAGGAAACACAGGGGCAATAATTAACCTTTAAAACATTCAAATTCAAATACTGACAATAATATATGAATACACAAAAGGGGTGGAGGAAACCTCCATCTTTTACTCTTTTAAATACGTAAGTATTTACTTGTTATTGCTGTGTAGAACCTCTGAAGTAATGAACTGTGGTGGATTTTATACAATGAAGAGGCAGCAGACGAACAGAGTCCTACTAATGGTAAGTGGACACTGTCGCCAATGTACATCCCTAATAAATGCTAACATCAATCAGTTCAAAATAACATACGTTAACACGCCCCCGGATGTGCTGCCTGCCCTTGGAGATGTAGCAATTGATCTGGAGAATGGGGAGGGACAGAATGGGATGGGAATAGGCTCTTGCGTATCTCACTCCCTACCGAAACAAGCATGTATGCACATTGGGGCAATAGGATAAAGTAGGAAATGCAGTACATTTTGCGGTAGTTTTTTTTGTGAGAGACGAGAACATAGCCAGACGAGTGCATATAAAAATCTACCTTTCCGAATTACCATACCATACCATCGGCCTGTGTCTCTTCACTGCTGGATATAGGCCACTCCCAAGGACCGCCACCACACACGGTCTTCAGCTCGTCTCATCCACCGACTGCTGGCGACTTTCTTTGAGTCGTTTGCTGTTACGTGATCTTTATTCGAGGACTCGCCTCTAATTACACATGTCAAGGAGATTTTATTCAATTTATTCAATCAATTAGTTCATTCTATCGTCCAATTCATTCATTTCGTTGTTACCTTCCATCATTTGTGATCAACATTTTAATTTATTAATTACTATGTACCTAAATAAGAAAAAAGTACCAAAATAGATATAATAGTCCCCCACCAAAATAGATATAATAGTCCCCCCCCCCCCTCATCTCGTACCGTTTCCGTTTTAATTAAACAACTACTATTGACGAACATGCCCCTAAGTATGAACTAACTCTCAAACGCCGGGTCCTTCCTTTCCGACACAAGACGTCGCGTGTGACAGGCGCGGAAGTGACACGCCATGGATGTGACACGAAGCGGTCAGCTTCCGTCCCTTTGACCTGCCTTTGTCCTCTCTCCAACTAATTACAACATTATACCAATCCATTGCCGAGTCTCTGCACATGTTTTAGTACATATTACGAAAGTAGTACAGTCTGTTTTGGAATGATTGTGTGGACAAAGTGGAAATTTTGCCGCAGGCGCAAATGACTCCCGCGTTTTAGCAGAAAATCGTCCAAGACGGACCCATTTCAGATGATGCTGGTTGATGGTTACTTATGTAAAAAATAATTACATGTTATCGTTGATATTTACAGTGACTAAAGGTAAAGTCATCAGGTGTCATCAGATCAAACTTCAGTAGATACTTTTATTATGATTAAATTGTGATCAGCAAAACAAACTATTTTTGAATAACTAAAATAAACAATTTTTAATTATACTACCAATGTCAACACAAAGTCGACAGAATCCTGTTTCGAGGGACTCCTCTATATTTATTATTACCAGAGAACCCTAATTATTTCCTTTTTTTTCTAATTATCTGTAGCTTGACAATAAAGGAAAGTAATCACAAGAAAATCCCTTGATTGATAAAAAAAATTTAGAACATGCGTATACTTAATTGAGCCAGTGAGATAGATTATGGCCCGAAACTCCTTCGTCATTAGAAAGTAAAGTGCAAGAAGACGTTATAGGCTGCCATGGATCATATCTTGAAATGCGACCAGCCCATTCACTGCTGGACATGGGTCTCGTCATGGACATTGTCTTGTACGTGATGGATGTATGGCATTAAAACGCCACGCTGATCAAGCGGGTTGATGTTTCAACTCTTTTAGAGGTGATGTGGTTCCTCAGCGCTTGTCCTAACCTCTTTGTTATCCCTCAGTCGCCTTTTACCGGTGGGAAGGGATGGAGTGGCGCTATTTTATAACAGGCCGACATCACACGGATCACATCTTATCTGAATATAATTTATTACAACATAAGTCATTTCTCTAAAAGAACTCTAAAAGGAACTTTTTGGCGGGAACTCGAGTGAAGTTGAGTCTTTGTTTGATTTATGTAAAAATTGTCTATTAGGCGTTTGTTTGGTGGTTGAATAGTGATAGTTTAATAAACTTCCAAGTGTTTTTCGTGCGTGATAATGAAATAAAAGCGTGGGACTGTGTTTTCCAAGAAGTCCTCTTTTGCCGTCAGTAAACCTACTATCGTATTTGATAAAAGAGCGTTAATTTAAAATTTTACAGTTTTAAATTATCTTATAAGCAATGGAAACATCTGTACTTGGCTGTTTGCTTTACGGCCCTATAAGAAAGAAAAACAATAAAGAATTAATATACAATGTTTATATGTGTGAATGTTTATGTTTATATGTGTAGATATGGCAACTACTTACATCAGCTATAAAGTTGCAACTTTAGAGCACTTGCACTAATGACCAGAGCTAAAGTTCTTTAACTGGAAGACGAACGTTTCATATTCAAGTCCCCGGTACTGCGAATGAATATAACAATTCAACTTGTTAACTTATTTAACTCGTAATGGACACAAAAACTTATTTATACATTCTTTGCTCTTTTTACAGTTGTTTTAGCAATTAGCTGCAAATAGTCGCATGTCCACACTATAGCCAAAAAACGTAGATAAAGAATGACTTGTTGTAAAAATGGTACGATCTGCTGTGGGCAGTCCCACTGAAGATCAGCGTCGTAGTGCACACTGCTATATATGCTGAGTTGGTGTCGATTGACACAACAATTATCCTTATATTTTACATTCCGCTCAAATTATTATGTCTAATATTGTTTCTTATAGGAAAAAGGCGACTGACGAGCATACAGTCCACCTGATGGTAAATGGATACTGTCGCCATCAGCCATGGACATCCGCGGTACATGCCAACTTCAGTCCAGAATGACAAACGTTAGCGGGCCTCCCAAGGTGCTGTCCGTTCCCAAAGGATTGGGAAATTGGGGAGGTATAGGACAGAATGAGATGGGAAAGGACTCTGGCATATCTCACTCTCTACCGAAACATGTACGTACCTACATTACGGAATAGGATAAAGTGGGAAAAGCGATACATTACAAGGTACATTATGTGAGGGAGGGATAACGTGGCCATTCGAGTTTCCACAAAATAATTTTCTTTCTTTCTTTGTTTTGGAACACAGATGGGGTTCGGAAACCGCATCTAATACTTTTAACAATCGACCTATGACTTGGAACATGAGGGGTTAAGAGTTAGTATCTTGTATAACACATGGTATAGTTATGGTGCGCCGAGGCATCGGGAACCCAACTGAGCGTTCTCAAGTTTACGCACACTTAAACAATGTACGTGTACGAGCACAAACACCACTAAGCGCTACCCGCCTTCGTGAGATGAAATAACTATACCCGTTACTCTAGGGGGTTTCGGACTACAATCCACCACGCATAGCCCAAAGGTTGACTGGACGATGATTGTTATTTCATTGCTTAAAAAAATATTGCTAATTTGAACACATATAATTTGAACGGCTAATTCCAAATATTCTCAAACCGATTTCGATAGTCAACACCAAGCCAAAACAATCGTTGTAGTTGAACAAACTGTGAAGTTGACAGTAATTCGAGCACGTAGTGGCTAAGGCGAGTTATGGGCTATTAAGAAATTGTTCTCACTCGGACCTTCGGGAGGGAGACACGAGGGGGGCGGTAGGGCAGTTATTTGCGTAAAGTTTCCAGCGCCGTGTGTGCCGCCGTCCTTAAGGGGATTGCTGGATTATGTACAGGCTGTGCATTATTTACTATTTTCCATTATTTACAGTATACAGTCCACGTGATGGTAAGTGGATACTATCGTCCATAGACATCTGCGATACATAGCAACATCAGTCGAGAATGGCAAACGTTGGCACACCCCCGGATACGCTGCCTACCTTTACAGATTAACCAATAGATTGGGAGAAAGGATTGAGAAAATGGGTAGAGATAGGATAGAATGGGATCAAAATGAGTTCTGGCATATCTCACTCACTACGGAAACACATACATACATTGAGAAAATACGATAAAGTAGGAAATGCAGTACATTTCAAGGTAGTTTTCTGTGAGAGAGCGATAACCTGGCCAGTCGAGTGCGCCCAATGGCTGTGGGTATGCAGCGTGCACTCTCCCCCTACAAATCTATTTATCACTATTGTGTAGATTCTTTATAAGTTATACCGTTAGCCATGTGGTATCAGCCGGCTTTAGTATAGCAGTATCCCTTAGTCCCTTACGACTAATAAGGGACTATAAAGCTGCTACCATAAGCACTAAGGACTTACACCACTTCTAAAAAAAGGGACATGTCAATAGTGGGTTAGCCAGCGTGGCGTTTTAAGGTCATAGTACATCCCTCCTGTACAGGACAATGTGAATGAGGAGACTTGTTTACAGCGGTGGACGGCAAAAAGCCTCGTTACGGTTTATTCATTTTATGGCAAACAGGTGGACACCGCCCACCTGGTGTTAAGTGGTTACCGTCGGAAATATGGGGCGATATTTCCCTCGTCATCCTGTATAGACTTAATGTACGGGATTTAAAGTGGACTGAAGTCGGGGGTCGAGCGTGCAAATTGTACGAGGTGTTTAACTCCGCGGTCCGACGTCTTAGGTAAACTGTGGACACGCTGCCCCCACACCCCCCACAACCCCTTCACTCCTGGACATTTACTGTCTTAGCTCCCCACGAATTTAATGTAAAGCATTGACCAATCGACCCTTCGTATGATTACAAACTTTTTTATGTTTGTAAATGTGTTATTAAGGCCTGTTTAGATATAAGCGATATTCGCTGCCGCCTGCGGTAGCGATATTCGCGTACCCACGCGATAATTCCTAGAATCAGACATAGGCTCTTTTCTTTTCGGAATGGCTAAATTCTTGTGGCCCTAATGGTCTTTCAAGAGTCACCGGACGCATCAGTAGGCGATCGCAGTAGGCGCTCAGCCAGGAGCAAAGAGTGTGTGCAGCAACGAGCCTAAGGGCTCCCCCGACGCTAGACCGGCGGAAGGAACGGACCTCGGCTTATATTGTTGCTTTGGGAGGGTATCGCGGGATCGCGAGTGGGAGAGAAGCGAACAGGCACGTGCCGACACCTGGTGAAAGTGTTGGCTGAAGGCCGGTGTGTGTTCACGGTGCAGCGACGGTGACGTCCTCGTCTCCGCAGGCGGGGACGGTGTATACGTGTACTCTGTGAGTGTAGTGTAAGAACCGCATTGGCAGTAGTAATTGAGTCGCCGCGGTCGTCTAAGGGGATCAGACATAGGCTATATTCGCTAATCGCTTTAAGTAGCCACATACGGTACCGCGAGTTGCAGCCTTGACCCAGTATTAACGGTATAGCAATACCGCTTTTACCACGTACCCAAGCGGTAAAATGCGTGCCTACTCCATATTCATTGTCCCTGACGAAATAGGCCTTTATGGTATTTTTAATGTTTATATTCGTTCTGACTGAATGAATATGTTCATTCTACCATTGTATAACATTTTATATTTGATGTCGATGTCACCTAGCCGAGTATTGGATGTATTCATAATGAACTGCAAAGGAATTTGTATTAGGATTGGCATGGAATGGAATAATTTTCATAAAAAATGACTACGGAATGATATTCCATATCAGTAAGAGGACCTTTCAACGTTCAATTATAAGAATTGCGCAATATTTTCGATTGTGTAGGGAGTGTATTGAGGCGCGTTTGACTGTATGGCGTGAAGTCTCAGTATGTAGCAGAAAACCTCCTCTTTGGGTAACTACACTCACAATTATCGACTATCAATTAGGCCGCATTATCTATTGCCCGTGCTGTATGTAATTAATTCTGTATTATGGTGTTTAGTATGTACAAATAAATGCTTTTCTTTCTTTTTTTTCTTATTCAATAATATTGTGTAATAATAATAACATTATTATACAGTTTTATTGAAGGTCCGCCTAGCATGACAACCCGATTTACACTATTAATTCCAAGCTTCATCGACTGTCCGTTAGCTGTAGATATAAACCTTTTATAAACGTATCTCTCTGAGATTCACAGTGGTACTTATTTGTAAGTTTTGCTGAGTGTACCAAAGATGGACTAAATCTTAAGGGTAAAACCAAGTACCTACATGGACGTACAGTTTACATAGTATTTACGATACGCCCGATCGGATTAGCGACGACTGGTACAACAGTAAAGATTAAACTAACAGTAATGAAACTCAGCGCTATCATCAAAACAATTATCACAACCACCTGGAAATAACCGTACTACTCGTTCTACGGATTGTTCTTCACCGCGGAAGCAATAATCTTGTACGTGCATTTTGGAAGCAATAATTACGACAATCTCTCACTGTGAATTAGCATTTGCTAATGTAGTCTCCCACATGTATGGTGGATAAAGCGAATAGCGGGGACGTCGCACGGGAAAAAGGTCGACATTTTTCGCATTTCATCTTGAAATACAAAATTACAATTGTTGTGTTTTTAATATTGTAGTTTTTTTTTTAGAAGAATGCAACAGACAAGCACACAGTCCACTTGGTAGTAAATGGATACTGTAGCCCATGGACCTCAGCGATGCATACCTACATTAGTCCAGAATGACAAACGTTGAACCTTCCTCGGGTGCGTTGCCTACCTTTCTAGATATAGGATTAAATTTAGAGAAATACCACATTATTACAAAGAAGAATTGAATTGAACTGACGCTGGGCCTCGGGAAAGAGCCAGGAAGATCGTTTACTACTGAGAAACTACCAAATTGTTTCTAATTTTACGTTTTACAAGTATTCGCTTCCATATCAACGATGACGGGGACTGTTGCGTACACTTTGCGTCTGTGTGCGTCTTACAACGCGATTTATAGCATTTTAAGGCGCCGTGGTTCAGTTAAGGTACTGTTCTTTATTTGTACGGTTTTAGTACGCAAATAGATTTAGTTCACGAGTTCCTCCAAGTTTCGGTAAAGTGGTCGTGGCTAGCAACTATTCTATATGTTTGCCCTTTGACTGGACCGCGCTCATGTGGAGCCAGTCTGAATATATCTTTAATTAATTACTTCGAGGCAGCTTCCGTTAAAGTGATGCGAATTTAATATTATACGAGTATTAGACTGTTAGATGGTGGCACTTTCAAAGAACTGATACTACACTGACGTTGAGGCAAAAGGTAATAAAATGTATATTCTTTGATGACGAAAGTTATGAAATCACAGCATTAGCCTGTGCCTTTACACCGCTGGACATAGAATTCTCCCGAGGCTTGCTACCTCCATACAATTTATTATCAGCAAACTTTTTCAAGTTGTCTCCTTGTTTCAAGTGTCCATCGCACTGCATCTCTCTGTAGGTAGTTTCCATTCAAGGACTAGTCTACCTCATCGATTGTCAGTCCTGCGGCAGACATGGCGTGTCCATTGCCACTTCATCTTGCTAATTGAAAGATTAGTAATTAGGAAATGTAAACAGGAAAAATTATAACATCGATCAAAATTCAATAAAACGAAATTCGACAGCAGAACTTGTTTGTATGGCCTCTGATCATGTAACTCACTGGGGATAAATTCAAATTCTTAGAATCATCACGTATTTGAACAATGAGAGGTCTTTGATGTCGGCATCATTAAAATCATTGGCACTAATTGTAAGTAAATACATATTTATTCATAGCTAACATTGTCTGTCATAAACTTATGATTTACCAAAAGTTTGTGGTGTGGGCCGGCTTTAGAATACCACCACTCCATCTCTTCAAGTTGGTGTCGCGTCGTGGCGATTAAGGGATAACAAAGCCTCAACCACAAGCCTTGAAGAACTATATCACCGCTAAAAAGTGGAAACGCTTAGCCCGCGTGGCGTATAAAGGCCATACGCCGTACATGCACCAGACATGGAGCTTGGGGAAGATTACAAATAGTCTATGGGAAAATCTATTTATATGTACCTACACAAAATTAAGAACTACATAATATTTAAATTACATATTTATAAATGCAACAAACAAATTAAAAGTATATAAATCTTGCAGGAATTTCCATAGAATAATAAAAAACATGTGATGTAACGTTGGAGCAGCCTATATCGAGGACCGCGACAAACCGGTTTCTCTGCACGATTGGTGGCTTCATTATTGTGACTGTTGTGTTACTTGAATTGTATACAACATTTAAATTAACAAACCAGCAACCTCTATTAATATTTTAGTAATTAAGTTTATATAGGTACGAATGTGCAGTGTCTGCAAAACCTTTTAGGTTTACGGGCACTAAGTAGACAACATAAATGTATTTATTCATTGGTACATTAAATAAAAATGAAAAAAAAAAAAACCGGTTAGGGTAAACAGAAGTATTCGCCAATAATACGATTATGTAGATAAGTCTGTGACCAAGTAGTTACAGGTTATATTAGCGATACTTGGACTAGTGGGTTTGGCGCAGAATTTAATTAATCCAAGTGAATAGTTACCTTAACGGCCGAGCGGTCACAGTTGATGCGGCCACCTTGCAAGCTTCGATTTGTAGGGTAAAGAGTACTACTGTCGACATATACCTACAACGTGTCACCAAAATAACGCTACACCTAAACATGTCAACCAATTTAAAACATACAGAACGGTTCTAGTTTAAAATAAAATTATTTTCAGGAAAAATATAAAAGTAAGAACATGTAAGGTTTTGTTGTCCCGTCTAAAACGTTTGTAGTGCCTTTTGCACAGACCGGGCGACACGAGTAGAACTAAAGATATACTGGAATTGTACTAAAAAATAATTAAAACAAAAAAAATATCTCAAAACTGGTACAATCCATTGTATATTACATCCATTTCTAGTTTTTGTGTTATTTCAGTAAAACATTGTACCTCTATACGATTATGTTATTTTAACATTAATAATAAAAGTTTAAAATATTCTGAATAATTTTGTGTCAATTTTTGCCTCCTTTACCTTTGTCAGTTGCTTGTCTTGCAAGTCTCGGTAATTGATTAGTAAAAGAGCTTAAACTCTGATTGGCTACATCCGTCCGTCCGCTGCTCATTCAAGCGAAAGTACTATACAATGTGCCTCTAACGAACTACATCAAACGTACGCCACTTAGAATTCAATTTAAACTTAGCAATGTAATTAAAGGTATCTTTGAGGTAAATCGCTACTGTAGTACTAGATTAAATAATGGCGAAAGTAAATTGGTAAATCAAAATCACAATTACACAATTGAAACACAATTAAAAACAATTAAAATTAAAAACACAATTAAAAACAATTAAAAGGGGACAAAATTTAAAAGTTTAATTTTTGTGTTTTCGCTTTGGATATCGTGATATCACTTTAAAGTTAGAATATTTTTTTCAAAATTTTATTGTAAACCGAGTACCGAACACTGAAACTTGTTAACCAGCTTCGAACACCTTCGTCTTCACGTCGACTCGTCAAATTTTCAACTCCTGAAATATAGTTAAAAACTAATTTGTAAATAAAAAGAAATCCCTTTCAAATGATTTAATCAAAAAAACTGAAATAACAACGAATTAATTAAACAAATAATCCCCGACATACAAATAAGTAAAAAAAATATGTTGAACTTTGACTAACGTCTCTGTCTTCACGGAAATGGAGTTTACACATGGAATGAGTCATTAATATTTTTCATTATTTTCAAGTCTTTCCATAAAAATTCTCCTCTTCTTAGTCGGCTTATGAAATTCTCCGTCACTGATTTTCCTATTCCGATAAAAAGCTTCATTCTGTTAATAAGGTTAATAAAAATAGCGAACCTTTTCTTCTCTCCTTAAGCCAGCATGTAGAGTTTATATTGTTATAAAGAAACATTTTTGAAAAACGTATACAAGTGCATACCTATCTGTACAATATGTATTTTTGTTGTAGAATTAAAATCGCGATGAGTTGAAAACTTGACGAATTAAATGTCTGGTTGAAATAAGGTTTCAAACTCTGGTCAGTTCACAGCGCGTTGGAAACGTCCTCTCATTGATCAATTTTACTCGTTATATTGCTTCCAAACAAAATAAACAAACGTGCGCTTACATTCAGTTTAATTGAAGCATCATTAAGATTTATAGTCGTCATAAAGATCAGTCACAAGGTAACTGCTGTAAACACGGTTTCCTTCGCCACCGCGTCCTCTTAAGGCTGTGATCGTAATTGGCGAGGGGCGGAAAGCGGGGGACCAGACGTCGCGGCTGTTTTCATAACATGTCCGCAGTTAAAATTGAAAAAGAAACTATCTATTAAAATCAATCTCGCTGTGATCAAATCTTTGTTTTATATACCTTGGCAATGTCTCATTCAAAATTTGATTTGAAAGAAGGTTTACTTGAAGAAGCGCAATTTTTGTACATTCGAAAAACGTCAAAACTATAGAGAGACTACAAACACGCACTAATATGCAGCTGAAACCGAAAATTGACTTGAACTATCCGCTATAGCTCAAAGCCTTCGCAAGTGTCGCCGCGGAATCAGCTCCCCAGCCCGCAGTCATGCCGACTAGACCTCAGCCGATATATATATAATATATGTATTTGAATAATATGCAACGGATTCCGCTGTCCGCTCCGCGTTCACTCTGACCTTAACCTTACTGTTTACACCTTGAGTGGACCTGTGGGTGCGTGTGGCATCATCGCTGACTATAAAGAGATCATTTATATCACTTAGGGACAAAATTAGGGCAACGCGATCATCTTAAGTGCATATTTTAAAAGGGTGGCCAGTTGAATTCAAAACACTAATGATTTTCCAAGTTTTTCGAAGTTCCATTAGTTATCCTTAACCCTCTCAATCCTGGGGATTGTTTATTACGGCCCGAAAAACCTCTTGTTTTGCAGTGGGAGTTAGAATGATCTCGTACGTAGTAATAGCATTGCAAGTACATGTTTAGTCTTCCTTTCTCCTACACGTAATGTCAGATTCTTCTTTTCTTTTATTTATCCTTTATGTACCAGTTATGTACCTTAAACTGTACCAGCTTAAAATAAATTATGGGCGGGATTTTTGTGACGTAACTTGTGGTTTACCTATTAGTAACATCTTATTTTACCTTTTACACTTTATGAGTGAGTGACTTAATCCTTTGTCGAATTTCTCCATTTGGGATTTTATCCCGTAAAGAAACTGTCATAGCTCTCTTCATATGTGGATAAGGAACTTTAAACTTATTGATCAAACCAACGGTTAGAGTAACACACATCATAACTGGTATAAATCAATGATTTGAAGACTGACTTAGTTCACAGCAAAGCTGAAGTGGCATTAGGCGGCATGACATATCTGCTTTTAAACCGATAACCGATGTGGTGAACAAGTCCTTGAATGGAGACCATGAATTGATAAGCGCTATATAGGACGCGCTCCGTCCAGACGGAGCGACAGTTTGAAGAAATTTTTCGATAGTCACCGGATGAGGAGAGCGGAAGAAGGTGTGGTCCACTTCTGAATAAAATAGTGAATATATGCTTTTGCACGTCTACCAAAACGAATCACTCAACACAAACTAAACTGAATCTAAAGACAGTGGACCAGCACTATAATTTCAGAGGATAACAGCTTATAATTCTGACAATTAGAGCTCTTGGCAGAGATTGATTTTAGCGAAAAAGGCCCCGCCGACGTAGTCGATTCTTGTAGGTTTGAATACTTTAAAGCCTAAAGTACAGAGTGAACTGAAGCTAACAGGAAAAAGATATAAATAACAAGCAAGGTGCAACGAAATAATAACAATGATTCATAAACGCAGAATTCTTTAAAATGAGTAATGTCATTATTGGTTGTATTTTTGTTTCATGAAGCTACTGGTATTACTAATATAGCAACAGTTATTTAACATAGTTCAGAAATAGACTGTTCGAGTCATCTGATGACATTCTTTGTCACTGTTACATGGCTTCATAGTCTATTAATATCATAGATGTGGGACTTTTTTGTTAGTTGTAAATAAAAACATAAAAAATTAAGTGAGACTAAAAATTTAAATCAACTTTACCAAATACTTCATTTACTAACAAACTCCTATTATAATAACAGAGTCTGATTTTACCCAATTACAGTCACTGACCTGTGATTGTAGATATGGGGAATTGTAAAAATTAAGAGATTTCTACAGATGTTTACCAATGTAAAATCACTATATTTTAAATACCGATACGAATGTAGGTACCTGTTTGGGAAAACCAGGATTTGTCCAGTAAGGAACTTGGTAAGAATTTCGTAAAACCAGCCGAAATGTTCAAATCATAGTAATTCATCATGAATGAGAAAGAGTTACGAAAGTCACTATTGCCATTAAACCACAACCATGCAAGCCATCAAGCCACACCTTCATCAACATTTTGCACGGTGAATCCCACAACCGCTGGGAACACTTGACTGGACATGTGACACAATACCTACACTACCGTGTAATGTAAAGCATTTCTCACTTTAGCCTACTTCTTCAATGCACTTCTTCAGTGCTAAAGCTCATTCCTGTCCAACCCTATCCTATCCTTCCCCATTTTCCCAACTCTTGCACCAAATGTATTAATTAAAATTTCCAAAAGTGGACAGCATATCAGCGGGCGTGCCAGCGTTTGTCATTCAGGACTGATGTTGGCATGTATCAGAAATGTCCATGGACGACAGTATCCACTTACCATCAGATGAACTATCTGCTCGTTTTCTGTTTTCTTTCCACATAAAAACATGGCCGTTAATAGTTAATAGTGTACGGACTGAAAAGGGATTTTCGAAATGACAAAAAGATTTTTTTAAAGATAGTATTTACTATACACACCAATGATATGGGAATAGACTAGATGACACATCATACGTTCTCATCAAAGTAACCTTTTTGGCAACTTCTAAGGGAGGTGAAGCAGATGTGGAGGGGTCAATTTAAAAAGTAAAATTTAAGTACCATGTAATAATAATGTTCCATTTTCAAAACACAAGAATTTAATAATTAATAAGCTAATGATCATAGAACACTATTAGAATGTAATGTGCCTGCCCTAGAGTACTTGTACAATATATCTAGTATGTATTTTCAAATCGATGATATACACATAGCAAATATACCTACGATGTTTATTGCTATCATAAATAGGTAACTTAGTAGAATTTACAACATTATATCGTGAACATATGGAAAATGGGCTCTAATTGTAAACACGTGTACATGTTTAAACGCTCTCCGATGCAATTACCTCATACAAGTGCATATGCATTTAAATACAAAAGAATACGAGGAAATCAAAAAATTTAAATCCACTATCCTCTTCCTCGTTAGCCTTTTCTCGCTCACTGCGAGTCATAAGCCTCCATAAATGCACTCCAATATAGTTCGTATTGTACTTCTTTATACAGATTTTCTATGCTGTATTCGAGATGTCAAAGCTCTATATCTACATCTTATGCTTTTATCCACTTTATTTGCGACCAGGTTGTTTGCTGTATTTGCGACATTATCGCTCTATCGGGCAGATAATATGCTTTTAATTCTTTGGACCTTGCCTTTGCCGCCAATTGAGCAGTTTTGCGGCACCATTTATAAAAAAAATATATTAGTTTGCCCATCGCCACTGCATCTTTGACTAAACACACATATTTTCAAATTCAAATATGGGACAATAGTTCTCAAAAAGATAATTATCCATGTGCCCAGAGATGAATGTTAAAACAACCGTATTCAGCATGAATACAACTTTATTGCTTAAAACTACCATTCTATAAGTAAACAAGAAAACACAATCATAGCGTGTTTTAATTCACGATACAGCGCCATCTGTTAACAAATTGCAGAACTACTTTTCAACCTTTATGTTTTGAGGCCTAAACAATAATTTAGTCCGACATATTTTGTCAATTTGTTATGACATGCAAAATTAAGCAGCTAACGTTATAATGTATTCTTTTTTTATGTACGAAGGCGGCTGGCGAGCATATATACAGTCCACCTGATGGCGCGCCTGCATACCCCCTGGTGTTGCAGGTGCCCATAGGCGGCGGTAACACTTACCATCACGTGGGACCGCTTGCTCGTCCGCCCACTAGTCTATAAAAAAAAAAATGGATACTGTCACCCATAGATATCCGCGATACATGCCAATATTAGTCTAAAATAACAAATGTTGGCACGCCCCCGGATGCGCTGCCTACCTTTGGAGATATAGCAATCGATTTAGAGAAAGGGTTGGGAAAATGGGGAGGGATAGGATGGGAATGGACTCTGGCACATCTCACTCACTATCGAAACACGTACGTACATTAGGGAAATAAGATAAAGTGGGAAATGCAGTACATTTCAAGGTAGTCTTCTGTGAGAGAGGGGTAACATTCAGTCGAGCCCGCTCAGTGGGTGTTGGATTGCAGCGTGCACTCTCGCTCTCTCAAAAATATTTACTGTGATATTTACATAATTTAAATAATCTAATTAATTACAAAATTATATGTCATTACAATTAATTCTAATTTTTATCTTCTAATTTGCTTTTTTCAACGGATTTTTCTACACAATGGTTATAATGTACCTTTTTATTTCAATTTGACCCAGTCAAGCGCCGTTTAGTCCAAAAGAGCCATTAATACAAACGAAAATAATTAAAGGTTAAAGTTCATAAAGCCTTACTAGTATGGTATAAAGTTTAATAGTGAGAGTGTGAATTTAATCGCACCTATCTAGTACTGTTTTTAAAAGTCAGCTTTTAAAACCCTTCACATTTTAAGGAAAAGATTAATCTTTCATTTTGTTTATGTTGCTTCTTTTTGAATTAATGTGTTTTCTTTGATTAATGTCTCTTCTCTTTAAATAATATTTTAAATAACTAAAATACAGTATACAGTTAACCTTTTTTGTCGCCGTGACAAACAGTCGAGTGTTGACTAGGTTAGATATTGACAGTACAGCATTTACTAATTCTTTTATTTATTGTTTATTTATTTTATTTTATTTGTATCTGTGGATTGTGTTGCGTCAAATAAAACATTTTCTTTCTTTCTTTCAAAACATGTATATTAAGTGGAGATTTCTAACCAGAAGTCTGATCCAGAACCAGAAATTCTGACTTGTACTCATAAACGTATGATGGTATTCGCGGGACTTCCTTTGCGTGAACTATATATAGTAGCACCCGATCGATTTCTTCCATAATTGAGTTCCCAACATTCGTTATAAAATCTAGCCGTGTTCTTTTCTTTGGCTTAATTTTCCCGTTTGCAAAATTTCTTTACACTCTATTACTTATTTGAGGCGTTACTATAACAAAGAACAGACTTTCGGTTTTTTATATTAATACCGCACCATATCACCAGCCTGTGTATCTCTACTGCTGGATAATAGGTCTTTCAAAAACTCTCACACGGTCTCTTACTCTTCTCATTCAATCACTATCGGCGACTTTCTTCAAGCCATCAGTCCACCTAGCTGAAGAGCAGAGCTTCCCAAGCTGTTTCCCGGTATTAATAAGTATGATTAATTAGAAATTGTATTAACCTATTAGTTAAAACATGTCTTCCTCAAACAAATAAATAAATTTATCATCTATGAAGTCAATGCTGGCGCCTGCTGTGGTTTGATTACAGTGAGCAATACAATAGGCATTTCAGATACAAGTCGCGCTTTGTCCAAAGTTCGAGGTGATCTCATTTGACATTTGGTTTATTGCCACTGTTGGAAATTCGTTACCGACATTAGTATATCATTGTAGTGTGTTTACAGAACCACATCACTAAAGACCGTGATAAAACTGTACACGAATATAATCAAATTCAAAGAAATAAATATTTAGTATCCATGATTCTTGAACTACGATATGTACGTGCTATGACAAATAATTTAATGACATTCAATTGGAGTGCAGCCAAAATCAATTTAACTGCGATTCTGTTATTATCTACATACATTTTTACATACTCGTATGTGAAAAAAATCGTCCCAATTGATTTTCAGTGAAGTTATAGGCCTGTGTTGAGTTGATGATCATGATAAAACTTAGTTCTATTGCAATGCTGAAAACTGACATACTGGAAGATAATAATAATTGTCTACGAGATCTCCATATCATACCACAGCATACAATCAACCTAAGTCTCCCCACGGCTTTGTAAGGCCTCTCCCAAAGCTCGCCACCACAACAATCTTCAGCTCTTGTCATCCAACCACCACCGGTGAAATTCTTCAAGTCGTCGTATCATGTGGCCGAAGGGCGTCCCACAGTGCCCTTCAAGGTGCGCTGCCTCCATTCGAGGACTCGTCCTGATCCTCCTGATTGTATTATGATTGTATTATTATAAAACATAAGCATCCTGATTATATGAGCTATGCAATGCAACCAGCCATATCAGTATCCACTGTTGGACATGGGCCTTCTCAAGCATATTGTCTTGTGCATGAGGGATGTATGGCCTTAAAACGCCACGCTGGCGAGTCCACTCTTTTAGAGGTGGAGGGGGAGAGTGCACGCTGCAACAGCCGCTGGGAGCGCTCGACTGTCCACGTTACCCCTCTCTCACGGAAGACTACCTTGAAATGTACTGCATTTCCCTCTTTATCTTATTTCCCTAATGTACGTACGTGTTTCGGTAGTGAGTGAGATGTGCCAGAGCCCATTTCCCCAACCCTTTCTCGAAATCTATTCCTATATCTCCAAAGGTAGGCAGCGCATTCGGGGGCGTGCCAACGTTTGCCATTTTGGACTAATATTGGAATGTATCGCGGATGTCTATGGGCGACAGTATCCACTCGTACATAAAAATAAAAAAGGTGGTATAGTTTCTCAGGGTTTGTGGTAGCCGCTTTGTCATCCCTAAAACCGCCTTTTACGAGACCCACTGGAAGATTTGGGGTCTATGAGATCTATGTAAAGTAGCAATCCAAACGTTCAGTTTTCAGATATTTGATTACATTACAAGTGTCCGACTGAAAGTGGTTTCACAACGGCTCGTTGTCGACAAGTTCCAGACATTACATGATGTAACTAGGTGTCCACACACACCTACACATGTACGGGCAATTAAAAAGCGTGTCCGTGTGTGCGGTGCGCCAATAAAAGAATAAGTGTGTACTCAACACATGCGAGACGTTCTCACGCCGTAACACTGATCATAGAGTAATATTTACAGGGGGGAAATTACAGAGCAGACTAACCTACATATGAAAGATTAGACTCTGTGCTCTCTAAACTCTTTTTCGAGCCTTTTTTATTATCTGAGTTCCCTAACGAAACGTTTTATTGACGCGTGTCTTCTTATACAACGTGTTACGTGGAATAACGTAAAAGTCAAAAATAGATGCTTCAATATCGAGATTAGAATCCACTCTGGAAGTTTTTACAATGGGTTTATTTCGTAATATATTTTTTTACGTTGCTCGCAATAATAATGTTAATAATAAATTTGTTTGTATTAGAATGTGAGTACAAAATAAGCGTTACATACATACTGTACAAGACGATATAGATTTAGTTCACCAAAGTAAACTAGATGGCGCTGATCGGGTTCTACATCGCGCTATCGTTGTATTTGCAGAATGTTAGTAGGTACATGTGATGAATGAAAAATGTATTACAAGCCTTAGTACAGATATATAGTTCGTGTTATTTAGACCACCCTATAACGTCCCGCATTAGTACAACCAGTGAAGGTTGCACGCTCTTAACTCATACGGAACTTTACATACGGCGTTACATGCCGTTAAAATGCCTCACAATTAGTGAAATCTTCATATAAATATATTCAAACCGAAATTAAATTCATACTCATATGAACATAATAGCTTTATTAATGCAATTGCACGTACTACTTTTATATTGATTTTTATCTTGACATGTTCCAGGTTCGATAGATAGATAGATGCACATAAAACTCTTTGCACATCAAAAACAAATGCATGAGAAAATGCACAAAAGGCTTTTTGCGTTATTTTAGTGACATGTTATATATATAATTTGTTTATTCCTACCTTTTATTGTATGTTGTTATGTCGGATTAAAGTTATATATCTTACTATGTCTGTATAAATAATATACATAATAGTCAGACGTTTTTTTCTAGTAAGAAGGCGGCAGACGATCATACAGTCCACCTGATGGTAAGTGGATACTGTCGTCCATAGACGTCCGCGATGCATGCTAACATCAGTTCAGAATGACAAACGTTGGCACGCCCCAGGATGCGCTCCCTACCTTTGGAGATATAGAAATGGATTCGGCGAAAAGGTTGTGAAAATAGGGAGAGAGAGGATAGGATGGAATGAAAATGGGCTCTCTCTATCTCACTCACTACTGAAACACACACAGGTACATTGGGGAAATAGGATAGAGTGGAAGATAAAGTACATGTTAAAGTAGTCTTCTGTGAATAAATGTGTTCAGTTGATGGCTCTTGATATGAAGGGATTGATTTGGAAAATGATAAGGAAAATGGAGAGGGATGGGATAAGATGCGATGGGAATGGACTCTGGCCTATTTCACTCACTAGCGAAACACGACCCAAATTATCCGACTCAAAGCTGTCGGGAGCAGATTACAAAATAAGTCCCTATAAGTCCCGCTTTAAATCTGTTACTGAATTGTCAAAATTGTGAAACAAACAAAACGGTTAGTGTATGCAGCAAATATACAAATTTGTTTAATTAAATTTAGTTTATTTCAATATGTGTTCTTATTGAGAATGTTTCGAATAGAAAAAATCACTATTCGCGAATACGGATACAAATAATACCTTACTTACTACACACGCACTTGTAAAATTAGTAAGTAGGTAATTTTTAGTTTAATCGCCAAGTTTTTGGTTTAGACTAAAGTTAATAACTAAAACATCAGTTACTTATTAAACTAAACAATCAGATACGTAACTGATTTTCAAATGAATGTTTACTCTTAAAAGTACCTATTCCTTTTTGCAGAAAACCTTTTTTACTTACTATTTACATTGGGTTTTATTATTTGTGCTATTACACTAATGTATTCGAGTATTCGTCTAGTGTATGTCGAATACTTGAAAATTGGTGAGTATTCGCCAACACGAATTCGAATATTAAGAGTAGGAAGCGGGCGGGATTTATAATTTATTTTTAAATAATAAAATTATTACTTCTACTTCATAATCTATGTGAAGTCGGTGTATCGAGGTCGCATGTGCGTCTGTGAATCACATCACACCGCGTTCATTAACCACGCCGCACTTAATGTGCCTCGTTACTGTACCAATAGGTATTGTAGGCATAAACACATCTGTCGGCCAACATTCCTCTTCACGTGTAAACGCCGTTTTTAAATCTGACGGTTTCAAAATTGTACCTCCCCGGTGTACGCAATTAGCTTGAATCTTTACAAGTTCAAGTTCGGGGTCATTATTATCTGGATGTATTTTAGACGTGCATTTTAAATGCGTACACGGCAGGAGTAAGTTGATAACTAGAGATAGTTATTTATTTACTCTTTTTGCAACTATATTGTACAGAGGCGGACGTTATGCGTTAAGGCATACCTACAAGTCGACCCTTGGTTAAATGTGATAACTTAAAGGTGAAGTAGAAATCAAACAGTGAGCTTAATTCATCTATATAAATAATAATAATAATCTACTTATACAACAAAATATATAGATATACATACCAAAAATAGACATTAAATATATAGGACCATACAAATGGATAAAATATAATGCTTATAATACATACATATAATATAAATATGGCGACAATAACCTTGTGAATAACGTAGGTAATGTTCTCATATTAATTGAATCTTCCGGGCTACTTGGCCGAGGTCTTCTGGAATCTCTTTTCTTTCTTCCAAACGTTTCGTCAACAACTGCGGTTGACATCTTCAGTGGCGACTGCGTTCACTTTCGGAGAGATGTTATCTCTTCGGCTTCTCGACCGCAACTGACTCGACGACTGTGGCGCACCGGTATTTCTAGTGGGCGAGGGTAGTTGTGATTGTTATTTTTCTTTTTTTTTTTATGTTAGGAGAGACAATCAGGAAAATCCTGCATGAACACCTGGCACCATCTAGTCTAGCTGGGCCAGCCTAGGTGGTACCAGGTATTGCCGGACTCCTACCGGCTAAAAACCTGATTGCCTCAACATCGTGTATGTCTGAGTTCTTGTGGCCCTAGTGGCCTTTCAAGAGTCACCGGTCGCGTGGTTGTGATTGTGTGTGTACCGAGTCTGTTTTTGTCCCCCCCTCTCGTCTCTCTTCCCCGTGAGCTTGATGTCTCCGGAGTGTTGGATACCAGATATTACGGAGTCTTAGATTCTCTTATTTTTTGTTAAAATTGTTGGGATGCTTGTAGATTTCAATAGCTTCCCTATTGAAACGGGAATAATAATGATTTCCGGTTGACAAGATCTTTGTGTCCCTGAAACAGATTTCGTGGTCCCCATCCGACGAGGCATGTTTAGCTACGGCCGACTTCTCAGTCTCTCCTCTTCGACAATTGCCTTTATGTTCTTTAATGCGGGTATTGACACTCTGTTTTGTAGTGCTAATATACACTGACCCACAGGAGCATGGTATTTTATATACTCCAGTCGAGGACAACGGATCTCTGGGATCTTTGACTGATCTGATGATATTTCTGAGTTGGCTCGTAGGCTAGAAAATGGTCTTCACCTTTTTCTTTTGTAAGATCTTGCTGATGCGATCTGTTACGCCTTTTAAGTAAGGTAAGAACGCCCTGCTTCTCTCTGGGTTGGTGTCGATATTGTCAGCTCGTCGATATTGTCGATATTGACCCCTCTTTTTGGTTTTTGCACCCTCTTGATTTCGGAGACCGTGTATCCGTGTATCCGTTGTAGATATCTGTATATACCACCCATACCGACAGATATCTACATAAAGATTCCAATCATCATCCTAAACAAAAGAGAGCAATGATGAAGACACTGATGGACCGGGCGAAACGAATCTGCGAACCGATACATCTACAATCGGAAGTGATACATTTAAACCAAGCCCTTCAAAGCAACGGATACACGGTCTCGACACCAACCCAGAGAGAAGCAGGGCGTTCGTTCTACCATGCTCCTGTGGGTCAGTGTATATTGGCACTACAAAACGGAGTATCAATACCCGCATTAAAGAACATAAAGGCAATTGTCGAAGAGGAGAGACTAAGAAGTTGGCCGTAGCTAAACATGCCTCGTCGGATGGGGACCACGAAATCTGCTTCAGGGACACAAAGATCTTGTCAACCGGAAATCATTATTATTCCCGTCTCAATAGGAAAGCTATTGAAATCTATAAGCGTCCCAACAATTTTAACAAAAAAGAAGAGAATCTAAGACTCCGTAATATCTGGTATCCAGCACTCCGAAGACATCAAGCTCACGGGGAAGAGAGACGAGAGGGGGGGACAAAAACAGACTCGGTACACACACAATCACAACTACCCTCGCCCACTATAAATACCGGTGCGCCACAGTCGTCGAGTCAGTTGCGGTCGAGAAGCCGAAGAGATAACATCTCTCCGAAAGTGAAAGCAGTCGCCACTGAAGATGTCAACCGCAGTTGTTGACGAAACGTTTGGAAGAAAGAAAAGAGATTCCAGAAAACCTCGGTCAAGTAGCCCGGAAGATTCAATTAATATGGACACCGACCGAGAAAGCCTACACTCCGCTATAATGTTCTCAAAGTTTCCCCTATATATCTATACAATATAAATATATATCTTTACAATTTTAAATAATACTTTCTAACACGTTGTATCACTTTAGATTTATAATAAAAAAATATATTTTTCAATACTCATTAGTTTCAGAGACATTGATTTCAGCTTTAAAGTGATAGGCATAATTTTTGTAGTTAATAAAACCAGCTACCCTAAATTATAATCCGCCACATAAATTATAAAATAATTGTGCCAAGTTATTAAAATTCATTCAGTAGCTTTTGCGTGATGCGTCTTCATACATTCTAAAAATATTGTTTTGGACAATTAAATTTCTTTTCAAAAATATTCAAAGTCATTCATTTGTCGATTCAATTGTAGATATAAAAAAACTGTCAAACATATATATACGTATATGATCTATACATCCTGGTAAATTAGAATACAACTCACATGGTCAATATGCAATATCAGAAAAATATTTAATGATTATAATATTAATAATTGTCTACATAATAAATATAGAGACGGCTTTGTTAGGACTTATTATATGTACCTACTTAGGTATGGATATTTTATTTCCGCTAACATAGTTTCATTATAATAACATTTAATGATTTGTTGTCATCTGAAAAATTAAAGTTATTATGAAGCGTGAAAAGCACTGTTTGCAATGTGACAAGTACCTACAACTGAGGCGTAAACAAACCACTAAGTACTTATAAAATGTTCAGATCGTGTTTAATAGTTAGAACGACACCCACTTTAAACTGTACAGCGGGACACTCATCCACTCGAACTAATTGAACGCAATCCACGCGGGCCAACGACCGGCGCACGCGCACCTACAACACGCAATGTGACCGACGAAGATGTGTTATTAATTACTTATTAACATTACATGTACCTATCAGTAAATGTTAGGTTTAACTGTCGCCCGCCACTAACACTGTAATTACATACCATACCATACCATCAGCCTGTGTCTCCCCACTGCTGGATATAGGGCCTCTCCCAAGGACCGCCACCACACACGGTCTTCAGCTCGTTTCATCCACCCACTACCGGAGACTTTCCGTGGCCGGAAGGCGTCCTACGCTACGTTTCCCGGCACATGGTCTCCATTCGAGGAGTCGCCTCCCCCACCGGTCCTTCAGCATACATGGCCTGTCCACCGCCACTTCAACTTGCTGATTCTTAGAGCTATATAATTCATTTCTTCCTTGCGGATTTTGCCCAGCAAAGAAACTCCGATCAATCCCATCGCTCGCTGAGCGACTTTGAACTTGTGAACCGGGCCTACTGGATCATGAGTAAGTACCTACTGTAATAATTGTAAATACAAGATCAAAATTGTTGGGATAATTTTTAGATCTTTTTTGCTTTCAAACTGAAGTGTGCAGTGAAGGTGAAGTGAAAATCCCGATTATTACGTGTTGTTCACTAAACAATTCTTTTACAATGCAATACCCTTTAAGTATCTGTCCACTGTTAGACATGGGTCTCCACGTGCACAACACAAATTTGGCCTTAAAAAGCCACCTGGCCAAGCGTGGACTCTCCAACCCGGAGAGTCCAGTCTTTTAGAAGTGTTGTAGTTCCTCAGGTCTTGTAATAACTGCTTTGCTTAAATCCATTAGTCGCCTTTTACAACACCCACGGAAAGAGATGGAGTGGTGTTATTCTAAAGCCGACCGACACTATACGATGTTGTTTATCAACAATTAAAAGTCAAATATTAGTAAAAGTCTCAATTGTTTCGTTGTCCCAACATTCTCCTGATTAATGATTAATTAATGAAGGAAATTCTAAGGAAACTAGTGTTTCAAGATATAATAATTATTTACAAAAACAACAAAAGAATGTGCACTTATATATAATCGAGAGCTATCTATACACGTGTGTGTGTGTGTATTTTATAAAAGTGCGTGAGTCAACCTCACCGCGCTCCTGTTATTGTATGAGACATCATTATGGGAGCGTATCTGGCACGCTAGTTGATCAACTAAATATTGTGGAGCTGTGGAGTCGATTTCATTAAAAATATACGACATACTCGTATTTCTAACTTTTAAACATTCGCGTTTTGTAGACATTTTATATTCTAAGTCGAGTCTGAACGGGTATAATAAATCGTGACAACGGCTGGTGTAATCCGTGCGCCGGCGCCGAAAAGTCGATTAGGAATAAAAGGTAAACAAATACCTTTATTATACGCGTTCGGACCCGATTTAGAATATAAAATACTCGTATTTCCTTTCATAGTTTGGGATTTCTCGTCTCCTTTACGTTTGAAGACGAAAATCTTAAAATGGTCCGTCTTGCCAATTGTAACGTGCGGTGTCACCGTGGTCTCTGACGGTAAACCATAATAAGTTTAAAGTCACTCAGCGAGATATGAAGAACGTTATGCTTGGAGTGTCTTTGTGAGATAGGATTCGAAACGAAGACATTCGCCAAAGAACAAAAGTCACATAGTATCGGCATGCTGAAGTGGCAATAGGCAGGTCATAATTGCTGCAGGACCAATGACCGATGGAGGAGACAAGTGGTTGAATGGATGCCGCGTACCAGGAAGCGCACTGTAGAATACCCTCCGGCCAGGTGAACCGATGACTTTCGCCGATGGTTTCTGAATGAGAAAGTCAAAGATTGTATGTAGTGGCGAGTCTTGGAAGAAGCCTATATCCAGCAGTGAAAAGGCATAGACTGATGGTATAGTATATTTGATTATAAAACGCAGTTTACTATGGTTCAGCGGTAAATGGTTAATTTAACTGGTATAGTGAATTAGTTGAAAACGCTTTTCAATTAACATACATTTTAAGGGGGTCGATATTAATTGAATCTTCCTGGCTACTTGGCCGAGGTCTTCTGGAATCTCTTCTCTTTCTTCCAAAGGTTTCGTCAACAACTGCGGTTGACATCTTCAGTGGCGACTGTGTTCACTTTCGGAGAGATGTTATCTCTTCGGCTTCTCGAGCGCAACTGACTCAACGACTGTGGCGCACCGGTATTTATAGTAGGCGAGGGTAGTTGTGATTGTGTGTGTACCGAGTCTGTTTTTGTGTACCGAGACGAGAGGAGGGGATTCAATTAATATGGACACCGGCCGAGAAAGCCTACACTCCACTATAGGGGGTCGAGTTACCATGATCGAAGACTGTCGTCAAATTTACCACGTACGAGTATGTACCATGTTTAGTGAGTGTAATAAGCCAGATGGAGCCCTGAGAGTGGGAAGTGTTATGATATAAGAGAGGTATACTCCATATTCCCTATCCCATCTCATTCCCGTCTGTTTCATTGAGTAGAGAGTGTAATTAAAAAAATCCTTTAAAAATTCTTGTCTGATGCGCGACTCCACAGTTTTGCAGTTAGTTTAGGTGGAGGACAATTAACAGTTAGGCGGGGTCAACAGCGGCGGCGTCGCACGCATACCGGTCAATTCGACCAATTGTGGCGCGTAGACGTGGGAACTGCTACTGACTCACCTATTATGAACAGTTATTGTTTTAACCCGATTCCTGACCCTTTAATACAGCTTCTGCTATCTAGACTTTGTTAGTGAGCATGGCGTCAAAGCCTCCTGCCTTGGTATCATATTTAGCTTTTCATTCGTGCGTTTACGCTGCTCCTAACTCCTGTACCATTCCATCAGCCTGTGACTCCCTATTGCTGGGTATAAGCTCTTCTCATCCACCGTCACAAGAGATTTTGCTTAAGTAATGAATCACTCCATCTGGCCTGAAAGCGTTCCACGCTAAATTTTACGGGTTTTCTCTTGCATCTACTACCGTCAAACTTCTTTACGTCAACGTTTCACCTAGCCGACGGGCATCTTATACCTACTATAGCTTCCCGGTACTTGGGTTACATAAATATAGAAATACAACATGACATTTAAACTTATTAATTAACTAAAACTAATTACTGAGGTGATTTTTCCGTAAAACATAGCATGAACTCACAGCATAAAAATCAAAAGGCAATATCTGTTGTATTTTAAATTCGGACATGAATAAATTGATCTACATAATTGGTGCGAATCGAATCAAATTACAACATTGTTCTCACAAACGCCAAAGCAGATTGCCGACCCTCAGAGAAAACTGTCGAAAAAAAAAACTCTTACAAATCGCCTTACGGACGCAGTTTGAAGCCCCTGCAATCTGGCAGGTATTCCCAACAAATTGGCCCTAATAAAATACTCCTTGTAATTAACGAGGAGCGCTTCCCGGATTCCTACGGGGGCCGAGAGACCGGGGAAAAATAATAAGAATCACCTTCTTAGATGGAAAGCGATCTGTCCTAATTGTGGCTGTGGGGCGGCGGCCAATTTACTCGATTGAATTTTTTAAAGAAATTCAAGTAATTGGAGCGCAGACAAATTTGCTTAAGTTGTTACGTCTAAGTTTTATAGGAACCGGAGTGTAAGAAGAAGTTTTACAAAGTATTCCCGAAGAGTAAGGTCGTATTTCAACATACTTAGAAGAAATTTTTAACTGAACATGAAATCTCTCATATGAACAACATCTCTAATATCTGTCACGAAAGAAACATAATGTAAACCATTTAGTATATGCATGTGTAGTATATCTATGTATGTCACGTATTAAACAGTTGTTACTTTAGTATTTTTGGTAAATGTTCCAAAAATGCGATTTTATTTAAAGTTACATTTCTTCCTAAGAATCTGTCATATTTACAGAGAGAATAAAAGATCATTCCACTAGCACCGCCGTTATCAAACCGATATCTCATCTGTCCAAACTTTAATAGGTATTTGTTACTTCTTCGCCGAGGTAGTCGACAAGTGAGCACAGGTCAATCCCAGCAGATCCGTATCAGTTGAAACTTGTCTTGATACACTTGGAAGTTGTCTCTCTGATACACATCGCAGTGGACGCACTCCCGTTGATTTATGCCCGGAGTTAATCCGACTATTTACTAGTTTTAGTGGAAGGTAAAGAGGGCCTTTTTCCTCGGGCCCTCTCGGCCTAAAGTAACCAACGGTGTAAGTTATGTGCGAAGAACGTAATTACCATTATTGAAAATATGAACTGTTTACAATACATATAGGCTAAATAATCAGTTTAGAAAACAATACTCTTCTCATCATAAAGGCCCTATAAATAAACTCATTTTTAAGCACATCAGCAAGCAAAATCGACATCGTAGCCTGTTGCTGCGACACAAGTGATGAGTGTAGTTTAAGTTTGACATCAGAGTAACACTTTAATTTTGTTATAAAAACCTGTAATTTATATATAATTACCCGCGGAAATTACATATTTAGTGGCATCTAAATGTTACTTGCACTCTATTTCATTCCTTATTTTTTTTCTTACAATTAAATTTCCCGATTTAATGAACCTTGGAAAATGAATAAAGACTGGCAGGTAAATAATTATTTTGTAAAATCTTTGCAAGAACATATTGTGAAGCAACTTTTTCCGACTATCGGCGATACCCCATGCAGATTACATCAATACTATCGTAACAATATAGGGATAGCTCTCATTAAAGCGTAAGGATCAAATACTGGTTGCATTTTCTCCTCTTCTGCTTGTACCTTGCGCCAGCTCCACACTAAGGACGGTTATCAGTCAGTCCGGTGTGATGTATGTCGTCCGAGGCCGGCTGCGGGACGCCGAGCGTCTCTTGCATGTACCCACCGATGATTATCTATTTCACTCTCACATTCACTTGTTTTAATATCTCTGGCGGTCACGATAATCTAGTCTATACGATAATTCTGTGCATCGAGGGAATAAGTTGATAAGTCAAAATCAAATGTTCAAATCAAATGAAGAGAACAGTTCAAAAATTTAATAATCGTGTTCTCACTTTGAATATCGAGATATCACTGTAATGCTGAAATCAATGTCTCTGAAACTATCAAATATTTGTTCAAATGTTTTTAATTGTAAAATGTGACGTGATACAATGTGTTAAAACTTCTTATTTAAAAATTTATATATCTCCAAATAATAAACTTATTAATGCTGTACACGAAATTATACTTACTTCAGAATGTTAACTAATTAATATATGGATTAGAGGGTGTAATATCAGATCAAATTCAGCTTTTCCAACGGTTAAAACTGCTTAAATAATAAAAATCAATCCTTGATACCCTATCAAATTAGTGTCCTACAGACTATAGTATTTTTGTAAAGACCGTTACGCATATTGAAATAAAGCAAACCTAACCGTTCTGTGACCGTTCTCCTTGAATTTAACATTTGATCATTCTACGTTTATAGAAAACAAGATCTACTGTGCCACTTCGTGTTTAACGATTTTTACAATAATTGCCTATTTCTTGTTCGCAAGACGCTCTCTCACCGAGCTATCTCCTAAGTAAGTCGAGGCTGGTATTTAATAGTGGTGCTCAGGATGAAGACATCTCGCGGCGCGCGCCGCGCTCCTGCATACGAATTACGCTTATTTTCTGGCCACTCAACGTCTCATACCACTTGGAGTCGCTCGGTGTATCTCGTCTGGTTAATAAAATGTTTTATCCCAATTGTCTTTTAAAATTATCGTGGTCATAAGTATATCAATACTGCAATTTACGGGATTTTATCTGATAAATAACAAGCTATTTAACTATAATAACATTTTATTTATCTGACACTTGGTTGGTTTAAAGTCATAATTTTAATATAAGTTAACACATAAATTTAAAGTCATTCAGAGGACTGTGGAGAAAGCTATGCTTAGAGTTCCTTTGCGGGATAAGATCTGATGAAGATTCGCCAACGAATCAGACTCCTGTCAGACATAGCTTATAGAATTAGCATGTATGACAATAGGTACACCATATTTACCGCAGGATCGACAACCAATAGGGTAGATAAGTCCTCGAATGGAGTAGTTGTACCGGGAAAAGCAAAATGTAACGGCTCCCGGACTCCCAACTTAAAGAAGTTGGACACAGGCTGATGATATGGTATAGCAGTGCAACATAAATCTGATGATTTAGTTTCGAAAAACGCATAATTGTGACTTCATGAGAAAAACAATCAATTATGAAATATAGGTTTTGAAGAAACCCGTATAAAATGCTAAAGTATCCAATACTGATGATGATGTTATGGAACCTTGTAATAACCGTTCGCTGCCACCTTTGACCTTTAGACAATTAACCGATTCATTGCAAATGAGATCTTCGTCGTCTAAATTAATTTCAACCTTTATGATTATATCGCCATTAACATGAACAGTGCTGACTTAGTATAGAGAGCCAGTGGGAATGTCGTCAGTTCATAACGTGGAGCAGTTTATTGCATAGCTCTGTACGACGGGTGCCCCCCCCCCCCCCCCCCCTCCCGTCCGTCTGTTCGTCGCCTGCTCCGCAATGACAACTTAATGGGAATTCATAATGCCATACCTCATATTAATGTCTCAGTTAATACCTGTGATACATAATTTATTTTCAGCTCTTTTGAATGCCTTCAAATGAATCACATGTTTAATGCGATGTTTATTGCTGTTATTAATTTTATCCCACTTCTTTCGAGTACGCAAGTAATGGTGTGTGGGATACTGTAGCCCTTGGATAGATATCTAAAATTAAATATCGTAACCAGTCCATTTCTGGACATAGGCCTCCCCCTGAACATTGTATTAGGCATGAGGGATGCAGCAATTTAAAACGCCACGCTGGATAAAGGTGTTGACGAGTCTTTTTAACGTCTTTTAGAATCTTGCAGTGCCTCAGAGCTTGCGGTAGCGGCTTTGTTGTCCCTTAACAGCCATGGCACGGCACGCACGAGACGTGATACGGTTAAGAATCTAAATTATCTCATTGCAATTTATAAAATTTTTATTTGTCGCTGAAATTCTAATTAGATTTATAAATGTCAATGTCACTGTCAAGGTTTTTGTCACTTAATAAATGTGCCACCAAAGTCACCAAACCACTACCATATTTGGCATACATACATGTAGTGCATGGGATTGATTAACACATAAGTTTTATTTCTAATTTCACAAACAAAGTCGCAGGCAAGAGCTATTGCTCAGACTATAACGCAATTCTTATCTCTTTGCTAGTTTCTCAACTTAAACTCGACATTTATCTGACGACGTCTTCAATAACGTTCGATCAGCACGTCGAGCACCTTGGAGCTGCACCATGTGTTCAGTAAGTGAGCTCATATGTCCGGTGAGCAGTCGATAAATCATCCGGCTGCTGCTCTGCCAGATATGAAAACTGCTTTATGTATTCTTCGGGTTGGGAGTACAACGAGTGCAATAAGAAATATCTAGCTAGCCATGATAATATTTAAGGGCAGAAATTGGATAAAGTGTTTCCCATCCATCCCAACTTCTCTTCATTTGAGCCGGCGTGCTGGATTACCGCTCAGCACCCTCCAAGGGGAGCCATATGACCTACAAAGTGACGTTATCCAAAAACAGAAAGTTCGTTATGAACTCTGAAGCTCTGAAGAAGCTACTTTAAAGGTAAACGTTCTTTAAAGGATTCATCTGCATCTTTATTTATTTATTTATTACTGTTTTTATACAAATATTTACAATAGTAAACAGAGAAATATTTGTGTTAAATTGTCTATTAATTATAATTCTTTCTATAAAAAATTAAAATAAAAAAAAACGACTCGTTTAAGGCCTACTATTTTTACGGCTAGTTACAATTCTATTCTATTCAATTACATGAAAACTGAGGGCACTACAGTTTTCACATACAGTAAATGCACGATTATTAATAAATCTTCTAAAATAAACGAATGTTGTCAGTGGAAATTATGCAACAGTGGAGATGAAGCGATCACAATATTTTCTTTTAAGTTCTTTTAGTATTTTTACATTACAAAAAGGATAAAAATCTAAATCACGACTAATTCTATGCATGCACGCAAAAACAAGGAATTTTGCCGATATTTATATTGCATTACTATATATAATTTTAGTGATATGTGGACAATGAAATAGGTGATACAACGAAATTTAATCCTTTATGTACTCGTGTTGTTGAAAATATATTGCATCATTGTTTGTTGTTCCTAATAAACATTTAAGGTAGATACACAAAGATTCTGTCGGACCCCGCTCTAGGATTTTTCTTTATAGATAAGTGGGCGGACGTGCAAGCGGTCCCACGTGATGGTAAGTGGACACCGCCGTCCACATTTGTACAGCAGAGAGCTTGCGAGTGCACCGCCTACCGTGCAGGAATTAAAAACAGCCTTCTTAAAGAAATATGAATTATTTATGTTTTTCATCTCCAATCCATACTAGAGCATAATTTTTGGCGGTCTTCTCGCCTTCAAAAAATGTTCCCAGAAAAATATCTTAACCTACGTGTACCGCAATCTCAAAGCAGTTATCAGTTGGGTGCGATTTTACTGCGGTTTGATTGCGATCTCGCAGCGGCTTGCTACAGCCAATACTCCAGCACTGCAGCGCATACTGATGTCTTCGTATTGAGAGGTTCACACGACTTGCACCGAGATGTCCAACTATTCAACTATAAAACTAGACATTATTTTCTACGAATCGACATTTAGTATTCAGTAGTTTAATATAATAAACGCTTACAAAGTTTCCTAGATATTAACTGTATGCACGTACACTCAGTAACAAGGTAATGTATACCCATTGGTACCTTAATGCGCTCGTAATAAGAACTGGAATCGAACAGGCTTGGATACAATAGCGTGTTGCTGACTGTACAGGCGTTTAGTTCCAGGAAACGGTTTTAAAATTAGACATGATTGTGGCAACATTGTTTCCTTAGCATTGTGTCATACTCGTACAAGAGTTGGCATACAACAGTCAATTGTTTCAGGTATGTAATAAAATTTGTCCTTTTGAAATATTTATAGGTACAATTATAGTGAAACACTTGAACTAAGTAGTGTTTGTTATAAAGATGGATGACATCAAATGTAAATGAGTCTTTTGAGAAATCATTTATCTTCACCTGTACATTCCTGTACTGGTCGATCCTAACCTCAGCCACGATAGTGCTACCCCGTGTGAACACTTATAAGCAACCCCATACAATTTCTTTCGAATGACTTTGGTTTCCGACACCATGTTTCCGAAGCTTTACTGAAAACCCTATAAGCCTGTGGTCTTTAAACTGCTGTTGGAATCAAGGATACCTAGGTCGAACGTACCTAGCCAGAAACATAGCTATAGAGACTGGTTTTCAGTACGATTTAGTTATAGTGAATAAACAAATCAATTAAAATACGATTATACCTACCTAATAATACAAATACGATAGCCGCGGTGATACCCTAAGATTTTCGTTTATCCTGCAGAAACAGTTTAGTTTCCAGGAAAAAAGGTAGTCTTTATCCTCTCCGTAGTCCCAGGAGGGTCAGTGCAAAATATCAGCGCACGATTCGTCCAATCCTAGATGCGTGAGAGCGTTTCAAACAATCAATCAAACATACATTTTATACATTACTGAGAATAAGTACGCGACTCGAGACACCCCCCCCCCCCCCCCCCCATTGTCTCTATTGGCCCTTGACAGAAGTTTGACGATCACTACTCTTAGTTTAAGGTCCACTATAAGTAGTCGTAATTAAAATAGTCGTTTTTAAAATGGGCCGTTTGATGTCGGCTGGCTACAGAATATGACCATCCCAAAGGCGACTAAAGTATAACAAAGCGGCTACCACAAGCCCTGAGGAACTGCACCAGCTCTAAAAGAGTGGACTCGCCAACCCACATGTTCAGCGTGGTGTTTTAAAGCCTTACACCCTTCATGCACAAGACAATATATGTGCTTTATAAGGAAGTCCATGTTGAGCAGTGGGTACTGAAAGGGCTGGTTGCATTGCATTGCTTTTAAGATAAGAGTAATGTTTAGCACATGGGTCAACGAGAGCGTGGTGGGAGGTGGCCGGGAATTAATTGAAAAACAATCAGAACGGCCACCTGACACGCAGGGGGCAGAGGAAGAATTCTAGAAGTGAGTTATTACGATATGCACCATTACCATAAAAACTTTTATAAATACAAAATAATAAATGAAAAATAGTAAAAAGTACTATATAATGTTTGTGCTTTTTATACCCTTTCTCTACTGTTACAGAGACTGTCTTCGTAAAGCCCATGCAAGGGCTCCAGTTTAGCACGTTGTACCAAGTAGTGAAATAAAGTTTGGATGATAGCATCGGCACGAGATTAGATTAGATTACACATCATACGTTCTTATAATAAAAAACTCTAGGGGGGTGAGGCAAATGAGGAGGGGTTCATTAAAAATTCAAATTTGAAACTTAGGTAATAAGTGATGTTCATTTTTCAAAACACATATGAATTAAAGAATTCGAGAGCAAGTGAACATAGAACAGTGTTTAACTCTAATGTAATTATACAACATATACTATAACATAATTCTGAAGGTCATTGCCGACAGGACGGATTGTCCCATACAATTGGATCATTTGGATGGATTTATTATTAAGAACTTAGATGTAAATATGTATCTAGTTTAATAATTATCAATATTCCACAAAATGTAATTATTAACACTGTCTATGAAAAGTTTCTGAAATAAATTATTATTATTATAGAGTTATTATACTAAAACTATTATTATTATACTATAGCATATCTAGTATGTATTTTCAAACCGAGTTATAGCTTAAAGAAACAAAAAAAAAACAATACAAGATCAAACAAAGGTTTGACTAGTTGCAGTGGATAACTATGTAGCTATTTTGTTGATTTGAGGCTCTTCAAGAGAGCTGTGAATAGGATTCTGCAAGGTCAGCAGCGCAGGCGCATGCCCTCGGATGTTGCAGGTGTCCAGCGGCGGCGGTGATCTCTTCTTCTTCTTCTTGCAGTGCAGGCTTCTAAAAATCATAAAGGCAATCATCGTGGCTATTTGTACTTTTGAAACTGTAGTACGGAATAGTGATCATCATCTCATCTATGATAAAAAAATATTGCATTAGAGAATATCATTGTCTCCTCCTGAAATATTGTTGTACTGTCCAGCAATGGCTCTATGTGAAGAGCAAAAGTCCGTGTGTGGTGACGGTCTTTGGAAGAGATGGCATAAGGTACAGCAAATGGAGAATATTGCTTTAGGAATATCTCAATTAATACCTCCATATTTCCTAAATCTGGTCAATTTTAGCCCTTTCCAGTTCAAAGAATTATACACACTGTATTCGAATAGGTATATACTTCAGTTCACTTGAGCAATAATCAACCTAATATATCACAGATTAAAGTAAACAGTTCATCTGCTGACGATACCCATCAAGTGGTGGTCACCTGAAATCGCTCGGCGCCGCGTTGTCGCCCGAGGGTGTGATGCTGGAGCGTGTCGGGGAAGGCAGGGGGTGGGAGGGGCGACAACCATATACAACACAGAAAACAAACAGTACGTTATGAAATACGCCTTATCAAGGGGTCACGACACTAAAAAGGTTGAGAAACGATGATTTTGGAGCACCCCAATGGTGGAGACCGATTGAGTTAATTTTCCTAATAATCAATTCCTTTAAATTTCCAAAGGTAGGTAGGTAGCGCATTCGGAGGCATGCCCACGTTTGTCACTCTGGAGTGATGTTGGCATGTATCGCAGATGTCGCACGCCGACAGTAACCACTTACCACTAGGTGGACTGTCTGACCATCTGTCACCTTATTTCCACATAAAAAAGAAACTTTATAACGCCCACTAGAGCATACTCATTCTCGTATATGCAAGTTAGGCATGCAAGTTTCGTCACAATGTCTTCCTTCACTGTAGAGGTAATGGTAATTGAAAAATTCATACTTACTTTAGAAATTCAGAAGCCCCGTACTTCTTACGAAGTTCAGACTAGTACCTGCTGGACTGGAGAGTAGATACTACTAGGCTGTAAACGACCCTATCATACTACCCTATTATATTATACTATACTGAGACCCACCAACCCGGGTCTCTCCACTGCTATATAAAACCTCTCCCAAGGACCACCTTAGCACACGATCTTCTGCTCTATTTATCCAGCTACTAATGTGAAGTTTTTCAAGTCGTCAGTGCACCTGGCCGCGCATTCCACTCTACGTTTCTCGGTACGTGATTGCCATTCAAGAACTCATCACACCATCGGTTATCAATAATGTACTTATTAAATCGATAATTATGAATATTATGTGCAAAGGATAATTTCAAAAAGTTCATGTGAGCACATGAACTCTCGTATATTAATGTTGTATTTCTCAATCTAGATCATAAAATGTAATGGAGAAGACAACTTAAGAACACCTATATCTTTTTATATTCTAAATAGGGTCTGAACGCGTTTAGTAAAGGTATTTGTTTACCTTTGATTCCTACTCGACGTTTCGGCGCCGGCGCACGGGTTACACCAGCCGTGGTCACGAGTTGCCGAGTAGAATAGAAATAAAAGGTAAACAAATACCTTAATTCTACGCGTTCAGACCCGATTTAGAATATAAAATGTTTACAAAACGCTAAAGTTAAAAAGTTATTACACCTATATCATCGGAAATTATTTTGACTTTGAGCTACACTAATGTTTGTCTCTTTTACTGTACAGGGAGGCGGTGTATGGGGAGTGTTAGAGATTAATTACAGTTTGATCTGGCTACAACTGGGCCCCAGGTACAATGAGTGACGCGGACATTACGTATGCCAGTCGCCCTCTGATTTACTACTGCACTAACAGTCAGACGCTTTACTGTTTGTTAGCACCAGTGCTGTATGTTGTAGATAAATAAGCGTGTGGCATTAGTTGGAGATAGATACAATTATATCAATCTTGACCGTGTAGTGTAGTCGGCTTTAAAATAGCCACACTAATTTCTCCTATGTGTGTGATAAAAGGTGACTATGGGATAACAAAGCCGCTCAAAGCACTGAAGAACTACACCATCTCTAGCAAAGTGGACTCCACAATCCATTTCACCAGCGTGGTGTTTTAAGCCACGGCAAATACATGATGGAAGAGTACGAGTATACGATGAAAGGGCTGGTGGTTAAATGAAAGGGCTCATGTATCATTTAGCCTGTCTCTTCGTGTTTCTCGCAACAGAGCTTCAAGTACAGCAAACAACACGAACATTATGCGACCATCACTTCCTGAAACGGTAAGGGAAATTAAAATAATGTTTGTCTTCCACTGCAATGTGGCCGGATTCATGACCGTCAACGATAGTTTTTATATAGGAAGGTATCTATCTGGTCTGTAAATAAAGTATCCAAATCAATGTTATTAACAAAAGATCTCAAATCACAGGAAACCGCTTAAACAATCTCCTCCACCAAGGGAGGGATTGAAGATGCAAATATGCCTATCATGTTTGCTATAGGTGGCTTCGATGGACGTGCTATCAATCAATTTCTGGACGTGCCGTAAATTGGCGTGCTGTCCATTAATGACGACACATACAGAAATTGCAAGAAGTCAACATCCCTTAAATGTCCTTTAAACTTCTCTCTAATCCAGTATGCGCTTTATAGTTATTCATTGCGATGAAATAAAAGCAAAAAACAAACAACCAATAAAAATACATTAATTACATCAAACATTTCCAATAGCACTTCCCCGAGTTTACTGTGTTCCGGGAACGTGGCAAAAAGGCAAAATGCCGACGTTTCGGCGGGTACATATTAATTACTGACGCGGTGATAGCCTAAGTAATGACCCTTGTACATTTGACAGCCCTGCCCGACAGGTACTGTGTGGACCTAAAATGTTGTCTACTGGATAGGCCATTATAATTATTTCTTTTGATTACCATACTATCAGCTAATATATTTTCACTGTTTTATAAAGACTTCTCGCATACACGATCTTTCTCTTTTTAATATTTAATACTATACAAGCCACTTTTTCAAATTGATAAATTCCCTTTGCTTGAGGACGTCCCACAGTGTTATTCCTGATAAGTGGTTTCAATTCAAGGACTCTTCAACCCCATCGGTTCTTATTCCCCAAATTCTATTAATTAAGAGGCTACAATATGTGTGTATTATAATGTTTATCATGTTTGTATACAATGAAAATGTATGGCGTGTCATTGGCGAACCTAATAGATAAAATATATTTATAAGACTATACATTCAATTGGAACAATCACAACCAATCAAATGACTAGTCAATCGATCAAATTACCTAGTCAAATCTGATGTCAAATTTGTATACACGTCAATTACTACCAAAAAACTACCACCTCAAAAACACCTACCGGCTAAGTTAATGTCTGCATATCTGTCAAGTATTACCAAATTATCACCTACCTACTTGGAAACTCATGTTTTCATACCAGCGCAAAATTCTCTCTATAGTAGAAATAACAGATGCTGCAAGGAGTCCTATGAAAAGAGATGACGTCCAAAAATGCGAAGGTGTAAAATTGGTGTAGCTGTGAGCAAATAGAACAGAAAATGGGAAGAAAAGATTCGGGATCTGCTAATCCTGATTAGCAAAGTAGTACCTCCGCTAAGAATCACTGCACTCCGAACACTGCATACTCGTATACCCTTTTCTCGAAGCAACTCAGTGTACTTTTGAGCCCTTCGTATTATCACACTGGAGAAATACAGACGGCTCTAAATAAAACACCGATGAGAAGTTTAGAATCTAACTTAAAATTTCAAATTTCTACGTTTTCCAATTTTGAAGATATATATTATTACATTTTTATTACATATACCTATGGTTATCGGAATAGACTAGATGGCACATCATACGTTTTTATTAACAAGAAACCTGGTTGGCAACTTCTGGGGGGGGGGGGGGGGGTTATGAAGCAGATGAGTAGGGATTCATTAAAAATTCAAATTTGAAACTTAAGTACTAAGTAATAAGAATGTTTAATTTTCAAAAAACATGAATTAAAGAATTTGAGAGCTACTCAACATAGCACACCATTAGACTCTAACGTGCCTGCCCTAGCGTGCTTGTATGCTTGTATAACATATCTAGGTATGTACTCTCAAATCAAGCATATACCATATCCAGTGAACGTTCTTCGTGGCTACGGCAGAGGTATTGGCGTGTGTCGGGCGGCGGCCATTAGTGAGATATGAAAGAACAGGTCAGCGCCGGCCCTAATCGACGCCGCAATCCATCACCCACGTGAATAGGTGAGGCTGGACCGTACGCAGAATAATATTGTACAGTACCGTTTATTTGTATGAAGTAACAGCCATTGGCTGGGACTTTCTTCGTCTAACATCTCCTGTCCAATTTACTTTCAACATAATCAACACTTGTTTCCTCTTGACGAAGCTTATTACTTTATTACTTATTGCTTCTGCTCTATAAACGGTTGTATTACAACTTCTGGAGTAATCTTTGACTTTTGGAGTAAAGAATGTACCTATTAGGACAGATCATAGTTGACTAACTATGAATTTGATTTTTTCAAAGAAATTCCTTTAAAACCTACCCAAACTTCGAACAGGGTACACCGCTGTCTTAAATGTTGTCTTATTAATTATATTTATGGCAGAATGAGATAAAGGAGTTCATGAATGGGGACCACGTACCGCAAAAGGTAGCGTGGGACACCTTACACCCATAAGGACTAATGACTTGAAAAGACTTACCGTTGATGGCTGGACGTGAAAAGCGGAAGTTAAAGTATGGTAGCAGGCGCTATAAGAGGTCTGACACAGGTTGACAGTACGGTACGGTATGTAGCTTGATGAAAGACAACAATGAAAAGCAGACTCGTATTAATTTCAGCTGTTAATTTTCGCGTTTAAGACTTCTTTAATAGATAAATATTGTAAAATTGTTACAATTTGCAATATTGTTTTTTGAGGGGGAGAGTGCATACTGAAATCCAACAGCGCCACTGTACGTACTCAACGTGTTTCTATACGTACGTGATTCGCTAGTGAGTGAGATACGCCAGAGCCCATTCCCATCACATCCTATCCCTCCCTATTTTCCCAATCCTCTCTCCAAATCCATTCCTATATCTCCAAAGAGAGACAGTGCATCCGGGGCCGAGCGAACGTTTGTTATTTCGGAGAAATATTGGCATGTAACGCGTGGGCTACAGTGTCCACATACCATCAGTTGGACTGTATGCTCATCTGCCGCCTTCGTCCATAAAAAAAAAAAACATTTTACAACTCGTATGCTGTCTGTACATTAAACGGACATCTACGTCGGCGGGGAGACGCGTGCAATTTCACCGCGGCTGCACACGTGTGCCCGACCACTGTTGGCTTAATGTTGGCTCCACTCAAACATTAAGGTATGACACCATCACATACACTGTCCTTTTATTGTATCCATGCCTATGTAAGGATGATTAGATCCTTGTCACTCACATAAAATAGAAAAAGCCCCAAAGCTCGTTACCACACACGATTCTCGGCTCCTCTCATCCAACCACGATCCAACCTGATAACCGATTGAGTAAACGAGTCTTCGAAAGGAAACCATATGCCAGAGAAAACCTTTTTCTTTATATAGAAAAAGGAGGCATACGTGCATACAGTTCACACATGATGGTATGTGGATACTATCGTCCACAGACATCCGCGATACGTGACAACATCAGGCCAGAATGTCAATCGTTAGCACGCTTCCGGATGTACTGCCTATCTTTGCAGATTAAGGAATTTATTGGGAGAAAAAGGGTTGGGCAAATGGGGAGGGATAGGATAGGATGCGATGGAATTGGGCTATGGAATATCTCACTGACTACCGAAACACGTAGATTGGGGAAATTCGATAAAGTAGGAAATGCAGTACATTTCAAGGTAGTCTTCTGTGAGAGAGGGTTAACGTGGGGCAGTCGAGTGCACCCAGCGGCTGTGGGATTGCACCGTGCACTCTCCCTCTACAAAAAAGCTGTGAAACTATTAAATAATTAAATATTAAACTATTAAAGCACTATCCATTATAATAAAGCAAAATAAATACATTAAAAAATAATCTTCAATATTGTTTCTTCAGTCCTTAGAATACTTATAGGTAATTAAATAGATCTTAACACGTATCTGTAGTTACCTATTTCATATGAAATCAGCTCTAGACTGCGATAGTGCATTTGGAAAGAAACGACTTATAAAATAAAATATGTAAATAAATGAATTTAAAATTCTCTTAACACAAAAATTAATAAATATATATATATATTGTATAAAATGCAATCGATGGAAACTTGGTCTTCTCTCAAGATTGTTTGTTTCAATTCTATGTAATTAATGATGTTCCTACCGATCTTATTCAGACATTGAAGACAAGTGGATGGAGATGGAAACACTAGATCATATTCTCGAATACTAAATCCAGTAAGATATATAGTCCTATATTCGAGTTCGAAAATGTCTAGTAAGAAATTTTAGTAAATGATACTTTAATATCTAATTATACTATGTTTGGAATCCATTCGAGAAGTCGTCTCCCCCCGTCGGTTATCGCTTTCCTGCGGCATAATTATATGGTCTACCCACTGCTACTTCAGCTTGATGACTCTTTGAACTATATCGGCAACTTTAGTGCTTAGCGGAATTTCTTCCTGTTTACCACTCGTAAAATATAAAATTACAACTGCCTTGATCATAGATTTAGAATTTCTTTGTTAACCACATAGATCAAGAAAGCATGCGAGTGAGAATTCAAACCGCTAATTAAATTATCAAATTGTACATGTTTTCAAAAAGCGGGATTCCTGTTGTTCTTATTGATTGGATTTTATTTTGGCTAGACGCTAACCGCTCAATATCACTCACATTCTGACAATTCAGATGCTAAAATGAATTTGACTCTGACTTTTTGCGAAGTTTATGGTCTTGATATATAGGAAACGAGATTCTCATTAAGTTGAATGAAATTGAAGGAAATAGGATAAATCTTCTTAGAAAAATCACATTATATAACTATTACCATGTGATAAAAGAACCATCCGCAATTGAATGAATTACATGCAATACATCTCCGGGATCCAATCAGGTCGCATCTGTGTTTCCCGCTATAAGGTGACGCGCTTCATCCGCCGTTAATCCATTAGCCACCTCGTGTTCCATATTTAATTCGAATACCTCTCCTGCCCCCGCGCCCCGCACACCTAAGCAATTGTCCGCTCCATCCGCGCACATGTCGCTGCCCCACGTACGTATAAAATTTGATAAATCGTACCGCCAACATGCGAACTACCCTCTTAGCTTAAACGGTCCGTGGCCAATATGCGTCTGACGTTCCACTTCCAACTTTATTACATCGCAATTTAGTTGTTTTTTGATAGTTGCATTGAAATATAAGTTATCATCGTTTAGTTCTGTTTAGTTCTAAAAGGTCCTATAAATTGCAGTACAATTTGGACTATGAATCTTGATCAGAGAACGGCTTTTTGAATGAATTAACTCGAGAGGATAATTGTATGGTTTGACGGCCCGGAATGGCGAATGCACTTTAGTGAATGCCCGTGCAGTAACTGATTTCGCAAGGGTGTTTGTAGGTAAGATAATGCAGATGTTTCATCCTGGGGTCGAAGGTAGTTTTATTATGGCCCCTACAGTAAGAAATATGCGGCCCTGGCATTGATGACAGCGGCAATTTCGTACAACGTTTTCAATTAATATAAATGTAACACAGCCGTGCACACGCCATTTGGAAAACGACAAGAAAGAATGTCGTTTGGAAGTTACTATCTCCTGGTCATTAATTTCTTAGGATAATTGAATTGAACCTTTCAAATGGTAAAGAGAATATCTCCACGAGACATGGTATTTGTAAAACAAAAAATATGATGGCAATAAAGAATTGAATTGAAAAAAGTATCTCATTTATTTATGTTAAAATATTAAACATTTTATTATTAATACTAATATTATCAGTAGAAACTATGAGGTTATTTTTTTTATTTCTTTTTAAACTAATGCAAACACTTTATTCCGGGTTTTCTAGAAAATTGTTCCGCCTCATCCATCAGCGAAGCTAAAGCGGGTCGCTTTATATTTCAAATTTTGCACAATTTATTATGACAATTATATTTTGTGTTTAAATAAATTATAAATAAAACGATAAATAAAAGAATAATACATAATTATGCAATAATTGGTGTATGTATTGTATAATTCAATAGTTCTGACTGTGAAGACACATAACGTTTATATTATCAATTTTGCATGCTCTTTTGACAGTAGAATGTGTAACATCTAGTCTGATTTTTTATTCGAGTCAGGGATATGACATGTAGAACTGTCAATAAAGTGTCATATCGGTACAAATTTCACTCTGTTTGACAGTTCTACACGTCATATCCCTGACTGGATTAAAAAATTCGACTTTACCTACTTGAAAAAAATAACACTTAGATATATTTGTACTCATATTCGGGCAAAAAACGATTATTAATATTATTATTAACGACATTAAATAATCATTCCAGATTCCTGACATTATCTATTCTATTTACCATTGGAACACCCGCAAATATGACTAAATACCACTGCCAGTCTGATAGCTTCCACTTCCTCTCTGTCCCACCTAGGAGAGGCCTCTCCCAAAGGAAGTCACCATACATAATCTTCCACTAATCACATGCAGCCACTACTGGCAACCTTCTTAAGTCTTCAGTCTATGTGACCAAGAAGCATCCCAGGCTACGTTTCCCAATAATACGTGATCTCCATTCTGCAATTCGTCTTCTCCATCAGTTATCGATTCTGCAACAGATATATTGAATTCAAAACTTTTTAAACCCATAAATATTGAATTTGAAACTTCTGTGCATCCGTTCAGTCCAAAATAAACGATCAATCAAAACAGAATTGCATGGTGAAACTTTCACCGGGCGCGGAAAATCGATACGAAATTAGCTAATGGAAACTTGATAGCCGACAAAAAACTGAATCCCCACAAACCCCGGTAAGCACATTTCGCAACAATAAATCTCCGTATTGTCCTTACGACGACAGATGGCGTTTACGCCACCCCCTCGTACAGGTAGGTAACTTTATACCGCGGGCTTTACCCGTAAGCGTAAAGCGCTACAATTCTGCATTTAAATTGCAGGGTTTAATTTAGATCGCTAATATCGCTTGATTGTATATGCCATGCATTAGGCACGTACAATGGAATATTCAATTATGCTAATGCGCGGTGCGTTCGGGCCATGTGTGCGATTGTGCGCGCGCGTCGTTGGGCGCCATTTTTGTTGTGGGATTATGACGCGTTTGAATCGTAACTGTCAGATTAACGTGCCGTGTGGTCATGGATTATCTTCACTTGATTAGTTAGATAGATGGATAGAAATCGTACATACGTGAACAAGTAATAACTTAATGTTTAATTTTATATTGTTTTATTACTAATAGTCCTTTTATCCGCTGCACTGAGGTCCGTCCTTGATAGGGATCTGACAGAATCAGCACTGCAGTATATGCTGCAGCACCATGCTAAGTCAGGTACCCATTTCCTGTTACAGTGATAAATTTTCTTTATTATCCTTGCATTTTTTAATTTTTTTGATCGGACTCGTCACTGTAGACAGGAAATAAAACATTTTTCTCGCTTTGCTTCTTTTACAAGGCGTCGCATAGGTTATGTTTAATTATATTTCGACACTATGTAGTCCGTTAAGCCCACAAATCAAATAAATTTATGTATTTCCATAAATGTGGGTGAGAAGATTTGCAAAATATTTGGAAAAAAGCATTTGTACATAATTATAATGTTTTTTTTTTCAGAACGGCTAAATTTTTGTGGCCCTAATGGCCTTTCAAGAGTCACCGGACAAGTATTGGTTAGGGCGAGCGCAGAAGGCGCTCAGCCAAGAGCAAAAAATGGTAAAGGAGGGAAGGAACGGACATCGACTTAGGGCGTTGCTCTGAGAGGCTACCGCGGGATCGCGAGTAGGTGAAAAGCGCCCAGGCACGTGCCGATACCCGATAAAAGTGTTGGCTGAAGGACAGTGTGTGTTCACAGTGTAGCGAGGGCGAGGTCCTAGGCTCCGCCGGCGGGGACGGTGTTTATGTGTAGCCTGTGAGTGGTAATTATAATGTTATAATTATCAATTACTATAGAATGTCATTTAGGTCAAGTCATATATAAATTTTAATATGAGAATACAATATAAGATTTTAATACAAGACCTCGCACGTGTTAAAAGTTGTAAGAAAGTTATCGTAAAAAATCTGTAACTTGATAAAGTATACACGTAGGTGTTTTGTAGGTGTACCTTCCACATCGTAAATCTTTCCCATTTTTTCCTTATCCCATTAAATGTAGGTGTTCATTAGAATATTACCTTTGAACAAATAATTAATTATGATAGTAAACATCTTATTTGTTTAGGCTATTTACCGTTATCATAAATACACAATACCAAATAGCTTGTGTATTGTCCGTAAAAAGACAGTCAGCTGCATATCTAAATTCCTGTTAACTTAGTTTTCTGCTCATCAATGGGGTACTTAAGGGTTTAAAAACTATATTTATTAAAGTGCTTTATTGCATCAGCCTATAACGTTCCATTGCGGGGCACACTTCTCTAGCAAATCATTAGGGAGGTTTCCAGTTATAATCCACCATGCGAGCCGAGTGCGGATTGGTGGATTACATCCAGTTTTGTTTAAATTTCTAGAGCATGCGGGTTTTCACGCTATGTTTTCCGTCGCCGCCGAGTTAGTGATAATTTTTGAAAATTAAGTAGGTACTTACTTAAATACAAACTCAGTGGTACGGGCCGAGGACTTGAACTGATGATCACACGGATGTGACTCAAGTACTATAGATACACCTTGGCTATCACCGCTCTTTAGACTATATTTATCTTAGATATATATAACTAAATAATTAAAGATAAAATTAAATTTCTGAAATCAAAATTGAAATATAGACTGATGGCGCGAGTCAGTCGGGATCTCGCTATTGTCCTTACATTTAAAAAAAATATTTAGACGAAAGTTTATTAGCCCTATCAAATCCCTATCCTATCCCTTCCCGCAGCCGCAATAACAACAATTCAGAATGACCAACGTTGGCACGTCCCAACCTTGGAGAAAAGGTTGGGAAACTGGGGAGAAACAGGATATGATGGGATGTGAATGGGCTCTGGCCACTCACTACCGAAACACAAACGTACTTTGGAGGAATAGGACAAAGCGAGAAATGTTACGGTAGTCTTCTGTTAGAGTACCGTAACAAGTTAACCGTTCTGTTAACTTGGCCAATCGTGTGCGCCCATCGGCCGTGGGATTGGAGAGTGCACCCTTCCTCTCCTTTTTGTTGAATCGAGTTCGTGATCACTTGAGATCATCAGTGATCATTTATATATTTAATGACTCTATATTTCACATTCGATCAACTGTACATACCTAATGTATTGTTATAATAATATCACCTTTGAATTCTGTAATGGAGTTAACAATTGTTTGTTGTTTGTTAAGGATACGATATCTCCTAACTATACACAAAGAGAAATTTTACCGACTTCCACGAATTACGATTATGCTTTGTAAATTGACGATAAGCTGTTATCATAGTAAAAACATGTTAGTAGGTTAACTCCGGCCCTGTGCTGTTAGTATGGTAATTGTCAGGGCCGTCTTTACCAGGGGGTGCAAGGGGTGCGGTGCACCCCGGGCGCTCACCTTTTAAAGGTAATGAAAAAATATAACGCTATAGTAAACAATTACACAATAGGATATTTGACTGTCATAGGATACACAATAGGATATTTGACTGTCATAGGATACACAATAGGATGTTTGACTGTCTTAGGATACACTCCCGCACCCCGGCGCAGAATAGACTTAAGACGGCCCTGGTAATTGTAACAATAACCAGCCCCTTTTTCAACCTTTGCTGGACTCATGCACATAGTCTTGTGCATGAGGAATGTATGACCTTGAAACGACACGCTGGCCAAGTCGGTTGGCGATTCCAATCTTTTAGAGGTGGTGTGTACCTTTGTGTGATATCGGTAGGGCTGACACCTTCCTTTGTAACGAACTTAATCAAGGAAAGATATTCCAGTTTAAACATTTTAACCATTTTGCGACTTCCTATTGTTCTAAGATTCGAGGAACCAAAACTAACGAGGGTTCAACTCTAAAAATACAAATAAAATACAATTACAATTTGTTTTTTGGACATCCAGAAATATGTCAAGGCCAGAAACTTTTGGACCTCACTGGTATTTTGTGATAAATGACAAAAAATAAATGTCAAGATTTGTTGTTCTATCAACAACGTACGAATCGCTCGTTGCTCAGCACAGGGTTATGAACGGGCGCCTAGGCGGACGTGGCGCACGCGACGCGCAAAGAATTCAACCGCGCGTAGAATGAAAGGTATATTAGAAATGAAAATAAATTATGGAAAAAAACTTATTATGAAAACTGGTAGAATCGATTCTACTCTCGATATTGAACCATCTATTTTCGGTCTTCACGTTATTTCACGTTATATATTATTAAGTTATTTATTATTATATGTATTTATTATACTATATTTATTGTCGATGAGTATATATTGAACATGATCCATCTGTGGATTTCGGTTCTTTTGCACTACCTATATCCCTTTTATTTTTCTCTATCCTAAGATTGCCTGGAAGAGATCGCCTTAGCGATAAGGTCGCCTATTGTATTCTGTCATTTATTATTTGTGCACATGTAATAACTATTGTATGCAATAAAGAGTATTTATTATTATTATTATTATTTCAGTGATACGTGCGCTTGTACACATACTGTTATCTTTTTACTGTGTCTGTTTACTGTTCTCTATTTACATATGTCACGTGCTACTTACGCTATTAACAGATGTGAGTACTAATTACTTATTGTAAATATATTTAAGGAGTTATTAAATACTATATTATTTACATACCTCCTACTAGGGCAATTTTTGATATGAATGTTACCGTCAAAACGACTGACTTTTTAATTGTGACTTTGTAGATTCTATGAGTGCGGAGTATAAATTTGTACAGCACAGTATTACTTTTTACAGCAATATTTATTAATTACTAGCTGTACCCAGCCACGCGTTGCTGTGGCTGCCCAACAGATGGCGCTTACCCTGTTTATATCTATTTTTGGGTAAAAAGCATGTTTTTACTCTGTGTTAGGTACCTATATAAAAACACGCGCGTATTCGAATGCGACGTTCTGTCAAAATTTTAAGACAATCTGTGAAATACTTTCGGAAATTTAAGATTTTGAACAAACGAATGTTTACATTTTTTTTATATAGATTATAACATAGTTTCTTTCCCGAAATTTAACCCCCACAGGGATGAAACTTGAATATTAAATTGAAGCTTCGTATAAATATTCTATAGCACAAATCCATGGTGTCAAATTTGCATGGAACTAAAAGTAAACAGAATCAAATCCACGCGAGCGAAGCCGCGAGCAAAAATAGTATTGAATATCTAAACACATATAACTACATAGTTATATTTATATTTATACATTATTTATTTATACCTATAACATAAATTAGAACGACGAAATTAAAATATCAAATTTCACTTTAAACTTAACACATTAATTTTAGTCATAGAGCAATAATTTAATAAAAATATGCCTCGGGGAGTGTTTGGCGATAATTTTATGACATTATGAGTTTTATGAAAATTGAGGTTGAATCGTAAATCGCGGATTACGAGGTTTTGGTCGCGTTATCATTATTAACGATTGTTATTACGATTACGCGGGTTGATTGGGAGTCGTCATTACGCTGGGGTTGCATCAGGGTTGTCATGTATCAGGGTATAAGTAGACGAGGACTATGTAGAGTATAATTCTTTCATCTCAAGAAGGCGGTTTACGCTTACTGGTGGTTGTACTCGTACATGTACATTGTTTTAGTGTGCCGGCATCGGGAACCCAACTGAGCGGTCTCAAGTTTACACGCACACTACAACAATATACATGTGCGAGCACAACGACTTGTAAGCGCAACTCGCCTTCTTGAGATGAAAGAACTATACCAAACATCGATTTGAGAATACATACTAGATATTATGTTATACAATCACTCTAGGGCAGGCGTGTTAGAGTCTAAAACTGTTTCTATATTCAAGTAGCTCTCGAATTCTTTAATTCAAATGTGATTTTAAAATGAAACATTCTTATTGCATAGTAGATACTTAAGTTTCAAATTTGACTAATCAATAAATCCCCCGTCATCAACTCCATCCTCTCTAGAAGTTGCCGACCAGGTTTATTTGATAAGAGCGTATGATGTGTCATCTACAATATATAGTCTAGTTCCTTATCGATGGTAGCAGGAGATAGAGTACCGAGTGTTACCTGAAGCCTGAAACTATGGATTAATTTCATGATTTTGAGTTAATTGACGGAAAATTTTAAAAACTATATTTTGCAAAAAAATGTATTTTTTTTTCAATTGTTTTATTTTTGATTTTATTTTATTTATTAGGTATAACAACAAATTTACAAACTTATCTAGTTACAGACACATTTTATATAACATTTGTACGTTCGTAAATTCACTTATAATAATAAGTGCATAATAATAGTTAAAGTTGTGTATAACTGCACAACTTAAACTATTATTATGCAGAATAGGTAAAATGAAACTATATATACATACAAACTATTTAAAAGGAAAAATGTCTATTTAACAAAATTTTAATACGGGCGTTGTTGAAATAGAATATGTCAAAAACTCGACATCCAGGTCGTTATAATAACAACATATTCTATAAAATGAATTATTGTAAGAAACGTTATTTCGAGCCCGTGGTATGTCAAACAGTTGTTGGGTACCTACGTACAGGGCAATTCGGCGCCTTCGGGTCACCTTTTACCTTTCAATCACCTTTCAATTATAACTTCGTATAGGTGTATCCGATAAATACCCGGCACAAAAAAAAATTAAAGCGAAAATATACTATCAAATTTCTTTGTAATTATTTCTTCTTCTTCTTCTTTTCAGCCCTTGGACGTCCACTGCTGGACATAGGCCTCCCCCATTGTCCGCCATTTAGACCTGCATCCAGCGGGTGCCCGCAACCTTTATGAGGTCGTCTGTCCATTTATTATATAATAATAATAATACCAGTGCGTCCTGGCAGCTATGACGTATTATGCCGACACGTAGTATCTAACGGTTGACCTGAGTTTAGTCATTCATCCAGCTTTTGAAAAAGAGATCTGTTAAAATACGAAAGTCACCGCAATAACTCAAAGAACTAGTAAGCTGAAGTGGCAATGGGCCGGTCAAATTTGCCGCAGGACCGATGGGTCTTTGAATGGCGACCGCTTACCGGGACGCGCAGCTTGGGTTACGGGGATCGACCATTTGAAGAAGTTTGCCGTTAGTTGCTGGATGAGAAGAGCTGAGGGCCCTGAGAAGGTAGTCATTGGGAGAGGCCAATATCCATCAGAGAAGATCGATCGTATGAAATGGTAAAATTAATAACAATTTCTTAGGAATTGCATCAGTTTTTTATACGGCAACCCTGATAGGTACTTGTGAGGGGCACCGAGGATTACGATTGCGTATAAAATTATGTTTTTACGAGCGGAGAGCCGCGGACACGTAGTTTATAGCGCTTGTTTCATGTCACCATTTAATATGAATAAATAATTTTGGGGTTTTATGTCATTGAATGTTTGCTTAAATTAGTCTCTTATATGCTTGTATCGATGCTTTATACATATGTTACATTGTAAATAAATTCATCGGACATATAGATAATCCAACTTAAATAATCTGGCTACTGTTAACATGAAAATTGACCCGATTGCATTCGTTATTTCACTTTAAGGAGTTCTGAGGTTCTTGTTAATTGTCTATAGAGTAGGGTTGCGTGTTCGTATATATTTATTAAGACATTTAATGATATCCTTCGAAAACTTTATTTTAAGATTGAAGGTAGCAGGGGCGGTACGGTCCCGCTGAGCCTCTACTGCTGAGTTAACAAAACACTGTGTCTAACATTCGACACCGTGTCGACACTGTGTCCCTACAGTCACTCTTAAATTATAAGGCTTAAAAGTCACAAGTTAAGAAGGCACCGCAATACACCGAGAGAAATTCTAAAGGCTCATTTACACAAGGAGAGTTTCTCGAACGCCTACAAGAGAGATAATCGGTTCGAGAATGCGGTTGCCTAGTATAAACAACTGTTTCGAGTTTCACCTCTCGAAAGACAATTACCTGGTAAACTTTCTCGTGAGTGTCAAGTTGTGTGGTGACAACGAATTTCTTTCTTTCTTTCATCCTCATAGTTTATTTTATAAATAATTACTGGCTTTTAACCATCGCGGGTCGTCGATATCAATAAAGGTCATTAGCCGATTGTACAGATAACCGGCCAATATCTATGTACCGGAACAGCGGGCGTGCCTCCGCCGGCCGCCGGCAGATAATACCGCGGCTTGTTCCCGCCGATAACCGCTAATTGTCTTATAGTAATAGCCGCATCATGCTCGTATCATTTTTTGTAATCATTTATCGTCATAGTTACCTAAAAATATTGGCTAATAATTGGGCTTTGGCTAAGCTGTGGGATCAATTTAGATTCACGTCAAGTGTTGGCAGTATTGAGTCAGTAAGACGTCGGAAAAAAATAAAAATAACTCCACGCTCAATTGAGCGGACCATTATCCACAGGAGGATTCCCTGGGTGGGTCCAGAGATCCAGACCCGAATAAACATTTGTCTTTAAACAAATGAATGTCCGACCGGGAATCGAACTCGGGAACTTTTGCACAGCACGTGGGGCCATACGTGCTGTGCAAATTGTGCCAATCGGTTGCCAATCTGCGCCAATTGTCAGGAAACATGGTTACCCTGTACGTGGGTGACCAGGTGACTTTTGAGATACAATAAACATATTTGGGTTACAAACAAAACTTTTATTGCAACTTCTCAAAATACTCTAGTCTCTATACAGCGATTCATTTGTCTAAACCAAGATTTAAAGCACTGACGATACTCTTCTTTAGTGAGGTCCTCAACAGCTGCCATAAAAGCATTCCGAGCGTCCTGAGGTCTGTCGATAAAAATGCCACGGAGTCCAAGCTTCACTTTTGGAAAGAGAAAGAAGTCGCATGGAGCTAAATCAGGGTTAATAACTAAGTAGGGTGCCTCAGTTCTTGGATCTCTGTGGTCTTTAAAAACTCTTGGGTAAATTTTGCTTTGTGAGATGATGCAGTCATGATGCAAGAGAACCCCACCCTTATGCATCTTGTCTTGCCTTATGATAGCTAATTTATTATCCTTCAGCCGCCTTTGACGACACCCATTGGAAGATATGAGCTAGTGCTATTTTAAAACCGCTCGACACTACACGTCTCGGGGATATGCCCCAATGTTTTTTTTGTTTTTTTTTTCTGTGTCCAACACACGGGTTTCCTCACGAATATTTTCCTTCACCGCCGAGCTACTAATAATTAAAAATCCGTACTTAGGTAGAAACTTAGTGATGCGGGCCAGAATAAGGGTTTTTCCTAATAAACATTTTAGGGGCCATCCATATTGGAGTCCCCGTCCTTGTCACAAGTGGTCACATTTGTGTGACCCATGGTGTGATGTCATATATTTTGCAATTTTAAATTTAGAAATTATTAATTAAAAACGGTACTTCCAAAATTGTAATACTTTAAAGTTTTTCGTTAGAGTTTTTATTACTTTAGATTTATACATGTGACGTCACGAAGCTTATGACTCGACCCCCCCCCCCTTGTCACACTTTGTTGACCTCCTCCCTCCCCCTTAACGTGTGACGTAATTTATGGATGACCCCTTATAACGTTGAATCGCATTGTTTAACATTTAGCGCACTAAACACGGTTAGTCCGGATGGCATCTAACCGGCACCGGCAGAACTGTAGTGCACACTGCAAAACTACTGACGGACCCTGCGTGATCGCGAACAGAACATCTATGAAGACGATCGAGGTACATTGAATATTCTGAGATTATTCTCAATTATCTGTAACATTAAAAACAACACCTTCGTATACTTTCGTACTTTGGTGGGCTCATATTTTTAAAAATGACTTGATTGTAAACTTGAGAGTTATACTTAGGACTTGAGGACACTGTCTTCTTTATCCTTCCTATTTAGATTCAAAGAATCCTGAGATTATTGTTAATTATTGTAACTGCAAATGAATGAGTCTTCTGTTTAAGTTAATGAACTGTTATAATCACCTTGTAGACACTAAAAATGAAATTTTAAAGTATTTTTACAAGTAATTTGTCGGAGTACATACAGCTTGTTTGACAGTTTGAAGGAGAGAGAAAGTCCTGGTGGGCATTGTGTTCTGAATTACCTTTTCCACCCTATTTTATGAACCCTTCCTTCAAATCGATTTCTTTAAATCTTTAAAGATATGGCAGCGCAACCAGGAGCATGTTAACGTTTGGCATTCTGGATTCATGTTGACACATGTATCGCAGGTGTCCACGGATAACAGTAGGTATCCACTTAACACCAGGTGGACTGTCTTCTCGTCTGCCGTCTTCTTTCCATAAAAAAAACCTGACCATCAGAAAAGTAAATCATTGAAAAATATATTTTGAAAATATTTTTATAACGACAGCTCTACGCATTTGGATGATTGCAGTGGGCTCGCGACCGCACCTTGTCAGCTCACAAATTGACGTGAATTGTTGTCGGCGGATCTTTGTCACGGCGTGCAATCAACGAGAGCTGCCCTCCATTGCACCTAACACCACCAAACAATACCATTAGATGCTAGAAGAACCCATTTGGGCTATACCATTACTTGTCTCTTTAATGATCCCTTTACCTAAATGAACTGCTAGCTGAAGTTTTCCCGCTATATTACGATATGGAGCTCTTCAATAGAGCTGTGAACAGGATTCTTCGAGGTCATCAGGTGTTGCGGATGTCCTTGCAGGAGTTGCGACTGTGACCATTTACGATGTTAAATGGTCATGTGACCCTGTCGCTCATCTACCATCTCTTATGTAAAAAATAGAGTGTACCTGAACATAATACAAGTTTTCTGCTTTCAGGTTGTCGAGCGCCGGATAATGATAAGCATAAATCTGCTTGCAGTGCAATAATGAAAAATGCGCTACTGTGTTCTGAACTATCTTATGGATTCATGCACACAAGTTAAAAATTGTCAAGTATAATCCACGTTTGTCTTGAGAATGAGTCGTGCTAGAACTCGGTAGCAATCTCACACCCACGAGAGGTGGAGTTCTATCCCGCGGTGATGTGCCCAGCTCCAGAAATTGCATCGCTGGCATCGCTACTGCTGCCAGATACCTGGAGAGGCCCCCTATATGGGGGCCTTGGCCGCTTCCTCTTTGTGTAATAACGATGCCTAAGTGAGATTCATTCGAATGCGATGTACTTATTGTTAGTTACAATTTTTAAAAAATACCATCAGCCTGTCTCTCCATCCGGCGACTTTCTTTAAGTCGTCAATCCACGTGGCCGGACGGAGACCCACGCCATGTTTCCCGCCAAAAACTAAAGTTGCCGACATAGCCCAATGGATCAGCAAAAGAAATTAAAAGTTAAAAAAAACGGTTCAATAATTGTATATCTAAGTCTTATCCAGTGAGATAATATCCTCGTTTCATCTATTTCACCGTTTGGCGTCGAACGCACGAGCTCGCAACGTGTTGATGACCGGTCAATTTTACCACTAATCTCTAATTACGTCTCTATTATTGCATTTGTTCACTTTGATTGTTTGTCAATCGCTGTGTCGGATAGATTTAGTTAAATAAAATGTATGTTAATAAAATTCTATTTTAGTTAGTTTCATAGATAAATAGACAAAACCCTTTATTGCACGCCGAAACAAAATAAACCAATAACAGATAGATATCGTAAATACATGAAAGCAAAATGCGCCCTTATCACCAAAAGCGATCTTTGACAGACAACCTTTAGGTAGAGAGTAAATAAATATTTCAATCACAGGTAGATATGGTTTACATATTGTATAATATACATATATGTCATAAATACACATAACTCAGTTACATTTATCAATAAGATAATTGGAATAAATGGAAATTAGTAGGTAATACAAACCATGATAAAGTTATAAGATATAACAAAAAGTTATGGAAGATGGTGCAAGCTGCAATCCTATAGCCGCTGGGTGCACTTGACTGGCCACGTTACTCTTCTCTCAGAGAAGACTATCGTGAAATGTACTGCTTTTCCCAGTTCTTCCAATTCTCCCAATGTATGTACGTGTTTCGGAGTGAGATATGCCAGAGTCCATTTCCATCCCACGCTGCCCTATCCCTCCCTATTTTGCCAACTCTGTCTGCAAATTGATTCCTAAATCTTCAAAGACAGGCAGCGTATCCGGGGACGTGCTAATGAATGTCATTTTTGGCTGATGATGGCATGTATCGCGGATATCCATGGGCGACAATATCCACTTACCTCTACATGGACTGTCAGCTTGTGTGCCGCCTTCTCGCTATAAAAAAAAAAGACAATAAAAATACATTAGTACATACAGTTGGAAAATATTAAGGTTAACATTGTAAGTAATCACATGCAAATATATTTAAGGTAGTTAACTAAGAGAGCGTACTACAAAGGCGAGGTACACAGCGTAATGTGTTTGAGGCGAAACTCCAGTTTAATTCCGGCGATATCGGCCCGACAATGATAATTGCTTCCTTGGGATCCCGCCTCTACTTATGTTGACTGGCTAATTTTTAGGGGTGTGACACTGCCTTGTTAAGAGAATTTCCAAGAATACTATGAATTTTTTTTAATTCGGGAGTAATCACTAAATCTGCACTAAACTTTCGCATTTAATATTCTAGACATTGTTAGTGTGTCGCAACCTTTCCGAATGTGAAGATCAAATGTGGGTAGTAGATAAAACTGTTCGCAGCTCTGATCCTTGACTACCCGCCTCTTCAGTCACCTCGTGACCACGGCCGCTGTAACCTGTACCGAAACGGCGAATAAGAATAAAAAGTAAACAAATACCTTTATTATACGTGTCCAGAACCGATTTAGAATATAAAATGCAATAAGGGTTCACGAACATATTATGGGAATATTACAGGAGGGAACATCTCTTCAAAGATCTCGAGCGAATGTGACTGAACCCTAACGCACTTTGAAGATTAATAAATTGTCTTCACTTTACGAGTTCCCGCCAAAAAGTCAAATCGCTTGTATAAGATATTTTGACGTCAGATTTAACATTGGCAGTCCCTTTACGATTGAAATTTTAAATAAATATATTGGACCATTTTTTGAAACAAGCAACCCTGTCGTCCCCATAGTAGGCGTCGCGTCGCGTCGCGTCGCGTCGCAAGGTGAATGCGTCTATTTGCATACGGAGCAGATAAAAATACCGCTTGCACATTACGTCCCTCATTACAGAGCGTCTGCCGCCAAAGGATTTATTGACTGGAATACAAGGCACATACGCAATACGCTCCTCTATGGGTGTACTGCATTCGAAAATTATAAAACCTTATACCACCGCACTTTTGACCTAATAAGATAAATATGTATAAAGCAACGTAGATATATATATATTACGTTGTAAGTCGGGTCTGAACGCACTATTCAAATAATTGAACGCAATTATTTTCTATTGGGTCGGGTTGGCTGACCAGGTGACCGCTCGTAACTCTTAACCACGGCTGGTGTAACCAGCATCGAAACGTCGAGTAGACATGAAAGGTAAACAAATACCTTTGTTATACGCGTTAAGAACACATTTACAAATAACGGAAATATAGACATAACTTTATTTCGACACCAAAATACACAATAAAAGGCAAGAAATGAACAAATTATAACAAGAAATAGAACATAAAACATACCGAAGAATTTCGTAGATACGTACACTATCTACTGTCTACTATCTACTGTCTACTGCATACATCACCTACTAAATATCTCTCGATATAAGAACGAACAATAATCCGTTTGCTTTCATCTGTACCCATTTTTAACAATTTCACATTTACATCTGCTACGAGTATCACTTCTATCAAATACAACATGAAGTTTACTTTTACGTGATAAAGTAAGAAAAGTCCTCGAAAAAGGTTGTTCGTCAAAGACGTTATTACCTGAAGGACATAAAGAGATTGCCATTGAGTTCGGCAGAGGACGGCCCCGGGCGAATAAAATGCAAATATCTGTTGTGTATGAGCTTTATCCAGCTTCGTAAGTTCGGACGGATGAACGAAATTAAAGAGTGGGGATCATGTCGATAGTTTAAAAACTTTCAGGACCGAAAAATAGACTGTAATGTAGATCAAAATCAACTCTTCAACATAGAATCTCTTTGTTATTCTATCACCTTCTATTCATAGGAAGAAGCACCCCATAAAGCTAAGACTAAAAATTTTCTGTTTCAGTACTTGGAATCTGAAGAAGTTATAAGTGTACTATCAGTGAACCTAAATAAAGCTCTATCCAACTTTATATAAGTAATAATTTATAACATTCGCTTCATACATCCATCATACACTCGAGTAGGTGCATGGGGGATGTATGGCCTTGAAACGCCACGTTGAGCGGATTAGCGAGTCCACTCTTTTACAGGTGGTGCAGTTCCTCAGCGCTCCTCAGTATCCTCAGCTTCAAAGACACCCGCAAAAAGAGATGGGGATGGGGTGCTATTCTGAAACCTACCGTTAACAACACGGCACCAATATTCTTTTCGATTTTTCCTTTTTATTTTGGACTAGCTTTTGACTGCGAATTAGTTCGCTTGGTCTACACTACATGAATAGTAGCTTATGTGTTAATCCGGATTACAATCTACCTGTTCGACAAGTTTCAACAAAATCGGTTCAGCCGTCTCGACGTGATTAACTAACAAACATTGAAACTTTCACATTTATAAATTACTCGTATTAGGATTTAAATCCAAAACGTATTTCAAACAGTTGAGTCTACAAATTTCATCATATGTCTTATATCTGCTAAATATGTATAAGACTGGCCCTTTATTTCATCCACTGCCGCTCATTGTATCGTGCGTGAGGAATGTATGGAGATGGACTTAAAACGCCACATTGGCCGAGCGGGTTGGCCAGTCAACACTTTTAGAGATGATGTAGTTCTTGTGATAGCGGCTTTGTTATTTCCCAGTCGCCTTTTAGGACACCCACGGTATAAGATGGGGTGGTGGTATTTTAAAGCCCACGACACAACACGGCCATAAAATATATAAACTAATAGACCCCAAACAATTTTTGGGATCAACTGGACTTTTAATAATGTAATGACGCATAAGCTAAAATTTGAATTTTCAGTATCAAGAGTAGAATCAATTTTATAATAGTTTTTTTTTGCGTCGCTGGCGCCGCTTAGGAGCCCGGTCTGAGTATAGAGTGCTACGAACGTTTTAGACGGGACAATAGAGCCTTACATGTTTGTAACTTTTGGTTTATTCCTTAAAAACATTTTACTTTTTGCGAGAACGATGTTTTATATTTTAAATCAGTTGACATGTTTCGGAGTTTGCGTTATTTCGGTAACAAGTTGTATGAAGTTCGTATTGTACATATGCATATTTGAAACACAAAGTAGTTTCCGGAGTATATTGGCCACGCATTGTTCTTCCTCTTTTCCTACTCGCAGCTTTTATCGAAACCTCTGTATTGGAAGCTAAAATTTCACCATCTTCCGACGATTTGTTAGCATGTTGTAAACTTTCGAATTTTGGTTAATTTTACATTTTTTCAATTTATCTATTGGCATATTGTAAATAATTCCGTATACCTACCCACTTATGGAAATTCAACTTGTATACATTTTTTATTTCTCTTTTATTATCGATTTGATAAAATATATTCCAGTGTCATAAGTTGTCGCATTTTGTAAACTGTTAGTACTGTCAGCGAGAAAATTTATTGGGAAAAATAAAACAATTTACAAAATGAAAAAGTATTGAAAAGTATACTCTCTGTAACATATGGAGAATGAAGTTCGAGAACGTCACTACAGCCACAAACCGCTGAGTCGGTGTGGCTTGTTGGTCGTTTTTACGAGGGTCGCTGTAAAGTGTAAAAAGCGCAAACTGTTTGTTTATGCGCAGTGACGCCTGAGCGCGGGCGGTGGGCGGCGCGATTGAAAACTTAAGGCGGCGCCGTTAGCGGACCCCATAAATGAGACCTGCGCTTTTACTGCCGGTCGAACGCGAAGCTTTTTCTTTTCGAATAAGGATGATTCTTTGTTTTTATTGTTATACTGTTCGAAGGGTTTCAATGAAGTTAGCAAGTCTACGAAATAAATATATGATTCATATTGACGATTAGCCGTGCCAGCGACTTCATGCACGTAGATGAAAGAGTATGTATGGTTGGATTGGTTAGCTTGATTCCCGCGGGAACTTTATAATTGATCTGGATAAGAGTTATAACTATGCCAAATTTCATTAAAATCCGTGGAGTAGTTTTATCTAGACGCTCGTTCAGACAGACAGACAGACAAAAATTCCAATAAATGTTGTTTTATTACGATTTTATTAAATATAAAGATTTTTAATCAGAATAATTTCGATTATCTATTATTAATGCGATACCCCGTCTAAAAAAGTAGACTTGCCAAATCGCTTGGCCAGCGAAGCGGTTTAAGGCTCTAAATCCCACATGCACAAGTATTAAAACTACACAAGCTCATAAAGAGTGGACTCACCATCCCGCCTGGATCATCCAGCAGTACCTAGATATTAAAAAGTTTAATCACGGTTAGGGAAGTAACCACAAGCAAAAAAAGACCACAAGCTGTAGTAACTTTGCCTAACTAACAGATATGAATCACAAGACAGAACGATGCGGCTAGATCAATATAAAATTTAATAAGTAATTTACAACTACATAAGAATACATATACTCCGTGTGTTAAAATATACTTCAGGATACAATAGGCAATACGGGCCATTGTTATTTTTTAACTTAAACCCATTTTCTATTTAACATTTATTTCTATTTCCATTTCCATTTATTCCATTCGATTTCCATGCCAGTGAACTTTCTAAAAGGTTATTTAATAGCCAATATTGCGGTGCGCTAACATGGTCCGTAGTTTTTTAGGAGCGCACCATTGGCCGAACGACATTGTATCGCACTGAGAAACCAACAGAAATACACCACTATACTTAAGAATAACCACTCAAACACTTTTAAACCACAATAAACCGTAAATCTGACTGCATAAAGTTGAAAATTGACTGTACAAGTTGATTGTTTAGTAAATTTTAAATGTTCCTGATTGTACCTACACGAGCACGTATAAAAGACAATGTATGTAAAATTTGTTTTGATAAAATAAATTGAAACTTATACAAATGTAAAGTAAATGCATTTAAGAATATCATTCTTTAAATTCTATCTGAAGCGAATATAAAATTCGCTTAAAATAAAAAGCGAAGTTTTAGACACAAAATGTTATAAATATTAGATACGAGCTTTTACCCGCAGCTATACTCTAAATAAAAATCAAAAGTTGCGTTTATTAAATTAGGAACCAGTAAGTTTCAAAAGAACAAAATAATCAAACGATCTTATATTATTGGCAATCTCAAAGTAAGAATCTAATAAGGTCAAGAGATTCCACTCGTATTCAAATGTTTTTTCCATTTTAATACCCAATCTCCTATTTATGTACCGAAACAACAAAGCACCTCTCATTCTCGAGAACCACAGTGTGTAAACTCACCAAAAAAAATACTTGTTAACCCGTAAGCGACGACTTTAATTTGTAGGGGAAAACTTTATCCTGTGGGGTCAAGTTGACCCTGGTTGTAATAAGTGAGTAGGCCCGCGGTTTACGATCGTCCAGAGCTGACGTTTACTTGCTTTTTGATTTATGGGACTGTTGTGTAAACCTCTTTGTCTGTACTTGATTATTCGATGAAATTGAATCCGCGAGTCACGCCGGGATGAGAGTCACTTTTTTCTTCGTTAATGTTATTTGCCTCAAGGAATATCTTTATCTTGTTGTCGGCGGAATGAATTTTGTTTATGTTTTCACGAATCATGTTAAGGGATTGCTTTGTCGGGTAAAATCGTAAAAGTTTCGTCTCATTTGCTCCTATAATCAATTGTGGGTGGATTTGAAAAACACGGCGTAATACGTAAACAAATAAAAGTTGTCAAGCAAATGGACTTCGGTGAGGACTTCGTTTAAAACTTTATAACATAAAATTTCATTGATTCAAGATTTTGCTTAAATACAAACATGTTGTATCACTTGATTTTTAAAAGAGATACAATAAAAAACTTATGTTTTATTTCATATTCCACTGAAGTCTCAAAAGCTAGAATTAAAATAAGGCCCCCTTATAAAAGTAATTTCACTAATTATATTACAAACTTAATTCAGTTCGTATTTATAATCATTAGTCCTTCATGAGAATTCACACTTTTTAGTTCTTACCTACCAGCTTTGATGACATTATTTATCAATTGTTTATTATTAATCAATCGATATCAGTCTATAAAGTCTCATTTTAAGGCGGAGGCCTCCCCTTGTAGTGTTGTGAGGGTTTAAAGACTTTAAAACGCTGCACTGGCGATTGAGAATGTATTATTATGTACTCATATAATGAATCATTGAATAAACCAGTTGTAATCACTTGTCTCCCGAGTTCCCGATCATACATGGCGACCTTATCACTGGGCACACGTCAGCCATGCCTGTCGCGAATATGAGATATCGATTTATGGACGATGCATTTTAGTCTCCTAATGCTAATTAATTACTCATCGATTGCAAGTGCAATTTGTAGTGGAAAATTAAAACTTTCCTTAAACTTTATTAAAATAAACATGGCAAATCAACAAAATAAAGAAGAGAAAGAAAGGCCACGGGCAAGTGATTGTGGCCCAAAATTCAGTTGGAAGTGACAACGCTGCTAAGATTGACCTGTCGACTTACCATGTCAGTAATTCAACTTTTATACTGGATGTCATCCTTACCATCCTGGCAGGGTCGCCATGTAAGATCGGGAACTTGGGAGACAAGTGAAACGACCCAAGGCGAATGTACAATATTCTATGTATTTTAGGAACTTACGGTAGCCGCAAGGGGTGACAGTCAAAGAGTTGGGTTGTCACCAAGCTACGAGTATATTCGACATTCGTGTTGTCACCCATTTAACCCCACCCAAGCCACAAGTCTACGATGGTGAGAGGTTCTATGAACTCAAGCAAAATTACTCTTTTTTTTTATTACCAAAAATTCAAGTTATTTAAGTAGATGTTATCAAAAATAATTTAATCATAACCAGAGAAAGCTATGTGAAAGTAATATTCGGAGTTACGTTGCGGAAGATCCGGAACAAAGTAATTCGTCCAGGAACTAAAGTAGCCGACATTGCAGAAAAGACAAGCAAGCTGAATCTGAAGTAATCACGTATAACGTACAAAGGACAACTGCTGGAGCAAACGAGTGCGTCGTCCTGCAGCTAGACGAACCGATGATCTGAAGCGAGTAGCGGGGGGTAACTGGATGGGGAAGGTTAATAAAAGAGTAGTTTAGCGTATATTTGGAGAGGTCTATGTCCAACAGTGGACAGACACAGGCTGACAAAAAAGAAGAAAGTAGAACTTATCAGATAATGCCCATAACTGTAACAAAGCGCATGAAATAAGAGAAAAATCAACAAATTTTCATCCAACCTAGAAAACAAAGTCAATGAAATCATAAATGGAGTAAATCATGTGATTCAGTTCAATAAATTAGTTCCACTTGACAAGTTATATTCAATGGGACATCTCAGGCCCCGAGAGCCGCGAGCGGGTTACCCGCAAAATATCCAACCTGTCAGTGCGCGTCTGATTTATTGTAATAAACAACAGATACACGCAATCGGCGACGCATATCGATAAGGCAGAGTTAACAATCAACAGAATGGACCGTATACACATTAAATTCTTATAACTATGGGAAGAAGACGGCAAAGATACAGTCCACGTTGTAGAAGTGGACACTGTCACCCATAGTCAAACGTTAGCACATCCGTGAACGCTCTGCCCATGTCTGGAGATGTGGGAATGGATTTGGAGAAAAGGTTGAGAAAATGGGCAGGGATATTATAGGATGGGATGTGAATGGGCAGAGCATGAGGGGGAGAGTGCACACTACAATCCAACAGCCGCTGGGCGCACTCGACTGGCCACTTTACCCCTCTCTTACAGAAGACTACCTTGAAATGTACTGCATTTCCCACTTAATCTTATTTCCCTAATGTACGTACGTGTTTCGGTAGTGAGTGAGATGTGTCAGAGCCCATTCCCATCCTATCCCTCCCCATTTCCCCAACCCTTTCTCCGAATCCAGTCCTATATCCAAAGGTAGGCAGCGCATCCGGGGGCGTGCCAACGTTTGTCATTTTGGACTAATGTTGGCATGTATCAGGAATGTCTATGGGCTACGGTATCCACTTACCATCAGGTGGACTGTATGCTCGTCTGCCACCTTCGTCCATAAAAAAAAAAAAAAATATCTCACTCACTACCAAACTACGTACGGACATTGGGAAAATAGGATAAAGTGGGAAATGCAGTAGGTACCTATATTTCAAGGAAGTCGTCTGTGAGAGAGGGGTTAACGCGGCCAGTTGAGAGCGATCCGCGGCTGCGGGAATGCACCGTGCACTCTCTCCCTTCAGAACACTGTATATTATACACTGAGGTGGGAATTGCTAAGGTTATATAGTGATCTTTCAATCGTAATATCCTCGGTAAAGTAACTCTTTAGGACTAACACATAACACATTTCAAGACATATTTAGTATGCCAACTCTATAGGTTCCAATATCCACTTGTCGGGTAGGTTACTAATTAAGGCTGTATCGGGCCTGTGTCCACGTCACGTCGCGGGACATCGCGATACCGCGCGAAGACAACGCAGTAAATAGTCACTTGCGCCTTATTACATTCATGTGGTACACTTCGGGGTCTTTGGATATGGTATAAGGTAAATACAGAGGTGGATTCCTATTTATTTTATATAGAAGTTTAGACGGGATTAAACACAATTACTAACGGTATCATATACTGCGCCTCCCGATAGGTGGTCACCTTTCGAGAACTCGTCTATCTCATCGCGGCATCGGTTGCCTGTCCTGCAGCAGATATGACCTGACAATCGCCATTTCAACATACTGATTCTATAAGCTATGTCGCTAACTTTAGTTCTTTGACAAATCTATTCGTTTTGAATCTCATCCCTTAAAGAAACTATCTATTAAAAGCTAGATCCATCTATAACTCCAAAACGGCATTAAACTTGTGGATTAGGTCAGCCGTTGGATATGTCATAACTAGCTGGACATACGTAGCCTTCATTCAAGGACATGTCTACTCCTATCAATCGTTAGTCTTACGGCAGATATGACCTGCTTATTGCCACTCCAGCATACTAATTCTGTCAACTATGTCGGTAACTTTTGTTTTTAGTTGAATCTCTTCGCCAAAGAACAAAACAAGTTCAGAAATAATTTGTCGAATTGCAATTTTAAAGTACAAAATTGCCTCATCCACGAGCGGTGTAGTTTTTCATACGCTCATACATTCGCTAAGTCAGCGTACAATAAATAACGTATAGAGCTAATCCGATACGGCGGCCAGCGGTGATTTGTTGGCCTATTTACTTATTTACTTAACCCACTTGCTACATAACTTAACTCCAGTCACGTTTACACGCTATTACACGAGTTATGATACTGCTCATAAAAATATTATGTATTGTGCTGTGGTCGTTGTAATGTGCCACAAGAAATAAATGTTAAAAAGATGTGTAAAAAATACTTTCAAAGGCTTTACAAAAGATACAGACATACTTGCGCCAACACTCAGGGCCGTCTTTACCAGGGGGTGCAAGGGGTGCGGTGCACCCCGGGCGCTCACCTTTTAAAGGTAATGAAAAAATATAACGCTATAGTAAACAATTACACAATAGGATATTTGACTGTCATAGGATACACAATAGGATATTTGACTGTCATAGGATACACAATAGGATATTTGACTGTCATAGGATACACAATAGGATGTTTGACTGTCTTAGGATACACTCCCGCACCCCGGCGCAGAATAGACTTAAGACGGCCCTGCCAACACTTATTCCTCTCATATTTATTACTATACTTTATATTTTTGGTACTATATATTTGGTACTATATATTTGGTACCATATATTTGGTACTATCCGTTGCCGTGTGGTGTCGGCTGCCTTTAGAATAGCACAACCTTATCTCCTGCCGTGGGTGTCGTAAATGGCAATTTAGGGGCAAAAAAGCAGCTACCACAAGCCTCGGAGCAACTGCACCACCTCTAAAGGAGTGGACTCGCCAACGCGCTTGGCCAGCGTGGCGTTTTCAAACCATACATCTCTCATGCACAAGGCAATATACGTGAGGCGGCCCACTTCCAGCAGTTGACGATAAATAACTGGTTACGCTAGATATAGGTACCTATACTATCAACGTGTACAGTGGTGAAGCTAGATGGCAAAGTTCCCCGGTGTAATAAATTTACTGCCGAAAGCAAAATTAACACGAATCTATACAGAGCTATTTATTTTTTTATAGAAAAAAGACGGCAGACGAGCATACAGTCCATCTGATGGTAAGTTAATACTGTAGGTATGTAAATTAATTCGGAATGACATACGTTGGCACGCCCGGAATGGAATCGAATGGATTGGGAAAATGGAGAGGGATAGGATAGGATGGGATGAGAATGGGCTCTGGCGTATCTCACTCACTACCGAAACACGTACGTACATTGGGGAAATACGATAAAGTAGGAAATGCAGTACATTTCAAGATAGCCTTCTGTGAGAGAGCGATAACATGTCCAGGCGAGTGTACCCAGCGGATGTTGGAATGCAGAGTGCACTCTCCCCTACAAGCCTACAACTACATTTTTATGTACAGTATTATTACATTTTTATGTACAGTATTACACATGTTTATATACAGTATTACACATTTTATTCAGTACTGTTGTGTATTGTGTAATATTGAATACTTGAAAACACTAACAATTGAACAATATTTATAAAGTTTACAATTTCTAGAAAAATAATTTGACTGCACTATAATTTTGCATGGGAGAAGCTTCACGGTTGGCCAAGGACCCCCGAGTCCGCAATTTTGTTACTTAACTAATTATTATTACTAAAAGTAATCTTTAAAAGTACTTAATTTTCACCTTACCTCACCTAGTTGTAAACCTACCTTAAAATTAACTAGGAGTCAAAATGGTCCCTTGTCATTTGAAGAGCAATACGGCGTATATTATTCCATCGCCGTCCCATTCAACGCCGATAAAATGTACCTATATCATAAATTTCTTATTTATAATGTAATAAAATTTATAACCAACGTAATCCACCCTACAAAGGGCTCTGTGTAAGACAATTTCTTATTAACAATTCTTGAAGATCACGTCTTAACTTGATGTTATTTTTTTCAACACAAGCGACCGAAACTTTCTATAGTATTTTCGACATTATAATTTAACAAATACGAGTGATTTTTGTCTAGAATGTAACGGAATGAAAGTAAGTAGTAATGCCCAATAACCATCGGCATAAATAGTATTAACAACAATTGATTTACATACAAATTGCTTTAGACAATATTGCTGACTGAATGGCGCGCGTGACGCGTTCCACATGAGATGTGCATTCACTAAATGAGCGGACTAAATAAGTACATATGGTAGATCATCCAATATAACACTGTCCGTGCCAGTTACGTAAACACACGTAACTGTCAACCAAGTGCAAATGCCAACTACGTATTTATACGTAGTAGTTTGCGGGGCTCTCTATGCCAAACGGTTCTAGTTGGCATTTATAAGACGGTGTATATAATGTATATAATTTATAATAATATATAACAAGTACATATAATCAACTTTTAGTGCAAACGTTAAACTGATTAAGTCACTGAAGAGCGATGATATTTTTTAATGATAAAAGCGGTTGTGAAAAAGCTGTTTAGGTAAATAGCTTCCTCTTTAATTTAAGGCAATGCCGGGCCCGTACATTACATTATTAGGGCAAATTTAATAAAAGAATCATATTACGTATATGCTACAACATATACATAAATATACGAATCCGGCATAGTCAGTTGATTTGCCGGTCACTTAGCCAACTATGTATATATACGTAGGACCCCAAATGTTTGATGGCATACACAATAAAAAAATAGATTTTCTATTGGCATGGAAAGGGATAATACTAAACCTATGTATATTATGGAACTTGATTAAATTGAGACGTTTACAGTCACCAACAAAAATAGTTACAGATAGCTGTAATTTTGTAATTCGAGCACACTTTAAGTATTAACATATTATTTTAATAAAAGAAAAAACCCACATTTACCTAGATTTTTCATTACACCCAATGTGATATCAGGGACTCATGGATAAAAATTACTTTAAGTCCAATGTTGTATCATGGACGCATAAATACTACGAGTGCATTCCCTCAATTTATTTTGTTAGTTATCAACTTACCACTATGAGTCACCTTATCGCATAATCATTATTTTTCACATAATCACTATGAGACGTTTCAGCTTCCTAAAACATTGTTTAACCTTCTGTGGTAAGGAAAGACATTCTATGATTCAATACTCGCTGTTTTCCTGGCCTCATCACAAAGCACGCAGTACACCACGCTTGGGGGCGCCTGCATGTGTTTAACATATGTATGAGAGTGTAGGTGAGTGTTTGTATGTGTCTGGCCTTGTATGAGAATAAGAGCACCTGATTGCGACGTCTGATTGAGACTCGAGCGTGTTTATTTTTATTCTGAATAGTGAATTGCCGGCGCGATACTTACACATTTGCACGAGGGTTGCTTATTACTTAAATATCATAGTTGGCTACCATATTGTTCACCTAGTAATAGATTTAATGAGAAAACCTTACCCATCGGAAATTTTCGTGGTCACGATGACTTCAGCGCCAGTGATTGCATTAATGACTGATGTTAAATAGAATTAACAATTGTAATAATAACTAGCGACCCGCCCTCGCTTCGCTTCGGTTTATAAGAGTTTTTTTTTTATTTATTTTTTCTAAATTTAAAATAAAATAAAAGCCTATTTAGACACGGATAATGTAGCTGCCTATTTGAGAAATAATTTTTGATATCGCTTCAGTAGTTCCAGAGATTACCCCCAACATACTCACAAACACACAATTTTACCTCTTTATATATTAGTATAGATATAGATTAACGCAATTGCAACTGTATTATTTATTAGTTGCATTGCTATTTAAGCATTACATTATTATTTATATATAGCTTGTATTACAATGAAAAAGTGTCGTAGTTACATAAATTTGATTCCAGAAAAATAAACAAAATGAAATACAGTACAATCTATTCCAAAAATTATGAGAAGAACGTACACACCCTTGATTTGACTTTATCTGTGTAATCTATCTTATCTTTCCACATATCTAAGTATTCCTACTTCATATTTTTTTATATTTATTATTTTGTTATTTCCATCAACTTTCGTCAAAATTTCGTACTACCCCCCATGACACGATAATCTCCCATCTCTATGTTTAGCGCAAAAATTAAATTCGCGATCCGTATGCGACATCACTCGCGCGCTCTATGGTTATGCCGCATAATTCGGATTGAGTGGGTTGCATATAAACAATGTATAAAATGTAGGTATAAAATGTTTTTATATTATATTGCAAAATTACTTTATAATTAAAAAAATAACGCTTACCTAGAAAATATCTTTTTTATAGAATAAAAATATAGATAAGTCAGACAGTTCAATTGGTGTTAAGTGGATACGGCTCCTGGACATCCACGATACATGCCAACATCAGTCCAGAATAATCAACGTTGATGCGCTGATACGCTGCCTACCATTGGAAGGAATGGATTTGGAGAAAGGGTTGGGAAAATGGAATAGTATAGGATGGGATGGGAATGGTTGAAAAATGGGTTTGCCTCCTTTGAATTTCTTTCGTAAAAACTAACACTGCTCGTTTTAAGACTTTTTAAAATTCACCCAAAATTAAAATCATTTTTATTTTACCTAATAATGTAGGTAATCTACTCTGCGAAACGAGAAATTAAGCAGTAGTGCTCAAACTTTGAGGACCGTTGTCAAATTGTTGATGCGGCGTATTTATTGAACAAAGATAAAGAATACAAAACTATCGGAAAAGAATTACACTTTAATCATTTGTTTATTAATTCTGATAATTACAAGTGAAGAGATGTTACCAGTATACAAGTACAATGGTGTGCTACTTAGTAATACAAACCACTGGCGTACAATGATTTGTTATTAATAATAACGTAGTACTTGTAGTATGTATAATAAAATAACAATTATAAAATAAGTAGGTATTATAATTTTTTTTATATAGAAAAAACAGATGGACAGACGACCTCATAAAGGTTGCGGGCACCCGCTGGATGCAGGTCGCTGCCGATAGGTCTAAATGGCGGACAATGGGGGAGGCCTATGTCCAGCAGTGGACGTCCAAGGGCTGAGATGATGATGATGATGAGAAAAAAGGCGGCAGACCAGCAGACGTCCAGATTGACAATAGTTGGCACGCCCGCGGATGTGCTGCCTACCTTTGCAGAAATGGCAGAAATGGATTTGCAGAATGCCTAAATGGGGAGGGATAGGATGGGGTGGGAATGGGCTCTGGCATATCTCACTCACTACCGAAACACGTACGTACATTGGGGAAATACGATAAAGTGGGAAATGCAGCACATTTCATGATAGTCTTCTGTAAGAAAGGGGTAACGTGGCCAGTCGAGTGCGCCCAGCGGCTGTGGGAATGCAACGTGCACTCTCCCGCTACAAATACAATTACAGTTTTATGTGACATAATGTGACTACACAATATCGCTATATCACTATAACAATACAATTCTTTTAATAATTCTTTTATATTAAATAAGGTCTTATTTGTATTAATGTAAGTAAAATGTAAATATATATCAATATGTTTCTAATTAGATTACCACACGTATGACATATATATGTCAGTATGTATTATGTGTATATCAATGTTGTATCAATTAAATTATGTGCAATACTAATACACGTATCAATCAATTAAAATTCTATACCTAATTCAAGAAATCGTAAATCGTATAGTAACACTTATTTACCAGTAGGTATATAAATTAACTGTTTTCGAAAAGATCTAGTCATGAAAAAAGTCGTCGAGAGTAAATTGTTAGTTTCAATGATGAAAATTCATTGTCAACTGGATACACTTATTTTTTATTTAAGCCTGTATGTATTTTTATTTATCTGTCCTCTTATTTTTAATGTTACTAATATCTCACAGAAGACTACCTTGAAATGTACTGCATTTCCCACTTTATCTTATTTCCCCAATGTACGTAAGTGTTTCGGTAGTAAGTGAGGTGTGCTAGAGCCCATTCCCATCCTATCTCTCCCCATTTTCCCAACCCTTTCTCCAAATCCATTCCTATATCTCCATAGGTAGGCAGTGCATACGGGGGCGTGCCAACGTTTGTCATTTTGCGACAGTATCCACTTACCATCAGGTGGACTGTAGGCTAGTCCGCCGCCTTCGTCCATAAAAAAAACTAATATCTCTCTATTAGTTCTTCAACATAAGTAATCTCAGTATAAACCATATATGAATAACAGAGAAGTAGATAGGAATAATAAATTATAAATGTGTGCCCGCGACCGTCCGACTCTTCTCTATGCAAATATTATAGGCTTTATCTGCGCGCTCTTTCAACCGCTCATACCTACGCCATACAACTTTATTATCGAGTACCAAATACAAAAAAAGGCTTGTCAACGAAAAATATAGTACCAGGACGTTCCGAATATTGCTATTCGTTTTGGCGAATACTCACCAATTTTCAAGTATTGGTATTCGCCATTTTCTAAACGACTACTCTAATACTAATCGAATAATAAAATCCAATGTTAATAGTAGGTAAAATAAGTCTTCTACAAAAAGGAATACTTTGAAGATTAAACGTTCATTTGAAACTAATTGCATAGCTGAATTGCTTAGTTTAATTATTAAGTGATTTTATATTGATTTTAGATAGGTAGGTACCTATTTTTAGATTAAACCATAACAGTACTTTCTGATTGAACTAAACAAAAGATGCTTATAGCAGTAACTTTAAATTGAACTAATAATTACCTACGTAGTAATTTTATAAGGAACAGTGATTTCGTGTTATTCGAAACATGTCTTCAACGTTTTTTTTTTTTTTATAGATTAGTGGGCGGACGAGCATGCGGTCCCACGTGGTGGTAAGTGTTACCGCCGCCCATGGGCACCTGCAACACCAGGGGGTATGCGGGTGCGCCGCCGACCTTGCAAAATCCTGAAATAATGCCAACGCTGGAAACGAGTTCAGTAGAGTCGATTCTACCAGTTTTTATTTAACAATAGGTTTCTTTTTTATGATTTATAGGACAATTCTAGTATATATTTTGTACTACGCGCGTCACCTAGGCATCCGGTCTGACGTCACCTAGCAATACGAACGTTTCAAACAGGACAACACTAACTTACATGTCTGTAACTATGAATTAGTTCCTTAAAACAATTAGATTTTTCACTAGAACGGTTTTATGTGTTTCAAATTGGTTGACATGTTTCAGACTTCGCGTTATTTCGATATTACGTCATACTTAATTATATTTAAAAAAATATTGGATATATTTCAACTGAAAGCGAATTGTAGATTTTAACAAAGTGTTTTTTTTTTATGGACGAAGGCGGCAGACGAGCATACAGTCCACCTGGTGGTAAGTGGATTTTGTCGCCCATAGACATCCGCGACACATGCCAACATTAGTATAAAATGACAAACGTTGGCACGCAATTTTGCTGTATTGCAAGTGTATTTTGCTGACGTTACATGCTATTATATCACGAAAAATCTTTTTATTTTTTCTTATTCACTATACTATGAACATCTCGTACGTACCGTACGAACAATAATATACATAGAATATGATTGAATATATTCTAAATTTATATATACATTTATATTATATTACACAGAGCTTCTTGCCTAATATATATATAAATATATATATGTTATATTATGTTAACTGATATTTTTCAACCACGCGGGCTTAATGATGTTTAGTAGACATTGCTATAGTACTTTTCTTATTCTGGAATTTAATTTTTTTTTTTCTAATCAGTGTTAAGGCCCACACATCCCACACCAGACATGCACGAAAAAGTGTGAGTAAGGAGGTACATGTGCAGCAATGGACATAAAAACGCCGATTATGGTTACATTTAATAAATCAAATCATTTAGTTGCAATATGCGTAGTAACAGATGGTAATAAAAAAAAATATATCATAGACTGAAACCAATTCAATATAATACCAATACAAATTCAATGCAATTAAATCGGCACTTTCAGTATCCACAGCTGGACGTAAACGTGCACATTGTCTTGTGCGTAAGGAAGGAATGGTATAAAACAGGGGTGGCCAACAAGTCGATCGCGATCGACCGGTCGATCGCCAAAGACAGAGCGATCGATCGCGAAAATAAATTAAAATTTTTGACCGGTATCAAAATTTTCGTTAAGATTGTCAATATTATCGAATTATACTCCTGATTTTGTTAATTTGACAGAAGAAATGAAACACAAACGCACAACACAAACTTCTCATTATTTTCTGTTACCTATTGATATTAATTTTACCTATTAATAAATAATTTAAAAAACTATCTCATTATTGTTTTCATCATGCCACTAAAGCACAATTAAGTCGATCGCTAGAAGTCAGATTTTTTTAAAGTTTTTTTAAACACTATTCTAAACAAGTTGGCCACCCCTGGTCTAAAACAAGCGGTCTGAACAACCTAGCCGGCGAGTACACTCATTTAGAGGTGGTTTAGTTCCTCAGCGCTTCCGATAGCGGCTATATCAAGTAACATTTCAAATTAACTCCAGTAAAAGAAATAATTATACATTTACCGTACATTATTATGGATTTTTTCCTATTTATAAAATTAAACGCTAATAACAAAATAAACATAGTGATCTCAGTACTTAATGTACTTACGTATTTCGGTAGTGAGTGAGATATGCCAGAGCCCATTCTGAAAAGGTAGACAGCGCATCCGGGGGAGTGCCAACGTTTGTCATTCTGCACTGACGTTAGCACGTCTCACGGATGTCCGTGGACGACAGTATCCACTTAACATCAGGTGGACTGCTTCTATCTAAGAGTATTACTACTTCATAACTATATTTCACAAATAAGGAAAATCACTTTTTAAACTTTTTCAGCGTCCATGTTAAAAAGGTAACAATAATTTTTCCCTCGCTAAGTAACCCCCGAGCGGTCATGAATATTGAGACGCGCAACGATGTGTAAACTGAACTTGTTGTGTTCTGCCTCCGCCGCCGCCGCCCGGCGACCAATCTGCATAATTGTCGCCATCTCTCATTTGTTGTTTTTACTTGAAAAAAATCAAGCACCATCAGTATATACATAGGTATGGAGGTATTTCCATTAAGCTACGATATGGGGTTCTTCAAGAAAGCTGTGAATAGGATTTTGCAAGGTCGTCGGCGCACCGGCATACCCCCTGGTGTTGCAGGTGCCCATGGGCGGCGGTTACACTTACCATCACGTGGGACCACTTGCTCGTCCGCCCACTTGTCTATAAAAAAAAATACCTATAGAGTAAAAAACATTTTCGATAATTTTAAAAACTTGTTTTTTAACGAGCAGCAAAAAAAAAATACTAAATAAGCAGCAAATACTAAATAGGCAACAAATGATGACCAACAAAACACTAATAGATGTCATGTAATTTGATAATATTTTAATATTATTACAGGCTTAATTACACGTTATATATATCTTATCAGTTCTGACACACCTTTTTGAGGGCGAGAGTGCACGGTGCACGGCGCGCTCGACTGGCCGCGTTACCCCTCTCTCACAGAAGACTACCTTGAAATGTACTGCCTTTCCCACTTTATCTTATTTCCCTAATGTCCGTACGTGTTTCAGTAGTGAGTGAGATGTGCCAGAGCCCATTCCCATCCTATTTGTTTTCTTTTTCGCATATACCTACCTACGAATAATTAATTGAATTGCAATGGAATAAGTATTCCGTTAATCGTTGAGCGCGGCCTGCGGGGCTATAAATCTGTGTGGGGCCATAAATCCCACGGCTTCAACGCCAGTTACACGCGCGAGCGGGCGCTGTCCGCCCACCGCTCCGCCGCGCGCAGCTCTTTACGGGACATTGTTCGGCGGTAAAACACTATATGTGAACCATTTTTAATGAAATCTTCTTTAATGCACTTTAGTGTGTTTTTGCGTGTGTTTAATGAATATGATGCATACATAATGTGTAAATACAGTCGGTCACTGCACTTTGAGATATTTTTACGTCATCGTTAAGATAAAAATGTAATTTCTTTGAATAATTATTATTTCTTAGTTCAATCCGAATATTAACAGTAATAGTATAACGCAATTAGTTAATTGAACTCAATAAATTTTTTTATATAAAAATTGTGTTAATTGATAACAATTATACCTACATATAAATTTTAATTAGTTTAATTATGTATTTAGGCGTTTAAATATTTCAATTTTAAGAATTGGCTATTAAACCATAATTAGAATGTCACCGAATGCTTATCTATACCAATGCGCTAAATGATTCTTAACAACCTTTAATTAGCATTCTTAGCATCTTTATTCTTATTCACACACACACCGTATCAACTCACACTCAATTACGTTATTGACTCTATGCTATTTTTTTTACAAAATCGGATACACATTCATATACAGACATACTTACATAAAACACACACAACGGACATATTATACACAATAATTACCATCTGAATAAATTGATTTCTTCAATAACTGTAACTTAATACTAAGAATAGATCTGAGGGAAGCGCTGACAGCTGTCAAACAGATTATTCTGGTACAGATGTCAGCACACATTGCCCTTCTGAATACCTACTTGTAAATTTGATGTTTTGGTAAACTACATTATAAGTGATAATTAACGTAAAGAAAATATGTAAATGTCTTAAATTAATAAATTTAAAGTAAAAATTTAAAAAATGTAAGTAAGTATTTGATAGGGAGTAAGATGTGCCAGAGCATAGGCTTTGGCATTGGCAATGGCTCTGGGAGTGGTACAATCCTATCCCTCTTCATTTCCCCGACCCTTCCTCCAAACCCTTCCTTTAAATCGGAAAGGTAGCATTTCTGAGAGCGTACCAACGTTTGTCATTATTTTACTGATGATGACATGTATCGCGAGTACCTACATGTCAAGATCAGTAAAAGAATGACTTGATGGTAAGCATCACTTACCACCAGGTGGACGATCTGCTAGTCTACCACCTAAAATAATTTTAATACATAGTTCAATCATAAAATTAGACGAATAAAAGTAAATCCATTTATGGTTATAATATTAAAATATTTTTTGAAGTAAATTTCAAAATATTTTTATTGTAGGTACTCTGTGGCACTAAAAAAGGCATCTATTCAAATAGGGTGTCTATTTGTATGTGCCCTAGATAGCAAATTTTCTAATTTTATTCACAAAATAATCGTTTTCTTTACAACTAACAGCCATTTTATAAATATACATAATGTCGAATTTGTTAGAGTGGAATTAATTAGTCCTCATGACACAGGGAATCCTAGTGTGAGGGCTATGTTTTACCTTGTTTCTGTTAAACTGTGCCTTGTGTATCTATCTATCATTTCCAAACAACTAGTTGAAAAGTAAATATTTTTGTCGATACCCGGTTGTATTGTACAGCAGCAGCAAATAGATGGTTTTAATATTAATTGCTCTCTTGTACTCGAAGCCAAGAAAGCGATTCTACGACGGTAAATAAAATTCCAATGCGCTGTCAATTTACATTTTTACTTAAATGCGAACGAAAACAAATTGTTTCCTTAAAATGTTCTGCAGCGTGGAAACTATTTTATATAGTATTTATTTATTATCGTAAAAAAGGCGAGCAGCTTTGTGGTTGAATGCCTTAAGACGCTCTCTACCAGATAATCTTTGGATTGATCGTAGAGGTTTAATTAGGAGGGCGAGAAAGACTCAAATGAGACGGTAAGGTGAAATGAAACACGCAAATATACTGTGTTATTATCTACATATACATACAAACCTACACACTTATGTATATATATATATATAAGAATAAATATAACATATACTTTGCTGTCAAAAGTAAAATATAAGAAAAGGTAAAACAAGACTGAACCCGACTGTTATATGTTAATAATTAATTCGGAACCCATGATTCCTTCTGGAACGTATAGCATTCTGGCACCTCTATCAATACCATCAATGAGAAAGAGGCAATTACAAAGATAAATAACTACGAGATAAGTGTTATGTTAATTGCGTTTGTTTTAAAAGAAATTGGGTTAATATATTGTCAGACTGTTACACGTGAGCAGTTATAGATAAAATACACATTAAGATATAAGGCTGTTTGCATTTCTTAATGCCTGATTGATTCATCTCCATAAATATCTCCATCCATATACCTCCATATATACCTGAAAATGTAATAAACAATGGTTTCAATCATAAATATATAGCCCAGTACAAGAGGACATAACATGGCGAGCTTATATCATCTTTTACAACCATACAAGAGATATATAGACTTCTTGTCGGGACCCATAGCAATGAAGGTTGCATTTCTAATTGATTATTGTAAAAAATATGTATTGTGGGATTTGTGGTTTAGTAGTGATAGTTTATTAAACTTCAAAGTGTCTAGTATTTGCACATAATATTTACGAGTATGATAATGAAATAAAAACATAAGATTGCATTTTGATAATCAATAAGAGCACAAGACTACCTCACCTCAAAAAACTTCAATAGTCCTTTACTGAGCGAATCCTGACTTGCTTCGCCGTGACTGGACTTGAGAGGATGTGTTTTAAATTGATTTGACATTAATTACGAATAAAACTTGACACTGACAGAATGTGCTAATTACGCCGTTGCTATTTATTGAAAAAAAAAAGAGACCTCGTCAATCGTACCTATTAAAAGGAAATCGTTGTAATATCTGATCCTTTTTAATTTACGATGTGCTGTTTGAGTAAGTACTGTAAATATAATGAAAATATATAAATGATCATTTACGCTTTTGTTTTTCCTATTTTTCTTGTGTTTCTTGAATGAATTCTTTTTTTCTGCTACAAAGGAGGCTCGTAGGACCTACCCATTCGTAGCAGGTGCTACGAAACCTCGCAATGTTCTCGTATCACCGCTGCGCATTACCTTGCGTAGCGGCTACGGAATATTGTATGTAGCACCCGAGTTACCTGCGCATAGCAGCTACGAAACTTCGTAGCACCAGCAATACTACGTGTTTTCTTTCTATGTTTGTTATCTTTGTAAAGCCTTAATTTACCTTAATTCATGTTACATATCTTACGAGTATGCCAGCTCACACAGCAGGTTTATTTTTTACATGATACTCGATTATCGAGTAAAAGTTAAAACTATGTTGTAAAACACAATAAAGGTGCCTAAATATAGACATTGTTCGAAATATAGTAAACTGTGCGGATAATAATACAAATGGGAGTGATAACATCGTATCGGTTTCACGTGACACGATAACCGCAGGTTATCGCCACAAATATTTTACGTGTCATCCATACGCCGCTTCCGTGAAGCCGAATTATCTTTTTTGTAAAAAAAAATATTACTTGAATGTTACTTATTTCCCAACAGGGCACCGGCGTCCCCTGTCATCACTGGGGGGTTTTGGTGCAATAATCCACAATGCAGGCCGAGTGCGTATTGGTGGGTCACTTATTGCAGTTTTTTTTTATTTCCGGAGCTCGCAGATTTCCTCACTGTGTTTTTCCTCACCTCTGAGCTTCTAACAATTTTTAAAAATCCGTACTCAAACAGAGTGATACGGTTATCTATTCTCGACTCATATTCGTATGTTTGTGAGTTCGAATCTAGTTGTTTCAGTTATATTTCGGTTAGTGGCACAACACAGAAAGTCCTAGTATGAATGTGGAGTTATTGGTCAAAATTGGATCGAGACCATCTCGTCTCTCCTTCGATAAGTCAAAGTGAGGGAGAGACAGTATAACATCAAGAGAGAAAACGGCTGACGATGCTAGCGGTATCGAGCAACTGCATCTTCGCCGAATCCCCACGGAAATCCAACGGCCTCAGGTTGCTCTCGAGGCTGGTCGGGATTAACCCGTTTACAAGATTGTTATGATAATAACGGTATTAAAATAAATAGGGAGGTGTTATTGTTTTATATAATAATATACATAATTTGATTCATAGAAAAGTTTGCCCAAATTTAAAGCTAAATGTTGAGATATTTCATTTTCGGCATATTGAATTGGAATAGACATTATAATGTTGCTCTCACTAACCCTATTTTTAATATCGGATTTAAATTAGGCTGTCTCTAAGTGCCTTTGTTCGCTCCTGCAGATTTACCGCCAATCGTAAGCCGCCGCCGCCGTGGTCTACGAGTACTTGCAAGGACAAAGCGCGTACGCTCCAATAAAAATTCGCTAAAGAACAATAGTAAATTTTAATAACAAAAGCAGTTCCTACATTTTCTTGTTTGGAGAAAATTGTAACAACCCATAGCCAACTATCTTGCGTTTCATAATTGCGCCAGTGCATACAGTGTGGTAATTAAAGTACATGTTTCATTTTTCAGTAGCATAGAAAGACATAGAAGCAATTAAAGATTAAATTATAAATAGATAGATTATTATTATTATTATAGATAAATTATAGATAAATTATTGTAGAGTAAAAACAAAAAGTGAAATATAAAGTAACTAGATAGAATAACTAGAAATACAACCGGCGGCCGTATGTTGATATGTCAAGTATTACATGGTTATTAATTTATTTGTAAATAAATTAATATAATTTGTAGCATGTAGAGATTGCACGCTGCAATCCCACAGCCTCTGATCGCACTCGACTGATCAAGTACTATCGTAAAGCAAGCAAGCAAGCAAACACAGAAAACTATCGTAAAATGTACTTTAACCGTAAATGTTTCGTAAATTACCCAATTTATCCTATTAGCCTAATGTATGTGTTTCGGTAGAGAGTGAGATATGCCAGAGCCCATTCCCATTCCATCTTATTCTGTAACTCTCCTTTTTCCCAACGCTTTTCTCCAAATTCATTAAAAGGCAGTTCCCAATCTTCAGCGCATCCGGGAGCGTGTCATCGCTTGTCCAATATTTCCATGATATCCAAGGGCGTATCTATTTACCACCAGATGGACTGTATGATCGTCTGGCGCCTTCATTCTATAAACAAAAAAAAATATTACTGAATTGAATTAAGAATTCAATTCCACAAAGGTAATGCATTTAAAACGCAAATGTTTAATGTAGTCTGAATTTCCAGTAATGCTTAAGCTGTGTATCCGCGATGTTGCGGCCGAGGCTGTCGCGCTATCTAATTTATTTGCTGCGATCCTGTTGCCTTTTACTTACGCTGCTCCGCATCCGCAGATCTAATCTATTGTTTTATTTGCACATTAAAATTTACAGTAAAAATAGATACGTACAGTCGCAGTATTTAATGGTGGAACTTATAGAAATTGTAGATTCTTTATTCTTAATTTGACAGTATTAAACAAACATCGACAACATTCGTAGAGACGTTGCGTCTCTCTGTGTGTTCTACCGCCTGTGCAATGGGGAATGCTCCGATGAATTGTTCAATATAATTACCACCTCGGGTTTCTACAACTGCACCTCCCGTCACAGAAGTGCGGTCCATCCGCATCTCCTCGATACGGAGGTGTCGCGCAATGTTCGGTCCAAAAATCTTTTTATACCGCGAACTCGTACGCTGTGGAGGGAACTGCCCCAAGAGGTCTTTCCATTATGCTACGATATGGGGTTCTTCAAGAGAGCTCTGAATAGGATTGTGCAAGGTCGGCGGCGCGCCAGCATACCCCCTGGTGTTGCAGGTATCCATGCGCGGCGGTAACACTTACCATCACGTGGGACCGCTTGCTCGTCCGTCCACTAGTCTATAAAAAAAATGTATATAAAAATGAATGTTGGTATATGTGTCTGAGATTAATAGACTTCGACACTGTTTAACCAATCACCATAAAAGTTGGCACATATATGTATTTTTTCATGGAGAAGGTTTTTACGCTATCCACTTTGTTGTAACTCGCTATTAGATGGCACTAAAGCACATAAACTTCTATAGCAGGACAACTTCTGCCGGGTTTTGCTAGTAATATATCATAAGCCGGCATAGGCTATATGCCGCTTGCTCGTCCGCCCACTAATCTATAAAAAAAAAAAAATATACTCACTTATGTTGAAATGAGTGCCGTATGGTGTGGTCGGCTGTAGTAGAAATGTAAAATTAATTAATTTCTCGATAATCATATAATCATATGTACAGAAATAAAATTTTTTTAAAACTGTATTCTTGCGAAATAAATGGTTATTATTATTATTATTACACTACCCCATATCTTCCCATGGGTGTCGTAAAAGGCGACTAAGACATAACAAAGCGACTACCACAAGCCTTGAGGAACTACAACACATCTAAAAGATTGGACTCACCAACCCAGTTGGCCAGCGGTGCGGTTAACAATGTGTATGAGGGGGCCCAAGTCCAGCAATGGATACAGAAAGGACTGAGTACTTTGTTTTGTAATTCAATGATTACACGTCATATCACGTCATTGTCGTTCTTATCAAACATTATAACGAGAAAATTAAGAAATTAGATTAATGGTGGTTTTTTTTTTTTATAGATTAGTGGGCGGACGAGCAAGCGGTCCCACGTGATGGTAAGTGTTACCGCCGCCCATGGACACCTGCAACACCAGGGGGTATGCGGGCGCGCCGCTGACCTTGCAAAATCCTATTCACAGCTCTCTTGAAGAACCCCATATCGTAGCTCAATGGAAAGACTTCTTGAGGCAGTTCGTTCCACAGCCTACGGGTTTGCGGTATAAAATAATTTTAACGAACAAACAAAAATTACTTGTTTTTGTAAATTATTATTGGTACGAAGTTCCTTTACGCGGCTTGCGGTAGGTGTGATTCGAGAGAAAATGTAACGTCACGTAAGATTTTTACCCCCTCCATACGCATTTCTCTTTCTCTGTGTGCGTGTGTGTGTGAGTATCGGGAGCGAGACTCGAGCAGAATAACAGACGCGCAGGCTAGTGCGTGGCCGGTTGTATAACCTAGATTTTTTATTTGATTAATTATTTTAAATTATATGCATTGAAAATATGATACAAAATAAAAAAAAATACATGAACTATACAGATTTTATGTCGAATTACATTCGGAGTTTAAAAAAAAAATGCGTGAGGATCTTCGTTCCTGACGAGGGTCGCCTGACCAAACACGTTTTTTTATTATTAAGTGGCAGGGTAGTGAATAAATATAACAAATATAGAAGATAGAACAAAACTAGTGTAAGTAATATATTAATATATAAATAATAGTAATTTCTTATAAATGTCACCTTGACAACGTGACGAGTTAATCCATCCGTCGTTTAGTAGCTACAGGTGAAATTTTTAATGAAAAAAAAATTGTGTTCACCTGAGAACAAGGGCTCGTAAGTTCAATTTGCAGTAACAACCTTAATAAATTTACTAAATAGGTGGCTACGTATAGAGTTTATGGACCTGAGTGGGGATGTCCAAGCTTTAATCTCATGGAGCAATCAAAGTTTGCTCATTCATATGTATTAACGGACATCGCAATTTGAGCTACTACATAAAGTTACATGAGTACACTCAAGCACATGTCTATCTAGTTCTAAATTAGTAAAACTATACCTGAAATCTATTGAGAACTTCATATAAACTAAGTGTTTTAGGGAATAAGTAGCGAAATATATTATCTTTGTACCGGATAAAAATGGGATTTCCATGAATCAGTTTCGATTACTTTTATTTATATCTTAACAAGACCGTTTGACTGAGCGACATTATTGCGAGAGAGCATAGACAAGGGAGGAAGACATGACCATAGATAACTACTCGACTATATTATTGTAATGTGACCATAAACTCATATTAATTATCATGGTGCATTAGTACAAACTCTAGAATATAATTAATTATTTAAATCAATGGCGCATGTGTGCACAGACGTTACAATACAACATTAGCTATTTTCGGACGCGTTTTTGCTTCAACTCCTATCGGAAGTGGAACTCCTTCGAGTATTATCTCTGACTGTCCTTTAATCATTCATTTATTCATTGTGATAATTACAGGTGAAGAGATGGTACAAGTATAATAGCACAATGGTATTACAGAGGATACCCCATGGGTGTACAATGATTTGTCATTAAAAATAACTTAACTTATAATAAATATAAAATTAAGAAATGTATCAATTAAACATCTCTATTCTTCAAAACTCTAGCTCGTCTTCAAGACGACACCATCAGCCTGTTTCCCCATAGGCACCACGCGCGATCACTGACTCTTCTCAACGAGCCATCACCTGTGAATCTGTCCAAGTCATCGTTTTGCGCGGCTGGAGCGCGTCGCACGCTGCACCTCCATTCGATTACAGAGAGAGGACTTGTCTGCCTCATCGGCTGTCTGTCCTGAACCGGTACTCCACCGGTAGATCTATGAATTATTTTCCCTCCTCTTTAATCCACTGTTAATCTTTAATTTAATCTAGAGGCGGTACGAAATTGTTAGTAATGAATTGCATTTTTTGTTTTAAATAAAAAATGTCCGCCGCCATGAAAAACAGAATCGCATACAAAATAAATCATACAAATTATTCTAACCTCAAATCAGTAGACCAATAAGCTAAATCAGTATTACAAGTTATTCAATTACATACCTATAGCTTAAATTCATTCATCATTCATATTAATAAGTCATACATATATATTTATGTTTAAACTAGCCTCATTAACTCTCAGTTTCGAGGTTACATGCGGGTGTAATCTACATATCGTGCGTCATTAATGTACGTAGATAACTTTTCTCCGCGCTAATGTATATCACGACCCAAATATTCAAGTATACAGAATGAATTTGTTGTATTCCGCGGATATTGTAACTCGCGTATTAGTCATACGCTAAACAATGGTGAAACCACAATTGAACTAAAAGCTAAACCACAAGATATATTTTTAACTGGTAAATATAACTGTTTAGTGGCTATTGGAGAAATTACATTTGACAGAAAAGTAAATCTGCATACACCTGCATAATATCGTTAGTAGTCAGTAATATTTGACTCTAGACATGACTAGACATGACATTAATCATGACTAGATTTTCTGGGTTTTTTTCGGACTAAGTTTGACCAACTGAATTCAAAACAGCAATTAGTTTCCAAGGGATTTATATTCGGTTTAGTTCCGTTGGACTGAATCAGTTCAGAGGTTTCAAAATTATAATCGCTTAAATTTTTCGATTAACAAAATTTAAGACTTCTCGTCAGTTCTTAGTTAGATGTCTATTGAGTTAGGATGAGCGTTAGTATATTAATTGACAAACTTTAAAATATTCTCCAAATAAATTATTTTACATGAATACAATTAATAATAATGATTACATAACTGAAGAACTGAACAGACGACTGAAGGGGGCAGTGCCCATGCGGTGCCGCTTGGTCTCCACTGAGTTAATAAAACACAGTGTCCAGCATTTAGCACCGTGTCGACACTGTGTCGACAAAAAAAGCATACAAGCGATATGTCGTTGAATAAGGCTCGTGAAACTATTTTTTTCTAAAACGTAAGGGAAATAAAGAAAATTATCTTTCCCCTTTGTCAAGATGTAATGATTTTTCACAAATTCGAAAATCGTGTTCTATGCAATGGGTATACTTTTTTAAAATCTCATTGTAAACCTTAAACGCGTAAAAGGTACGTGTAATTATAAACGTACTTATGAATATAAAGATTTATAGTGGAGATTGTAGTAGTGTTGTAAAAATAAGCGGTTAGCGCTCGACGCTCAAGCGCTGAGTGACCGCTAATAAACCTTTAATAACTTGTACGTTAAACGATCGGGTTACAGTCCAAATTTTTGAGCTTGAGTCGAGAACGTTTAAGATCATTACGAACGGTTCTTTAGCAAGTTCATAAGCGCTATTATTTTAGCGCTGAGCGCTTAGCGATCAACACTAGACTATAAACTGTTTAGACTATACTATAGACTGTAGTCTACGCAGTGTTGATCATACCCCGGCTAAATGGATCGATGACCTGAAGAGGGTAGCAGGTGGCGACTGGATGGGAAGGCAAACGGTAGAGAGAGGCCTATATCCAACATTGGACAGACACAGGCTGAAAAAGAAGAAAACAACTATAAGTCTTCTTCTTCGCAAAGCACTGCACCCGTGTTGTGTGTACGTGGTGTACCCGTAGTGGCAATCATTAGCGGCACGTAACAATCTATCAATGACAGGCCGCGAGCGAACACAATAACCTGACTGCGGGCGCCGCATTCAAATACAGAAACAATTCTTCATACGCCGTCGATGACGTGACTTGGAGAACCGATTGATTTCACATCAGACTTAACCGGTTTATTTTCAGCTCATATCGTGAGGAGTGTCGGCGTACTCTACAAACGCGTAATAAGACATTATGTTGGATTAATGAAATCTGTCCTGTATTACAACTCTTCACTCCAACGAAATTAATGAAGTACTAGTGGGCAGGGCTCGAAGAACCGATGGCCGATGGGGCAGAAGGGTTCTCGAGTGGAGACCACGTACCGGCGGACGAAGCCGAGGACGTCCATCTGCTAGATGGACAGACGACCTCATAAAGGTTGCGGGGACCCGCTGGATGCAGGTCGCTGCCGATAGGTCTAAATGGCGGACAATGGGGGAGGCCTATGTCCAGCAGTGGACGTCCAAGGGCTGAGAAGAAGAAGAAGAAGAAGTAATTAAATGGTACAGATCGGCCATCTGTCTGTAAAAAGAAATCTATGCGTCTTTGTTTCTTCTTACGCTAAGCAATAATAAATCATCTGTGAATTGACAATTTGACAACAGTTTGGACAGAGTCAAATGCTAAACGAATGAGGTATATTTGTTTATTATATAATACTTAAGCGTGTGTTGGGTAGTTACATTTTAATTCGTTCCCCAATAAATGTCGGTCGTGTGTCCGCTCGCTCCTGCGGGAAGCAATCAGCGCGAGTTACGACGCGAGCACAGTTTTTAATCCTCGCCTGCGAGAGAGAAACTTTTTAATTCGGCCGGTGTGCAACCGCTACGGGACACGTATAGTCCGGGAGATGAAAGGAAGGAAGAAAGAAAGACAAGAAAATTATTTTATTGACATCAACACAGGAAAGGGAAATGAAAAGACCGATAACAAAAATAATATTAATTGTTAAGCGAATCGGCAACAACTCACCATATATCGCAACGTGAGCTAAGTATTTTAATTTGGAGCCACACCGGTGACCACAGACTGTCCACGATAGAGGCCATGCCATTATTACACCAAACCTTGCCTAAGCTTGTAATAAGGTGGTAGTCAGAAGTAGTAATTATTTTGACCATCAAGCTTACAACATGACGGTATTTTAACGGTACCTTATATTATCATTCCTGTCTCTTTAGTGGCCTTAAATAAGGGCAAGATAAATAGAAATTTTATTTCTACATTCCATTTGTACTCGAATACGAGCTACGCTAATCGAATGGCAAATAAAATCTTACCATGTAAAATGCTATGTCTGTATATGATTATCGAAAATGGATTCGAGTTCAAAATTCATAGTCAAGTCTCGCCTCACGACTGTGATATCATTGTCGAAGGCGGTTCTTGCACCGTATAACAAGCTGTTCAAAGATAAACTTAACTGTGTTTTAAAAGTAAATCCCCTAAAACTTTAAAATTGTTTGCCATCAATAACTAATTTACAGCTACATCTCCTGTAGTATATTATGAGGCGGACGGTTGGCGGGCGCGGGGAAGTCCACTCAGTGTTTACAGGCGCGGGCACACAATCGTTTTTAATCTAACACCCGGCCGCATTAGCGGGGGACAACTTTTCACTTTTCAACGCATACACCGCAGGATTTATGGAGCCGTCGCCCTGCGGTCGGACACGCGACGGATTTTTGCGTCATTATTGGGGTTTATGTCCACGTTTTTCACGTTGTTTACTAAATACAGGATGTAACCCGCGTCTGCAGCATTGAAACTATATATGTTGGTATATTTTAATGGTGTCGACCGGCTTAAGAATAGCATCACTCTATCTTATCCTGTATGTGTAGAAAAAGGCGACTAAGGGATAAGAAGGTTATTACCGCAAGCCCTAAGAGTGGACTGGCGAACCCGCTCGACCAGCTCGCGTTTTATAGCCATACAGGTATGTTAAAAAGGCGGGTTATGTTTACGGTAGGTTTACTTTAACTAAGTGCAGTATACAGTTATATGTACAGTGTAAGTTTATACCAAATCTATATATATTATATGTGTGTATGGTTACGTACCTATATACATATACCAAACCTTTCCCGAAGCCTGTACAGTGAATTATGCTTAAGATTCTGAGTTAATTGACATGGAATATTATATATTTAATCGTTAAATACGACTACTACGATTAATCGTATTATGAGTACATACTTAGCTATGTAGTAAGTAGTAGGTACGTATTAAAAATTAGAAGATATTAAAAAAATATTGATTTGCAAAAATACTTTCTATAAATCTTAACTATAAATGATTTTTTTTTTATAGATTAGTGGGCGGACGAGCAAGCGGTGATGGTAAGTGTTACCGCCGCCCATGGACACCTGCAACACCAGGGAGTATGCGGGCGCGCCGCCGACCGTGCAAAATCCTATTCACAGCTCTCTTGAAGAACCTCATATCGTAGCTTAATGGAAAGACCTCTTCAGGCAGTTCGTTCCACAGCCTACGGGTTCGCGGTATAAGATATTTTTTGGACCGAACATTGCGCGACACCTCCGTATCGAGGAAATGCGGATGGACCGCACTTCTGTGACGGGAGGTGCGGTTGTAGAAACCCGAGGTGGGAATTATATTAAACAGTTCTTCAGAGCATTCCCCATTGTACAGGCGGTAGAACACACAGAGAGACGCGACGTCTCTCCGAATGCTGAGAGATTCTAAACCGCCCGTGAGAGTGGGATCGTCGACAATACGAACAGCACGTCGTTGGATGGAGTCAAGTGGGTCCAATTGGTATTTCGGTGCGCCGGCCCAGAGATGAGAGCAATACTCCATATGGTTCCTCACCTGAGCTTTGTAAAGCATAAGGAGTTGCCCAGGGGTGTAGTACCGCTTCGCTCTGTTCAGCACACCGAGCTTTTTGGAGGCCATTTTGGCCTTATTTTCCAGAAGACCCCTAAATTCAACTTTGCTGGAGATGTCGTCACCAAGGATCCCGATACTCTCCGAGATCTTAAGAGGTATGCTCTGAAAACGAGGTGCTACAACAAAATGATTATTCTGTAAGTACAAACTCAGTGATACGGTTTGACATATTATATCAACTAGTTTGAACTAGGGTTTGAAAGTGTGATTAAGTCAGATAGTATGTCCGTCAACAAACTACTTAGCGGTTTGACGAAACAGGTAAATTATGTAAACCTGTAGCTTTTTTAAGGCGAAATAATATTGAAAGAATAGAACTGGCAATATGTCAAAATTTATCCGAATTAATTTTTAAACCTCTGGCACATCATTGTTGTAGCAAATGAAATATATTCATGTCATGTCGAACTGTGTTAATCTATTTAAACGGGTCTCAACGCGACTGTTTACCTAATGCGGGTAGTTGATGAAACTGCTCGTAATTCTCTACGTAGACTACCCGCCTCTTCAGTCATCTCGTGACCATAGCTGGGGCAACCCAACCGGAACGTCGACTAAAGTAAATAAGGTAAACATAAGCGCTGAGACCCATTTAAGTGGATAAATATGTAGGAAAAATCTCAAATGTTATGAAGAACTATTAATTTTTGCAAGGTGCCGACCTCACAAAAATTAATAGTTCCCGACGCACCCGCCTTAATAGTAAATTAATAAATTAATAGCGCACCCGCTCGGTTACCATCACGGCATGGGCGGCGGTAACACTTACCACCACATGGGACTGCTTGCTCGTCCGCCCACTACACTATAAAAAAATGTATTTTTATCTTATTAAATTTAATTAAATAAATTAAAAAAAACAAACAAAAATAGGCTCTGACTATCACCGCTCTCGAAAAGCAATAAGATTATTAAATGTCTTGTTTGCGACATGCACACATTCAATAAAAATTTCACTGGTATATAATATTAATTATTTCAAACGTAAACTGTCATCGCGTTATCAACAAGGACAGGTTATCAAGAAGTAGATATTTCTGACAGGTTAACTGATGTATAAACTGTTATAAAACTGAGACACTTCGAATTGATGATGAAAAGTCATTGCACTGTTGCATGATAGTGGTATCAATGTCACGATTTCCACGTGCAATCATCACGGTGATCCGCAATTATAATTGTTTATTATAATAATGATTATTTGAATTATAATTGTCGGTTCGTGTAGCGCCGATGTGATCGGACGCTATCATTATGTATTATATATTAACCATTATTGTGAGTGGCAAATGAAGTGTGCCACATTAAAGTGGCGAGTTAAAAAAGACCAGCACTGTTATTACCCACTGCTGAACACGGGAACCCTCATTCACATTGTGTTCTGCATGAGAGAGGTAGGGCCTGAAACGCCTGTAGTCCACGACATCTACGGAAAGAGATGGGGTGACGCTAAAGCCGACTGACACCACACAGATATTTTTCGTATATTTTAAAAAGTCTCTAAACATACAACGACATTTATTTTATATGTATAGACGTTGAGTTTTTTTTTTAATTTCGCGTTTTCTACTCATTTTATATTGCAAATCGAGTCTGAACGCGTGAAATTAAAGGTTTATGTTTATCTTTTATTTCTACTCGACGTTTCGGCGCAGGATAAACCAGCTTTATGTCACTGTAGAGTTGACTGTAGAGGCTGGTAGTCCGGGATGCGAGCAGTTTTATCAAGTACCCACATTTGATCTTCACATTCAGAAAGACTGCGACACTACACTAACAGTGTCCACGGTCGTATTCGATGGTAAATAGCAAAGTTTAAATTTTTTAGACGTCGAATTGCTTTTGAATCTTTTGAAAAGTTTGTAACTAACTACTAAACCGATTTGACTTATCTTCGAATTTAACCGAGATTTGGATTTAACGTATTTTTCTGCCAAATATTTCAGTCAGTTGAGAAATGTACCGTGCAGTTTATTCACAAATTTCGAAACCTATATAAACTTCGAAACTGATTTATGTTGCACGTTTGTGGATTGTGCTCAGTGCTGCCAACTTAGCGCTTTCGGCGCTAGATCTAACGCTTTTTTTATTCGGTTAGCGCCCAACAAACTTATTAGACGCCTAGCGTACGTTCTAGCACTTTTTTTTTAAATAATGTTCCTTTTCATTGAAATGAGGGAGTTCTATCTACGTGTAACGAAATGTAATTGTATAAATTAAATACAGACTGGCTCTAAAGGACAAAAACCAAAGCCGTCAAACCAATCTAGAAAACCTTAACCCTCTGACACGTCCGTCAAATACTTAATATAGGTACTTTATTTTCATATCAGCACTGATAATTTTTAATAAAAAAATGATAATATGATTTTCTTAATTTAATGTTTTAATTTTTTCTTTGATTCGGTGCGTTATTCCGAAAAACATGACAATCTGACTGTAGACGTGTCCCAAAGGTCCCTGGTACTGAATCACACACTTTCACTTTGCTTGAATTCGTTTATTGGAAATACTTGGTGGATACATAAAAATTGGCCATGCATTGACATGACCAAACTACAGCCAATCTTAACAGCGCGATGTACAAGGCGATCAGCGCCATCTATTGGTCTTATACACTGACTTTTTTTATCGCTTACTAAGCGTGTTTAGAGAGATTGTGCCGTGTGGTACGTCGGCCGACTATAAAATACCACCAGCTCATTTCTTACGGTGTATGTCGTAAAGGGCGATTAAGGTACAACTAGGTAGCTACCACAAACCTCGAGGAACTACATTACGTCTAAAAGAGTGGACTCTCCAACCCGTTTGGAAAGCGTGGCGTTGGACATACATCCCTCATGCGCAAGACAGGTGTGCACGAGGTAGTCCATGTCCAGCTGAGGACACTGACAGGGCTGGTTGCATTGCATTCGTGGAATGATGTACCTACTGTAATTACGCTTCGATGAAACATTAAACTTTTCGATGCGTCGTTGTTTATTTACTAAAGACAGTAAACCGCTTGTTGTTCATTGTAAAACTTTTTGTTTTCTATAACTCGCCGTGGTCTCCGTGTTTTTATTGTCAGTTTACAGCCGCGATTATGTTCTTGTTTGTAAAAGACAACCGTCTCGTCAGATTTGTCCCTGCCAGTCGGCATTACTTCTCTCAATGTTGTAAAAATCTAAGCAGCGCCGGCCGTGTAAACAAGTAATCAGGATCGCTGCAGTATATATAATTTTTTTAGTCGTAACTCAGAAATTGTGAGGGGATTTATTTAATATTTGCTTTTATTCTACTTAACTGTTTCGTGAAAACAGGATGAGAGTTCAAAGTGGCGGTCTTCTACACGTTTTATACGCGAACCCAAAAGTTGTGAGACGAACTGCTTGCCATATGGGGCTCTTTTAGGGGCTGTAAATAGAGAAGGCAGCGCTCCCGCATTCTCCGCATGGTCCATGGACGGCGGTGACCACTTACATACCATCACACGAGCCGACCGCCCGTCTGCCACCTCTAATATAAACAACCTCCACAACTATTTTAATAATTATTGTGATAGGATACTTACTCTGCTGATTAAGCGATCCGAAATAGGACTTAATCTCCAACATCAAAAGGCATATAATCGTTTTCCAAAATCGTTCGTTGTGCGAAAATGATGTGAATACAAAATTTATGCCAATCGTTTGTTAACGTCTTCAGTTAAAACTATATCAAACCTACTTATACATTGCGATCATGATTTTGATTAAATAGTGAATAATAATTGACATCACTGTTATTATTTTATGCATGAAGTGAATCTGCGGTTTCTGTTTTCGGTGACACAGTTGAAACACCCTGTATATATCATATCTACCTATAATAAATAAAACTGAAATTTGAAATATTATATTAAATGAAGAGACGCGGAATTGATAGGGCGAAGGTGCAAATATTTGGGAGAGCGTAATAAAATCATATCAGATACCTGCCGACGCGACGCGACGTGCCGAGTGCTGTGTGAACTTTATTAAGGAGTACTGAGGACACGGTGAAGAGGCGGAGCGATCTTTTATATTCATAGAAATTCATAGAAATTCCGATCTATTTTTATGCATAAAATATGGCATAAAAATAGATCGGAATCTTTAAGAGAAAAGACTTGGACAAATTAAAATAAAATGAAACCCTTTACATACAGAATTCGTCCGAAAGTTTTCAGAGGGCTGAAACCAAGAATTTGAACCAAGAATGAAACCAAATCGTTCATGATTCTTAGCTATTTGACATGAAAGTTTTACGAATCCTTTCATACAAAAAACTCAGTTCAATTTAACATCACTGTGCGGACTGGACAAGTTACTCCTCTCTCACAGAAGAATGTACTGTATTCCCCACTGTATCCTATCTATATCGCCCCAATCCATCTACGTAGGTAGACGTTTCAGTAGTGAGACAATAATATTCCAAAGCCCATTCCCACCCCTCCCTATCCTATCCTTTCACATTTTCCCAATAATTTAATATAGGTACCTAAATCTCCAAAGATAGGCAACTCAACCAGGGCCCTGCCAACGTGCCATTCTGATGTAGTTAATTAATTAATTGATTTCATTTTAACAAACTTCACAGCTAATGTGAAAATACCACTGATAGGCGTAATTATCCGCACGCTCGTTCAGTCTAGTTTTTAAGTATATATATATATTTTCATCATCGTCGTTATTTGGTGGAGCTTTCATTTTTTTTTAAATAACCTCTGCTCCTTGTAGGGAAAAGGCCTACTCTCCTTCATAACCCTCTATCCCATGCGAACTTTTGTCATCCAGCTCCAGATCATCCAGGTCCTTCCGCTGTCTCCTTCGCGGTTTGCCTCTACCTCGACACACATCTTGCGGTATCCACTTTCCACACATTCTGTCCACTTTTCTGGATGCAATCGACAGACGTTTCGTCGAGTCCAGTTCTTCATCTAAGTCGAAAAAAAATCATGTAGATACCTTTTTCTATGTACATACTTTTATTACATCATCAATACACAGTTTGTTTATCTACCAACAGTGTAGGCACTAAGTGAATCGCAACGATTCACCCCCCCCCCCCCCGCGTTTACTTCCCGTCACTTGGGTTTCAATCAAGCGCGAGCGTACACGTGCAAACAAAGTACTCCTATCTCGCTGTATTGTTGATTGCGCCAAACCTGCCCTAATCAAATTTATGTTTGTTCGTCTTGAGGCATACAATACAGTACATGAATACAAACGGTAGTAGATTAATGCACCTTATTATTGTGAGTGCAGCTATTGGCGGATCATATTATTATTTTTCCATAATTTTTCCATAATATGCTATGACATATTATGGTCTCCATTTATGTCCATAGGCCACAGTATCCAGTTACCACCAGGTCAACTGCCACCCTCTTTATATAAAATGCGGCGAAATAACAAATATTTATATCTCGAAAACGGTATTTTCTACTCTACTCTAGATTGTCTACTCTAGTAAGATCTAGGATCATCTTCTCGTCCGCCACCTTTTCCTTTATGGAAGTAAAAACTTTTCAGTTCAAAAACGAACCTTCTCGAGGTATTTTCAAAAGACGTAACTTAACTTAACTTAACTTTAACTTCGTATTAGTTTTAAAAACGTTCAAGTTTTAAACCTTTTCAATTTTATTGTTTTATATTTTAAGACAATGTAGACGATCTCTTGTTCCAACAGGGTAGGTATTCTCGGCGCCGTGAAGTGACGCTAGTTTGAGCGTAGAACGCATTTCAAGGCTTTGTAAATATACTACCATCAGCTCTATGTTAGTGTGATGTCTTGAGGTAACCACCTTCCCACCCTGCTTCCCCCCCTCTCGCCCCGCGTTACGAAGCTGGAAATTACTCCATTTGCACTTCAATCCAGGTTCTTTGCCTGCGGGCCATTTTTCCGACAACAATAAAGCCGCCTTGTTACAGCAACGTGTACGCGAGAGTTATTTGATTGAATTCTCAGTGGCAGATGTCAAAACATTGAAAGCAGATGTAAATAAATTTGTAATTAGCATCCTTGTACTTACAATGTTAATGTACAGGAGCTGTGAAACGGATTTCTCGGTATAACGTCGGTTCTGTATAACATCGATTTTTCTGTTTTCGGTATGAGCGCTCGCTAGTTAGGAAGTTATTTTATTTTTTATTTTTATTTGTGCAGAGGACGCGTCTTCTGCACAAGGAATGTGAGCTTATGTGGTGTTTCTCATGTTGAATTCATTATTGTAAAACAAATAAATATGATAGTGAATACACATATACCTAAGTATATACAGATATATCACTTTCATTCATTTAGTTTTTCTTGCACATAAATGCACACACACACATATACACACATTCATGCACACATACACATATAAACATGTAAAGAAAAATCTATTTCTTTAATTTGAGTTTGCCGCGCATTCCGGGCGCGGTCGATATACAAGGTTATCGATCTTGTATATCGATGTTCTATGTAATCTGTGGTATATCACCGTAGGTAGTCTATGGTCACTTGAGGATGGCGTGATTGAATATAGAACTCGAGTGCCAATACAGTTTTTAAAGTTTTTATTATTGTGAATTTGTGTGGTTTGTGATAGGGATTGACATTGAAGAATAGACTTTAATGTCATTTCTGTTGTTACAGGTAGGATTTTTATTATAGAATAGAATACTATGCTAAACCTTATGTAATGTACCTACTATTGTAAATAGTTAGATGTGAAAAAATAATAAACGTATCTATTGTTACAGAAACTCAATCACACTGTTACAGTGCATCACCGAAGGGAATAGGATAGAGATTGGAACATTTCAGTCTTCAGTAAGTGCAGGCTTGATAAATCAGGCGTAAGTGGGATTGCAGAATGCACACACATTACCAAAAATGAATAAATAAGTTATTATAACGTTCATATTTGTTGGTGTAATGAATGGTCTGTGCTACGACCATTGCATTAACAATATAAGTAAACTAATTAGGTTATTATACTAAATAAATCAATTGCAACGTTAAAAGAATGACATATAATAATTAAAAACATTTTACGTCCATACACACACAAACACACTTGTATCAGCTTTTAATGTCCTAATGCGGGCCTAATGCGGATTGGTGGACACACAAACTTCCACCTATCTTCACGGTTCCTTCCAATGTATTACACTCACCGTCGAGATAGTGACAAGTTTTCAAAATATCCGCGCTTAAATGGAAACTCAGTGATAGGTACTTACGGACGGAGGATTTGCACTCCCGATCTCACGAATGTGAGTCGAGTATAGATATCTACAGGCTATCGCCGCTCTATCACACAAACAAACATACAACGCACCCCATATTTAATTTTAACTATAGACACAAAGCAATATCGTTCGCCCACTACAAAGCTCCGTAACCCAATCGCTCACACACATGCGACGTCGCCACCACACCTGTTTCCATTAAAATTTCAATTACATTCGCCTTGAGCACTGTTCAGGATTAGTTGGCAAACATTAGTAGCGATATTTATTTATTTATCCCCGCAATATATTTGCTTTACATCGCGGCTCGATTAGATGCGCCTACACTCTCCTGTTAATTCAGACGGTAGCGTCAGTGGTTGTTTTTTTATGCACTGATTAAGGTGGTCAAATTCAAATTATTTAATTTTAATAAATACATTGCCCAAAATGTGGTCTGCCTTAATGGGCGTGCAAAAAAATTTCGTCAAACTTAGGTATGTATTATAGGAATGTCAGATATTAATTATAATATCTCATATTATCAAGATAATTACACATAAAATGTCATGATGAATTCACATTATTATTAAATACATCATTGATTGTATAAAATAATTATTTTTCTTGTAAATGTTTTATTCTAGAAGGACTTTTACTTCCTCTTTGTTTATGAGCTACTTTTGTATTGAATGTTACTTGAATTTGCTGTAAATAATTGTCTAATATGTAGTACACAAGCGGACTCTCATTTGAATACACGACGGTATAAGTACATTATAGATAGATAGGACACTTCATGTTTGGAAAAAATGTAAATACAAATAAGTTATACCTACTCGCACAAATAAATTATAACTTTTGACATATTTATAAAAAAGGACACTGCGAAAAGGCAAGTAGGATAGTAGGCAAGTAAGAGCGTAAATAAGCAAGAGTTCGTTAATTGACTACACGAAGAAAAATAATTACATTTATGGCAAGTTACTCAAGCTTACCTACTTTATAATTTAAGCTATGAATAATAAGTTTCAACGCAGAGGAATACCACTTGGTGCCACGCGTCAAACTTCTTAATAGAGAGCTGTTCAAAGAGGTTATTTTATGTTCCAGTCATGATAATTCCCATACACCTTTAGTGTGACTCCACTGCCAAAAGCTTTGACTAATGGCCGCCTCATACGATCAATCAAAACAGTTAAAAAACTGATCGTGTGAAGTGTGAAAACTGACACTTTTTCTTACTAGAAAGGTCAGTTATTAACTGTCAGTCTAAATTTTTCTGTCAACGCCGAACAGTTTTAACTGATCGCATGTGGCGACCGTAAGTTTAGACCAATATTAGCAAATAGATAATTGTTGCGTATATGATTACAGATAAGAATAATACGTGCCTGATGTGACTTACTATACATGAAAGCCATATTTCCGAGTCATTTTCGCTGACGTCTTACGGACTCTTAAATACACCCTTCGCAAAACTATTTACCTAACTTAATAACAGTGATACTTTGCAAACAGCGCGGTAGTACACATCAAACATATCGCATGACACGCCTCGCGACTCACCGGCGCGCGGCGGCGCCGTGAAAACGTGTACTTAAACATACACCCGCCTGCTGCGACCCGAATACGCGTTAAATGACGGGTTATCGTGATGAATGGTGGTCGGAGAATTAACGCTTGTTGAAGCACTTAACATACCATCAGAGTACGTCTCTCCACTACTGAATAAAGGCCTCTCTCAAAGCTCGCCACCACACACGATCTTCTGCTCCTTTCATCCAACCATTACCAGCGAACTAATTCAAGTCGTCGATGTACCTGGCCGGGGCGCGTCCTACACTGCGCTTCCCGGTATATGGCTTCCATTCAGACTCGTTTACCACATCGGTCCTGAGGCAATTACGACCAGCCCATTGCTATTTCAGCATGACGATTGTATGAGCTATGTCCGTGACTTTCTTTCTTTGGCCAATCTCTTCATTTCGTATCTTATACCGCAAAGGAAACTTGGAACACAGCTCTTTCTATACCTCGTTAAGCGACTTGTCCTCTACTGTGCAATCAACCTGTGTTTCCCTTAATATAGTCTTCCTCAAGGACTGTCTCCACAAACGATCTTTCGCCCATCTCATCCAGCCACTACCGGTGACTTTCTTCAAATCGTCAGTCCACGTGTCAAGGTATGTGGTCTCCATTAGATGACTCATCTACTCCATTTGTTATCAGTCTTGCGACAAAAATGACCTAATAACTGATAATTTCAATGGGTAGATGCATCTAATGCAACCAGCGCTTACAGTATTCACTGAATACATGGGCATCTTCATGCACATTGTCTTGTGCATGAGGGATATACTGCCTCAAAAGTCCTGGCTGGTCAAGCGGGTTAGCGAGTACACTCTTATATATATATATAGATAGATATATAGATAAAACCTTTTACAGTGTAAATATTATACCTATTGCAATATCCAATAACAATGTTTAAAAAGAGAATGAATTCTCGGTTTTATTGGGTTTTAGCAATTTCATCCAAAGAACCGTAGTCTGAGGTGACGCAGGCAGTTGTACATCTTAAGTAATAAAATTTAAAAACATGAATATGTTCATACGCTTATATAATAAATACATACGTACACAATATAGATACCTACAATGAATACCCAAGAATACCTAATAATAATCATTTAATTATTTAAGACATTTACATATTTTCCATACGGTAATTGTCACTTATAATGTACTTATAGCTTACAAAAACAGGTATTCAGAAGGACAATGTGTGCTGACATCTGTAGGTACTAGAATAATCTGTTTTACAGCTGTCAGCTGCTTCACTTAGATTACCTATAGGTATAGTGAGTATCATAAGTTTCAGTTTTTTAAAAAAATATTCTTGTGCTAATTATTCTGTATAATATGTACCCACGTCGTGTGTGTTTTATGTAAGTATGTCTATATATTAATGTGCGGATGTGTGGCTTTAGATATCCGATTATAGAAAAAGTTTGAATAGAGTCGATAATGTAAGCGTAATAAGCAATAATGTATAGCAATAATGTAAACTCAATCGAGTGTGAGTTGATATATGGATGTGTGTGTGAATAAGAGTTACAGATGCTAAAAATGTTAAGTACAGGTTGTTAAGAATAATTTAGCGCATTGGTATAATTAAGGATTCGGTGTCATTATAATCATGGTTTAACAGTCAGTTCTTGATTTTATTTTTAGTTTGTTAAACAATGTTAAATAAATTTAACTGTCAACAGAGGTAGTAACCAAGTGAAAGTAATAGATCTAGAATACACTGGGAGCATAAACTGGGAGGTATGTAACCTTCCAACCAACAATTTATGCGGATACCGAAACAAAACTCAGCAGAAGAAAAGGGTTTTATTTAAAATCATGCTAAATAGAGTCGGGGCACCTCCGATGCGGCAAAAACGATGCTCATTGAATAGCGCTCGAAACTTAGTGAAAAAGTGCGCGAGACACAAAACATACGACCTCTGGGCGACTCCCAATTCGACCAACATAATATATCTTTAGTTGCTTTATTTTATTCAAAATCTAACGCTTTACATTTCTAATTGGCTCTTACTGGGCCCGTGTGTTGAAATATCCGCAAGTTTGTTGTGATTGTAATGGGAGGTCTGTTTGACGTTACAGGCTGAAATAGAGTCTGAAAATATCAATTATTATTAATAATTTTAATAATATTTTTTATTTCGAATAGCTATACCCTTGCGGGGTGTTGTAGGTACGTACTTATAACATGCAAGAAATATATAACTTAGTTAATAACAACCTACGGTTAAGCCCTGGAGGTTTTTGTAGTAGGTTCATATCTATATAGGTACTTAGATTAAAATAAAAAAATAATTTTGTATAATTTGATCATGGTTAATAAAATAATAAAAAAAAACTAATTGCCCGATAGAAACTTAAATACCTAGGTACCAAAACAAAAAAGTACCTACCTACGTAATTTTAAATTTGTTTGTCTATCCATTTTCGATGCATTGTGGATACGTACGTACTGAATAGGTAGATACATTGTACATCTGATCCCAAGCAAACCACAGAGGGCGAGAAGGAGTGTGCGACAAAGGAAATATTTTATTCGCCTTCTTATTTTACCTTTACTAATCTTTTATTTGTTTATCTTTAATTACTGTTGATATGGCTCTTGATTTCCTACATAAAATTGAAAAAATAGAGTTCCACTCCTTGTAGTAAGGTACTATAAATTAAACGCAAGCTTTTGTTAAGTATTTATTTCACTAAACGTCACAAGTACCTTCATGACATTATTATACAGGTAAATGATAGATGGCGTTACTAGTATCTAATTTTGATATAAAACTAACAGGTACCTGCCAAGCTGATGATATCTCAGTGAATGGTCAAGTGATGCCTTAAGAGGTTCACAAATCTCGAGCATAATTAAAAATAGTGACAAATCTCAACAAAAACTCTTAGATCTGTGAATAAAATAAATATTGCCTCAGCCGCGAGTCGAGTTGGGAGCAGTACCCACTAGCCCGGGGTCAGCACAAAGAGGTCAACCCTTCAGCGGCGCGTGCCTAAGACGGCACCTCCTTTTCCGTGTCGGGCGCGCGCCGGCCGCAGGGTTAAGTGCGCAAAAAATTTATGTGCCCGCGAAGGTGACACCGTGACTACTGAGGGTTGCTATCGAGCCCGCTTTGCTTCTGACAATTTCATTTTAATACATCCCTCTTTAACCGTGCGTACAAAATGTATGTTCCTACTTATCAAATGTGTTTAGGTAATATTCGGTCCAGACATTTTTAAGTTTAGGTACCTCTGCTGCTACCAAAAAATAATTTAGGTACCTTTTATTTTTTATATAATTTATTTGGACACTGGCATAGCCATTGGTTCACACATGGGAAATAATAAAACCGAATTGTTTTTATCACGTCACTGGTCAGTCCGGTCGAAGTGAGAGTCGCTCAGTAAAGCGATAGTAGGTTAACTGAAGACAGAAGAGGACTCCTTGGACGTGTGCGAAACGCAGTCTCACGCTTTTATTTAATTATCACAAATATTAAGCACTAACACTAGGTACTTACTCGTACTTTAAAGTTTAATAAAGTATCATTAGCTATCAAACCACAAATCTCACAATAGATAGACAAGTTTTACAATAATGAAACAGCAACTTTACTTTTTTTTATAGAAAAAACGCGGCAGACGAGCATCTGATGGTAAGTGGATACTGTCGTCCATAGACAACCGTGATGACATGCCAAGATCAGTCCAGAATGACAATCGTTGGCACGCCCCCGGTTGCGCTGCCTTTGCAGATTAAGGAACGGATTGGGTGAAAGGGTTGGGAAAATGGGGAGGGGTGGGATAGGAATGGGCTCCAGCATATCTCACTCACTATATACATTGTACGAAACACACCGTCATCGGGGAAATACGATAAAGTAGGAAATGCAATACATTTCAAGTATTCTGTGAGAGGGGGGTGTTCTGTGAGCCCAGTCGAGTACGCCCAGCGGCTGTGGGAATGCAGTGTGCACTCTCCCCCTACAAACTTCTCTCGGATACGACTTCTCACTACTACTTCTCGGTTTGCCGCCAAAAAAGACCTTACGAGCACCAAAAAAGACCATAAGACCATAGGTTTATACCTACCTATAGGTAGTCATTTTTACCTAGGTACATATAACTACCTATATGACACTATAGCTCATCGATTTGAGAAATGCTATAACTATATACCTACCTATCTATATATAACTAAGTATATGTACTTACCTACATTATAATAAGTCGAATACCTTATAGGTATACCTAAGTTAAAAACATTATTTTGACAGATTATTTACGATACTTTTGGAACTAAGCACTGAACCGATTTCACTTTTCTAACTCGAGACATCTTTCCTTTATGGCACAACATGAGATTCTTCGAGTGCTCACACGCACACGCCTAGGTAGGCCTGCAACACAAGGGGGTCCTTGTGTTGCAGGTGCCAATGGACGGACAGCGGCAGCCACAGACCCACCAAGGAGGCAGACGGGCCAGCGAACGCCTGTTCCCTTTAAATAAAATTCAATCTTAATCGGAAAGCCCTCTCAAGAAATGCGCCCTGTATTTATTAGTTTGTCTAGAACATTGAGTAGGTATAGGTAACCTATTGGTGTTTTAGAATCAATTGGTGAGCCTAAGTCTAGAAGATGTACCTAGTGATATTTTACCGAAATTCGAAAGTCGTAATTGACCCAAAGTTTATAAATAAGAAGTGTGTGGTGACGTGAATCCGAATAGGCTGGTTTAAACGTGTCTAGGTACCTATTAAATTCATACCTAATTGTTTAACTAAAATTTATATGTACTTAAACCAAACTTTTAATTTATCTCTTTTTAAACACCGACCTACTGGTAGAGAATGTCTTAAGGCAATAAGTCCGCCTCTGTACAGAACCTATAGTGCATAAGAGTAAATAAATGCATAACGTGTGATTTATACAAATTTTTTACTTGGTATTTAGTTAAACAGTTATCAACTTAATGCGTCTGAACCGGTCTTTCTAACCGCCGGCACGTGCTAGCCACGTGTCACGTCAGGTGGGCCACGTGGGCGTGTTAGAGGTAACCCGCCCACCTCGCGCGCGCAGGTGAGGGCGTCACCTGTGTCACCTGCGCGCACCTGACACGCCCACCGCACCGGCGGCGTACCTACGCGACACCTTGCAGTAGAAAGGTTGTATTTAAACAGACCGCAAAAAATACTAAATTGACAGCAAAACATGATCAATGTATATTTTTTTTTAATTTTAAATAAATAATTTTAAATTGCTAAGAATTCTGAGACTCTTAAATATTTCTTTATTGTTAGGTGTACCTAACTGAAATAAATAAGGTACCGTCGAATAATGTATATTTTGCTCGATGTTACACGTAACCTTAACACGTTTAACACGTTAAAATTCATTTTATAAGAAATACCTACTTTAATTTCTTTTGTATTTTGAATAGCCGCGTGTATCGATCGATGCTTTCATTGCGATTTTTTAACAATTAAATATAAGTCCAACCAGGGATCAGCAGGTTAAAACAAATACCTACCCCACTGACCTATTTCTTAAGTTATCTATTAAAAAATTAGAAAAGTATCTTAGTATGAGGTGCACTCTAGTTAATTAGCGAACAAAGAAGAAGCAAACAAGTTTCATAAACAACGTGGAGCCTCACAAGACAAATCACCTTAGATATATGTATCTGTGTGGCAATTACCTTAATGGCGGGAAGACACACGCTATCAAGTTCCACGCATTTTATACACATTTTATGTAAATAATCTAAAATTGTTTATAACACTCTTTGGGGCGAGTAGTACCTATCTACTTATAATATGCCCTGAATTGTCAGATCCGGCTTTTGAATATCACCACTCCCTATTTTCCCCATGGGTGTTCTAAAAGGCGACTAAGAGATAACCCTACCGAAAGCCCTGAAGAAATAGGAAATAAACCACCCCTAAAAAAGTGGACTCACCATCTAGCTTGACCAGCGCGGCGTCGTAACGCCTCACATCCCTCATGCACAAGACGATGCGCTTGCGGAGGCCAATATCGAGCAGTGGATGATGATAGCTCTTGACAGACAATACTTTATCTACTTTAGTCTAGTTTTTATAAATTTAGTTTCTTACTTTAGTGTGCGTGATTTTTAATATAATGTGCGTGACATCATCTATTAATTGACAGGACTTCGCGCCTCTCAGAATAGTTGAAAACGTGTTCCATTTGGCAGTTGGCTCTGACTCTTTCTCGCTTGTGATGTAAGTAGGTACCTATAGTTTTAATTCGCATTCGCAGGCTATATGAATCTGTTAAAAAATTACATCTACAGCAACGGTAGACGATCGCCATTAAGCTGAACGTTATTACCGTCGGAGTGTAGCCACCTCGATGCAAAGCTACATTTAATTACAATCAGCAACCATCTGGCGGATCCGAGCCCACCTCAACCCTTCCCTGCAAAAATTATATAATAATAAAAGACTAATTACTCGAGAAATTCCACCAATAAAGGCAAGACGGCGTTCCGCTTGAAAAATAATAAAATTAATTAATTAAAAACAAGAACGGTGGCGCGGCCCTATTCTATAATCTCACTAGAAAGTTAAATGTCATCTCTCTCTTACTGGAAGGTTGCAGGTGAGCGCGACAAGGACGGCGAATGATTCACATTTGACGCGGGTCTAGAACAGTGGTTCTCAACAGGTGGTACGCGCACCACCAGTGGTCCCTCCTGACTGTAGGAGTGGTCCGCGAAGTTGTAATGGCTTCTTTATACAAGGACAGTTTCTCGAACGCTAGTTTCTCAGACGTCGGTCAAAAGCTAGTATAAACAAATGTTAGCATCGCCTGATCACTACTATCCCTGTTATCATCGAGTGTTTATCATCATATGAACAGTTGTAGGCGATAATTGTATGTAGGTTGGTCGCATACGAGAATACTATACTTACAATATTCTCGCCCGAACCGTTCGAGAAACTCTCCTTGTATAAACGAGTCTTAATAATAAACTCTTAATAATATGTCATTTAACCAAAAATATAGGTATGTGTACCGGTCGATACTATAAATCAAATACATAACTGCTAAACAATCTTTTTTTATTCGAATTATCATCTTTTTATCAATAGTAACAGTAAACGCAACGAAACCATAGCGAGTTCTATAAACACAAATGGACAACGCCATCTGTGTACAATTTTACGTACCTACTTACTTCTAAAACTTCAAACCTTCTTATTTATTGATAGTAAGTTTTATTTCTTTCTCACCAAATCATATTCATTCATTCAATCAATGGTCCATGATGAAAAAAGAAAGGGTTCAATTGGCCCCTCATCTCTAAAAAGTTAAGAACCACTGGTCCAGAATAAGGAGGCGGTATATCGCGAGCGGACGACAATCGAGGCCTCTCAATAAATATTTGCAAAAGATTTTCGTCCTCCTTTCGATATAATCAGTTGAAAACGAGAAAAGTTTTTCAATTTTCAGTGAATACAAATCCCGGTTTAGAACTGTCAGAGATTAGTTTATATTTAATTAAATAATTTGTAATAATAATAATTTTAAGCCCTGGATTCGAATACGTGCAATACGTACCTACCCGAGTTAGATAAATACCAATGAGGTCCAAAAGTTTCTGGCCTGACATATTTTAAAATGTCTACAAAAAAAATACGTGATTGTAATTGTCATTTATCCTGCTAATTTGTGTATAATTTTTAGAGTTCAACCTAAAAATTATTCAATGGAGTGGCTTCGTTCTGGTGAAGCACCGCCTAGAAAGGCAAAGGTGATTCAGTCCACCAAAAAAAATATAACTTCGATATTCAAAGAATATTGCTTATAGCATAGAGGGCGCCATAGAGACATATGGGAGACAGAGATATGCCGCGCGTTTCGGTTATGTGTCACCGTGGATCACTTCGACACTAAACTGTTTATCGATGAACTGCGGAAAAGGAGAATATGAGATTCAGTTTACGGAATAATTATAATAAAATTGGCAAAAATTGTTTTTGACAATAGTTGGTGGAGTTACTTAGAGATGGAGAAGATTAATGGAAAGAAAGCCCCTAGAGAGGCAAAGATATTCTGGGATTGTCAACGAATATTGCTTATAGACATAAAAGAACGCAATACTGCAGTGACTGGAAGCTATTATGCTAACCATATAGCGTAATTACGAGAAGCAATCAAGCAGAAACGTCGTGGAAAACTAAGCCAAGGTGTGCTGCGGCTTCTCCTTGACAATGCACCCGTCCACGCCTCCACAATTACGAAAGCTGCTGTTTTAAAGTGTGGCATCATGGAAATTCGCCACCCACGCTATAGTCCTGACTTGGCTCCCAGTGATTACTATTTGTTCTTAAAACTCGAGACGGACTTAATGGGTTGAAGGATTACCACTGATGTTGAAGTGACCGCTGCGGTTTTCGCCTATTTTGAAGACAAAACTTCTGACTATTTTTATACTGGGATTTTTCCACCGCGACTATGCCTTATACCTATATACCATACCTACATGCATAGACGCTCATAAACATACATAACAAATACATATATACAGTCAGCAACATGCTAATGTACCCAAAACCATTCAACATTTGTCCTTATTAGAAGCGCAATAAAAGGTACTTACCTACTCAAGGGCATAGATTGATCTGTTGCTGACACTGTACATAAAATAGGTACCTTAGGTACCTATTTTATGTTACATAAAATAGGTACCTAAGGTACCCTACCTATACATCAATGCGTAGGAAGTGCATAAATTAAGGTAAGCAAATCGGAGACGATAAATACATCATTTGTCACTCTTGGAGGGGGAGAGTGCACGCTGCAATCCAACAGCCGCTGGGCGTACTCGACTGGCCTCGTTACCCCTCTCTCACAGAAGACTACCTTGAAATGTACTGCATTTCCCACTTTATCTTATTTCCCTAATGTACGTACCTACGTGTTTCGGTAGTGAGTGAGATGTGCCAGAGCCCATTCCCATCCTATTCCTCCCCATTTTCCCAACCCTTTCTCCAAATCCATTCCTATGCGCTGCCTACCTTTGGAGATCCAAACGTGGGCAGCGCCTCCGGGGGCGTGCTAACGTTTGTCATTTTGGACTAATGTTGGCATGTATTGCAGATGTCTATGGGCGACAGTATCCACTTACCACCCGGTGGACTGTATGCTCGTTTGTCACCTTCTTTCTATAAAAAATAATAATAATAATCGTTTTGTTCAAGATCCAATTAAGATCTTTAAGATTCCAGACTAAGTAGATATAATATGTTTTGCTGTACAATGTAACAAGCCAAGAATAGTTTTACCACGAAAAATATTTTACAACACTGAATTATAAACGAAAAATTTACAAAATTAGGCTATTTAATTAAATAAGATTTGTTTAAAAGGACTCTCACAGCTTTATTAAAAAGAATCACACGGGGTGTAGCCGAAGAAATCGTTTGCGGGGCGACGAGGCGAGGTAATCCCGAATTGTAAATTCAATAAAATCTTTAACAATAACCGGCTTAAGGCAGTTTATACAACATTAGCATTCACAAGCGGCGGGTTATAAAGAATTAGTTAGCCTCAAACGGAAGGGAATCGTAGAAATTTTAACTACAGGACGATGTAGAGTGAATATAGGTTTTTTTTTTATTGAAAGACGATGGTAGACGAGCGACCAGTCGACCTGGTAAGTGGATACTGTTGCTCCTGGATATCCACGATACATGCTAACATCAGTCAATGATAACAACATTTGATACGCTGCAGAATATGTCGTCTACTATTGAACTGGAGTCCATAAACATCCGCGATGAAGTCCAAAAATGACAAACGTCGACACATCCTCAGATTCGCTGCCTACCTTTGGAGAATGTGGAATGGATTTGGAGAAAGGGTTGGTAAAGCGAGGAGATATTGGATAGGGTGGGATGGGAATGGGTTCTGACATACAAATAGGAATAGGATAAAGTAGGAAATGCAGTACATTTCAATATAGGGTAAGTCAGGGAGAGATGCCTATAGTTTTAAAAAAACATCATATTTAATTATACATTTATGACACAGAAGAAAAAAACGCCATTTTACTTAAATTAAACTTTATTAATCTGTCTTACATAAAATTAACAAATATTAAACGCATATTTTAGGATATAACACAGCTAGAAAAAAATATAGAAAATGGGCATCTCTCCCAGGCCTATGGGTGAGTTGCCTATAGATACCAGGGATAGATGCCCATGCGTACTTAAAACAAAATCAGTCGTCACACATCAAGCATTTCGCTGGATCGTCACTACAATCCTCATGGAACCATTGTTGACACTGAATGCACTGTATCCAGTCGCATTTCTTTTTAGTGGCATGATAATATTCTCCACAAACATTGCACATGTCCCAGAGAATTTCGTGTTCTATGTCTACGTCCGAAGAACTATCGTGAAGCGAAATATGAGACTCTTCATCGCAGGAATCGTTCGATTCCTGTTTTCGGTTACTTGTAGTTTGTTCTATTTTAATTCTCTTTCTATAATTTCTATTCGATAATGATCTTTTCATTGGTTCTTTCATCTTTGATTCTGTTGTTGTTGGTTCTTTTTTACTTCGTGTTTTAAACTGTTTTATATTAGTCTTGTTCCTGATTTTTTCTAAGTTTTCCGGAGACGTCAAAACCTCAGCATGCTGTTTTCTCTTTGATACAACCTGAAGACCATACGAAGGAACAGGATGAACTTTATTCAAGATCTTTGACGGCGTTTCTTCTTTACCAGATTGGATTTCCGATAGGTTGTGGGATTTTAAAGGAGTAGATGGGTTGGCTACAGGCGCCAAATTTTCCTTATTCACCCCGCTAGTTGAGGGAACTATGTTTCTGACAGAGGTATTATTATTTGAGGGATCATCTGCTTGGCCTTCAGAAGAAATGTCGGATATAAACGCGTACTCAGGAATTGCGTTTCTGTTGGGTGGAAATATTCCAGAAGCACGAAATCCTGATGCACCATTATTTTGGTTTGCTGATTTTCCCCACGCTTTGCCTAACAAATCTCCAAACTGCAGTCGTCCTAATTTTCTGCTGTGGTTATTTCGAATCCATACGTTGGTTTCATTATTAAAATAAGATTTTAAGGACTTAAAAAATGCCCTATCTAAGGGTTGTAAATAATGAGTAGTGTGACTAGGAAAACAGAGTAGAATGATCTCATTGGTCTCGCAAAATTCCAACATCTCTATGGAAGTGCAGTGTGAAGTATGTCCGTCCAATAACAGAATCACTGCCCCGGGAGGTTTTCTAGGAAAAAAATGTTCTTTCAACCATTTGTAGAAAAGATCAGTCTTGACATAACTTGATTTCTCATTCATGTAAACTTCACTACCCGGAGGCATTCCATCAGCAAACTCGGGCTTTCTGTTTTTTCCTTTAAAAATTGCAACAGGTGGAATAAAATTGTCTTCTGCGCTGCAACAGCAAATCAAAGAAATATTTTCTCCTTTTTCAGCAGAAGTTAACTGTGGAATTGTCTTAGAACCCCGCATTGCGACAACGTGTGAGGGTTTATTATTTAAATGGAGACCCGTTTCATATATATTAAAAACTTTGTTTGGATTATTAATGAAGTCGTTGTCCTGAAATAGTGTCTCCAATAAATCAAAAAAACCATCAACTTCTTGTTTCGTCATTCCTTTAGCTCTTTGTAGAGATACTCCTTCTGATTTTCTTAAAGATATTTCCGGATTTCTTCTCATAAAAGATTTAACCCAATCGTAACCTGCTTTACCAGAGTCCTTATTAAAATTATGTTTAAGATTCATACTCTCAGCTAAATTAAAGGCCATTACGCGTAAATCATTAATGGATGGTGCAAATCCACGACTTTGCAATTTCTCAATATGTTTGACAATCTTTTTTTCATTGTCTCCAAACAGAGAATCGGGTCTAAGACGTCCTTTTTTAGTATTGCCCGAGGAAAACCGTCGGCGAAGGGTCCTGTACGGAATATTGAATTCTTTACTGGCTTGGTTAAAATTTAATGTTCTGTTTTTTACAAGGGTGATTGCTTTTTGTAAGTCAGCTTCACTCCATGTAGCTCTATTAGAGCCCGATGGCTTCCTTGTGTACTTAATCGGCATCTGAATATAATAAAAGCAACAATTATTTATTGGGCATCTCACCCTGAAAAATCATTGGGCGTCTCTCCCGATTGTCAGGAAGAGATGCCTAATGTTCCTAAACACAGAACAAAACTTAAAACAATAAAAAATGGCCTCGAGTCAACAAAACGAAACCATATTGTAGGTTATAAAACAATGTTATTATCATTTGCATGAAATTGAAGAAAAAAAACTAGAACAAAACGTCTCTGAAATAGTTTTCTGACATTTTATATAACTGTACTTACCGTATTTTACGAATAAACACCAAAATAATATATTTAAAATAATCTAATCCCTTGTAGAAACTTGCGCTATGACATGTGACTTTCAACTGACGCAATTAGGATGCGTTCCGGTTCACACAATTCTTTTATTTCTTTTTTGTAATTCAGTAGGCATCTATCCCTTATGGGCATCTCTCCCGGATTTACCCTAATGTTCTGTTAGAAAGGGGAAACGTGGCCGGTCGAGTGCGCCCAGCGGCTGTGGGATTGCGCCGTGCACCTTCCTCCTCGATAAACATAGACATAGAGACCGGGGTAGAGATATACATAGAGATAGAAAGAGATATAGACATGACTTTATTGCGAAATAACAACACACACTAAAAGACTTTTTTTTAAATGGGAATTATGATTTTTTATTTTATATTTTTGAATTTTTTTTTAATTTCTCTAGAAAATATAGAACCCAAAGCAGTAGTTTTTGAAATTTTTGTAGTAATTATTGTACTTATTCATTTATTTTGGAGCATAAAACAATAATTATGTGACAAATAAGTACTTAAAAATAACTGATTTAGACGTTATAATTGTTGTACAATTTACACCAAATGATCACATTTGAGAGTTAAGATATTGATCGGATTGATTTAAGATTTCATTCGGAAAAGGTTTAGCATAGATAGGGAGTGTAACAGGATAGTGTTTTCCGCATCCCATTACACTCCCTGTTCATCTTGGGTGGACAGATGGGGTGTAAAAGGTGTAGTGGAATGGTACCCGTTCTCTTACGTATTACATTCACTGTGCATCAGTTGGAATGGGATGGGAAGGATAGGGAATAGAGAGTGTAATGGAATGATGGGCTGGAAACTGGGGTCTAGTAAACCTTACTACCGAAACACATACCGTAGTTACCTAATACATTTTAAGGAATACTCAAATATACTTAAACTTGGCACTAAATGAGATGCCTCTGAATTGATGAACTCGGGTTGAGAAGTTTATCCAATTGATTGAAAGTGCTTTGAAGTAGGTATGCTAATTAAATAGGTCGATTTGTAGAACCGGATATCCGTCTTCTGATAGCAATCTGACTGTAAAATGTTTACAAGTCATGGTACTTACCTATAGTTATCAGACTGTGGATATTTTTTAGTTTGTTAAGAAAAACGTAATTTTCAGAAATTTTGAAAATTATCCAAAAATGAAAATGTAATGTTCGGTCTTAAAATAGCATCACCCCATCTCTTACCCTGGATGTCATGAAACGTGGTGAAACTGGATGTCGTGATGATAACAAAGCCGCTATTTCATTCCATAATTCGGAAAATGTTATTCACTAATTTTAGAATATGTGTACCTACTAACCTAATATTTTGTCCCTTATCTAGTTCATTTTTTAAAATACATCAACATTTAAATACATTTAATATATTAAAATACATCGACATCATCTCGTATAGGTACCAACTGACATTTATTCAGAACCAAGGATGGAACGTGTTCTTCAGTTGTTAGAGTCATCTATAATTAGTAATTTGTCTCAACAAAAATGAATTTCTACGTTTTTGTTGTTTTTCTTTATAGAATACATAGCAGTTGAGCGGGCTGGCCACATGATGGAAAGTGGCAACCCCGGCCCATCGACACGTACCTACAACACCAAGAGGCTTGCGAGTGCGCTTGCAGCCGACCTTGCAGAACACTGTTCACAGCTCTGGTATCTTTGTCATTGCAGTAGGTATACATGATTTTAATAAAAACAAATTCGTGAACAATTTTAAAGCCGCGATATTTACTTTACGCAATAAAAAGACAATTTTGGACAAAGCGGACGAAACATAATTGATTAAAACTTAATCTATTCAAGTACAACAATGACAGACATATTAAATCCTTTGAACTAAGTATTAAGGGTTGTTAACACAAAATTCTCATCTTCAATTAAAAACAAAAACCGTTTAACAATCCCTCTGAAGACATACAAAAACTTTGAGCAAGATCAATAATCGGGAATAGAATGAGCAACCTGCCTGTAAGGGCAATTAACGGACTTATCTGCAAAATAACGCGATCAAAGAGGACGGAGGGGAGTAGGGGCGAGGGGGGGGGGGGCAGTTGGGAAGAACTTGTAGTTGGAGTCGGCCGAGAAAGAGAAATCAATCTTTGAACCGAACCTGTCGGCCCGAGGGCCCCTTTACACCTTAAGACTCGATTTTTATAGTTGACTAGTTGTTGTCTGCAGTTCTGCTCGCGTGGATTTAATCGCCGTTTAATTGTCGCGTGATAGGTAAGTATTTAATTTATTTACTTTTTTTTTTTATATAAATAGCGACACACTCAATGGGTCACTAATGCCTCTATGCCCACACTGGGATTCTGTGTCGTGGGTTCAGAGACCCTCATAAAGATAAACACACACCCAGACACGAACAAAAGAAAGGAAATAATGATTGATCGGGTATCGCACCTTTTGCGAACACAGCAGGTATGGTCACTACCAACTGCGCCAATTTATATTTGTAATACATCACATCCCTTCTTAGAATAGAAAACTTTGCCGATTTAAGAAAATCTATATTTTTTTTAAATTGATGTAATGTAGCGTTGGACGCCCTTCAACCCGGTAGACTAGGTAACTAGGTAGGTAGGTAAGGTAGGTAGATAGGTAACAACTTGAAGAAAGTCGCCGGTAGTGACTGGATGAAAAGATCAAAAGACCGTGTGTGGTGGCACTCCACAGGAGAGGACTACATCCACTAGTGGAGAGACACGGGCTGATTTTATGGTAGATATGTTTTTTTTTAAGATTTGTCTCAGTATCTGAGAAACTATAACCGAAGGGAACTCAAGAAGTGAAGGTTGAGTTTTTGTTTGATTAATGTGAAAAATATGTATTGTGGGTTTTGTGGTTTAATAGTGATAATTTATTAAACTTCAAAATGCCTCAGTCCACCGTTTCTCAATCTTTTTAATGTTGCGACCTAACGATTCCTTTACTAATAATTAGATCCTCATTAGGTATTTTTACCATTTAACACTCGATTATAAATTATTATCTAATTAATTACTAAAAAGTTTTTGTACTTCATAAGTACCTACTTAATTTTTCTTGATCCACTGCGACACCCAGTATACGTGATGGCGACCAACTCTGTCCTCAGTAAACCTACTATCAATTTACTGAGTAGTTTAAATTATTTTCATATTGACAAGATGTGGTTTAAATTATTTTGACTTGAAAACTTGACACTGGCACATTGTGTTAATTGTACCATTGCCATATACTTATTTATGAAATAAAAGACCTAGAACCGACAATAAGATATTGTCATTCACGTTATCTCAGTTAATATCATAAATATCTGCAGTACGGTGTAAAGAGCACAAAAGCGATTGCCTCGGGCAGGACTAATTTAAATATCAAAACTAATTTGTAGAGAGTGGCGCAGTTTGATTGTGGGTCGAATTAGGTGAGGCTTTCCGTTCGCGGACGGTGGCGCGGGGTGAAAAATTGTAATGAGTCGCACTCGGAAAGGGTTGTCGATGACAGATTGTAGCTACGTACAGAGTAGACAATAGACAATAGACAACACTTTATTCCGGACAATACAACACAGTAATTTGTTATATAAAAAATAGAGAGAAAACAAAATGGAAATAGACACAATAAGTGTCACAGTACACTAGTAGATACGTATCAATCATGCCGATGTGCATTGCGATGTCGGAAATGGATTCCAACACAGCATAAGCTGCAGTGAACCACAGCGCTGGTTTTCAGTGGAGCCATCACGTCGCCACGGACGTCGGACAGCAATAACAGAAGCCGGTGATAAACAAACAAATAACACGCCTTTTGTGCCTATGTAATTTCTTTTGTAACTATTTATATCATTTGTGTGTATAATAAAATATATACATATACCATAATAGAATCGTAACGTGTCTGTACTGTAAATGAAGTATTTTTTTTTTAAATCATTCTACGAACGATACAAAGGCCAAAGCAGCCATATTTAGATTTTTTGTCTGTCTATCAGTTTGTCTGACCGCGCATCGCGGATTTTAATGAAACTACTGCAAAAAAATTTAATGAACTTTGGCATTGTTTTGTTAACATTTAGGCTTCTTTTTATCCAGATCCTTTATAGAGTTTCCTCGGGAATCACTCTAAGGTTCACGTGAACGATGTCGCTGACACCGCTAGTAAATAAATATATAAACATATGCTAGTTTGTTGTTCGGCAGACATATACCTATAGTTACACGCATCTGTCTCTGTGTCTACTAGATAACCATTATCGTTGATAGAAATTGCCTGCCAATGCAGTTCTTACACTACACTCACAGACTACACAGATACACCGTCCCCGCCGGCGGAGACGTGGACGTCCCCCTCGCTACACCGTCAACGCACACCGGCCCTCAGCCAACACTTTTACCAGGTATCGGCAGGTGCCTGGGCGCTTCTCACCGACTCGCGATCCCGCGGTATCCCCCCAATGCAACGCCCTAAGCCGAGGTCCGTTCCTTCCGTCGGTTTACCGGCGGGGCAGCCCTTAGGCTCGTTGCAACACACATTTTGTTCCTGGCTGAGAGCCGTCTGCGCTCGCCCTAAATTAAACAAGTCCGGTGACTCTTGAAAGGCCACTAGGGCCACAAGAATTTAGCCATTCCGAAAGAAGAGGAGGATTATTACGTATTATTATGAAAGGTATACCTAATATAATTTATAATATCAGTCCTCGAATGGTGGCCACGTACCGGGAGGTGGAACGTAGGACGTCCACGTGGACACGCGACTTGAAGAAGTTTGGCAGTGCTGGTTGCATGAGAAGAACCGAAGATCAGGTTGTAGTGGCCAGCCTTGGGATAGACACATATACATCTAGTTGTAGAGAAACATTATGTACATTGATGTTATGATATTTTATTTACTTATATGAAGCTTACTGACTATTGTACACTTCTACTGAAAGCTAAACACACACACACATTTATGCCCACACACGCGCGCATGCCAGCACGCACACATCCTGACATGCACGCGCACGCATACATTATTAAATTTAGATAATTTTAAAGTCCATGCTTGAATGTTTGATAAATGCATTATTACTGAAGTAATTCTCCGCACATGTCCATATTGAATTAGAATTAGAATATTATATTAGATAGAAGAAATAAATCCTCTATTGCCAGTAAGATTGAAAACATACTGTATTTTGAAAACAGTTGTCTAAATATTTATAAGTGCTGTGTGACTTTGTTTATATTAAAAATAAATATTAGTTTAAAGCTGTACCTGGTTGTAAATGCAATAACAGCTCAAATAGATCTATGAGGTGGGTTAATTGCTTGGTATTTATTCAAATGCATAATTCACATCGTTATATTTATATCAAACAAAAAATTTAAAAAAAAATACCACAGGAAGATGGCGTATTTAAATCCCATTCGAAATGAAACGTTCAACAATCGGAAGGGTTGTGCGGAATTCCCCCGCTTTAATTACTAAAAATCGCGCGACATTTCATCCGACCTGTCAAACTTCCCGAGACGCGGCCATTACACAAATGGCAGCCGAAAGCCTCCGTCTCCAGTTAATTTGTTTTCCTCCAAATGACCGGCGTTTAATGAGAATTAAGGTGTTTATGGAACAGCGCCCGATAATAGAGAGAAAGTTGATTTCATTTCGAGAAATTAATGAAGGCTTCCTTAATTGTTGGAAGTGTTTGGATTTATAGAGTTTCGATGCGAAGGACTCAGTTGCGATTCATGGAGTTTAGAATTTGACCGTTCATGAAAACACGTACCTACCTACTCGGAACATTTTAATTTCAAAGGAACCGCAGATACCGTAGATATCAGAGAACGATAGCTTTGGGTTATATATCTATTCTCAACTCACACTCGTGAGATGGTGAGGTCAGACCTCAACCCGTACCACTAACTGTCTAATAATATAGGCCCAATAGGGCCACTACTCGTAATAGTACAAAAGAGTTACAAAAGAAAAACAATGAATTTTCAATTATCACTAGATCGTCTAAAACAATATCGCTGTAAGGAAATTCTCATGCCCAAGAATTAAAAATAAGGGACCGATACTAGTCGAAAGAGGCTAGCATCGGAGGGAGTGCACCCTGCACGCTGCAATCCAACAGCCGCTGGGCGCACTTGACCCCTCTATCACAGAAGACTACCTTGAAATGTACTGCAAATCCCACTTCATCGTATTCCCCAATCCAGAGCCCATTACATTTATATACTAGTTTAATTGAATATCATACAAAACACACGAAACCTCACCAAAGCTGAAAAACATAATGCATCGAAGGTAAATTTTAGTCGTGGCTATACAAAATAAGTATGAATTGTCGGCTCACCGTAATCCTCCTAGCAGTCCAAACAATTAAACCTCAAGGAAAACCGAAGGCAGACGTTTAAAAACTCGGACAAACAGAATAATTCATCCGTTGATTCAATAAAATCTTCTTCACCCTTCAAAGGGAATCTTCCGTCTCTCGCAGTCCGAGATTTTTCCTGGATGCCTTAAGAAGGCGGTGCAAGTCATTGACGAAGAGCCAAATTTTTTACTTTCTCCACCTTTCAGACTAGGTATCTAGATAAATAGCTATCTTCATTCTCATCGTTTTGAGAGTGGGGCTGAGCTAGATTTTTAGAACTAGATCCCACTCAAAAGCCCATCGTAAGCCCACCCACAGCGACAGATATCTACATAAAGATTCCAATCATCATCCTAAACAAAAGAGACCGGGCGAAACGAGTCTGCGAACCGATACATCTACAATCGGAATTGATACATTTAAACCAAGCCCTTCAAAGGAACGGATACACAGTCTCCGAAATCAAAAGAATGCAAAAACGAGAAAAAAAAAAGCCAAAAAAGCTGACAATATCGACACCAACCCAGAGAGAAGCAGGGCGTTCTTACCTTACTTAAAAGGCGTAACAGATCGCATCAACAAGATCTTACAAAAGAAAAACGTGAAGACCATTTTCAAGCCTACGTGCCAACTCAGTAATATCATCAGATCAGTCAAAGATCCCAGAGATCCGTTATCTTCGACTGGAGTATATAAAATACCATGCTCTTGTGGGTCAGTGTATATTGGCACTACAAAACGGAGTGTCAATACCCGCATTAAAGAACATAAAGGCAATTGTCGACGAAACGTTTGGTAAAAAAGAGAAGAGATTCCAGAAGACCTCGGTCAAGTAGCCCGGAAGATTCAATTAATATGTATGTTTTTAATTGTGTGCCATTTGTGCCATTATATTACCTATGTCTGTCATGAATTATGCAATATTCCTCAGCTTTTTATTTTTATTACGACTATTCCCAATTCATTATTTCATCTTTTTTATAGAAAGAAGGTGGTAGACAAGCATACAGTCCACCTGAAGGTAAGTGGATACTGTCGCCCGTGGACAACCGCGATACATGGCAATATCAGTCCAGAATGACGTTGACATGCCCCCGGATGTTCTGCCTACATTTGGAGGTTTAGAAATGAATTTGGAGAAAGGGTTGGGAAAATGATGGAATGGTAAGAAGCTCTGACATTCTTACTCGCTACCTAAACAGGTACGTACATTTGGGGAATAGAATAAAATGGGAAATTCATTATATATTTTAAGGTAGTGTTCAATCCTTCTAGGTGTACGTGAGGAATCGCTAACCGCTCATGTAACAATCGCTTTCTGATTTATATTTGAAACCATGGAGCGGCAATTACCCGCCGAACTGGAATCATTGCTTCTGCCCTTCACTAATTAATTCCGCCCCTCTTTTAATGTTCAAAAATCGTGGCGTCTAATTAGGTTTTAATACGTTTTATTGGGCCAAGTAATGAAATAATGGCCGGTCCGCGCGCACTTGCGAAGTCTTGCGACCGCCCGCTCCGCGCCAGCACACGCACCCGCCTTTTATTACTTCCAAACCTTTCTGATATTTAAAGTTCACTTTTATTAGGTAATGTTTAAAATTATTGGCTGTGAACCCTTACTGTAGGTGCCCAAGAGTTTCTGGAATGTTAAGAGAAACATTTTCTTCAAACTTACTTACTAAGATACGAACGTTCTTCAAACTTCTAAGGTACCTACTTACTGGTACATTTAGTTTTTTTATGGAAACAAGGCAGCAGAAGAGCATACAGTGCACATGGTGGTAAGTGGAAACAATCGCTCATAGACATCGGCAATACATGTCAACATCAGTCCAGAATGACCAACGTTGGGCCGCCCCCTGATGCGCTGCCTACCTTTGGAGATATAGGAGTGGAAAAACGGTTAGGGAAATGAGGAAAAGTAAGATAAGATGAGAATGGGCTCTAGTATATCTCACTCACTACCGAAACATGTACTTACGTAGAGTGGGGAAATAGGTTAAAATGGGAAATGCAGTACATTTCCACGAAGTCCTCTGTAAGAGAGGGGTAACGTGGCCAGTCGACTATGGCCATGCATCCTCGCCCTCGAAAATAGTAGCCTCCCGCTATTTTTTTTTTGTAATCTAGAATTATGACAATGGAAATGATGGCATATATGGAAAATTCACCGATAACCATCAGCTGGATTATATTTTTTAACCAAAAAGAAGAGATAGCAGATTTTATTATTCGTCTACAATCTTTTTTCGTAAAAGAAATAATCAAAGTTGGTAACTGAGTGAAGTATCTTCTTAACGTTGCGAGGTAGAATAGCGTGACGTCATCGGGAGGCTGATCCGAGTCGATTTTTTCCAGTGATTGGTAATCGTCGAAGTCATTAGGAGAGCCGCGTTTTGTTTTTTATCTGGCACGGGTAATGGCGCGAAAAATGTCATTAGCGACCACAAGCACAAGTGGCCCATAGAAAATAATATCAAGAATTGGCAGGTGTGTCAATCGGGTGCTTAAAATCCTCGTATATACCAGACTATTTGAGCTTTAAAAACTAACACTGCCGAAAACATTTCATTAACTCTAAAGTGTGTTTAAAAGTGAAAACAAACAAACATACAGATCAAGCTTAACTACAGAGTTTCAACTTTCTAAATTAAATATTATTTTTTCCTTTGCAACGTTTTAAAGTTGCCGAGCCGGTGGTATTAGTACAACGGTCACGTACGCTGCGGCTAACTAGTAATATAAGGCTCGGTGCACACGAACCACTTTAATATTCGCCACTGGACGTCTACAATTAACGCTTGAACAATTTCATAACTCGACTCCGCCTTTGAGCGCACGCAAACTCCGCGGGAAAAAAAGGAATATTAAAAAATATATCAGCTCGCGATGCAAAAGAAAATAAACAAACTGCTTTCGTTGAAGGTCCGCAGTCGTACAAAGAAACGGTGGACCGAATCCCGTAATTATATTAGTGGGGACTGGGATCTCGATTGAATCCATTCCCGTTCTATTTTATAATAATCAGTTGAGATTTTCTTTTCAAAATAGCAATTCATGATGAACATATAATTCGATAAGTACTTTGGTATAGTTCCTTCATTTCACGAAGGCGGGTTACGCTTATTAGTGGTTGTGCTCGTACGAGTACATGTATATTATTTTAGTGTGCGCCGCGGCGAGTCGGGAACCTAACTGAGTGTTCTCAAGTTCACGCACACTACAGCGATGTATATGTACGAGCGAAACCACTACTAAACGTAACTCGCCTTCGTGAGATGAAGGAACTATACATGATAGATGTGCAATGATATGCAAAACTAACGACCCATCTTGGCTTCACTCAGACATCCTGTCACGCAAAGAGACGCAACGTCTTCGGACAACATTAGGATTTCGGGAAATTACAAAGTAGTAAAATCTGCAGTAAATAAATTTCTTCAAAATTTCAAAACAAGATATACTGTAGGTATACAGCTGAGAGAGAGAGAGAAGTCTCTCTATAACTATTTTATCATCTCCTATCAAAAAATCTACACACGCGTGACGGCATCAAATGTAAGAATCATCAGATAGACGATTCGGTCGTCAACCCTTAAATAATCCCTGGCGGGCGCCTATCGCTAGCGATTGTCGAAATCGACGCCATCCCGACCGCCCGGGGCCTCTCCTATCGACGTCTTGCATCTCACACGACCACCTCCTCACTTCTCATATAGGCACAATTTATGTATAATAAATTTATATATAAAACAAATTGAATCACCTTTTTTTATGGAACAAGGTGGCATACTAGCATACAGTCCACCTGGCAGTAAGTGGATACTGCATCCCATGGACATCCAAGATACATGCCAACATCAATCCAAAATGACAAACGTTGGCACGCTCCCGGCAGCGCTACCTACCTTTGGAGATATAGGAATGTATTTGGATCGGATAGGTTAGAATGGGGTCTGGCAAACTTACTACCGAAACACGTACGTACCTACATTTGGGGAAATGTTAAAGTGATGGGATATTTGTACTAAAAATGTAGAGAAAATATTTAATAAATAATAGATTTTTTAAATTAATAGGTATGCAATTTTTATTTCAATTCGAAGATGTACGTAACTGATTTTCAAATCAACATTGATTCTGTGTTTTACATATTAAATAGGTACTCGTATATATGTTGGGCTTTCCCTATTCGATTAGTATTCGAGTGTTGGTTTAGAAAATGGCAAATAAAAGTACGAACATATTTGTAACTTGACGAGTATTCACCAAAACAAATATGAATATAGGGAACATCACTAGTGGATATATTAAAAGTTTGAGAAGCTAATAAAGCTTGTAAGATGAACAAGAATTGAGGAAATCGGTGTTAAAATAATAATTGATAATGACGGATTTCATGAATTGGATAATGAATGTAATGTCAGTCGAGCACACGGCAACAAACTAGTTGATAAAACTGTAGTAGGTATTTCCACCAAATATGTCGTGTGGCGATAAGATTGAGTTTTTGTGTAACGACACACCTCGCGGCGACCGTTCAACTCTCACATTTTATGTGTTCGCCGGGGGCTAGCGGGAGATTTGAAAATTTCGCTGTCACCGGTTTTTCCTAAATTGCCTTTACTCGATAAAATAATCTTGAAATCTTCACTGGCCGTAAAGATGAAGTCTCTATGTATTACTTTATTTTTGTCTGAATCAAACCAACAATGTTTTAAATGTTTATTTATTTATTTTATTTTATTAAAGGAGAATGAAAACAGAGAAGGACATCAAACATAACAATTATTTATTGTTATGTTTGATGTCCTTCTCTGTTGGCACATTGGCACATTTACGTAAGTAGGTATAGTCACCTTAAACATTTCTCAGAATTGAAATATATTTATTGGAAACTACAACAATAATTAATGTTGTTGTTACCCTTATCAGGCGTACAATATTTAGGTACCTACATAATATTAAAATTAAATTTTACAATAATCTTATATAGAACTTTTATAAAAAACATGTCATTTTAGAAAAAACTCTTTTAAATTATAAAATCTAGCCTATGTTATAAAATCTACTAGCTGTGCCCGACCACGCGTTGCTGTAGCTGCCCAACAGATGGCGCTTACCCTGTTTTTACCTACTTTTGGGTAAAAAGCATGTTTTTACTCTGTGATAGTTATCTATATAAAAACACGTTATCAAAATGTATGATGAAAAAGGTAACGAATGTAAAAATAGTAGATGATAATTACTAATAAACTATTTCATAATTATTAATGTGTAATTGAATAATTACATCTTTAATCTCACATAATCTCACATTCCTATATAAGGGCCACCAAAAATAATGTAACATACTTTAATCTGTCAATCAGTACATTAAAAATTACATGTAGGCATAACACTGAACGCGCCCGCTGTTGTTAGTAAGTACCCACTCAGGTATACGTAGGTAGGTAATAAGTACCTATTGATCACGTATGTGTTCTGCACATACTAGTTAATTAATCACAAATTATTTATATTTTTCGTAATAAAAAATGATTTTTTTATGGAAGAAGGCGGAAGACGTGCATACAGCCCACCAGATGGTTAGTGGATAGGTACTCTCGCCCATAGACATTCGTGATACATGTCAACATTGGTCCAAAATGACAAACTTTTACACGTCCCCGGATGCGCTGGCTACCTTTGGAGATATAGCAATGGATTTGGAGAAAGGGTTGGGAAAATGGGGAGGGATAGGAATGGAATGGACTGCGGCACATCTCACATACATTAGAGAAATAAGATAAAGATAAAGTGGAAAAATAAAATGCAGTACATTTGAAGGTTATCTTCTGTGAGAGAGGGGTAACGTGGCCAGTCGAGCGCGCCCAGCGGCTGTTGGACTGCAGCGTGCACTCCCCCCACAAAATATGTTAAATTTTAGTTAGATTTAATATTTTAGTGTAGTGATTAACATATTAAAATTTTTGTAGGACCACATAAATAAGTATTGCCTACGTACTTATGTGCACAAGTTAAAAAAATGTAGGTACATACCTACCTACGTTATTTTGTCCACATAACAAGTAGGTATAATATTAAGACATTTGTCCAATTCGTTATCTACAGATGGGTCAGTAAATTTCCCGTTATCTAGTGACAATTTGTGCAACTGTTGAGTTTAAACTAACATAAATGAATCATTTCTCTCCAGGAAGGTAAATAGGTAGCAACCAAATTTTTATTTTTGCAAAAATATTGATTCATTGAATTATTTATACTATAAAGTTTATACATAAGTATATTCTAGATTATAGTGGAGTGTAGGCTTTCTCGGCCGGTGTCCATATTACTTGAATCTTCCGGGCTACTTGGCCGAGGTCTTCTGGAATCTCTTCTCTTTCTTCCAAACGTTATTCAACAACTCGCTCTTGCTCGAGTTGCGCTCGAGAAGCCGAAGAGATAACATCTCTCCTAAAGTGAATGCAGCCGCCACGAAGATGTCAACCGCAGTTGTTGATGACACGTTTGGAAGAAAGAGAAGAGATTCCAGAAGACCACGGCCAAGTAGCCAGGAAGATCCTATTAATATATTCTAGATTAAAATTACAAAATGGCATTGAAACTAAACATTTAAATCTTTGATTAAAACCTAAGTCTTAAAATCATTATAGATTATTAGATCTCTTCTAAGGCTCATATAAACAGTTTACACGTGACATGGAAATTTGTATTATTCACAGCCACTTTTACGTGTTATTATTATTTTTTTTTTATAGAAACAGGCGACAGACTAGTCCACCTGATGGTAAGTGGATACTGTCGTCCATAGACATTCGCGATACATGCCAACATCAGTCCAGAATGACAAACGTTGGCACGCCCCCGGGTGGGCGCCCACATTTGCGGATTAAGGAATGGTTTGGGAAAATGGGGAGGGACAGGATGGAATAGGAATGGGCTCTGACATATCTCACTCACTACCGAAACGTGTACCTATATTGGGGAAATAAGATAAAGTAGGAAATGCAGTAAATTTCTAGGTAGTCTTCTGTGAGAGAAGGGTAACGTGGCCGGATCAATAAAATAAATGTAAACTGTGTCTCCATACGACCAATTATTGCAATGCAATCAGCCCATTCAGCGTGCCATTTAACAATCGGTTCTGTCTTTTTCTTGCTAACGTGCAATCGGACGTGCTATCGTTTGAATTCTCGTTTGCACGCTGTGTTAATCTTGACAGTTAACAAAAAAAAAAACCTATATCTTCTGCGTTCAACAGTCTAGCGCGTAGATCACACATTCGTCATGTCTGTAGTAGTCGGGCCCACGCCCACGATCTATAATTACACGCACATACAATAAATAAACAAGGAGATACCGACACTTTGGCGAAAAAACCCGGCATATTCATAACTGAAATGATTTACCTAACAAACTTTAAAATATGTAATCAAAACTTTTAAAAAAATAAAACTAAAAACTAAACCCACATTTTATCACAAAGATTCGTCACATAAGTAAAAATACTTACCTATTGATAAAACCAAGGCGTAAAACCAATTCCAAATCGTCGGAGCTTTTCCTGATTGAATCATTTTTATCATCAACCGGATAATTTCACAGAAGACCAGAGTAAAATGTATTCCCCCAATGTGCACACGTACTGTACTGTAGACTGTAGGTGTTTCGTTAATGAGCGAGATATGTCAGAGCCCAATCCCATTCCATCCTATGCCCATTAACATTTAACCAACCCATTTTTCAAACCAATCCCTGAATCTCCAAAGATAAGCAGGATACCTGTATTTGGGAGCGCGCTAACTTTTGTCATTCTGGACTGATATCGGCATGTATCGCGGATGACAATGGAAGACAGTATCCATTTACGTCCAGGTGGACTGTTTACTTGCCTCCCGTCCTCTAAATATAATAAATAATAAAACATTTGATCTCTAATATATAAGAAATAAAAATCACAAAAATAAACTGTGACATTCGTCTTTTTTTATTTACGCCCAAACATTGTTCGTAATTATACGCGTTATTTTTCAAATTTTTTCTTAGGTACATACAGTTTAACTGATAAATATTTACGATCCTAACTCGCACAAATACAACGTAATGATGATATTTATTACCTTTAGGTTATCACGTAGCTGTAGTGTTTCGTAGCTGTAGCTACGTAACACGACGGCTATAAACATGTTTATTTGGCCCTGTTCGTGACCTTTATACATGTGTGTATTTCTTGTTAACGGAGAAGAAGGAAAACTGTAAATCTATAAGTGTTGACTACATTCCTTATTTGGCGACATATTGTAGTAGCGAAAACATTCCTCCTTATAAAAAATAAATCTACGTTTACAACTAGCGTTGTAGTATTTACTGGGTATTTTTATTAATATTAAGCATACTAGGTATTAAGCATTGATTGTGCGAAATTATTAATTAATGCAAGCAATTGTCAGTAAATTATTCAAATAAACCACAAGTGTATGTTAACCGCATTCTACCAATGAACCCTATCTCGGAGCCCTGTCGATATCAGTACCCATTATGTCCGAGCCTCACCTACCCGCGGCGCGAATAAAACTTATCGCGTTTTTGTTCTCACCTTACTTGTGCTGTTCAACACACAATTACTTTCCACTAGTTTGAACTTTACTTCTACGGTGTAGAGGTGACATTGGATTACACAAGGTGTAAATGTAAGTCGGCCGATTTAGAAATGTGAGGACACTTGGAGACAGCTGAGATGATCTAAATTGGCGGCTTTCATTTTATCGAGGTAGCTAAGCGATCGCGTAAAATTTCGTTTGGTTGGCCGAGGCTCCTGGATAACAGGGTTTTACCTTTGGGACGAATGATATCTTTTTATATTTTCTTTGTGCCTTCTTCGTTTAAAAAGCTTGTTGATGTACTAAATGTTAATGTTAATGTACTCATCGGTAACCAGTAAAATTGGTAAAAGGTTTTTACAGTGATTTTTACTATCATATATTTCAGAAATAAATCCTATTAATATTATAAATGCGAAACTTTGTGAGGATGGATGTATGGATGTTTATTACTCTTTCACGCAAAAACTACTCAATGGATTTTAATGAAACTTTACAATAATATAGCTCATACATCAGAATAACACATAGGTTATATATTATTTTTAAATTTTTAAAAAAAAATCTTATAAACCGAAGCGAAGCGAGGGCGGGTCGCTAGTATCTAATAAATTTAGACGCAATCATAGTCTGTTATTTTTTTTTATATAAAAACGATTTTACGATCAGATAATACACCGAATGACATCCTTGGTGCATGTCAATGTCAGTTCAGAATGACAAATGTTGGTGCGCCGCCGAATACGTTGCTTACCTTTGGAAATGTAGGAATGGATTTGGAGAAAGGGTTGGAAAAATGGGGAGGACTAAGATAGAATGGAATGAGAGAAGGCTGTGGCATGTCTCACTCACTATTTAGTTTTTATTATTTAGTAATAAACCATCTATCATAATGAAACAGAACTTTACCTATGAATTGCTTGAGATATATACGTTGATAAACTCTTTATTGTACACACATGTTGCAAAAAGACAATTTATGTAAGTAATACGTAAAGTAGAATTAGCGGCCTTATCGCCAAAGCGATCTCTTCCAGGCAAACTTTGGGTGGTAAGGAGAAAACAGATAACAATATCAAAAATAGATAGACGGTGCAATTTTACATAATATCGAATGAACATAATAACTATATATAATTTAATAATAATAATATTTTGTATATAAACACTTACTTAAGATGAATGCAATACATATATGCATACATATATAGATAAATATATACATACATACAGAAATAATATTGGAAATGGAAAGAAAACAAAAAAAAAATAAACACAGTGAGTACAGAACAAAGTAAATAACGAAGTGGATAAACAATTACTGAAAGAGACAAAGAAATTACTGAGTCAGATAATGTTCCTTGACTTGGGTCTTATAAAACTTGCATAACCGTTAGAGATGGTTCATTGCATAACCGGACCGCTTTCACAGTGAAAGATCGTGAATAGAACGTAGAAGAGTGGGTAAGAATATGAAGGAGAAGATTTTCTAAAAAAACGAATGTTAAAAGGATGACATGAGAGACAGTGGAAGCGTTGCTTTAAGTATCCAGATGTCAATGGGTTGAAAAGTACGCTTAGAGAAGGGAGAGTGTATACGGATCTCGATGGCGACGAACTGGAAGCCACTTGAGCTTGAATCTTTGAGCTTTGAAATCACTTTACCTATAAATCAGTCTAATTATTATGTTAGATCCTCGTCTAATTTAGTACATATAATTTAGAGTGCTAATATCAACTTTCATCTATAGGCAGGTGTGGGTAATACTTTATATTACAATATGTGCTTGTGAAATTACCCGAGTGTTCTTGCAAGCACAAGATAAATGCGTTCACACACGAAGGGAAGCTCCGGTAGCAGCGCAGGTGTGCGCGACCGCAGCATATCTCATATTGAACACACGCACTTGCGTGGACCGGTCAGCGGGGTGAGCTGCCATGGACCTAATTAATGCTTCCATTGTGTGTATATAATTGATTAAGGTCGCTTACCTCTTTTAGAGGAAATATTATCTGGAAGAAAATCGGAGAGAAGTATGTAAACTCAAAATGTGTTAGCACAGCTAAATGTACATCCAGATAGTCTCCATATCATTCGTAGTCTGCCTCTGCGTCTATGATCACCAACCCGCTCTGGACTAGAGTGGAGGAGAGGTCCAAACGACCTTTCAAAAAAATTGAGCCGAAGATACGAACAGCATTGAAGGGGCGATGAGAGGAAATATAGATAGAAACCTACATAGAAAATGGCCAAAGCGAAGAATATAAGCAACTGTGTTTTAATTTATCGAAGGAAATAATCTCACAAATGATTAGATAACCAAGCACAGAGCTCATGGTAAATCTAGAACAATGTAATATTTACAAGGAGATAAATATAAAACACGTGTACGTATTGTCAGTGTCGTGATGAAACGTGTACGGTCGGTTTTCGACCGCGCGCTAATTGTTGTTGATAATTTGTTCCCGACCTCCGTCGCACGCGGCAAGGTGATATTTTAACGTACCCACATTTAAATGTAAATGCGTAAACTTCCACTTTACACCGAGTTTTGACGGCTACCTACGCACATAATTTTCTCTCGACCAAGTTGTAAATTTTCCCTGCTTGCCCCTAACGTGTTGTGATTTGAATCCGAGATTAAATCTAAATTTTAATGTAGCTATGTCTAAATTTTAAGTGCTTATAAACGACTAAGGTGAGAAATGTATTATGATACATTTTGACTTCGTATGTATCAAAATTGAATTATAGATTTAAAAAACCCCCGACATAAAAATATTGAAGTTTCCAAGCGTTCATTACTTAGGTGACATTAATACTAAAATGCTTCTTTGAGCCCCGACACCCTCACTGCTCAATGAACATCATTATTATTACTTTCTTAGTAAATCGGTCAATAGTAATCCCCGAAGCAAAACTATTTGTGTAAAAAGTAGAATCGCAAGAAAATCCAGCCAACCATTAAAACAATCAAATTTCCTGGTTTGTGACTACATACGCCACAATCCCTTTTTTGCGTCTAAGGTTTAAAAATGATATATACGCTATTTATAAAGTTGTATAGATTTATACAGAAACTTGGAAACAGAGGTAGTAGCGCCCAACCATTGAAACTGAACAGAAACGTAAGTGGACAAATTGGTGCGGCCCGGGTCACGATAAGGGCGCCCACCGTGCCCAAGGAAAGGGAAATGTCCATAAACAACAGGCGACTCGGTCCCAATTAATAAAGCAGCCAACACTGAAGTAGTGCAATTAATTCTGTGCCTTCGTAGATTTTAATAGTTCACATAAATCAGTGCGGAGTGAGCGGCCGGTGGGTTAATCGCCGTTTAATATGCCGGACCGGCCTATCGCGACCCGCCAAACTATCTTCCAACTAATATATTGCTCACCACCAACAGATAAAGCACGATACGTGAGTCGGAAGCTTACTTCCATTTTTTTCCTCTAATTTTCTTTTGTACAATCTAATTTTGCGTATCGTAATGTCGGCGCCTGATGTGTAGCAAAAGTTTTAATTGTACGACAAACCAAATTTTGGTTTTAGTTAAGTTTCATATGTCCAATGTCCTTATAATCATTTAATTTGTAACCATAATCTGAAAAAAAATAATTTCTTTTCGGATCTAGTTTTAAGGATATTGAGAATTTTGTGAAATTTAGAGAAATAACTTTTAAGAAATAATAATTAGAGTAGTATTTAGAAATGGGTGTTGAACGCTCTACGCTAATGAACCCTTTTGACTAGAACTTTAAATTCTCATTACTACTTGAATCAGCCCGTAGGTCTTCTCATACCCCTTCATGGGGTGGAGGTAACTGTTCGGGACCGAGTCCCCTTCACTTCAGTGACGTCTCCTTTGTCCGCCAACGCGGACGGGTCGCTGGATTTCTCCTCTGGGCCGTGATACTGCCTCCAGGATTCTTCGTGATGTCCTCGTGGAGCCCTTTGTGGAGACTTGCCTCGTGGCGCGATCAAGTCGCGCCGAAGAAGCGCACAGGATTTCGCTAGTAAATCACTGGGAGAGTTTCGGACCGTAATCAACCACGTGGGGTGTACCACATACTCCATTTTTTTTATTGTTATTTCAGGAGCATGCAGGTTTCTTCACAATGTCTCCCTCATCGTCGCGCTAGTGACAATTTTTAATTAAGGAATTAACTGGAAACTCAGTGGTACAGGCCGAGGATAGTATTACAGCTCAATTTTTTAAAGTTTGGTAGTCTCAAACCTTTAAGGTTAAAAACATGAGGCTGAAACGGTTAAGGTTAAAGTTCTTAAAGTAGGTACACTATCGCTCGAGCACTTGAACATTCAGCGCTTGTTACAACACTATTCGAGCTTGTTGCTATAGAAACAGAATGTTGAAACAATGAAATTTTAGGTAAGAAAATCTTAACCAAAGATAATAATGATGGGGTCCCTTCACTGATATAATGTCACGTTTTATGTTGTGCTGTTTATACCTAATATATTTTAAAGAGAACATGGTTTTGAAATTCAATTGAAGCCAGTCTTGAGTTCGCGTTAAGTAATTATATTCCGTCCTATATAAGGCCGAAGGCAGAGTGGACACTAAACACAAGGTGGAGGAGGTGGGGGTATGCGGGGGGGGGGGGGGGGGGGGGGGGGGTCAACGGTTGGGAGTGTAGGGTACGCAGGCGACGACACCTCTGGATATTGAATTTGTGGCGCGGCGAGCGACTCTCAATTGTTATCTCCCGCTGCAAGGTCGCCGCTGAATAGCCGCCCCTGCCAGGTACTGTCTATAGCCCTTTCTTTTACGGTAGGGTTGACATATCGACGGCCGCTAAATAAAATATTGAAACTGCTAAGTAAAATTTTTACTTATTTTCGCCCCCTTATTAATGAAACGGTTTTCTGTCGGTGTAGGCACGGCTAGCGAATTTAAGGTGCGAACTTTAGTCCGTACAACACTGACGACTGTAGGTTTTCAAGGTGGAAAACCGTGTCGTTAACAAGCGACCTTATTACTCATTATTAATCGTCTGACAACTTAGATAAAAACCAATATTTCTGTAAAAAGTATTTTAGGTAATGACATCCATAATTATGCAGCAATGTAGAAATAATATTTGCCGTTTCCACATTTGGCGGCGGTCAATATCAGAAAATGTAGCAAGTGTCCATGGGCGGCGGTGACCACTACCATCTCGTGGGTCACCCTGCCACCTCCTCTATAAAAAAAAACAAATAATTCTCATCTTCTTACTTTTCTGGGTGTTCTTTATTATATTACATTTCTTTATTACTGCAGGCTCATCTATATCTATTTAAGACTATTTATTTGTTTACCTAATACTGCATATTTCAATAGTTGTCATTGCATGTTGCTGGATTGAATATTGAATTGAATAATATATTGAATCTTGAGTAAAATCAATACGTTAAAGTAATTACGTTAATGTAGGAAAAATAAACATGCTTGAAGATTAAATATAGAAATTATGTTTTAACTACTTATTTTAGAAAAAAAAGTTATTAACGCAGATTTTTTTTTATATACGAAGGCGTCAGACGAGCATACAGTCCACCTGTTGGTAAGTGGATACTGTCGCCCATAGACATCCGCGATACATGCCAACATTAGTCCAGAATGATAAACGTTGGCACGTTACCGGATGCACTGCCTACCTTTGGATCTCCAAAGATAGTCAGCGCATAGGAATGGATTTAGAGAAAGGGTTGAGAAAATGGGGAGGGATAGGATGGGATGGGAATGGGCTCTGGCACATCTCACTCACTACCGAAACACGTACGTACATTGAGGCGTACGTACATAAGATAAAGTGGGAAATGCAGTATATTTCAGGGTAGTTTTCTGTGAGAGAGGGGTAACGTAGCCAGTCGAGCGCGACTAGCGGCTGTTGGATTGCAGTGTGCACTCCCCGCTCAAAAAATAATATCAGATTAAATAATTATAGACACTTTACAATTTCAAACTGTTAATAAAAAAAAAACAATTTATTTATGAGTTCGTTTGAGGCATTCCGTCAACCCTGAATGGTTTGGCTCGCTACAGCGGTCATTGGTCAATTTATTTCTTGCGCCTGCCCGGGACCGCAGTTATCATGATTGAATTAAGTAAGTCCGGTCGAAATTGCACCCGCGTTTCGCCTTCCGTGATTTAGGGTCGTCCAGTCCCATTGTCCGTACACCTCCGCCGGTAGAAATTGCCGGCAAAAAGGGAATTTCGAATTTTAATCGTGGGAATGTACGAGTGCGTTTCGGAGCCCTCGTTTGTGCGTTGTTGGCGCCCGATCGAGTTTATTTAAGGTTAACTTCGATGAGTTGCTTCCGACGGTCAGTTCTAGTTCGTGACCGTATTTGATTTGCGGTTAACCTTTGCATGGTACGCGTTTAGCATTCATTTGCAAATTGGGAAACTATAAGTTAGTGATAATTTTGATTTCGCCGCAGCATTTTAATAGACTGAAGCCATGTCGTTTAGTTTTAACTCTTATTTGAAGAGATCTTGATTCATTATTTTTTTTTTCACTAATGTAAAGACAATAATGAACCATCCCTTTGAAAGTAAATCTTAATACGAAAGCGTTGTAGTTACGTAGCATCGTAACCGTGTAGCTCGTAGCCGCGTAGCTAAGCACCGTGCACCGTGGCTACCGCTGGTCAAGTGTCACGTGCTACGAAGGCTGTTAATTGAATTACACCGGCTGCCGACGAAAGGTGCCTTAACTTTGTAATGCTTTGCTGAAGTTACAAACTTTTCACTTAGAGAGTGAACAGTTTAGTATAAGTTATGTTTGACCTCTGTTGATACAATTATGAGATATCATTTAAGGGGATAAGTAAATCACAGATTATACAAATCCATCTCTGGAAAGGAATTCTATACATTGACGCAATGACACAATCTCATTTTCATTCAGGACCAGTGCCTAATTTGATAGGGAACAATCGCTAAGTACATACAAATAATCCATAATTTATTACAATAACTAGGAACATTGGGAGGCTACATTTGCATACAATATCAATAGAGCAAAAGGAACAAAGCTCAACATAAAAGTGAAGTATCCAATCCGGCCCACGTCAATGGCAGCGTTACATCAAATTATTCCATTCCATTTTAGACGAAATGTATACAGAGCAAACATGAAAAGAGAACAAAATTAAGCATTACAAGAGGACACCGACCACAAGCAGAAGCGGGTAAGGAAATCACCAACAACAGAGCCACCAGAGCCATGAGAAGAATGTACGTTATTCACTAATAATTATAATTCAAGAACATTGGCTTGGCATTAACTTACGAATTCAATTTATATTGATATATAATTAAATAAATTGATAAATTTTGTAGCACCTACCTACATTTTTATTTTATTATTTTTTAATAGAAAAAAGGCGGTAGGCGAGCATACAGTCCACCCGATGATAAGTGGATACTGTCGCCCATGGACATCCGCCGTACATGCCAACATCAGTAAATAATGACAAGCGTTGGCACGCCCCCGGATACGCTGCCTACCTTTGCAGTTTAAGGAATGGATTGGGAGAAACAGTTAAGAAAATGTGCAGGGATTGGTTAGGACGGCACGAGAATGGGCTCTGGCATATCTCACTCACTACCGAAACACCTACGTACATTGGGGAAGTACGATAAAGTAGGAAATGCAGTACATTTCAAGGTAGTCTTTTGTGAGAGAGGGGTAAAATGGCCAATCGAGTGCGCCCAACGGCTGTGGGAATGCAGCATGCACTCTCCCCCTACGAACCATAAATTGAATTTTGCACGCCTATTAAGGCAGGACATAATGGGATGTATTTGTATTGTTGCATATTATGTAGCTTAACTGAAGACTAACAGTTGAAACTAACGAGCCGTTCTGGCTTCGCTTTTGGGGCAGTCTTATATTTCTTTTTTTTTCGAATTATTGCAGTTACTCTTCATCTGTAACGGCGTTGTCAACACAAGTCAAGAAGACATCCAAATATTGCTTTACTAGGTGTGATAAAACAAAAACACCATGCCATACCATCAGCCTGCGTCTCTCCACTGTCAAATATCCCCGTTATCATTCACAAAGCAAAAATAAACACGTTTTTAATAGTCAAAGTATCTTCACATAAATAAGATGTCTGCTGAAAGGAATCCAGAAAAGACAGGTTTCTAAAACCTGTCAATGTTGCTCGATTTGAACCTTATCATGCGAAATGCAAGATGACATCCTATTTGTAAATTTATGCCTAATTAATTCAATTGAATTTAAATAATTACCTGAATAGGGATTGAATAGTAACATTTAGTAGTTAGGCATCATACTCTGCATGCCTATTGAGGCATTGATTGATACCTATGTTCTTCAAAGATAAATGAATTGCATTTGAATTGTCATTTTCACACATGTTTCGCTGTAGTTCATACACTTGTAGGGCGCATAGCTACGATCCGGCGGGGGGTTGGAACCGCGGCGGCGGCGGGCGGGAGGGGGCCACATCAATAATCCTCCTTGTTATTCTTATGCAAATGCCCACGGTACGATAATAAGTGGAACGCGAATCACCAGACGTTACACAGATTGGAAGAATTCGCTGACAGTGGTCTCGACTCACACTAGGGGAAAATTCAGACATCTACTACAAGAAAACATTTACACAAACTTTATTTTTTATCTATAATAAAAAAAAAATGTTATATATGTCAAGTAGAATTAAAAAATTTAAGATATAACTATTTAAAATTAATTTATTTATATTCAAGACGAAGTTAAAATATAAAATATCTATGTATAACTATATTAATAAATAATGAAAATAATAAGTTCAGTCCATTATTATACAAGATGCTCAATATATATCTATATAATAATGATAATGTTGTATGAATTTGGCTCCTGTGGTAAGGTACCTTTCAAACTTTTGTGTCTGGAAACGGTGCTTATATGATTTCTATGTACCTACTTATAACTGGAAAATTCGATGGGAAAAATTGTGGGAATTCTCTCAAATATAAATTTATTTTCCACTTGTCAAAAGTTATAATACACCTCCATTTTAGAAACAGTCAACTACCATATTTTGTATTGAATAACATAGCATCCTCATCATACGGATACGTATCATGTGAGTCCTCAAATGGTACCGGCAAGCGCAGCGTGGGACGCCACCGAAAACTGTCGGTGATGGATGAGAAGAGTCGAAGATCGTATGTATGTGTATGTATATCTTATGTATGGTACGTAGGTATTATATGTGTGTATGTATATTTTTATTTTATTTTACACGAAACAAACACATTATTTATATTATGATATTTAATTAATATGAGTCATTATTCATTAGAGTTTTACTTAGTCTTAGCTATCACTGCAGCTACCGCGCCTATCTCCATAGCCCAAAGGTTGTTTCTAAGTATTAAGACCGCCTTTCGTCACTTTGTGTAGTTAATATAAATAAAATAAGATACATCTATCATTGGAGAGACGTACTGATAGATTGGTAGCAAAGATGTAAAATCACCTCGTGAGGTTCGTACACAGCAATTGAACGTATAAAAAAGTTGTTCTCGTGTAGTGTGCCGGCGACGTAGATTCGGTTTAATCAGTCGCGCGACGTCACGCGCAAGTTTAATGCGACGACATTTATACATTTACATTATTTTCTGTTTTGTATCTCTCTTTGTATCTACTCAATAGATAACATGGATATTGTGTGGCTTTAACCTAAGATCTGACAAAATTCCCAAAACATGTTACGTTGTGAAATGTCAAGATTGATAAAAGTTAACGTCACGAGTTCGAAACGAATAAACAAAAGCTACACAAAAATATTTATCATGTGAAATTATTTCTTTGGGGGGAGAGTGTACACTGCATTCCCACAGCCGCTGGGCGCGCTCGAATGGCCACGTTACCCCTCTCTCACAGAAGACTACCTTGACCTGTACTGCATTTCCTACTTTATCGTATTTCCCCAATGTACGTACGTGTTTCGGTAGTGAGTGAGATATGCCAGAACACACTCCCATCTCATCCTATCTCTCCCCATTTTCCCAATCCAATCCATAATCTGCAAAAGTGGGCAGGGCATCCGGGGGCGTGCCAACGTTGGTCATTCTGGACTGTTATTAGCAAGTATCGCTGATGTCATCAGGTGGACTGTATGCTAGTCTGTCGCCTTTTTCTACAAAAAAAATTTGATCTGCATTTTTTTGCATAATGTATGGTAGGTAGGTACATATTTTTACATTTTTTTAATTTTTGCATATAGCAAAAATTATACAAACTTAATTTTAACCTGCATTTTTAAACAATCCTAATTATGCAATCGGTTACTCGTTACGATTCCTTAGGTGAAGGAAAACATCGTAAGGAAATACTAGGCGTGTGATAAAATTTAAAAAATATGAGGCACATATCAAAAAAACTTTGACATGTGTAGGTAACATTTAGCTATCTGCTGGTCCGCGTAATAGATTAAAGTAAAAAAGTAAGCCGTTTTATCGTCCACTGTTGGACATGACCGTTGTACGTACATGAGGGATGTATGGCCTTAACATGCCACGGTGACCAAGCTGATTGGCGAATCCACTCTTTTAGAGGTGGTGTATTTCCTCTTTTAGTGTATTTTCTCTATTTCCTAAAAGAGGAAATACACCACCTCTAAAAGAGTGGATTCTCCAACCCGCTTGGTCACCGTGGCATGTTAAGACCATAAATAACGGATGGTGACTCTGAAACCCTCTCTCGATTGCAAGGGGAGACCTGTCTTGCAGCGAGGCATCATAATTAAGTCCCTATAATTTCTAAACATATCAAAATACAATGATAAATATTTACAATTGCACGATTTTTCTTTAAAGTTGAAATAATCGTTTAAATGGCGTATTGAATAGGTAACTTAAACGGCGTAATAGTAATGTGTATGGAAGGAAGTACATCACACGTGTACACCAATACAACACACGCGCTCACACAACAACACAGACACACAGCCACAAGTGGCTACGTCAGTCCGTGTTATCAGCACGCAGAAATGGCGGCTGATACTCCGGTCACAGGCCAAGGTGCAAGCGCGCTACGCACCTAATGTGTGTTTTGTACATGTGATTTATTTTAAACTTGTTTTAAATCTTGTTAATTTCAATAAATAAGTATTTTACATTGACAAATACTCACTACAAACACAAAGTAAATTACCTAAATTGATGAAACGTACAACGTAAATGAAGAAAACCGAAATTAAAATGATTCGATATCATAAAATTATAACGAAAGTACTTTTTGAGATTTCTGCAGAGAACGTCCAGAACAGAACACGTGGTAAACTATAAAAGACGGACAGCATCTATAGACAGAAATGATTTTTTTTTTATAGAAAAAAGACAGCAAACGAGCACATAGTCCAACTGTGATAAGTGGGTACTGTCATCCATAGACATCCGCGATACATGCCAATATCAGACAAACGTTGGCACGCCCCCGGATGCGCTGCCTACCTTTGCAGACTAAGGAATGGATTGGGAAAATGGGGAGAGATAGGACGGGATGTGAACGGGCTCTGGCATATCTCACTCACTACCGAAACACGTACGTACATTGGGGAAATACGATAAAGTAGGATATGCAGTACATTTCAAGGTAGCCTTCTGTGAGAGAGGGGTAACGTGGCCATTCGAGTGCGCCCAGCGGCTGTGGGAATGCAGCGTGCACTCTCCCCCCCACCAAAAGATAAATGCATAAGATTCTCGTAAAAAGAACTATTCCAGGCAATGTCCCTCCACTGCTCTACTGATATACGCTTCTCCCGAAGCTCGCCACCACACACGATATTGGGCTCTTCTATTCAACCACCATCGTCAAACTTCTTCAAATCGTCGGTGCATATTCAATATGCACAGTAAATGCAATATTATTCTTTAGATTAACATTGGAACACACCCAAGGTATAAGAATATGCTAGGTAATACTTCATTAACGCAGCTTAATTATTAGCATCTAATAATAATACCTAAATCATGACGCATATGAAACTTAACTACTCAATTTATCTTCACGTTTAACTTAACTATAGTTAAAATAGCTAGTGTTATCATCTATTATAACATACCTAACCATCATAAAAGAACATATTCATAGCATCATAATGACGCGATACAAAAATTGCCTGATGCAATAGATTATAACTGTGCGTAAATCATCGACAGGTTACAACGGTCATTCTTACTTAACCCTTTATAGGTCGGGTCATACAAAGCGACCAATAAATTGGCCACCAACATTCCTTAATGTTAATTAAGGTATATGGACTTTTCCATGTTTTTTCTTTTTATAGACTAGTGGGCGGACCAGCAAGCGGTCCCACGTGATGGTAAGTGTTACCGCCGCCCATGGACACCTGCAACACCAGGGGATATGCGGGCGCGCCGCCGACCTTGCAAAATCCTAGCTTAATGGAATACATGTGTGGAATGTCAATGTGATACATCCTATCACAGCTCTCTTGAAGAACCGCATATCGTAGCTCAATGGAAAGACCTCTTGAGGCAGTTCGTTCCACAGCCTACGGGTTCGCGGTATAAAATAATTTTTGGACCGAACAGTGCGCGACACCTCCGTATCGAGGAAATGCGGATGGACCTTCTCATGAAGTAATTAATAATTTCTCATTTCTCTTCATGTTTCTTAATGAAATTAATAAAACTTCAACTTTATGGCTAAAAAGCGCGGTGGCCTACCATTATAGCCACCGTGCCAAGCGACTGCAACATCTCAATTTTTCGCGCCATTTTCTGTGGTGCCTAGTAAAGTGGCCACTGCGGGCGCTTGGGAATGTTAATTGTATACATTTCATCTATGTTCCCTATGTTCATCTATGTCTTTGAAAATCCTTAGATTGTAATGACAACGAGAAAATGACGCCACGTGGCTCTCCGAGCTAGATCGCGTGTACAACATAAGATCTGCTGATGCAGATCTTATGTTGCTGATGCACTTCTCTGTAGTTCTTGGATCCGTTTTCAGTGCACATCGCCATGTTTCTATTGATAAAATGAGAGCCTTCCAAGGCAGATCCATGCTGAAGCAATATATACCCATGAAGCCAATAAATAAAGTATTCAAAGTATATTGCGCAGTAACTGGATACCCACGTGATAATTTTCGAGATTTATGAAAGGAAAAATCAATCTTCAAATAAAAGGTAGTCTCGGGGAAGGAGTAATTTGGAAATTGGCAAAGATATTCCAACATTTAGGTGATGATTTTTGATTTTTGATAGATTTTTTACGGTTTTACCATTTTATTAGTAAAGCTTTTATCTAAAAATATATTTAACGATTATGCCATCAAGATTTTTTTAAGTCCATAATAATAAGTCCCTACCCGTATATCATAGCATGGCCTTAGGTAATAGGGCTCGTGTAATGACAAACGATGGTACGTATATCTGTTTCCAAATGGCAAGACCGTGGAAAACACACTATTTGTGTGGCGTTAAATAATGCATATTGTTTTATTTTGTTATTGATTAAGTATTTGATTATTTTTTATGTCAAGGAGATTATTAATATTTAATTATCTTATAAACTTTTTGATTGATTGTAAAGACCCTAAAAATACATAAAATTGGCCACTATGCATCCTACAGTCTCCCATTAGGGGTATGAAAGGTTCAGTGGCCAGTTAACAGGCCACCACATTTTCCCAATTTTCTTCAATTTCACGCGATCTTATAACTTGTTTCTTTTATAACTTTTATATTGTGCCAGAGAATAAATAAACAAACATTTAGATATAGTTTTATAAAAAAGTGTATTGTGCGGGTTAAACAGAACGCAGTGCAAATGATTGTAATAAAACGTAGGCCTTAAGTAAGTAAGAATTACTATTCTATAGTTTACCAATTTCACGCATTGTATTTTAACTCAACGCAAAAAAGTTTTTATTTGTGCTTTAAAAATGAATGAAACCGATGATGAATGGGTGACAACGCCGACGTATACGCACACAAACACAGGCGCATTGTGTTAGTACAACGTGAGTGTTCTTGATAACGCACACATGAACATCTCTCAGCGGATGTTAATGTTAATTATCTGTTTTGTAGAGTTTTGTTTTTACCTCATTTGCGTGATACGTTTGTAGAGGTTAACAGCGATAAGCCATAGTTACTTTGGAATGTCAGCAAGTAGTCAATTAGGTGCTTAAAAATTAATAATGAAATGAATTTCAAGGCATACATCCCTTATGCATGAGAAGGCCCATGGACCAGCAGTAGGGAGAGTCCCGGAGACCATACCCGCCTCTCACATTATGAGCCTTTGTGTAAAAGAAATAAAAGCAATGTAGATACGTTCTTTTGTCGCCGTTTTCTTAGTTTATATTTGAAGGGCATTTTCTTAAAACATCTGAAAGGAATATAATTATTAATTTGAAATGGAATTCAAGACATAATTTATTTACCTTTCTACGGTCTATTATTTAAAATTTTTATTTCTTTTATTTAAAATCTATAAACTGTAAAAATAGGTACCTATAGCCAGAACGGAATCACAGTTTTTCAAAATTACTCGTTTTGATAAACCTATACCATTTTTTTTTATGGACGAAGGCGGCAGACGTGCATAGGTACAGTCCACCTGATGGTAAGTGGATACTGTCGCCCATAGACATCCGCGATACATTTTTTTTTATAGACTAGTGGGCGGACGAGCAAGCGGTCCCACGTGATGGTAAGTGTTACCGCCGCCCATGGACACCTGCAACATCAGGGGGTATGCGGGCGCGCCGCCAACCTTGCTAAATTCCATTCACAGCTCTCTTGAAGAACCCCATATCGTAGCTTAATGGAAAGACCTCTAGGCAAAATGACAAACGTTGGCACGCCCTCGGATGCGCTGCCTACCTGTGGAGATATAGGAATGGATTTGGAGAAAGGGTTGGGAAAATGGGGAAGGATAGGATGGGAATGGGCTATGGCACATCTCACTCACTTCCGAAACACGTACGTACATTAGGGAAATAAGATAAAGTGGGAAATGCAGTACATTTCAAGGTAGTCTCCTGTGATAGAGGGGTAACGTGGCTAGTCGAGCGCGCCCAGCAGCTGTTGGATTACAGCGTGCACTCCCCCCCTCAAGACTTAATGTTTTATAAAATTATAAAACATAATAATATTTGATGGTGTATTAGCGACCCAATTTTATTAACACTTTAATTACACAGGTCGGAAATTATTAATATTAAATTCAGGTCGAGCTAATTAGCAAAATTAAACTAAAACACCTGCTTTAATACATTTCAACGACAAAATGTAATGACGCTACCAGACGAAGCTTTTTGGCTTTCAAAGCAAGCTGCAATTATTGTTTTAAATAAATCTGTCACATGCAAGAGTTACAGCATGTTGATGTCATACGACCCATAACGAGGTAAACAGTGCTCGTTGTTACAATAACTCGCGTTACATTATGCGGTGCTGTTATAAATAACAGTTAAAACGTTATGTAACCGTTATTGATGTGACAAACGTGGGACGCGCAATGAGAGTGAACAGCAATTGCGGAAGGCGGCGCGCGCGCACCACTAATTACACGAGAATCTTCGAGTGCTTAAAAGTTACATTGGAATCTACACAAGACTAGTTAATGATAAATTAGACAACAAAACAGCACCGACATTTTTATGGCTTTTAATTTTTAGCCATAAAACTCCGCCTTACCTAAATCCGTCTCTCCTTCTGAAATCTGACGTTCACACGCCTAGGTGTACTTTTAAATGCCTATTTAAATGTACAATTTTCTATTTAACCCAAAATTATAAATCCCAACTAAATTCAGCAACCAGCTAAGTATATATTACATATAAGTAAATATTAGTCACTATAGATATGGAAAAATGTCTGCCATATATACATATTAAATATTCTTCTTCTTCTTTTCAGCCCTTGGACGTCCACTGCTGGACATAGGCCTCCCCCATTGTCCGCCATTTAGACCTATCGGCAGCGACCTGCATCCAGCGGGTGCCCGCAACCTTTATGAGGTCGTCTGTCCATCTAGCAGATGGACGTCCTCGGCTTCGTCCGCCGGTACGTGGTCTCCATTCGAGAACCCTTCTGCCCCATCGGCCATCGGTTCTTCGAGCTATGTGCTATTATATTAAATATAATTGTGTTATTATTAACTAAATAATTCTCAAAATTAAGACATTGTGAATTGCCGCGTAATATATTACCTATGTAGGTATATGTATTTTGGTAGTTCTTTCACTTATAACAGCTAATAAGTAGTTATTAAGTAAGGCCAAAATAAAAACAATCCTCAGTTAGGTTCAACAAATAGTCGGATGCCTACTCTCAGCCGTTGGACTCATACAAAAGCTTAAACAGTCGTGGCAAATGAGTGTAGAGCATTCATTAAATTAAGGTTTTCTGCAACACATAGAGAGGTACATTTATCCTATAAGATTGATATAACCTTCGTTGAAATCATTTACTAATTGCAATTTAAGTTCAATTTAAAAAAGCATACAAAAATGAATGACAAGACTTTACCCATTGGTGCGCTAAAATTCTTTCATTCGTTCTGTAGCTTTTTTGCATTAGCTCTTCTAGATTTTTTTTTTTAATATTTTTTTTTATGGACGAAGGCGGCAGACGAGCATGCAGTCCACTTGATAGTAAGTGGATACTGTCGCCCATAGACATCCGCGATACATGCCACCAATAGTCCAAAATGACAAACGTTGGCACGCCCCCGGATGCGACGCCTACCTTTGGAGATATAGGAATGGATTTAGAGAAAAGGTTGGGAAAATGGGGAGGGATAGGATGGAAATGGGCTCTGGCACATCCCACTCACTACCGAAACACGTACATACATTAGGGAAATAAGATAAAGTGGGAAATGCAGTACATTTCAATGTAGTCTTCTGTTACAGAGGGGTAACGTGGCCAGTCGAGCGCGCCCAGCAGTTGTTGGATTGCAGCGTGCACTCTCCCCCTCAATGCGGTCATCATCACATGCCATGTAGATGGGTATATAGAAAAAAAACTACTATAATTGTGCAAATTATGGTCCTGTAAATCCTGTCACAGACGAATGGACTACGAAACACTAAAGACGCTTAAATAATGGAAAATCAGTATAAATATAAAACATAGGTACGCATAAATGAACTAACCGTTTACTAGGTATTACCTACTCTACCTACCTATTCCATGTTACAGGAAATTAATAAAAATCATTAAAAACCCAACAGCGAAATATAAGTCATACCTATGTTTACTCGTAAACTACAGATCCGCCACAATAGGTACCTAAATATTAATATGAATCGTTTGTGAAATACGATTATACACAATGATTATCTAAGAATAGAATTGAATAAAAGAAATGAAAAGTAAGAATAGTAGATAACCGTGAAACAGAACATTTGAAGATGCAAGGAATGTATTTGCTATGGTACACCTACATCAGATTACTAAATAGATTTGACGGAAAATATTTTAATCTAAAAAAGATTTATGATGCTTCAATGGTTTGGTCAGGTCATAGAAACATCGATCGTTAGTGATTTTTTTTTATAAAAAGAAGGTTAAAATCGAGCAGACAGTCCAACCTGTTGTTAGCAGATATTGACGCCCTTAAACAGCTGCTGCCCACGTGCCAAAACATCAGTCAGTAATGACAATGACAAATGTTAATACCCTCGCACATACGCTTCCCATACATATTTGAGGATTTAGAAGAGGATAGATAAAATTAGAATGAGTTTTCTTTATCCCAGCACACTGCCTAGTCGATGATAAGGAGTAAGGCTATGAGAATCTTTTCTTCTTTCGTTAGGTATACCTCCCTATTCGATCGGATAGTGAGCCAAATCCCATTCCCATGGAGACAGGGCTCTGACAACAATTACTCTCGTAACGTAGTAGGCACCTTGCGTCACAGTCTTCTGTGGTAGCAAATAGGGAGGTAGATATAACTTGTCTATTCGACAAGATAAGGAGCCAGGGCCTTGTTCCAAGGATTTAGGGCTCTGATAACAATTACTCTCCTAAGAACTCTCGCCGTCCCCAAATATATTAGCTGGATGGGAGAAGTTCACAACTTTTGTTTTGGTACACATTTAGGAGAGGCATATGTCTGTAGATTAAGAAATGAGTAAATCTATGAAGCTATTAAAAGAATCGACATGTATTGATAGGTACATATTAGAATGACTGATAACATTCTTGGCCTAGCGCTTTAATAACGCGTGATAATATTTCAGACACATAATGTTTAGTTAATTTATAAAGGTTATTGCCTTTTATTTTTACAGAATATTGCGTCGTAACTTAATTTGTGAACCTTGTAACAATGAGGCCGCTCTCGGGCCGAGGTTGTGTCAGCTAGGTAGTAGCGTGTATCTTTATCGTTGGACTATTGAAATTTACAACTTATTGCGTTGCGATAAATGCGAGTGAGATGCAAAGATTGCATTGTTACCTACGCGTGCGGTGTGAGCAAATGTTCTGACGTCAATCGGTAGCCTATTTGTGTGTGTATTATCTGCGGAGCGATAATGGGGCGCTGAGGTGAAGGATCGAAGACGCAACTTGGTACCGATCACACCACCGTATTCTAGGAAGATGCGCGAGATATCGCGTTTGATTGATTGGCCTTTGTTTATAATTACGCTCTTAAGAATACCTGACGTATCAATATAAGTAGTCTGATGCAATATTTACCTAAATAGGTACAATATCATATAATTAATGATATTTGACTGTGAAATGCGCTAAGCGAAACTTACCATTTACCATTTGGCTGTTCATATTCTCTTTACATTAGATTTAATTATCCTTTTTTATAAATAAACAATAATAATCATTGTATTTGTATAGCAGTGCGTCCTGCCTGTTATAACGTATGGTGCCGAAACGTGGTCTCTGACGGCAGGCCTGATTCACAAATTCAAAGTCGCCCAGCGAGCGATATGCTCGGAGCTTCTTTGCTGGATAAAATTCGTAACGAGAAGATTCGACGAAGAACTGAAGTTAAAGTAGTTAGAACTAAACTAAAGGATTAGCTCAAAGGATCAGTAAGCTGAAGTGGCAGTGGGCCATATATGTCGCAGGGCCGACACCCGAGACAAGTTCTCAAATGGAGACCGCGTACCGGGAAACGTAGTGTGGGACACCATCCACCCAGGTGGACTGATGACTTGAAGAAACTCGCCGGTAGCGGCTGGATGAGAGGAGCGGAAGACCGTGTGTGGAGGCAGTCCTTAGGAGAGGTCTATATCCAGCAGTGCATAGACACAGGCTGATGGTATGAAATGCTATAATTTTTTATTTTTTTATTTTATTTATTCAAAAGAAACTTAAATAGTAGGTATCCATATATTTCCGGCAAACTGATGACAATTTGTTGGCGAATAGTGCGCTCTCAACTGTTAACTTTCCGTGTCTTACCTACTTACATAACATCTTAGGTTAGCTTAACTGATTGACAACTTGTCTACGACGTGAACAAGTATATATATGTACAACCCATGAGTACTACAATACATGAAACAGTAAGTACACTTCTAGGTATCTATATTTAATTTATTTAACAGTATCGCTTTTAGCCTTTTTTTAAATATCTGTTTACTACTGCGCTGTTCCACAGTTGGACTAATTTGGTTAAATAATTTAGGAATCATGTACTTACGAGTTCTTTTGCCAAAGTAATTGTTCATATTATATTCTACATATCTTCTTTGCGAGTTTTCTCTAAGGTTGCGTATCGGTATTCTACATTTTTTAAAGCTATCCTGGCCATATTCATCAATAGACATTAAGTATTTAAGTTTTTCGTGTAGGTACTGGTAATATCTTCAACTTATTATACAATAACTTATAATTTTTGTTATAACTTATCCTAGATTTCTTATCTACTAATATGTTTTTTATTATTCTAATCTGGATGTTACATGTTTATCAAGATAAGTTCCAAAAGTACGTCCATATGCAGTTAGACCATAGCTAATTATTGACTCGGCTAGCGAATGGTATAAGGTATACATTATTTTTCTGCTTACTATATTTTTTAGACTAATTAGTTTTGACATTATTAATCGTAATTTATTACATACTATATCTATGTGGATACTCCAGCTGGACTTAGTATCTATAGTTAGCCCTACTTATATTTATCCACAAACTGAATGCCACAACAATTACAACCTTGGTGATTATTATGTAGGCAGTTATATGTGTGTCCTATAATATTAATACTTTCACGTGGCTCCTGAAGGTACGATGACTTAATTAACATACATTTTGTTTTTTCAGTATTAAGTATGATGCCATTATCGTGAGACCATTTAATTATGTATACAAAATCTGTCTGTATATTTCTTTCCACAGTTTTGATATCTTCGTCCGCATACAGAATACATGTGTCATCAGCATACATATATGTTGAGCAATGTTGGACAACGTTACTCATGCTATTAACGTGCATAATATAACCTACGGGTCCGTATACAGAGCCGGTCGGAACGCCATAGATAACCTTAGCCTCCTCACCGCTTCTGCCGTGGATCACAGTGGTTAAAGTCCTGTTACTTAGGTATTGTTTGAACCACTCGATCACCGGACCACGGACGCCACACTCTTGCATCACGAGAATTAGTTGTCCGTGGTCCAGCGTATCGAAAGCTTTTTTAAAATCAATGTATAAGGTAACGACATACTTTTTATTATTTAGGTGTTCGTTAATCTCATCTGTGAACTGCGTCAGTGCGGTCGAGGTGCTGCGCGTACGCCGAATACCATGCTGAACATCCGTTATTATATTGTTTTGGTCCAAGAATTTGCTTATTTGTGTCACAATTACCTTTTTGACTATTTCTTTGACTACCGATAATATAGCTATTGGCCTATAGCCTATAGGAACTGATGCTCTTCCAAATTCTACAAGTTTGAATTTTTCTGAGATGTCGTATGTGTAAGGAGGTCGTGTCCAATTTTCACCTTTGCCTTAGTTGGCGCAAAGCCAACGCCGCGTCCACCCAACGACCATTTGTTCCAATATCACACTTTACCACATACTTCTGTTTTCATTCAATGTACATTTATTTACACAGTTACTTAGTGTCATGTTTATTTTTTATTTATTTACGTCAACAACCAATGAAAAATACTTTATGAGTAATACATATTATTATAAATATCGAGTAGAGTATAAGTACTTTAGCAAGTACACTGTATTCTAATATCATACCTAAGTAGGTACCTACGTAGGTAGATACATGCACGTGCACAACTTACCTATGTTCGCCTATTGATCTTACATAACCTATCTTACATGAATTGGTTTATCCAATTTGTGACTCACTAAACAGTTTCTTCTAGCAGGTTGAAATCAAATTTCATTGAAATTTGTTTATAATTTTCAGAATTTCTCAATATACTTGGGATAAAAAATAAATATTTACGATAAGCAAGCAGATAAACAAATGAACATGTTAATAAGCAAGCAAAAACAAGCAAAGGAACAACGTAACACGCAGAGCAGACAATCACACAGGAGTAGATATAAGTTTTCAAGTTATAGATACTGTTGCATACTATAGCATCAGCTTATATTTCATTACCGTTGAATTTAGACCTCTGCCAAGTCTCGCCACCACACGTGATCTTTGCCGCTTCTCAACCAGTGTTTACCGGCACGGCTCCCTTATTGAAGACGTCGTCGGTCCATGTGGGGCCACCCACACTGCTCCACCCTGAACGTAGTTTTTATTCAAGAACTCATCTGTGTTTCTCTATTCAAGAACTCATCTATCCCGCAGGTTGTCGGTCCTGTAGCAGATAACATGACCCGTCCATCGCCACGTCATCGCGTCGGCATGATTCTAGAATGCCTTAAAATCAGATTTCTAATATCACGTACGTATAATAATGAACCACCGGTCTTATATTAAGACCAGTAACACTGGGTATTTAATCCAATTTCATTCCATCGCCGACTCACAATGCAACAAAGTAAATCCTTTAGAACAAGAGCAGATTTGTAAATAAATTAAAAAAAACTTGTTTTAAACAGCACCGCGCACGGCGCCAAATTCCGTGAGCATTAATGTTCGCAGAGAAACGGAACTGAAAAGGAAAAAACAAAATGGCAACCTAAGAAATATACAAAAGGCTGGTGGCGAGTACCATGGTGAAGAATAAATGCATTAACGATTCATGGTACATAAAGCGCAGCGAGCGAGGCGCCAACCGCTTGCGACATTCCCCCGTCTCTGTTGCCAGGTTACTGGCAAACACCCATATCAGTGTAAATTATATTTCAATAATTAAGGAAATAGGCAGTATATATAGACAGTTGTTAGAATCAGTTTCAAAAGAAAACGGAAAACCTAACCTGTATCAAATATTTTTACCTACAGGAAAAAAATAGGATTAATTAAGTTTATATTAATATACCAAATTATTTCGCTTACAAATTCATTGTACAATCAGCAATAAGGTAATGTATACCCATAGGTATGTTAATTTGCTTGTAATGAGGAATAGAATCTTTGGGTTTTGGGTATGCTAGCTGACTGTATCTACCTATATTCTCTACCACTTATCGTATTATTACTACAATGATACCGTCATTTCTACAAGAAATAATCACTGAAATACCTACTTGATAGGGTATTTTTCTCGTTTTTAATAATTATATTGATAAATAAATTAAGTAATATACCTAGGGCACTTGAAGATTCTACAATTCAATCTGTGAAATGGAATTGAAAATGAAATTATATTCATAATATAATAAAAATTAATAGTTAAATATATTAATAGTTAATATTGATTAAATTTGTTATTGAGGGGGAGAGTGCACGTCGCAATCCAACAGCCGCTGGGCGCGCTCGACTGGCCACGTTACCCCTCTCTCATAGAAGACTACCTTGAAATGTACTGCATTTCCCACTTTATCTTATTTCCCCAATGTAAGTACGTGTTTCGGTAGTGAGGGAGATGGGCCAGAGCCCATTCCCATCCTATCCCTCTTCATTTACCCAACCCTTTCTCCAAATCCATTCCTATATCTCCAAAGGTAACCGTGGGCGTGCCGACGTTTGTCATTTTGGATTAATGTTGGCATGTATCGCAGATGTCTAGCGATAGCGATAGCTCCTTGAGAATTTTGAAGATTCTAAATATCGAATAAGTTATAAATCTATCAAATTAAAATTCAGTGAACTGCCATGTTCCGACTTTTTAAGACGAACATTTGAAGCAAATTGATACATCGGGCTGGCAACTGGAATTATAATTACTGGTAGGCGGCGCGAGGCGGCAGCGCGTGGCGTGAATAGCGGAAACCTGTCGCAATAAAGGTTCGCATTGGCGCATTGTTTTTTATGTTGATAGAGCCTTGAGTGCGGAAGCGGTGTCGCGCCAACTCGTGGCGAGTCGCGCGATGTCACCCGTTGTCTCGGTAATTGTACACCTACATTGGAGTCCCGGAGAAAAACTGGCAATAACGTCTTGAACTAGCGCGTTACGAGCCTCCGAAATGCTCTCTTTGTATTACTTTATTGCATAATGTGCCAAAAAATTGCAACATAGTACCCAATTGTCGTGCAATGATGAATATAATTGTTACGCCCTGACTGGGTACATGTATCTGGTTAAATATTGTACTAAATATTTACCAATAATATGTAAACCTACAATATGCATGCAAATAAATAAATTTCGTATACTTTTTTTCTACACAGGTTGATCTACATAGGATTTCAGTTACATATTAGGAACATAGATACTATAGGTAAATAAGACAGGTATACCTATCAGGTATGACTTTATCAGATTTTATTGTGAATAGGTATTTAGATAGGTAATACTGATCTAAATTAAGGGGTATTTCCATTAAGCTACGATATGGGGTTCTTCAAGAGAGCTGTGAATAGGATTTAGCAAGGTTGGCGGCGCGCCCGCATACCCCCTGGTGTTGCAGGTGTCCATGGGCGGCGGTAACACTTACCATCACGTGGGACCGCTTGCTCGTCCGCCCACTAGTCTATAAAAAAGTATCTACTAAATAGACCTACGGTATGTACCTTAAACTTGTTTTCCGTACAGATCTTGCACTTCGGGTATCTTCGGTTAACGTCGAATTTATAAATAATAAGTAGGTATATAGAGCTGCTAATATCCCCAAAATTGTTTTTTCAATGGATAATATATTTAATACGTATGTACTATATTTGCTTTCGTCAACTGTTACGGACCTCATTTTAATTACCTTTTTAAATTTCTATTTCATAAAAGTATCCTTTGAATGTAATGAAGTCGTGATGGATGTCAAAATGGTTCATTGTCGCCTCAGAAAGTCACATTATTATTCACTAAAGTCTAACTATAAGATTCGCTTTCGTAAAGATGCCGAAGAATTCAAGACAAGGAAAACCCATAAAGAAACACGCCCGTGAAATTATTTTTAATAGGTATATATCTTTATTTTTAACTGAACGAACACAATTTCAAAATACGTCCGAGAAAAACTACACCTATTTTAACAAGATACAACAAACAGTTCGTGATGCAACTGGTCTTTCCCGTACAAGTATCCGTAAAATTGTAAGAGCTCATGACGGCAACTCGAATTCATCAGAAACTCTTATTCAACCTTGACGATTTTGACTATTCTGTTGCAAGAAGAATGGTGCATAATTTTCATTTGATGTTTAAGCCAGTGCCGACACTCAAGTCTTTAAAACTGAAACTAATAGAAGCCATTGATTTCAAAGGATGCGAGAGTAGGTACATTACGAAATCAGTTGGGCTTAATAAATGTTTAATAAACAAGTCAGGTAAAATAGAACATTTATCTTTATGTTCAGTTTCTTATTCTCAATTGAGTTGACTTTGGTAGAGTATAAAATAAAATAAAAACTAATAAATAAAAATAGTAGAATATTTGTATGTACCTACCCACGATGTTTCCTCGTATAACAACTAAGTGCTTGGCATTTGAAACTTTAAGTACACTTCCGTGAGAGCAAGTGTAGGTGGGTTTGGCCACGTCATCGTCATCGGCGAAGGGCCGCCATTGGCGTAGGGCCGCCATCGCACCCCAGAGAACACTTTAATTAATTAACAAATAATAACAATAGTGAGGGTCCCCTAGTTTTTACGACTTTCAAACGCTTTAAACAAAGCCGTCACAAGGCAACTTTCGCGGCGGCATTGTGTGATGTGATGTATGAATAATGTCCTGTGCATTAACCGCCGCAAAAATTATGGACTCAATTTAAAGCTTAGCATGAGTTTCAACAATACAGTTTACATTCATACACTAATAAACGATATCTAAGGAAATTTTACAATACAATCAAAATTAGGAAGTAAGGTAGGTACCTACCTAATATGAATAAATGGAAAGAAAAGACAAAGTAAACATATTTATTCGTTGTCAAATATCCCCTTAAATAAACACTTACAGAAAGTGCCAGAGTAAAATTGAAGTTATATAAATTTAGAAAAGCTACTTACCTACTCATAGGTATTATGTACAATAAATATATACATACATACAATTAGGTAAACAATAAATATTGCTTTTTCCAAAGAAATTTATGTAGGTAGGTAACAGCTAAAATTTTAATCAGCACCAGAAAAAATTTAGGTAGGTACCTACCTATCTAAAAGATATCTATCTACTATAAGACACTATTCTTCTTAACTATTTATCTTAATACTTCTTAATCTATCTTAAATATTCTTAACTTATTTATGAATTTGTATTATTATAACATTATTATTACCTATAGCTAAGAATTTATTTTTGTAAATCTGATTTAGTGACGTAAATTTCTCTTTTTAAATAAAAATATTTGTGTCTGTCTGATTGTTCGCGCTAACTCGGGATCTGGTGGATCAATTTGTTGCGCTTTTCACACTTGTCCAGCGCAATTACCTACCACAAACGACTACCGAATAAATTTGATCAAAATCGATACAGTAGAAAATAACAGACGGGGCTTCGTACTCTATCTATATGATAGTATGACTTTTTACAAACATAATAATATTAAAATGTTATTCCGAAAATTTGGTATCAGATCTCAAACAGACGAAGCAACAGGCAAATAATAGTGATTAATAAATAGATCCCATTTATAACACTAAACGGAATTCTTTGAAGAGATTATCATAAAATGCAATACAAGAGTACAGAATAGGATTGCAAAATGTCCGTCATGCAAGCGGAAGGTGTGTAAAGCTCAAATTTTCGAGCGATGTTTGAACTGATGCCAATCGTCCGCGCGAACAACTCGTGCCAATATTTACGCAGTTTCAGTTAATATTCGGCTACCTACTTAAAGACGATTATAATAAATCATTACTATTTATTAACCCAAACTGAATTTTCAACAAAATACTATCAAATTCAATTATGTCTCACCTACTTAGCTAAAACTGTATTGAGAAACAAATACGGACGAACCGATGCAGTCAGGGATAATTCTTGAAACTAAATAACATTACCTAATTATCAAATCCTTTTGTCGTATGTTTTTTTTTTATCTGTGTAAACAACGTATTTACAATTTATACATCAGGGTGGTATAAATACAAGAGAATTGGCATTTTTAAGTAAACACAATACATCCTGCGAAACATCTGGCATCGGACTGCTCTATGACAATGTTGAAAACAGTCGTATAATACGCTTTTTCGATTTTAAGTCTTAGATGTTAAGGGCGTAAAGTAATGTAAAGTAAATTGGTGATTGTTTAGGACAAACAATGGGACAATTAGCCACGTTAACAGGTTCGGAGACGTGACCGTTGTTAGACCTGCAAGGTCCACGGATGGTCGCCATATGTGCGGAGTACGCGCAACACTGGGCTAGAGACAATGCATCCATCTATAACGCGACGTGACACTTTTTCATTCAGAATTACAAATTCTAAAGTTAATTGTACTTTTGTGACAGGATCACAAAGATAAACGGCAGGGACGGTGAACAAGAGCTGTCCCAGGTAAAGCTATTAGTTACAAATAAGCAAAGCAAATGTATACCTACACGTGGATAACCAAATTGAATTGTCATTTTTATAAATTAATTTTTTTTACATTTTTAAAATGTTTACATTGTTACTGATACTAGTTACACCAATTTTAGTTATTTTTATTATTACATAGGTAGGTACACGTTTTAGCAGCACTAGCGCCATAGTGGCCCCATGCAAATTAGTGGGTCTATGAGTATAGAGTCTAATTCAGAAGGAGCCGGCTTGGGCGAAACCACCTTTTTAAAACAATGGTAGGCCTATGCCCTAGTGCGGGACGTTAGGGAGCCCAAACATAGCCTATGTCCATCTGCATTAGTTTAGCTTCCTGAAAGAGAAAAGTTTTTTTTAAATCCATCTAGTTAAGTTTACCTCTGACAAACTTAAATATAAGTACTAAGAAAAGGGACCTTAATGTAAGTTCTAGTTTTCAAAATATTGAGATTTTAGTGTAATCCTAAAAAAAAAACATTTTTTTTTATTATCTTATAAATTTTGGAGAGTGTTTCTATTGAAACATAATCTCGAAACGACGAAATTTAAATTTAGAAAATATTAACCGAAGTCAATAATTCCAACCCAACAATAAGGTCCGTTTGCTCAGATGACGTCTCAAATTAGTATAAATTTCATTTACGAGTATTAAATGGGACGTAAAACAATCACATACTAAACATTTGTATTATGTACGCAGATAAATGGCACGTTTAACTACCTACATATTTACGTAAGTAAATAGTTTAACGTAAATAAAACGATGATTTTATCACTAATTATTATCGCTCACACAATTCTAATCTCTCCCTCGACGTAAGTATTTCTAGTTTTTTGTCACATAACATGACTGACAGATTAGACGCTGGAAACCAAAGAGATAACCTTACAGGATAGAGTCGGTAAGCTGATTATGTTGTTTTTATATTATCCAGTTATGTTTATCTTCAAACAGTTGACTGATACCGATAGTTTTAGGAAGACACACTGTATCCTTTAACAAGTTTGGCAGACTTTTTTTGTTGACAATCTGACATGACATTTTTCCTAAAACCGTTATCATAATAAAAATATATGTAGCTTTACTGTAGAATAAAAATATTAATAACACAAATTCATCGGGAGACATGTGTTAAAAAAAATATTTTAAAAACACTTTGCTGGTATTGAATGGATGAGAAGAGTTGAAGACCGCATGCGGGGGCCAGCATTGATATAGATGCAGCAGTGGAGAGACACAGGTTTATGGTAGGTAAACTAAAGTGAGAATTTTTGGATAAAATTAAACGTTGAAAACAGAGTGTGAAAATAATATAAATACTAAAAAATAAACAAAGGAATCCAAAAATATATGGACAGTGGCCACTGACGATGTGTGCTAGCTGTGTGCACTCGCAACTTTTAACGCGGCTTTGAAACCTGAAAAAAAAATAGGCTACTTCTTCTACATTCAAAATATTTACAATATAATAAAACTCTCACGAATGCCAAAATCCGTTACCTTGAACAATAGCATAAATAATGATATAGGTGGATGTAGTTTGCAACAACATGCGGGCGATCGCAAGCGAAATGTTTATTTTATCTGCTTATTATCGATTAGAGATCGTTATGATATCGGCACGAAGCTGCTTTCAAATAGGCAATTCAATGCAGCTTGCACGAGATGTGTGGCGATAGTCGAAATAGTCATTTTAATTTCTAGTAGACTATAGCTTGGAATAATTGTACTGATATAGGCATATTGTTGGGAATGTTGGGAATTCGCGCTCCGAATAGCACTCCGCGCGGTGACGCAGCGGTTGTTTTTAATTTTACTTAATAGTAATTTAAAAAATTTGAAGAAATTATCTATTAATGTATTTATCTAGATACTTCAACAAAAATAAATGTTGAAAAAATGTTTTTTTTCATTTATTTTATAATATACTCTAACGCTTATAGTTTTTGAGTTATTTGCAAAAAACTAGACCCCTCGTTTAAATCTTTATTTGCTTATAACTTTTGCAATTGTTTCTGTGCATGTTGAATTGTTTCGCACAATTTTCTAGAGGCCATTCCGAATCGAATGAGCCCTCGCTCATATTTTAATTTTCAGAATCACGATTAAACACAATTTGGAAGATGTCAACCAGCCTATTAACTGATAACGAATGATAACTGATAGCCTATTGATAACGATGGTGAATATTAAAAAAACCTGCCAAGAATTTTATTCTTATTTAAAATCATCACCAGCTATATTAAAACAAATTTGTTCATCAGACAAATATAAAAATAATCAGCTTTTCCTACTTTTTGATTCATTACCTAGGTATCATTTGATTGTAATTATTGTTTTCTTCAATAAATGTTCTCAACATATAAAATTAGTTTTTTTTTTATTGTGACACTCACTGTCGCGGTAATTTTGACAATGTCCCGTTTTGAGTAAAAATAGAAATGGTCACGTTAGGTATATGGCCTTATAACGCCGCGCCGAGCAAGGGGGGGTGGGCAAGTCCACTCTTTAAGGGGGTGATGTAATCGCTCAGCGCTTGTGCTAGGCTTTGTTATCACTTAGTCACCTTTTACGATTCCCCACAGAAAGAGATGGGGTAGTGGTATTCTAATGCCGGTCCACACCACGCGGTACACCATCGGCCCCATTCAAATTGCCAGCCATGCAAGTTTCCTTACGATTTTCATACCTCCGATCTAGTGCAATGAAATGCAATCAGCCCTATCAGTATCCACTGTAGGACGTGGGCCTTTTCATGCACATTGTTTTATGCATGAGGGATAAATGACCTTAATACCGAACTAACGATAATTAAAAAAATCGTTGGTACTAGATTAAACACTCAATTGTGGGGACCAGGATTCAAACTCACGAGATCTTACTATAAGGACTATCAAAATAGGTACCCAGCTATTGCTGCTCTAATAAGTCAATACTGTTGTATTCTTTTTCAGAAATAAGTACCTATTGTTAATATTCTTAGTACCTACAAAATGTGCAATCGATGCAAAATGTGTATTTTCCGGTATGCGTTTACAAATTTTAATATGTCCCGTTTCGTGTGGCGAGGTGAAAACAAGCATAAACATATAATTTATATCGCGATAGCATATTTAATGGCAGCACATTACGATGTGGATACACAGCGATACTGTGTTCGTCTGGTGCTAAATAGCTGAAATTATATTTGATTTATCATTAAAGGTACTTACATAACAATTTAATGAGTGCACAAAATGTTAGTAGTTAGATATATTTAGTAGGTATAGTACACATACCAATAATCGGCAGATACAAAAACGTCTGACGTCATCTAAGTAAAAGGACCTTAGTGTCGGTGTGAAGTTATTGATTTTCATTAAAACTTTCGAACTGAAAATTTCGTTCTTTCAAGTTTCTATTTTAAATATAAACAAATGTCCTAACATCTGATTAATATAATACAATAAAAAATAAGGACCCTTTTCTTAGATAAGGTCACCTTAATTGATTAATCTTATGTAAGTTTATAAGTAGAGTCCGCTTATACCCATGAGAACTTGAATAGGTACACTTCTACTGATAAGTTTTATAGGTTTGCCAACTAGAAGAAAACGAAATTTACAGATAAAAACCTTCATTTTCTCTTCAACATAAGACCAATTTTACGACACAACTAACAAGCAATAGACAATTTCATAACTCTACATTTATGATGGGTCATTCAGTTATTTTATTACAGTTAGATTTAAAATTTAAAATTTTACTCCCACCGGCAAAAAATATTACTTAAAATCTATCATCGCCTGTCCACTGCCTGGATATGCCTATATTCAGCAGTGGAGAGGTTCGTCCCAAGGTTCGTCACCACACAAGATCTTCGGTACTTATTTCACTGTCAGCAGAGACCGGAGAGCAATCCACATTGCGCGTCCCGGTACCGAAAAGAATCGAATGGTTTCGGGTACATTACTGTATCGCCGACTGTACTTAAAAAAAGAAACTACAGCATGGCTATATTTTAGTTAGATCTTTTTTTAGCCTAATGACTACACGAATTAGATAAGTAAATGTAGTATAAGTATTTCATAAGCCCCTCTCTTAGTATAAGTAGGTACCCATTTGTTATTATCGGCCAGTGCGTTCTCTTTGTGTAAATTTGAATAAAACGACATTATTATTGATAATAATTTACAATAATAGTAGATAATGATACAAAAGGAAACCTAATAAATTATTTCAACAAGTTTACGTTGCAGTTCCTACGTTAAGAATTTATTGAGAGAACAATAAAATAATTTCTACCTCGGTGTTGACAAAAAAGTGTAAAAACTTTACAGCTACGTACGAATATAACAACCAAATTACCTGTGAACATGTCGAGCGACGCCAGATGTTGCGACAGTTTTGTGTTTCTATCTATTGTGGTGTCCGACAATTGTACGCGTGAGAAATTTAGATTGAATAACAACGTTATGTTTATGCTGACTGGATACAATCGGCCAAGAATGTTGCCGGTCGGAGAGTGATCTAAGATCTTTCTAATTTAATCTTTCATCTTTCTAAGGGATACTGGACATTTTACATTCGATATTTTACTTTTCATTACCCACTTTGGCTGGAAAAATATTTCAAAACAAACTCAAATAATTATTGTCGAAATGGTCTCCTTTTTCTAAGTCACATTAAATCTTTTTTAAAACCTATTAATTGACTTAAATCAATTATAGTTTTTTAACAAGATCTAAAGTCGCTTGAAGTATGAATTAGGTAATTGCAGGTTTTATTTAAGTGCACATTTAGAGCGACGTTATTCTCAATAGCCAATAGCGAAGCCATAGCGAAGCCATATTCTCTATACCTACACATCGTACCCAATGCTCTACCAGTTCTCTACCGAGCACATTGGTATAATGTCTGTCTATTCTTTATGTAAAGATTTAGTAAATATGTAACAATGTACTTCATAATTTCCTATTTTTTTTATTATCTATTTTAAGTTTATTTCGCGTTATTATTTTCAGATTTTTTCAAAATTATTATTTTATTTGATAGGTATTATTATTTTTATTGAACACCTTAATAATTAATTTATATAAGAGAGAACGTAGAATCTGAGTGTTAGAAACCGATTTTACGTGAATTTTTGTATCTAGGGTAAAAGCCGGATAGTTGCCTCAGTGGGATACTTGCCCCGATTTTGAATTCACTATGTTAGGGATATTGGTGGCGCTAGCGCTTTATATAATTAAAACTGCCCCGCCCGCAGGCATTAATGCCATGTAAGCCATCGGAGTGGGCGCAGGCGTTTTGTCCGTGTGTGCAAAAATCTTCCGCGGCGAAACTTTGACAGGCGTCGAAATTATATTGGTAAGTAATTTCTATTGAATATTTTTATTACTGATTGTGGTTTCTGTCAACTTTTTTGTTTTTTGCATGCATTAAGGTTTAAATTACACTGTTGATTACGTTTTATGGTTGAATAGTTTCTATTTATTTTATAAATAAAAAAGGCAAGTATCCGTATCAAAAAGGATAGTCGCCCTATTCACTTTTGCGGATAGTCGCCTTTGGGGCAACTATCCGCAACTATAAATTCTTTAATGAGCAATGACAGATTTTTTTCTTTTGATGTTTTTTCACATGTTTTGAACAAAATAAGTATTTAACTGTTTCATGCATTCATTTTAGGTGAGCAAAATGCCTCGCAAGTACAAACGTAAACCAGGCGTGGTACCGCGCCACATCAGCTGGACAGAAGATAGTTTAACACTTGCGTTCGAAGAACTGGATAAAAAACAAAAAGGAATCAACGAAGTATCTCGAATTTACGGAATATCTTCTCGAACCTTAAGGAGACGCTACGAAAAGAAAAACCAGCAATTGCTAACTCAAGGTATGTCTCCGCTTTAAAGTTGTATACTTAGCAGTAGGTATAAATAAAAAAAATTATCTACATACCTACTTATCTGACCTAATTGTATTTTTTGTCACTTCTAGGAAAATACCCTGTCCTTAGTTTTGAGAATGAAAAAAGACTGGTAGCTCACATATTGAAGCTCGGAGACGCAGGATTTCCTCCTGAAAGAAGTGTAATTCGCCAATTAGCTTACCAGTTTGCCGAAAAAATGGGGTTGAAGCACAACTTTAACAATGAAACCAAAATGGCTGGACCGCAATGGTTAAAAAGCTTTCTTGAAAGAAATCGCGAAATAGTTGTGAGACAAGCTGAGGGTTTATCAATGGACAGAGCGAAGGGTCTGAACAGAGCAGAAGTTGCAAAATTTTTTGATCTGCTCACAACGGTCTTAACTGAGAATGATTTGCTGGATAAACCAGATAGGATATTTAACATGGATGAAACCGGTGTCCAACTCAATAATAAACCTGGCAAAGTATTAGCCAAGAAAGGTGCTAGAGCAGTTAAATCAGTCACTTCCGGTGAAAAAGGAGAAACAATTACTGTTGTTGCTTGTTGCAACGCTATCGGCAATTTTCTCCCACCAGTTCTGATTATCAAGGGAGTAAATAAAAAACCGGAATTTGAAGAGGGACTTCCGCCTTGTTCCGAAGTTTACATGCAAAAAAAATCAGCATACATTTCCTCAGACCTTTTTTATAAATGGTTGACTGAACATTTTATTCCACGCAAGCCGTCAGGAAAAGTATTGCTGATTTTAGATGGTCATTCATCGCACTCAAGTGCTGTCAATATGCTAGAAACTGCTCGGGATAATGATGTGGTATTACTTTGTTTACCTAGTCACACTACCTCTGCTTTGCAACCATTAGACATATCAGTATTCGGACCGTTTAAAAAATATTATTATGCTGAGACGAACAATTTCATGCGCACCAATCCACAGAAAAAACTGAACCGATACAATTCAGGTCAGCTAATAGCCAAAGCGTGGATTCGAGCAGCGACTCTTGCCAATGCAATAAGGGGTTTTCGTGGCAGCGGAATCTACCCAGTCAATTCAAATGCTCTGTCTGACTCTGAATTTGCTATATCAGATATTGCATTGGGGGAACTTGCGCAAGAACGAGAGTCTGATCCTCTAAATGATCAAGTACCAGGTGTTTCTGGAGAGCTTGCGTTAGGAGAGCGTTCACAAGATCCTGAGCAAAGTCTTGTACCAAATGAGAGGGACCACGTGCCTTCCCTAAGCAACCAAGTACCAGGCGTTTCTGTAGAATCTGCATTACGTGAGCGCGTACAGGAATCTGAGTTTGATCGAGGTCTTGCACTAAATTAGCGGAACGAAGTTCCTCCACTAGGCTATCAAGTCCCAAGCGATGCTGATAAAAACAAACTAGAACTGTCTGAAATGAGATTGAGCAGAATAGCGTGAACCAAAATCGCACGCCACCTAGGCCGTCTTCAAGCCTTTTAAATCTTTCTCAAGACTGTTTAACCCTAGGAGATAGCGACATTGAAAATTACATCTTTGATGGTACTGAACTATCATTGCCATCACTGATATCTTTAAGTGAATCACAGAACCAAAATCTTAAAAAAGAAACTCCATCTAAATTTTTACATCAATCAACTCCTATACCAAAAATACCGCTGAGCGTGTCTAAAAGGACTAAACAATCTGCAGAAATTTTAAACTCGAACGAAAAAATTGTCCAGAAGAAGAATAAAGAAGAAAAAATGAAGAAAACAAACAAAATAACGGAAACTAAAATTAAGACAGCGAAAAAAAAAGATGTTAACACAGTGAAGAACAAACCAGCTGGTAGCAAAAAAAAAAAGCTGGTAGTTGTGAAGAAAAGAGGGCAACCGCAAAAAAAAAGACCAAAAAATATATCGATATTACCAGCAGTGAAACTGAATCCGATAACACAGATTTTATTGAACTGAACAAAGGAAGAGCTTCAAGGAAGAGAAGAATACAAATTTCCAGTTCTGACAGTGAAAATGAAGAATATGTTATCAGTTCAAAAACATCCAAAGGAAACGCCAACGAAAAACTACCAATCAAAAGAAAAAAGGACGAAAAATCGATAAAAGACACTGAAAAGATATTAAAAGTGAAAAACGCTAATTCAAAAATAGAAAATACTAATAAAAAAGTTTCAGTTGATGATTATTGCACAGAATGTTTTGAGAATTACAATTTGACTAAATCGAAATCAGATTGGATCCAATGTGAGATATGTCGAATGTGGTTGCATGAAAGTTGCACAACATTTCAAAACCATTGCATGAGATGTGGAAAGTTGAAAACCCTAGCTTCTGGTAATAATTAATGCTAATGCCAAAGTTGATTGCCATATTGTTCTATCTTTAAGATAAATAATAATACTTTACTAATAACTTACCTAACTTAATGTTTGGATGCTATTTTTGTTGTATTTTCATAGTTTAAAACATTAAAACTTGATACTATTTTATAATGTTGAATAATATTTTGATTCGTACTTAATAAAGGATTTCAGTAAATAATCAAGACTGATTACTTAAATTGATATAAATTTGTTTATAGGTACCTAAAAAAATCATAGTGACGCGTCTATCCCCGCACGAGGCAAGTATCCCCCGAAGCATTTTTAACGTTAGGCTACTATCCGCTGCAGTAGGCAACTATCCCTTTTTTGAGAGGTCAAATAAAACAGGATTTACTCAAAACCAATATTAATTATGTTTACAAAAATAGGCTACTATTAAAGATCAAAGATCTATGTTTTGATATACATGTTGCAATATTCTTAGTAAGTACATATTTTTTAATAATAGAGCTTTTTTGAAAAGTGGGGCAACTATCCGGCTTTTACCCTATATAAACAATCCTATAGGTAGGTATATATTCTAATCCTAGGCTAAATTATAGACCTATTTATGAATAGGTAACTACTAATCTAACGTAACGAGTGACGAATAAAATGTGCACAATTTTTAATTAGGTATACCTAATAAGGAAAGTTAGACAGAAATTCGGTAGATAAAGTCGAGAATGTATCGTCGCTACAGACATTATAGCTTGAAATAAATAAGTTGTTTTTTATCGTGTGTGAATTAAATTAGTTTTTTTTTAACTAACTATGAGTAAATATCTATTCCTAATTAATAAGTAAATCACTATTTCTGTAAGTAAAAATCTCTGATCACGTGGACTTGAAGAGACAAAAGTGCGACGACACACGTGCACTATTGTCCTAACTATGCAAAAGTTACACAACTAATTAACAATGGTTAAACTTACAACTAAAATGTACTCTTTCAGTCACAAAATAGAGTAGAGATTTCCTGTGTACATGAGTATTTGAAGAAAAATATGGTGGTAGTATAACTTTACCGCCACTCGATAGCTATTCTCCAAGTTGACAATGGACTTGTCGCATTTTGTGAATGGATGATTTTGCTAGGGATCTCATAAAAAATGTTTCGAAAAACAACGCAACTCATTTATGAATGAAGCTATACAAACGTAGATAAGAAACAAAAGATTGCATTAGGCAAGTCTGTTAAATTGATACCTATGTGTCAACCGTTTCGACTACTGTTCAGGCATTTAGCTCATCTATTAAGGCTATTATTTCTATTACACAATCTATTTAAGGCCGAGAGGACATTTTTGACTTTAGCACTAATTTAATCTTTTTCCTAAAGAATAGAAAATCAACTAGATAATTATCGACCTAAGACTTACTAGTACGGTCGCGTCGGTAGGTACCTACTCGTCAAAGATACCTTTTTTATATTAATGGAGGCAGACGGGCAAGCGGCCCCATGATGGCCAATGGCTACCGCCACCCATGGACACCTGCAACACCAGGGGGTATGTGGGCGCGCTGCCAGCCCTGCGGAATCCTATTCACAGCTTACTTGAAGAAACCCATATCCTAGCATAAGGGGAACACCTCGCGAAGCAATTCGTTCCACAGCCTACTGGTTCGCGGATAAGAACGAGATTTAGACCGCACAGTGCGCGACATGACATACAGGAAATGTGGATACACCCCATTCCTGTGACGAGAGGGTTGTAGAAACCCGAGGTGGGAGTCGCATCGAACAGTTATACATTCCCCATTCCCCGTTATACATGCGGTAGAATACGGAGAGGGACGCAGCGTGAAAGTGGGATCGTCGTACACGGCGTCTGTTGATGGAGTTAAGTTATTATAACTATATTCAGTAAACTACCTACTTTAACAAACTTCGGTGGTCTTTCTTCTCATTCGTATAGTGGCCAAAATAACAAGAAGAAGGGTAGAGTGATAGTCTTCAAATGGAGACCAAGTCAACTTCTTTTTCTATAAAGACTTAAATTAAGACTTAACTGAAAGAAATTAAAGACAAATGGTCTTTCCGAATCTGGATAGCGTACGTCTGTGTATCTGTGTGTCTCTGAACCCACGACACATAGTGTCTTAGTGTGAGCCGTTGGGTGTGATTGTTTATTACCAAACAAATACTAAAAACTATTGAAAACCGTTGATATTAAAAATTTCTATGAAGAAATAAGTTGCCAACGTAGCTCAAATAATAATCATCTTTATTCAAACTGATTTTTGTCCGTATAGCACAAGATAGTCAGCAGAAAAACTTAGGTCGGTATATCTAGTGTTAGTAGGTAGGTACCTACTTACAACAGTGAACAGGGAAAAGCTAAATAACTAATTTTAAAACAAACAGCGAATTAAAAAAGAGACATTTGAAGCATACGAGTATACCTATCTAGCCATATGCAGATTAATCCAGTTCAGAAAGCTGAGGGACTGATCGAGATGGTGTTGGGAATCAGCAAACTGAAGTAGGTAGTAGTGGTCATGATCAGGGCCGTCTTTACCAGGGGGTGCAAGGGGTGCGGTGCACCCCGGGCGCTCACCTTTTAAAGGTAATGAAAAAATATAACGCTATAGTAAACAATTACACAATAGGATATTTGACTGTCATAGGATACACAATAGGATATTTGACTGTCATAGGATACACAATAGGATATTTGACTGTCATAGGATACACAATAGGATGTTTGACTGTCTTAGGATACACTCCCGCACCCCGGCGCAGAATAGACTTAAGACGGCCCTGGTCATGATACTCGTACATCTGAAGACCGATGGACAGACCGATTATGGTAGATTAATTCACGAATGCAGATAAATTAGCGGGAAACGCGACGTGGCACTAGGACGCCATTCGGCCAAATCGATCAATCGACATCGACTGCCTCAAGAGGTCTTTCCATTAAGCTACGATATGGGGTTCTTCAAGAGAGCTGTGAATAGGATTTTGCAAGGTCGGCGGCGCGCCCGCATGCCCCCTGGTGTTGTAGGTGCCCATGGGCGGCGGTAACACTTACCACCACGTGGGACCGCTTGCTCGTCCGCCCACTACTCTATAAAAACAAAAAAAATCTTAAAGAAATCGGCCAACGCTGGATGGGAAAAGGAGATGATCACGTTCGATGACGGACCTTAGAGACCTTAGGGGACCTTAGCTGTATCCAAGAGTGGAAATTATATAATACTCTGTCAATAGTTTAACTAGGTGGTAACATAGTTCAGAATTGGTAAGTATCTATCTACCTTAGGAAGAGATTACCTACCTCTTACTAACTCGACTGGCCACGTTACCCCTCTCTCACTTTATCGTATTTCCCCGATGTGCGTACGTGTTTCTGTAGTGATTGAGATATGCCAGAGCCCATTCCCATCCCATCCTATCCCTCCCCATTTTCCCAACGCTTTCTCCCAATCCATTCCTTAATCTGCAAAGGTAGGCACTGTATCCGGGGGCGTGCCAACGTTTGCCATTCTGGACTGATGTTGGCATGTCTATGGACGACAGTATCCACTTACCATCACGTCGAACTATATGCTCGTCTGCCGCCTTTTTCTATAAAAAAAAAACCTACGACAATTGGTCACTTAAGAGTAGGTAGGTACCTATTATGATTTCTGGTTTATTTTTATTCTCATAAGGAAATTTTACATAAAGGTTTCACCACAGATCATAGAGATTGGGATTTTATTTTCCGTGGGTTAGGTTCTCTTAGGTAAGTGCTTATTTACCTAGATGGGTATAGATTAATATATATTTTAACACTCGTCACATATGTGTCATACATTATTTATAGATCGTCCACTATTCAATGGGAAATCACGTAATTTCAAACGACTTATCCCATACCGACCTATATAGGCACTCGGCATTTACCGGCACAATACAGAACAGAAGCAGACTTGTATCCATGAGGTAACAAAGCGTGTTAAAAATATAGAATAGGTAATTTGATAGCTCCTTGGTAGAAGAGGATTCACCTGGATCTCACTCACGTTATCGTGTCAAGTAGGTACCTAAATACAACAATTGTGTCATGTACCTATTTACCAACACGAAATACGATTACCTAACAAGTATTGGCATTTTTATCGTGCGCTCCGTTTTCACTTTAAAAGGTCAAAATTCAAAGTGTGTACAGCTGATACTCTGACTTTCTACCTACTGTATGTTGAAAAAATAATGGATTATTTTTCCAAATACAACATTACCTACACAACACAACCGCAAAATCTATGACGCATCCCTGTTTACTTATTTAACACCTGCGAGTCAGGTTCTTTTTAAAACAATGGCAATTGAATGCTATTATTACAATATTGTTCATGGTTTTTCCTCGTTTCCATATAAATGTGCATGCATTACGATACGGAAGCTCTTCATTCAATCGCAATAATAGCAACACCTACATGTAGCGCCATCCAGTGACAGAAAGCTGAACTAAAAGTGCATTATTGCATGCGAACGAAATTAAATAGAACAAGTTTTACTGAAACAATTGCAATGTAATTCTTTATGAACAATTTAAAAAATATTGCTCTTTTTATCGAAATAAATTCCATTATTATGTTCTATTACAAAAATAAATCCGTAAAAAGTTTCTCTATCCATTGAAATATGTAGGTGGAAAGTTTAAAAATTGAGGTTTTGGTAATAAGATAATTTTAGTGAATGACTTTATTTAAATGGTAAACTGTGATTGTAAGATAGAGACGGGTAGTCACCGAAAGGAGGTAGGCGTTGCTAATAACAATTCAGGTGAACAGGTGAAATGCGATTTGTGCAAAATCTGGCAATGCTGACATTTATATGGCAAATATGTTTATAATATGGACGGTGTATTGTTATTTAGAGTCAGCGCTGAGACACGGCTCGGCTCCACTAATTAAGTATAGGTGGGGAGGGGGCAGTGCGATGAACGGCGAGAGGCGGGCGGGGGGGGGGGGCGCGGGCGCGCAGGGCGGAGCGAGAGGCGGTCCAGCTTCATTCCACCGCGCGTCGCACCGCTATTCGCACGTCAGTCCGCTCGAGCGGGCCATGGTCGCGAGAACCGATGAGAGCATGTTCGGGTGCTATGGTGACAGCTACTCGTACCGCCTGTGGAGCCTGGCCAACGTGTGGGGCGCCTGCCGATGTGAGTAGCGCGCAGCCCTCGCTCCGCGGTACACGTGTGCCTTCTGATAACGTAACTAGGACTTTTACCCACCGCTGACGTCAGCGGAGGCTGTGAAATCTCGGTGTAATACGACGTAGATGCGATTCCGACGCAGTGGCATAGTCGACACCGCGAAGTGCGTACCGCGATATCAGCTAGCCGGTGTCGCGGTTAGTGAGGTGTGAGAACAGAGGTGTCGCTCAATGAAAGTGCATAGCTCGCTTATGGGAGTTGGCGGTTGGTACGAATGCTTGCCGGCCGGTTGGCTTGCGGACATGAGGAGTAAGCAGGTCCCCACATCCACCACCTCGGCCAGGCGGCTCGCCTCCTTGAGTAAGCTTCCTTTCTTTTGTTTTTATTTGCATTTGTTTATTTATGTATTTATCTCTATTTATCGCATCGCTCTACCTTCTCTATCTACTTACTTTCTCCCATATCTATCTATTTCCATAATTATGTTCATTTTTTTGGAAAAAGGACTTCCTCCACACTTCTAAAACTTTTGCTCTTTAAGTGATATCCTATAGCGTGCATAAGAAAGTGATAAGCGAAATTTGACACGCCACCCAATAGTTTTCTCCCCAAAGCATTGTCAAATCTTCAATGGAAACAGGTGAAAATGGATATCACCTCAGTCGCATTAAAAATAAAACTCGAGCACGTCTTCATTAGAAATAACCTCCGCGTTCAGTAATCTCCCCTCATCTCCCGGGGGATATAATTCATCCACTTGAGAATCGGGAACAGGTACACACGGACTTGAAAGAAAGTTTCGTTTGTCGAGGGGAATCGCGCGCTCTCTTTCACCGTCTTAGAGCGTAAACGATTATGTTGTTTTAATTCATTTGCTTTTTATTTTCAACTTTTTTACTTTATTCTTCCTCTTTGAGTGCCGCCTGTCTGGAGTGGATAAAATAATAGGGACGTTGATGCGTGCGAACAGCCTACATGATACCATGATACACGAGACAGTCGCGGAAAGCTGATGAATAAATTAGTGCAAGTTTATTTAATGTCAGAGATTTACGTTGTAATTCTTCGAGTGTTATTGTATTATCACGTCCAACGAAGTGAAATAATAATACATAAAAAGTTGTGGTTAAAATTTCTCTGTGTGCAAATAATTCTAATACTTAGGTACCTACTACTAAATCATTTGTTTAATTTCACATTACTGAAATTGAACGAATAATTAGTGCACTTACTTTACTACATTTTTAAATTTATATTACGGAAAACACGCAGGTAGAGAGATTTTAGTAGGATTTACTAATTAATATATTAAAATTTTCTTTAGAAGTAAAAATCAGACCACGAAACTTTTGCAACATTACTAGATCTGATATTTGCCGAACTCACCAACGTGGAAGTACTTAACATAGGTACCTACATTTGGATTAAATTAACATATAAGCACTATAATTGTAAACATCACAATAATAAGAAACAAAGTTAGGCTCATGAATAATAAATCAATATAAGGAAAATCTACCGCGAGAGTGTAAATAAACGTCTCTTAGTATTGATAAGAGTGTAATCGGTAGTGGCTATCCGCTAATTATTTGTTTGCTGGTAGCTACCTACACAAAATTAACGGTTCCGTAAACACCTAGATATAAATTGTGTTTGTCGATTTGTTAATCGCTTGTTAAATATTGTTTGAGAAATAAATTATCATCTCTGATGATTGTGATGATAAAAAATATCGTGTGTCACATGTATCGAATGTACCGACCTGCTTGCTATATTGTCGTGGCTCATTATTAGATACGGATGAGTCAGTCCATATAGATTTATCTGACCTTGTTTCACTTTCTGAATCAATGTTAATTATAGTTAAGTTAAAAAATAATTATATGAAACCTAATATACTTACTTAATCTTATTGAAAGATACATTTACTGCGAAACAGTGACAACTAAAATCAAATACCTATCCGGTGAAATGGTAACATAATTTTGTAGGCACGCTGTTTCATACTTACAAATGTAGATATACCTATAGGTATCTAATTAAATTTTACTATAAATGTAGTTTGAGTGAACGAGCGATAGGTAAGTGACGACAATTAAATATTTATATAAATAATTGGACTTACCTAAATGCCTATCTTAAAAACAGTGATTAATTTCAAATAACCAGATGAGTGATTTCAGTTCTTCCGATTGAAACATATTTGAATCATTCAATTCAACGGCGATTTCTAGTTTTCGAACTTTTGTTTCGGCAATCATTTGTTTGGACAATTAGGTACAAAATAAAATGATTGTGAAAGTACAATCGGCTGAGATAACTACAATAGTCATCCTCTATTGGAGATTTCATTGAATCGTTAGGAAAATAGAACCAGAAGGTCCACAGAAGAGATAAATTATGAAGTCATGTATGAACTAACTCCTTGTTAATTAACCTTCCTATGTAAAAAATGCGCCTATGTGGGTATACCTACTTACCACCAAAATCCTACATTATAACTAAATTACTCGTAGGTACATATAAAAATAATGTGGGAATGATGATTCTGATAGGTACCTACTAATTAGAGAAAAAGTTTTGGAATTCGATAAATTAACTTCTCGCACCTTATTTTTTTATGGACGAAGATGGCAGACGAGCATACAATGTGTAGTGTGTAATGTGACGAGCATGCATGGTAAGTGGATACTGTAGCCCATAGACATCCGTGATACATGCCAACATTAGTCCAAAATGACAAACGTTGGCACGCCCCCGGATGGGCTGCCTACCTTTGGAGATAGGAATGGATTTGGAGAAAGGGTTGGGGAAATGGGGAGGGATAGGATGGGAATGGGCTCTGGCACATTTCACTCACCTTTTATGCGAGTGCGCACATTATGTGTGAGTGTGCACCTTATGACTACCTTTATGTTACTAGCACTTTATGTAAGGAGACACAGTAGGTACCTAGGTATTTCTTCCTTTTTTGCAATTATTCTTGGGTACTGGGTATTGTTTAAAATACCAATTTTTACCTTGGATAGGGAGTAATCTGTTCATACCAAAAATTATTTTATATCGCGAACCCGTAGGCTGAGGGACAAACTGCCTCAAGAGGTCTTCCCATTAAGCTACGATATGGGGTTCTTCCAACAAGCTGTGAATAGGATTTTACAAGGTCGGCGGCGCACCCGCATACCCCCAGGTGTTGCAGGTGTCCATGGGCGGCGGTGACACTTTCCATCACGTGGGACCGCTTGCTCGTCCGCCCACTAGTCTATAAACTAAAATTCAGTATTAAGAATGCGTAAACTAATTTCTTTTATAAAGTTTGTAAAAGAAAAACAATGCTAAAAAAGCATATTATAAATGTTGTTACATTGCTTTTGTACCTATATTGCCGACTAAGCGAGCCCACCTTTGATCTCATTGCCGAATAATTGGCATCGGAATTTTGGCACCATCCCTTGAAGCAGAGTTTATGTACCTACAATAAATTATAATCATTGACGATTCACATGTCGAAAAGGTACTGTCTACGATGATCTAAACGTACGTACATTGAAAGTTTTTTCGCTAATCGAACGTATTTACCTCTGCATTGCATTGGTATGGAATTACAGATAAGTGAGCGGAGCCTCGACCGCAAAACAATTGAGCAAATAACTCTCGTCCAAGCAGTTTAGTAGCTCTCTCAACGCGCAATTACAATTCCGACCGAGACGTTACAACATGGTGTCTAACAGGCGGAGTTTTTTTCTTTAGCAAAGCAAACGTGTGCCCCTCTCGTCCCTCGCCCCTCCACCTCCGGTCTCCGCCAGCGCACAGGTGTGACCAATCACCACTTCGCGTGCCTGTGTGCTACGATCAACAATCGAGCTCTTATCTCTTAGGCCGCTCGCTCGTGTGTGTGCATGATAATTGTTATTTACTGTAACAGCGCAATAGGAAGCTCGGTGGGCATGTGTGCGTGCGTGTTGGTTTTTTATCAGCGGTTAACGGACGCACTCTGCCCGTGCGCAGAGATTATAATGTACGGCCGAACGATAGTTATTGTGCCGCGTGTAGGTGTATTCGTCCGCTCTACCTACTTCAAGCCCATACATGCGTGATCAAGATCATTCAATATTTATAATAATAAACATTCATACCTCGATATAACATAGGTAAACTCGTAGTAGGTATGAGTCGTTTAGTAGATATTTTAGTAATCGCTTTAATATTTTTTTTTTCATAGAAACAGCATAATTAATATTTAACATTTTTAAATTAGAATATCTAAATTTTTACCTCCTACAATAAGAAATCTCTTTGAGGTAGGTACCTACCTACCTAACTATTCATAAAAAAGTAACATAGTAGGTAGGTACCCACCTACATCATATAGGTAGATAGGTACCGAAGTACCTATAGTCCGGTTATTATAGGAAGAGCTCTGACAGCTGACATAAATCTTTAACATGTAGTAAAAATCATTTTACAACACAATAGTCCTTGAAGATTATTTTTTCTATTTTATTGTGTTATCGCTTTAAAAAAAACGGTAATTAGGTACATAAAATGAATTAAATACAGAACTGTCAACGCTCTTCCTAAGGTAACCGGACCATACCTACCTACTTATATTAAAAAATAATTACCTAACAAAAAGTTAACCAATTCAGCGCAGTTACAATATTTTTTATGGATACTTAGGTATTCACGGACATTTTATTGAATATTCTTTATTTTTAATGTCGATTCATATCAATCATTTTATTGTTATCAGAAATGTACAAATTATCAAGTGCTCTACAGAATAAAAAGTTTAGATAAGAAAATCGCTATTGATATATTTATTCGAACATTATTTATCTATTGAAACATGCGAATGTAAGGTGCCTCTACCAATGTTCCTATTGAAAATTTAGATGTTTCTGAATAGGTATTTTTGTTTAATTTAGTAAAAGATTATAATACTGGACACTTTTTGAAAGTTGGGAATCGTATAAAAAGCACAAAAAATAACTTTTAATGGCGCATTGGAAATAATAAGACGGAAATACAATTATCAATTATAAATACTAAAGATTAAAGATACTCGTTTTAAAAAAAAGTTCATGAAGTTCACTACTATTGAAAAGAATAATGTAGGTAGGTATAGTTATAATGAAATCGATATTTAATAATTTACTCTGTAATTTAAAAAACTTACAAAATACTTCTTTTCCTATAAGTATTTATCTACGCACGCAGGTTTCATGAGCTAGAATCCGATTTTAAACTGAAAAATCTTAAAAAGTATCTATTTAAATCACCTTTTCTTGCAGAGTCTACTGGTCCTATTTAAAAATTACCTTTAAGAATATAATAAACATTTTATACCCATACCTAACAGTCAAAAACACATCAAAATTCATTAAAAGGTTTTCGAGTTACTTACATCGAATACCTAGGTAAACTATCTAGGTATAGTCAGATGTTTTATTCGAGTCAGGGACATGACATAGAACTGTCAGTGAAATTTGTACGGAGATGACACTTTATTGACAGTTCTACATGTCATATCCCTGACTCAAATAAAAAATCCGACTTAAATAGGTACATATAATTTTATGCGCCTTTCAAAGATTTTAAGTTACTGATAAAGTATTGATTGCGAGTATAAGTAGATACATAACTATAACCTACAAATTAATACCGCTTGTAAAAGTTTTTTTTTCTGTAATCAGCCTTTTAAAAGGATCTGTATTCATTCACTTATTTCAACCGCACACACCAGTAGCGCCATCTATTGTCGAGTAGCAGTACCAATAACATTGAGTTGTAGTTGCGTGTTACCTCTACCTACCATTATTATCAATGGTATTAGAACATTAGAAATGGCGAAATAGGTACTAAATACAATAGCAAAATAAACCATTTTGATTGTTTTTGTGTTGTAGGTATGTGTATCGAATTTGGCTTATTTTTGTGGCCAAATTATACCTCCAAGATTTAAAGTTACCTATCTCATTTTTACAGAAATCATCGCATAGGTATCTATAGGTATACATAGGTATAAGTAATAATTTGTAATAACTCTTACTTTTTTAAATAAGTTAAGACGCCATAAACCTTTTTGTTTTAATTATTATCTACATGTTTTCTATTTTTATGAGTTTGAAATTAGATGGACCATATTTGTCGCAGGTGACTTGCACGACCTATAACCTAAAGTACCTACCTACCTATACCTATCTAAAGAAAAACATATCTCTACATTTAGGTAAAGCACTGGCCAACCGATTAGACACATATTTTTGCATTCATGCACTTGTACGATTTTAACGAACCTACCTATATTCATTGTCCTAACTGAAAGAACAGCTTTGTTCAACAACGTTGTAGGTATTTGTAGTTGGCGCCACCTAGAGTTAGGTAATAAGAATAATATTCGCTGTCACACTGATATAATATTTTGATAATAAAAGTTTATATTTTATTTTATAAAACGAAAGCGACAGACGAACATACAGTCCACCTGATGGTACGTGGATACTGTCGTCCATAGATATCTGTAATACATGGCAACGTCAGTACAGAATGACAAACGTTAACACGTCCCCGGATGCGCTGCCTACCTTGAATGGATTTGGTGAAATGGTTGGGAAAATGAGGAGGGTTAGAATAAGATGAGATAGAAATGGTCTCTTAACTGTGGCTACCTACCTATATTGATTATAATAATACGAGTAATAGGACATTTAGCTCTGCATATGTTGTAGGTATCGATATATACGTACACATAGAAAGACTCATCACATGATGCAATTATCCATGTACCTAAATTACGTAAACCTATTTCGGTTTATGAGGTCGTATTTTCTAAAATTCAATACCGGTGTCCCGATAGTGGATTCCACCCGCGCATGTAAGCGGCGGCGAGCAGACGGCTAACGTGGCCTCACTAATTAATACGTCGCAGCGTTGTTTTGCTCTTTATTATATTTGATTTACTGCGCGCGCCCGCCGGCGGTGCTTTTAAAAACGATATTACGCGGGAAAACGGGCCGTATTACCGAAATAACCAACTCCAAATTGAATTGTTGCCGCCATGTTTGTTTTTATAAAGCGAGCAACGCCCGTAAAGGTGTCCGCGATAATTTTAATCGCTAACAATGTGTTCAACGGATAATTGTTTTATTAACAATTTTGTTTCCACGACATCCGTTCTGCGATGAACAAGTATTAGGGGTTAAAGTATGAAATTGCCGATTTGTACTGAAAAATTAAAACTCGTTTTTTTCTAAAATGTAACATATTTATTTAATCAAAATATTTACCCTCATTGTCTATACATTGTTGCCATCTAATCGGAAGTTCATTTATGCCTTTGCGATAGAACTCTGGGGATGTAGATTCGACAAACTGTGTGAAAGCATTTTGTACTGCCTCTTGGGAAGAAAATTTTTTACCACGTAGAAAATTGTCCAAATCACGAAAAAAATGGTAGTCCGTTGGAGCAAGGTCTGGCGAGTACGGAGGATGACGTATGGTTTCTAACTGCAGCTCCTGTAGAGTTACAACGGTTTCTCGTGCAGTGTGAGGTCTTGCGTTATCATGGAGCAGTAATGGTGAATATAGATTCACGAGTCGGGGCTGTTTCACTGCTAGTTTAGCCATCATTGTTCGAAGTTCGGCATAGTAAACATCTGCTGTTATTGCTTGACCAGACCTAAGAAAGCTATAGTGAATAACAGTTACCATTACCTTTTTATTGGTAAGCTTTGCCTTAGGGCACTGTTGCGGCGTTTGACCTGGGGTCAGCCATTGCATTTTTCGCTTTCGGTTATCGTAAAGAATCCACTTTTCGTCACGTCACAATTCGATCATTCATTTCTGTACCGATTCAACAAGGCAACGCAAGTTTCAACACGCGTTTCTTTCTGCAGATCAGTCAAATCATGAGGCACCCATTTTTCATATTTTTTTATCTTATTGATTTGATGCAAATGAGTCAATATTGAAGGTAAGGTAACGTTAAACCATGCCGCTAATTCCTGGGTATTTTGACTCGGATCGGCTTCCACCATCTCCTTCAATTCAGCGTTATTCACCTGTGTGGGCGGTCTTCCACGTGGTTCGTTCTTCAAGTCGAAGTTTCCATTACGAAAGCGTTTAAACCAAAAACGCACGGTTCGTTCATTAGCAGTCTCCTCTCCAAACGCAGCATTGATACCTATTGCGAGCCGTTTCTGCCGCGTTAGTTCCGCGTCGGAACTCGTACCTATTCAAAGATTACTCGGATTTTCGAAGTATCCATCTTTCCCGTCTAAGCTGAATAAAAAAAACAATTGAAAGTCGAAAATCGAATGTTGCACATTTTTTAAAACAAGAACCTCATAGGTACCTATCATGTGAAAAAAGTTTCACTCGAAAATCTCACACCATGAAGGTTTTATGTCAATTCAAAGTATCTATTACTATAAAACGGCAATTTCATACTTTAACCCCTATTATTAATTTAATTTGCCTTTTCGTTGGATGACAAATATCTAATGAATAAATTCGTAGCCTGAAGGACACTTCAGCTGCTTTATGAAAGGATTGTAACTGAAACTCGTTTGGCAGTCTTATTTTCTAGAAACTTCAGGAATCGTCCCACAGCAAAGAAATAGTTATCATCGATTAATAGATTTAGGTGGTCTTAAACAGAATTATATAAAATTGTCCTAAAAAGAAGTGCTAAAGTAATTCTAAGTCAACGGAATTGTTCCTGGAGCTTCTAGAAGACATTTGGTAAGATTGGTTATAAGCAAACAAGTTCTAATTACTAAATACTTTAAATCTCTCGTTTCCACAGTTCGTCCGCTAGCAGGCGGCGGAACAGAAGGCAAGCCAAGTGAAGAAGAGGAGGATCGGGGCGGGTCACCTCTTGGTCCCGGTGGCCCCTTCAGCTGCAGCCAGTGTCGAGGCGCGTACCCCACCCGGGAGCAGCTCGAGCGACACGAAACCCTACACTCGCCCAACACACAGGTGGATACTTCCAAAAAATATGTCAGTGCTATTTGTAATATGACCAAGATATTTAATTATCTTTAAGCACATTTAAGGATGCTCGAGACATTATAGTTTAAAAGCGTACCTACTTCTTTGTTTTCTGTTACATAAACTTCTTTTAATCTACCAAAGTTTCCCAAAAATGCTTAAGATAGGTATCTACTTATACATAATTATCTCCTCAATAGGTATAGGATAATATTTTAAGAATTTTATCGATATAGGTACCTAGAGAAGTTGGAAGCCTTAGTACATTATTACAATGACAATGTATTTTGTCCACAGACATGCAAGATATGCCACAAAAACTTTGCGAATGTATACAGACTGCAGCGACATATGATAAGTCACGACGAGAGCGCACTTCTACGCAAATTCAAATGCAATGATTGTGATAAAGCTTTTAAGTTTAAACACCACCTCAAGGAGCACTTACGAATACACAGTGGAGAGAAGCCATTCGAATGTGCCAACTGCGGGAAGAAATTTTCTCATTCCGGGTCTTACTCTAGCCACATGACATCCAAAAAATGTCTCGTAATGAACATTAAAATGGGCCGAATAAAACCTAACAACCCTGCGCTGCACGCCGACCGAAGTCCGTCGCGAAAACGAACCAATGCAATGGTCGCTTCGCAATTAAACAACAATATAACACCTAATGGAAATTCCTTCCTACCCATTCTGCCTAAGTACAACGAAGCCGCCGCATTCTTCGCGTCCATGTCGTCACAAGAAAATAATTTTCATCGTCCACCTTTAGGACAACCTGGCATAAATCCCTTTTACATGCCTTCAGGTATGCCTATTAGCCCGGCGAGCGGAATAGCTCCTTATAGCTTTCCAGCTTCACTTACCCAACTGTTTGAACACTTAGCTTCGTCGCAGTATAGGAAAATGGAAATGAATTTGAGTCCAAAAATAACCAGTCCGGCTCTAGCAGATCCAGAGGACCTGATCGAAGAAGTCAACGAAGAAGACGACAAACGATCAGAAGGAAGCGCTGAACTCGTCATGGATATAGAAGACGAGGAAGCTGTGTCTATAAAAAAGGAACAGGAAGAGCAAGAGAATGATTTGAGGGCGACCGCTGGCAATTTCAATTCCGTCCCGTTAAATAGCAGCATAGCCAATAACAAACATGCCGGTTTTAACACCATACTGGAATCTGTTAACGCTTCGGTCACTAAACATTTTTTTAGAGCGAACATAGAAAAGCTATCGCCAGTTTCAGGTACCATCTGCCCTAGTATAGAGTCGCCACCGGCTCAGCATGTAATTGTAAAAGAAGAGACTGATGATGCACACAGATGTCATAAATGTAACGCAACATTTGATAGCAAAAGTGATTTATTAGATCACGAAAAAATGATTTGTGGAGGAGGAGGGGGAGGTATATTTCGAAAGCACGAAGGATTGGCAGCTCAGGTAGCGGAAACAGTAGCTCTTAATAGATTAGAGGCCGAAATGCGAGCGTCAATACAAAGTGGAGTAAGCGCAAGTGAAGACGAAGACTTTAGCAGAGAAGAACGCGAAGAAAAATCTTTAAATGACAGTGATAGAAAAATTAGAGTTCGCACAGCATTGAACGAGGAACAGCAAATAATATTAAAAGAGCACTACTCGATAAATCCTCGACCAAACCGTGAAGAATTCAAAAAAATAGCTCAACAAATTGGTCTTGACAACAGAGTAGTGCAAGTTTGGTTTCAAAATAATCGAGCGAGAGTGCGAAGAATGACGCAAACTATAGCGATGACTGATCAGCCTTTAGACTTGTCTACAAAGAAATCTAATCCTTCGGTAACGTCGAGTCCGTCACCTTCGCCGAGCTGCAGCATTTCCGTAACACATTCCGATTCCGAAGAAGCTGTAAATCTGAGCCAAAAATCCTCACGTAGTACGACGCCCCAGCGCCCAAACTACATGAATACGTATCCACATTCCAATTGCTCGTCCTCTTCTTTCACAGATTTTCCGCTATCACCGTTATCACAAAAGTTACCTATGAATCATTTAATGCCAATGGATAAACTTCTACAGTACAACGAGATGGCACGGTCCCCACTTCTTAACATGCATATGTCAAATGACATCAATCGACAAGGGTTGAGTCCCTCGTATGAGCGTCCGCCCTGGGAAGAAATGCAAGCGACAAATGATTTAGATGACAAAGTACTTAAAAAGAATAAAATTAAGCAAGAAGCAGACTTCAAAGAGGGCGAAGGGCAATTTGTCTGCGTCCAGTGCGACAAGACCTTTGTCAAACAAAGTTCTCTCAAAAGGCATAAATATGAACATTCAGGTGAGTAGCAATAGCTATTATTTATCCAATGTAATTAAGTATCAATTTAAAATATTTTTTAAGGGATATTTTTTTAACATTTCCATGAAGTACCTAACTATTAATAAAAAAATAATCAGTCAATTTAAATTTTATCTAGTCAATTTAAAATAAAAAAATAAAGTATATTTTTTATACTCTCACTACGTAACAATTTCTAATAATCCTATTTGTTGTTCACAGGAGAACGTCCATATAAATGCATGGAATGTCCGAAAGCGTTCAAGCACAAACATCACCTGACAGAACACAAACGCCTCCATACAGGGGAGAAGCCGTTCCAGTGCTGCAAGTGCCTCAAAAAATTTTCACACTCCGGCTCCTACAGCCAGCACATGAATCATAGGTTCGCCATCTGTAAGCCTTACAGAGACTAGACTAGTAAACATTCTGTTGTCATTAGTTAATTGATTGTGTATTAGGTACTGTTTTACATGGATTCTAAGAGGCCTAAACTTCTATATACCTATCCGTTTGTAGGACTACTTCTACGCATCAGCTTATGAGAACGCAAGGCTAACGAAGTTATCTCACGCAGCATCCAATTACGTCTTACCCTGTGGTTTTTCGAGTCTTAATAGCGTCCTCGTAAATCGCTATCCAAGTTGAATATTTCTTGAATCATGTAGGATAGGTACGCATCGTCTGTGAAGCAATTTCTTTAAATCGGACTTAGTCAAGTGTATGTACCTATGTAATTTTTTTACAGGAAAAGGCGCATTATGGTGCGTAATATACACAAGAATATACAATCTGAATATACGTACAGAGTTAATCAGAAATGCGGGCAAGCTCTTTGACTTCATATTTGACGTTGGCACAATTAGTCTACATACAAAAACTAATCATATTTTTTAATATTAAGTTGAATGTAATTTAAAATTTTAATGTAAAATTAAATGTGCTCTATTTGGCCCTTCGAGAGGTACCTAAGTATCTACTCATAGGTACTCATAATCTCATATTTCATAAGGTAATTTCGCTCCGTACACGTTTTTGAAACATTACTGTGACATTAGAGGTTTTATTGAAAGACATTTCTTTTTATAAACTCTAACAGGACGGATGTTAACTACAGAAAAAAATAGTTTCGTTGTTTTAACCTCACAAATTTAGTACTTATCAGGAAGTTGTATTTTGAAATAACACTTTATATTTGAAAGCACAGCTGATGGTCTTGCAATTTAGGTAGGTATACCTACCTACACATACCTATCAGCAGTAGGTATACGTGTAATACTGCTGAACTGACTGAGCAGTTAAAACTTATTAACTTTAAACAATGTTTTGTCTTATTTCCCTAATGTACGTACGTGTTTCGGTAGTGAGTGAGATGTGCCATCCTATTGATGTCCCATTCCCATCCTATCCCTCCCCATTTTCCCAACCATTTCTCCAAATCCATTTCTATATCTCCAAAGGTAGGCAGCGTATCCGGGGTCGTGCCAACGTTTGTCATTTTGTACTAATGTTAGCATGTATCGCTATGGGCGACAGTATCTACTTACCATTAGGTGGGCTGTATGCTCGTCTGCCGCCTTCGTCCATAAAAAAAATACTTGAGATGTACAAAAACAAAGATAGTTGGGATTCATTGGAAACAAAGTTTGTACAGCTTGAGATATTCTATGATTGATACAAAATTCGATCTACGAGTGCAAATAATAACCACGCAACACAAATCTTTTATTCCATTATCAAGACAAGTCTATTTTGTGAAGTTGTTAAAAGTGAGCTTTTCTGACCTCAATTCTGAGCTCTTTCATCGCAACTGTAGGTATTATACGCTTGTACCTAAGCTCGATAAAATGCTAGATAACCCCATTACACCTAATGTATTTCATTGCAACGTGTTATAACTTGAATTTCTTGCATAATATTTATTATTCATAATATTGTATTATTCGTAATATTGTATTATTCATAATAATACTGTAAAGTATTCGTCGCCCGGTATTTTCTTTGTATGTTATGCAAGGACATTGCTCAACGTCATAATATTTTTATAGGTACTATGAAATTACTCGATTACCTTTATGTTTCGTGCCAAATATGTAAAGCAAATATGCCAAAGACATGTGCCATGGACAAGCCAAAATACTCGTATAAATTTAGTGATTAAAATTAGGTATAGTTTTATGTTAATATAAATCCCAAAGGCCAGTACCTGTAATTTAATACTCCTTGAAAGTAAATTATTTTATTTTATTATTTTTATACGATGCCAAATTTTACATTAAGGATTTCGTCGCTAAAAAAATATTTTAATAATACCTTAAATACATATTTTGAGATTGTTAAATTGGTTAAATACATGTGCAGCAGTCAATGCAACTTAACGTAGACATTGGTCCAGCAGACCTGTGACTTGTAATGACAATACTTCTAGTGTCATATTATTTTTATTCCTATTACATACTTAATTAATTAGGTACTTATAAAAGTTAAAGTAAAAAAAATAATCTGTAATACGTATAAAAGTACATGCCACTTGGTTTAGACAACTATCTAAATCAAGCTACTAAAGATATTTTAAAATGCCATTCATAATTAGTTTCAGTCAGTAATCAGTATTGTTCAAATGAATAAATAACACAGAAAAATATATCTTCTGTTATTCAAACGTTTAAAAAATTAATATCGTTTAATAACAATAGATAATGTTGCTTGTATTTTAATGTAAGTGTTTAGGTAGACTCAATCTTACTTAAGTTCAAAGCATTCCATAATACTTCTATGGGATCTCTTCTGTGTTTAAAAAACTTTTGTTTAGTTTAATAAATAGCTTATATGAAGTTGTAAATAGTGATAAATGTAAATAGATATCCATTATGGATCTGTCTGTAAATAAAATTGCTTTTACAATGTAAAGATACAGTGCACATAGAGTGTATTTATCTGCAGTATAGGAACAGCTGCGATCTGACACAATGAATACGGTGACAATAAATAATCGACATTGGTTTATAATGAATGCAATGGGATATAATGTTTAAATTACTCATAATTGCATAATATAATTATACAAAATAGATCTAAATTCACAATAGTAATTATGGTAGAGATATTGTTATCTACAGAGACATTAAACCTACTTACCTATAAGGTATTCATCTTCAAAGCTTTATATTTTTTTAAATATAAATTGTTAACAACGTAATAATTATTGCCTTACAACCGAATCCAAAGCTATTGCAATTTAAAATAAACCTACCCAAAAGTAACTTTATTGGCTTATTTACACATCATTACTACAATATTTTTTTGAATTAAAATGTACTTAATTAGTAGGTATGTGCAGTACATAGTTTAAAACTGGATAACAGTGTACTTATCATTTATTAATTAAAAACGTACCTAAGTACGTAAATGAAATGATTAGTAGGTATAATAGGTACTTCATCATTTTCATTACATTCAAATGTCGACCCATAATAATTATCTATCTACTATAAGTTATTTTCAGCAGTATATTAGAACAGAAAGTTCCTAAGAAGAATAGCTACATCTTAAGAGGTACAATAACGATTATTTCTATACTTTATAATTATTGTAAGTAGATAAAATTAATTTTAAAGGTTTCTAAGCAACGAATTACATAAATGATTGCAAACAGTATATTTGCCATGTAGTAGGTACACTAATTAGATAACATAGTATTTGTGCACTATACAATTGTCAGCTAAAGTAATCACTGACTCCGCTGGTTTCAACACTGAACAGTATTCCCGGCATGCTTGAATATTTACAGGTCACCCAAAAAATAAAAGTACCTACCAAGTGACAATTTAATGAAATAATTATATTCATGTAAAAATGTTTAAATCTAAGTGAATCTGTTTGAACTATTTGATATTTTATCATTAATTTTATTGTAAGCGACTTCCAAATTAAACCTGGTGGGCTAGACAAACCAAAGATTAGTTACGTGACCACATGATGTGGGCCAACTGTAATATATAAAATATCCCATCATGATTTAGGTATAATTAGTTTTAATTACGTGCCAAAATTAATCGTAAGCATTGGAATAAATATTATCTATATTTTAAGGGAAAATTTATTTTATACATAAAATGATATGGCATTATGTACCTACTATGAAAATTTTTAAGTTACTTGCGCAGTGTTAATATTGCAAAAAAGTATTTCTACCTTTATTTTACTAAGCTACGCATAGAGTTTAGTGTTACCTAATGTTAAGCCAATATGAATTCCTATTGCCATATTGTGTTTGTTGTATTTTGATGGTAATGACTGTGAGATATGTATGTGGGTTATAATATTGCAACAGGTTGCTGATCATTTGTTAAATATAAGTACCTACTCTAGATTGTTAAATCTACCCATAGATTAACATGTGTTAAAATATTACCTATATAAATTATAGTAATTCATTTTACTTGATATTACAATGTATATTGAATTTATGAATATTAAAAATATATATATTGACATTTCAATTCAAAAGATGCATTTTATTTCCCTTACAAGATAATATTTTTGGCTGCGTACAGTGTGATCATCAAGACATTTTGTATCGCAAACCCGAAAGTCGTGGAATGAACTACCTACTACTTAATAGCTATGATATGCTATGCTATGACAAGGGGCTCTTCAAGAGAAATGTCAACAGGATTCCTGTACGATAATATAAATAGGTCCGCAGACTTTCTTTCTCATTTGTTTTTTGACTGCGAACGTGTTTCATTTTTTCGATGATGAAATGTACCTAAATATGATCATAAATATAGAATTGAATTTGAACAAAACCCAGATTACCAGTCTTCGTTGACTAAAAATAAATATAGGTACATACTTAGTGAAAATGCATTTTGTAAAGCTTGTGGAGTGTAGTTTTTAAACAGAATCGATACACTATAAAGTCGCGCAGAGTCAGAAAGATATCGAAAGAAAGTTAGGTAGGTAGGTACCTATAGGTACATTATACCTAAGTACTTAGTGGACAATCGCAGGTAAATTATTTAATTTAGGCTAATGGTAATAAAAACTAAACACAGAAATAGATAGGTTTTTGTCAAATCACATTTCTTGCTTGTTACATAAATGCTAAACAAAGTTTGACTGAGGGTTGTAGGTAGGTAGGGGAACCCGGGGTGGAACGGGGTAGCTAAGCTTTGGTTACAATTTGTGAGAGTTTGAATGAAACAACACCATTATTTGGCAATTTGTAGGTTTATTTACTTCTTTCTCTACAAGGAAATTAAAGCTAAACTTATGTAAATTAATGATCACTTTGAAAAAATATTGTTTGAAAAATAAAGGGAAATTTCCCATTCTGCCCCACCCCCCGGGGTACAATGGGAAATGAACCCGGGGCACGATGGGGTACTAATTATTGGCATAGTTCACAGATGAGAACACTGTCATTGTCGTCACTATCTAGACCAGCACACGCCAAATGTGTCCATTTTTTCAAATGCTACAAGACCACTAGCCTTCATTGGACTTGGAGTATAAATCATGGCAATACAAGCAGATCGCGTCTTCATCTTCCGAGCTTTCTTCAGATTCAGTTCCGAATCTTTTTTGTTTCTTTCTTCTTGTTTCTTCTTTGTTTTTGTTTAAAATTTTCTACGTCTTCTGAGTGTTCTTCAGGTTTAGTTCTGATTCTTTTTTGTTTCTTTGGCTTAGTTTTCATTCCTTCAGGTATGTCTTCCTTTACCTTTTAACGTCAGTCTTGTTTATTTTTTTCTACTTTCGCTTTATTGATATTTTGTGTCTTTTTAATAGATTCTTCTAATTCAGTCTTGTAAGGTGAAGCGGTCAGGATTGCCGTTTTTCCACCCTTTCTTGTAACTCTTTTCATTCCAGCTTTCACTTTTGGCAACGGGATTAGCAATGTAGACCAGGACTGTCGGCTGGTTTTTCTTATATATGAACGCACCATCTGCAGATGAAATAAAAATGCGTATTTATATGAGAAGTACAAATATTTAAGGGGCGGAACGGGGTATACCCCATTGTGCCCCACCCATTGTGCCCCGACGCACCGTTCACGTAAACACGAGTGTTATGGCCGGTTATATTTATTGGACTTGAGTTATCACTAGACGTTTAGTTAGTCAAAAGTATGTGTAAACAAACATGTAATGTTAATATCCGAACAAAGAATAGTGTATAGTGTAATTACCTTGGTGTTGCATAGAAAAATTAAAATTTGCAAGCTTTTTCGTCGACCTTCGATAAAATCCAAACTAAGCGCACTCTCACACTGACAGCGGCCACTCCGTATAACGCAGCACAGCGGACCGAACGTTGTGCGCGATGGTCACACATCTCTGTCGCCTGTAGCGAGCACAACGCCTCTTTCCCGTTCCGCCCCGGTACCCCGTTCTACCCCGGGTTCCCCTACCTACCTGCCTACTTCAATTGACCCATCACCGGAGATGCTAGTGTAATAAATTAAGTATTTAATAATGATTTACAATAAATATTTTGACTGAAGTGTGCGTTTTATTTAAATCTTTCTCAAAAAAACTAGAGAAGATATACTTTTAGTAGAATTTTGGAATAAGTCAGCTATGCTTTTAGTATATTTTAGTACTGGCAAGACGTTCCAACAGTATATTGTCTAATTGAGAACGGTCACACTGGTGATTTGGCAGTAGATGACTTCAACATGACGTTTAATTTTTCTTGTCACTAAACATTTTTAGTCATATTCGTGTCGATATAAACGCACAATATAAATTGTATCTCTATTTCAGTGATGTGGTCATATTTTACATTTAATCAAACATAAATCTGAAAATGGGCGGCAAATCTAAACAAAGTCAAAGAACCAAAAACAATGCCAGAGTATGTATCCTTTATAACTTTTAAACTATCGCCTTTTGTACACATTTTATATTCCAGACCCGATCTGAACGTGTATAATAAACGTATTTGTTTACCTTTTATTCCTACTCGTCCGGTTACACCAGCAGTGGTCACAAGTTGACTCAAATACACTACTATAATGTCCCACTACAGGACACAGGCCTCCCTGGGGCTTAGGTGTTTCGAGCCATAATCCACTACGCTGGCCTAGTATGGATTGGTGGATACACATATTCCAAATTTTTCATTTTTATTTCTCGAGTATGCAGGTTTCCCCGCGATGTTTTCCCTCACAGCTGACCTAGTGACAATTATAAAAATCCATACTTAAATATACACTCAGCAGTGCGGGACTAGGATTTGATTTGAATTCATGGTCACACAAATGTGAATCTATTATAGACAAATACAAATACATCAATTATCAATCACAAATACCTTTAAGATTTCACTGTGATGTTGAATCACTCTCTTTCTTACTATTTATGAACTTTACTATTACTGATTACTATTGCTAAATATTATTTATAACTATGTACGAGTATGTATGTTTATAAATGTGTATGTATGTATATATGAGTATATATAAGTGAATCTGTACCTATATATGGTCATATGTTTGTGTATAACTATCACTGCTCTTTAAATCTAGTCTATGTTTAATTGTAGCCCTCAAGCAGTGGCCGGAGTGCTGAGCTTCTAATTAATGCAGCAAATATAAATCCGAGTGTAGTGAATGCATCTGGAGGGAATGTTTTGCCAACATTATTTTTTAATATGGCCACCATGGACCATGGACTCAACAGTGAATTCTCCTTGTGTATAAAGAAACTTAATAAAAAGGACCCTATAACTAAGACAAAGGTATTTCACAAGTGTTTAATTTATTGCTAACATTAAAAAAAAATTGGTTATGGTTAAAATCTGCATGTGAGTTTGATATGAATTAATGCTAATAACATTCTCAGTAACAGAATTGTGGACATATAATCATCATCATCATCATCATCTCAGCCTTTAGATGTCCACTGCTGGACATAGGCCTCCCCCATTGTCCGCCATTTAGACCTATCGGCAGCGACCTGCATCCAGCGGGTGCCCGCAACCTTTATGAGGTCGTCTGTCCATCTAGCAGATGGACGTCCTCGGCTTCGTCCGCCGGTACGTGGTCTCCATTCGAGAACCCTTCTGCCCCATCGGCCATCGGTTCTTCGAGCTATGTGCCCTGCCCACTGCCACTTCAGCTTGCTAACCCGAGAGGCTATGTCGGTGACTTTAGTTCGTCTACGGATCTCCTCATTCCTGATTCGATCACGTAGGGAAACCCCGAGCATAGCCCTCTCCATAGCTCGCTGTGCGACAGTGAGCTTATTTATGAGCCCCATAGTCAGAGACCACGTCTCGGTGCCGTAGGTCATCACTGGCAACACACACTGGTCGAAGACCTTCGTCTTCAAGCACTGAGGTATTTTGGACGAGAAGACGCTGCGTAGCTTCCCGAACGCTGCCCAGCCGAGTTGGATTCGTCGATTGACCTCTTTCTCGAAGTTGGACCTACCTAGTTGGACCGTTTGGCCTAGGTAGACGTACTCGTCAACAACTTCGAGAATCGAGCTCCCAACTGAAACTGGGGTGGGCACGACATGGACATTCGACATGATTTTCGTCTTGTCCATGTTCATTTTAAGGCCCACCTGTTGGGAAACTCGATTGAGGTCTCCGAGCATTGTGCTAAGATCCTCCAGCGATTCTGCCATGACCACGATATCGTCGGCAAATCGAAGGTGAGTGATGCATTCGCCATCAACGTTGATGCCGAGTCCTTTCCATTCCAGGAGCTTGAAAGCGTCTTCCATCGCATTGGTGAAGAGCTTCGGAGAGATAACATCTCCTTGTCTCACACCTCTCTGCAATGGAATCGGCTCCGTGCTCCCTTCCTGTACTCGGACTGACATGGTGGCGTTGTTATACAAACACTTCAACACTTCAATATACCGATAGTCAATATGGCACCGTTGGAGGGACTGTAGCACTGCCCAAGTCTCGATCGAATCAAAGGCTTTCTCATAGTCCACAAATGCTAAGCATAATGGCAAGTTATACTCCTCGGTCTTCTGTATAACTTGCCGCAGCGTATGGATGTGGTCTATGGTACTATAGCCTTTTCGGAAACCGGCTTGTTCGGGAGGCTGGAAGTCATCAAACCTGCGCTCGAGACGATTCGTGATAACCCTCGAAAACAGCTTATAAACATGGCTCAGAAGCGAGATGGGCCTATAGTTCTTCAACAAGGTCTTGTCACCTTTCTTGAAGAAGAGCACCACCACGCTTCTGTTCCATACCTCCGGCGTAATACCTTCGAGCAAGACGGAATTAAAGAGCTTCTGAAGGACTTTCAGTACCGGTGTTCCACCCGCTTTCAGAAGCTCTGAAGTGATTCCGTCCTCACCCGGCGCCTTGTTGTTTCTAAGCTGTTTGAGGGCCATCCTAATCTCGTACAGGCTGATGTCCGGGATGTCTTCGGTATAGTGTCGGGTCAACTTGGCTCTTGGGTCTTTGGCCAAGTTGCCAACAGGTTTAGCGACCGAGGTATACAACTGTCCATAGAACTTCTCGATCTCCCTCAGTACCTCTTGTTTGTCGGAAGTGACACTGCCGTCCTCCCTCTTCAGCTTCGTCAACTGGCTCTGCCCAATAGATAAGTCTCTTGCGAACACTTTGGAGCCTTTATTCCGCTCTATCGTCTCCTTAATACGATTAGTATTAAAGAGACGGATGTCGTGTCGCAAGGACTGGTGAATCCGTCTATTGAGCTGCCGATATGCTTCCGCGTCATCATGAGTCTGCAGTGTCATCGAACGTCGTTCCGCCAAGAGGTCGAGGGTGTGATCGGTGAGCTTTTGGGGTCCATCTCTTCGACGATGTCTGAAGAATTTAGACCCCACCGTATGGACAGTTTCTACCAACCTGTTGTTGATATCGTCCACTGCAACGCAATCCTCTAGGCAATCGAAGCGATTTGACAGTTCAAGCTGAAAGAATTTCGGGATTCTGTATGTGGGCAGAAGTAGGTCGGAGCGTAGACTTCATCAGGCGGGACCTTTCTAACTTGACGTTTATATTCAATGTGCCTCTAACCATTCGGTGATCACTACCGGTTTTCACCCTGTGGATCACGGAGACATCATTGAATATTTGTCTCTTTGTGGCCATAATGAAGTCTATCTCATTTTTAACGGAACCGTCGGGGCTCATCCAGGTCCACTTCCTATGAGGCGGCTTCTTGAAGAAAGAGTTCATCATAAAGAGTCCCTCTTTCTCAAGAAAGTCGGCCAGCCTCTGGCCCCTCTGGTTCCGGTGCCCACATCCAAATTGCCCCACTCTCAACTCATCGTCGCCTCTTTTGCCCAGTTTCGCGTTGAAATCCCCCATAACAATATTGTAGTGTGTTTTCGAAGCATGTATGGCTCTACTAATGTCCTCATACATTGCTTCCACTTCGTTATCCGGGTGTGCCGAGGTCGGTGCGTAGACCTGTATGACCTTCAACGAATATCTCTTGGATATTCTGAGTATAAGGTACGCGACCCTGCTCGACACACTCGTGATGGCTACAACATTATTTACGAGGGACTTGTGGACGATAAACCCGACACCACCTTGGGACTGCTGGTCGCCCTCCCGGTAATAGAACAAGTTGCCGGATTTCAGGGTTATCGTGTCCTCCCCCTCTCTTCGGATTTCTGATAACCCCAATATATCCCAGTGCAACTTGCCTATCTCCTCTTCCAGCTCAGCGATCTTCTCGTCTGTCCTCAAAGTGCGCGTGTTGTAAGTCACCAGTGACAACCTACGTCGGTGATCCATGTCAAAAGCCCTGGTCGTTCGACGGTGGAATCCCGCCCGGAGATTCTTAGCACCCCTGGCTCCAGCGCTCGACCAGCGCCCGTCGTCCACGCCGGTGTTGCGACTGGAGCCGCCGGGAACTTGGGGCCGTTTTACTTTTTCTGCCATGGGGGGGGGGGGGGGGGGGTGGACCGTAACCCGCCGCGCTGGTCCAGTGCGTGGTGGCGGGTCGCCAGAGCCTCGTTCGTTGGTCGGCAGGGTGCACCACGAGCCGGTGAGGTTGGCTTGGGTCCCAGAGATATCAAATCACCAACTATAAACTGTTTCAAAAACAGACTTGTCAAATGGCTTCTAGTGTAAGAGATATGGTGAAAATTTTATCACCTGTTAACACAAGACATGCATACCAGCAGTAATGTTGCTCGCTTATTACACAGTAATAATAATAATAGAAGTAATTATATGATTTCTTAAAAAGTATTAGATAACTCATTATGTGTGTAGTGAATCCAGGATGGGGCAGGGTGGGACACTGGCTTCCCCCATGGCATAGGGTCTTCCCTTATACTTATAAGTAAGTCTTTCTGCGTTACACAATCTTTATTAAAAATGCTAAGAAAACTGTTTGCTTTGCATCTCCCTGATAAAAACCCTGACTATATTCTTGTATGTATTATATTTTACTTTGTGATTTAATACACTATAACCATACATGTTACAGGCACTACAAGAGTTAACTGAGTTGGTGAACAATAGCAAAGTGGATGATATTGTAGCGGCACTGCCATCGTGGGCCCACTTCTACAAAATCCTCACATCAGACATCGATCACAAAGTGCGTGAGAGTGCACAGGTATGTTTCTTGATATACTATATTTTGTTACTATACACAGGGTGTCCCGGAAAGAATGGATAAGCCTGAAACACCTTATAGTAGAGCTATTGGGCGCTCAAAATAAAATACAAAAAAAAATCTATCCCAAGTAGTATCTAAGATATGTCATTTAGAAATTAAAATCATTTTTTTTTCACATTATTTTCCGTATCTCTGCACCACGGCTACAAATAAATAAATTCCGTCGGTTTTTTGGTGTTATTAATATTCTTCATGGATTTTACCAATAGATATGCAGTAAATAGTATGAATAGCTATTACACTTTTTTTTTTAAAAAAAACTTAACTTCAATTTTCAGCATGAAATGCGGTAAATATTTTTTTTGTAAAAGTTCAAACGTCTTGGGAGTAAAAAAAATGTATGAGGACCTAAGTGGCCAACTATTTTAAAAAAATGCGTTTTTAATACAGATTTCAAAATGGTATCATACATCCTTTTACCTAATGTAAATACGAGGTTATTGCTATTAATGTGCAGAAGGAGTAAATTCGACTAAATTACAAAATTTAAAAAACTAGATCATTTCTTGTCTTAAACTGTACCTGATCCTAAGGGCTTCATAAAAAACAACGTTACACATTGAAAATACTTTATTTAACCTACTTTCACAGCGAGTTCAAGTTCAACCAAATGAAATTATTTTTTGATAATGTTTTAAATAGTTTCGTGAAGGTCGTGTACCCTTGATATTTGCTACCTGAGCGTGTTCTGCATTACCCCTCTTCATGTGAGACAATGAGAGTTTGAGTTAGTTAGTGTGAGCGAGCGAGAAAGAGTAAAATGTAATAAACAGCGCCGTTAATAAATAACTGGTAAGGTAAGCTTTTAGTGCGTCACTCGACTTGTTCGACATCGCATGTGTTTATTTCGTTTCCATTTCGCTAACGCACGTCACCCGGATTACCGCGTATTCATCAGAGTCCACGGTTGTTACTCGGAAGGAAGAATACCTGGCAGCGGTGTTGGTGGTACTAGCACTGGAAGAGTCGCTAATGTTGACATTGAAGAGACGGTGCTTGAGGAAATTGAACGAGATCCGTCTACCTCTACAAGAGCAATAGCACGACGCACTGGAATCGCAAAATCGATCGTGCACCGTGCATTGAAAAAAAATAAGTTCCACCCCTACCATATTAGACGCTTGCAAACTCTGCAACCGAGAGATTACCACGCAAGATTGCGTTTTTGCCGTCAGATGCTTGCGAAAATAGAACAAGATCCGCAATTTTTTAATAATATTCTGTGGAGCGATGAATCAACACTGAAGAGAAATGGATACTTCAACATGCACAATCTCCACAGCTTGCAACTATCGAATCCGCATCTAATGAGAGAAGACAGATCCCAGTACCAGTTCAAAATAAATTATTGGACCGGCATATTGAACGGAAAGATAATTGGCCCATTTGAACTGCCCGGGAACTTATCTGGCCAAAGCTATTTGGACTTTCTTCGAAATGATCTGCCAAATTTAATGGAAGAGGTGCCCGAGGAGGTGAGAGAATCCCATTGGTTCCAAAATGATGGATGTCCTGCGCACTATGCAGTAAACGTTCGTGCGTATTTGAATTCCACATACCCAGATAGATGGATTGGCCGTCTGGGGCCCATTTTGTGGCCTAAAAGAAGAGGTTTACTCCAAGCCGATTAGAAATTTAGAAGAGTTACGCAGCCGTGTCCGAGAAGCCGCTTCAAAAATTACTCACCGGCGTTATGCGCGACTGCTTAAAAGAGCTTTTATTCGGAATGTCGGGCGTGTATCAGAGTCGGTGGCAGATAGTTTGAGCATTTACTGTAAATGTACACGTCAAATAAAGTTTTATTAATGTTTAACATTATTTTTTATTAAACCCTTATGGTCAGGTACAGTTTAAGACGTTACTCCTTCTGCACATTAATAGCAATAACCTCGTATTTACATTAGGTAAAAGGATGTATGATACCATTTTGAAATCTGTATTAAACACGCATTTTTTTAAAATAGTTGGCCACTTAGGTCCTCATACATTTTTTTTACACCCAAGACGCTTGAACTTTTACAAAAAAAAATATTTACCGCATTTCATGCTGAAAATTGAAGTTCAGTTTTTTTTTTTAAAAAAGTGTAATAGCTATTCATACTATTTACTGCATATCTATTGGTATAGTCCATGAAGAATATTATAACACCAAAAAACAGTCGGATTTCTTTTAATTGTAGCCGTGGTGTAGAGATACGTAAAATAATGTGAAAAAAAAAATGATTTTTTTTTCTAAATGACATATCTTAGATACTACTTGAGATAGATTTTTTTTTTGTATTTTATTTTGAGCGCCCAATAGCTCTACTATAAGGTGTTTCAGGCTTATCCATTCTTTCCGGGACACCCTGTATGTATACTGATTTGGCCTTGTGATGTTGGCCAGTTTCAGAATAGCACCACCCCATCTCTTTCTGTGAGCATTTGAAAAAGTGACTAATAACAAAGTCACCACCGCAATCCCTGAAGATCTACACCAACTCTAAAAGAAGGGACTCCAACATGGTATTTACTCCAACTCCATCACCAACATGGTATTTTAAGGTCATACACCTCTCATGCAAAAGACAGTGTGCTTAAGGTGGTCCATGTCCAGCAGAAGATGATAGAATAAGGGCTGGTTACTATTTACTGACTTTATGATGAATGTGCCGTGCCCACTGTTTATAGTTCATTCGCTTAACCATTATTTCTGCTTCATTATTGGTATTTATTTTCAACTTCAATTTGTGAGGTAGTAGTGAGTTCTAATTCTTGGGTTATAAGTTATAATAACACAGAATTTCTATTTGAGTATAAATTTTTAAATTATTTATCACTAAATTGGCAATGAAGAAATACATCATGAGGAACACATACCATAGAATTACAAAAATCTAGAGATAAATGAATAATAAGTCTGGAATATAAAAACTAACCCAAGCCATTCATTAGAGTACGGAAGTAGATGTGAAACACGAAGTTATATTCTTAAGTAAAAATATGTGGCAGACAAGCAAACAATCTACTGGTGGTAAGTGGTTACTGTTACCCATAGGCATCCGCAATACACGCGAACATCGGACGAGCATGACGAATGTTGGCATGCTGTCGAATGCGCCGTCTATTTTTAAACAAATGCAAGCAATAGTTTAGTTTGATAGGTTTATTCATATAATGGTGATGTTGTCGATCCTATAATGAAGGCCGTTTGGTGTTATGTGGCTTTAAAATAGTACCAACCCATCTGTTCCCGAGGGTGTCGTGTCGTGGAGACTAGCGGATAACAAAGCCGCTGTCACAAACCCAGAGGAATTACACCACCTCTAAAAAAGAAGATACGCCAATCCGCTTGACCACCGTGGCGTTTTATGGTCTTGCAGCCCTGATGCACAAGACAATTTGCATGAGGATACTGAAAGGGTTGGTTGCATGCCAACATCACCCGAGAACGAAGTTGGCATACTCCCCGTAGGTGTTGCCTATCATTGGAGATTTAGGAATGGATTGGATTTAATTACTGAAATGCGCACATACATTGGGGAAATGAGATAAAGTAGGAAATTTAGTATCAGTTCTGTTCTGTTCAATTTAGTATCAGTTGAGTACAGGTAACTCGATCAGTCAAGTACGCCTAGTGGCTGTGAGATTGCAGCCTCTACACACACCTTCCCTAGCTATCCTAGATACAGTCCACATTGCTGGTAGATCCCCTTCCTTCCTCATAGGAGATAGGCTGACATTTCTTTGGAAATATTTTCATGAATTGTCATCTCAGTCCATGAGCATATACATCCCAAGCAGCACACAAGCTATTTAATTAAGGAAATATATACCCTCCTATAGCCCAAAGTGTAAAATTTGCTTTTTAAAGGTTCTAAACTTTTTTGGGATAGATGCTGGCACAATATTAGTGCTTTGGATCATCTGCAGCCTTTGCTGAACCAGTTCCACTTTGTTGTCGCGACACACAATATACTTAAATTTTATTTAACGTATTATTGTATATATGCGTGTTGTGTGACAACGAATAAATATGTTTTCAATCTTTCTAATTAATATCGAGGACTGCGGTGCATCCGCATTTCCTCAATTAGTAGCATACTGTTTGGTCCAAAAACCATTTTACCGTGTACCTTGTAGACTGTGGAACAAACTGCCTGAATAGGTCTTTTCATTACGCTACGATATGGGGTTCTTTGAGAAAGTTGTGAATAGAATTTTCTAAGGTCTTCAAGCACACCCGCATACTCCATCGTGTTGCAGGTGTCCATGAGCGGCGCTAACCACTTACCACCATGTGGGCCACTTGCTCATCTGCTATGTCTATAAAAGAAATATATAATTTCTCAATTAATTTTCCTGCACCAACAGGTGGTTTTTAAAAGTGTATAATATGGTTGTAGGTGTGTCAGGGCGCAATAATGCGTGTGTGCGGGCGGCGTGCGGCGCCGCAGCTGAAGCTGCTGGTGCCGGCGTGGCTGCAGGCGCAGTACGACGAGTATGCGCCCGCCGCCGCCGCTGCTCAAGTCGCGCTACAGGTCAGCTGAGTCTCATAATCTTCAACAACAGCATTTGAAGTTTATTTCCATTTTAGAGTAGGAGTACTTGTCACCGAAATAATGCAAGACTTGAAACATGTCAACCAATCCTATAGGGCGGCGGAGGGCCACCAGTGAAATTTTAAACAAAGAAAACAATAAAAGGTCAATTGTCTGATAGGTTAAAATATATAAAACGTTTTAGCGAAAAATGAAATTATTTTAAGGAATAAATCAAACGTAAAGTTTTGTTGTCCTATCTAAACGATTCGTAGTACTCATTATTCAGTACAGGATAATGACCGGCCGCATAGGCAGCGCGGCGCGTAGAATGTTACTACTATGTGTAGAATAAAAAATATTCTAGAAATGTTGGCATGCTGCCAAATGTGTTTAATGAACAAAACCTGTTGTAAAATTGGTAGAATCGACTCTACTGTAAGTACGAACAACCTTATTTCAGATTTTGCGTTATGTATTTCAGTGACATGTTGTATAAGGTCCTATATTTTTTTAATTCTATTACAAATATCTAGTGATTAATTTACTCTATGTGCATAACATACTACATAGTTCATATCTACTTACGTGCACTTAATAACAAAAGCGCACTTAATAACAAAAGCGAGCCCATTCAGATGTCACATACCCAAGCGAGCGAGCGTGGATAGTGTTATTTATGTTTATGTACAAATAAATTCATCACCAATTATTATTTATTTTTAACCTAATAACAAATATCATGAAATACATGTTAATTTTTAGTTAGATAATAGTTTTAATGTACTAATTCACATATTAAAATATTTTGCGTTTTTGTAGGACCTTATAGTTGAGAAAGAGTACTTTAAAGTATAAAGACTCGTTCCATTACACTTTCTATTTCCCATACCAACCCATTCAATTTCATCTTTTGTTTCATAAAGCAAAGAGTGCAATATCGGCCAATTGAGCATTCACACAAATACAAACTTTTTTGCAGCTCATGATCAACTTATATCAATGACAAACCTATTTATAGAGCAACGAATATTAATTTTAAAATCACTGCAATAACTGGTTTACAAACGCAAACGGTTTGTAAAATAATTTAAAGTCTAATCTGCCCACTGATCAAACAACCAGTAAATTATTAATATTAGTGGTGTGGCTATGCCGTTTTTCTGTCATCTATTCTCGGCAGCCACCCGGGGTTCGCTGGTTCGTTTTTAAGGGGGATGGGATTACGGGTAGATATCACACGTTGCAAATCAATAGAAATAATCAATCTGATGGCTTGTTACCTGTCTGCGTATCGGCTGGGCACCGTTGTCGGTTCCAGTGTACTCTCGTCAGTCGGTACTCTCGTCAGTATGATCGGCTTACACGCTATGGTGGCGAGCTGGGGTGGTGATGCTGCTTCCAGGATGTGCTTGGAATCCGTGATCACCTCACCAACAACTATGCGTAGCTAGGTACTTTCGGAGGCACTCCCGACAACGTCCAGAACCGGCGGAAACAGCAGGTTTCCGGCCAATTTATATAATTGAACGGCGCGTGCGGCCGGTCAAAACGTCACTGTAAGAACACGGCCACAGCGATTCGAGTTGCACGTGCGAGCGAGAGGTCCGATATGGACAGACCCTTGCAAATATTCAAACAGAAGCAAACCACCAAACAAAAATAACTAATGATTTGCAACACTTGACGCGGTTTGAAGGAAGGGATTAAAAATGAGGATTATTTACAAAGGAATAAATAAATATTTCCTATTGGCGTAAGCAATTAGCTTAATTAAAACTACATATTTAAATATTTGATCCTTTATTAATTGATTCTTCCGGGCTACTTGGCCGAGGTCTTCTGGAATTTCTTTTCTTTCTTCCAAACGTTACGTCAACAACTGCGGTTGACATCTTCAGTGGCGACTGCGTTCACTTTCGGAGAGATGTTATCTCTTCGGCTTCTCGAGCGCAACTGACTCGATGACTGTGGCGCACCGGTATTTACAGTGGGCGAGGGTAGTTGTGATTGTGTGTGTACCGACGCACCGATATTTATAGTGGGCGAGGGTAGTTATGATTGTGTGTGTACCGAGTCTGTTTTTGTCCCCCTCTCTCGTCTCTCTTCCCCGCTGGCATATTCACCATCATTTTAATGTGCTATTGTTCAAAATCTGAACCACAGAGGAACAGCCGAGTCAGTTCATTGTTTTGAATAAAATAAGGTAGCAGAATGTTCGAATTGGAGCAGTTTTTTGATTTAATGGTGTATTTCAATAAAAGTTTCGTTAAATTGTTTTTCCTGAGATGTGAACCGATTTTGACCTTAAAATTGTGGATACTGCATCTGAAGTAACCGGGCAAGCTGTGGCATTTCTTCAGTCTCGGCGTAGTCAACGAAATGTTTAAGCCAACTTCATTTAAGCCGTTCTGCTGTTCAAAGAGCGTACCATCGATACCCAGAGACTGGCGGCTTTGTTCGACGCCCAGGAGGACCACGATTCCGAGTGACGACGGAAAGACAAGATCGGTTTATCTTCATGACCACCTTACGAAATCATCGCCTGACTTCAATACAGACCCGAGAACAGCTACGAGAATTTTCATGGAGTGGATGTTAGTGTTCGGACTAATAGAAGGAGACTCGAAGAACGTGATATAAAACCACATAAGTCAGCCAATGGGCCCAAACTGACACGAGCTCACCGAATGGCGCACCTTCAGTTTGCGCGATTTCACTTCAATCAATTCAATGGAGTCAGATACTCTTCACTGATGAATCCAATATTATGCTGTATGGTAATGATGGAAGGAGGAAGGTATACCGCAGACCGGGAGTGTGTTTTGTGCAGTGCTGTATTGAATAGAAAGTGAATTATGGTGGACACTGGGGAGAAATTTCCCCAGAAGGCAAAACTGGACTTCAGGTTGTGACGCGACCACGGCTGCCACCACTGAATGGCAACTGTGTTGCTGGGTTTGTTGGCCAACATTTCATTTTTATGCATGATAATGCAAGAGTACACACTGCAGGAATCGTCAGAGAATACCTTCATAACCTCGGTATCACAGTCATATAATAGCCAGCAAGAAGCTCAGGTATTAATCCCATTGAGTATTTATGGAATGAGCTAAAGAGGCGTGTTCGAGCTCACTACCCAGCTCGGCAGACCTTGCATGAGCTGAAAGCTACCATCGAGGAAGAATTGGAGAACATTTCACAACCCGTTATAGTGACATTGATTGATTCCATGCCAAACCGCATGATTGTTTTTGTAAGCAATACAAGTTACTAAATAAACGATTTTTTTGGGTAAACCATTGTTTTCTTCAAAAATCCAATACTAGTCTTCCCCATGAGAAAGGCGGACACATCTTGCACATCTTTTTCAGTACTTATCGTTCAGTAAATTATGGTGAATAATAATAAAAAGTCATGTCCATGTTATATATGACATCATGATTCCATGATGCAAGTACGAAAAATCAATCTACCTACTCTGATCTCTGATTAATAAGTGAAATAAAAAGGTTAGCAAGCTAATTTAAACAGTGGAATAAAAGTGACTTACTGAACATAAAATAATAAGTATACGTATAAGCATAGAGGTAAGCTATTGAAACAATTCAATCAGGAACGTAATAGGATCACGTTGTTTAAAACGGGTCGAAGTGATGACTTACCATAAAGTCGCTTGCAATGACTAATGACTATTCGAAGCACTTGACACAGAATTCGGGTTTTGATTTAAGTTAAATACAGATAAGATCTTGTTTTATGAAAGTTATCATTACATGTAACTTTTAAGATATGTTTTTTTATAATGTGTTGATGAACTAATTTTAGTGGGTATTGCTTGAACAGTACGACTGGAATTCAAATTTGGAATAATGTCATACTGAAATGATGGTTAGTATGCCAGCTTCAAAACTGCATAAAAACTTTTTGATCGATCAAACATTTTTTTTAAGCTTCAGGCTATCAAAACTGAAAATGCAGGGTGGCTCGGATTCAGGTCTCCGGGAGTGTATTTAAATATACCTACGAGTAATTAAAACCCTTTTTTCTTTCAGTATACATTTCCAAATAACAAACTGATGGAGGTGATATCGTTCTGCAAGTCCGAGGTCATTTCACATCTACTTGAAAATCTCATTGGAAACACAGAGAATTTACTCATCAAAAGGTATGTTTTAGGTAATTTAATAAAAGTAATTTGATGATTCATATTTTTCGAAAAATTGTCGAATGACTGTTTAAATGAACATGACTGTATTACAGTCATAATATTAGGTAGTCAGATAAGTTAGAGGCCTTTTTATAGTGAAAATAATAAAGATTTTTTTTGTATTACATAAATTTTCTGGCAGAGACATCATCCCATCGCTGTAAAAAATTGGGGATTCTGAGAGAAAAACTGATTTAAATAGCTTCTCTTGAATGTAATTTTAATCCATTTAGAGAATTTTGTAGAGAGCGTAATAAATGATAATCCTAAGGTGCTATGTTTGGACTGTATGGAGGATGCATTGAAACTTCCTAGCAAAGGTCCATCAATTGTTGTTTAGTCATCAAAGATCTATGCGGTCGAGCATTGCTGTGATGAAAAACTAGGTACACCTTATCTATTTATTAATTAAGGGCGTTTTTCTTCAAGTGCTTGTTTCAAATTCACTAATTGCTGACAGTCATCAGAATTAATCGTTTGGCCATGTGGCAAAAGCTCGCAATACACAATGCCTTTCCGGTCCCACCACACACATGACATGACATTGTTCAGAATGAGGCTTGGCTTCATTCTGAACAATGTTTGTCATCACAATGTTCACAATCTTGGTCTAAACGAGGGTAATGGCTCACCTCGCTTAGGACCAATATCGTTTTCGAACATTGTTATCGTACGTGATCCACTTCTCATCGCCTGTTACATTCGTTTTAGCAACATTTTGCATATGGAAATTCTATTACCCAAGTTTCCGTCATTTAAATCATGCGGCACCCAAACATCTAGCTTTTTTACAGTTTATGCAGGTGATCCAAAACTGTTGAGTGGTGAATGCTAAGCTCTTCCGCAATTTGATGAATGCCTATGTGTCGATCTCCGTAATTTTTTTTATGATAACCAATATTCACCTTAATAGGACGACCACAACGAGGAACATCATTCAGATCAAAATGAACCTGAATCGACTGAACCATTTTTTTGTGCAGTAGTTTTAGATAAAGCATCTTCTCCGGAAACAACACAAATCTCTTTTCGAGCACTTGTCGAAAAAAATTTGTAAAACATATCAAATTTTCTCCTTAAATAAACAAAAAAATCAGCTGTCAAAAGGTATATCACTTTCCAGGTGATCAGTGTTCAAAAAAGTTCATTAAGGCCGCGAACTTTTCCGACTACGTATTATAATGACTACCAAATGAATTAAACGTCTTTATTTTAGGAGAACTTATACTAACGAGTTTAATTACAAATATACAATTACAGTGCCTGGTGGGAATAAGTTGATAAGTCAAAATCAACTGTTTTAACACAAATTTAATGTTTAATGTCTTAACTTAATGTTTTTAACGCAACTATTCGAAAGAAAAAAGATAGAAGAGACACTAAGGAATTTGAAATAAACGTATGCCTGGTAAAAACCAATAGGAAATCCTAAACTGATCACAGATTCGTTCAATATTTTTGTAACGTGGGTTCGAATCTTGCCCAATGTCATTTAAAGAAACTTGATGTGACTGCAGAATATCTAGGTTGAATAATTGATGTGACTGAGATGGATGAATCATTATATATGAGACCAACTAATAATAATGAGATTAGTAAAATCATCGATAGTCTTAACAATAAAATACGAGTACAAAAAAGAGTATAAAAAGGCAGCACGTGGTAGATATAAATAAATGGAACTATGAATATTATTCTTACAATCAGACCTTATTCTTCAAGTTAGAATCTTATTTAAGTTAATATTTTCTTAGGTTTTCGCGATTACTATACATTGCAATTAAACAACTTTTAACGGTTTAAATCGCGTATATTTGACATGATTATTTAAGTTATCAAGATTTTTGTATTGTAATGCAACATGCTAGAATTTCTTATTTAAAATTTTATATATGTATATCAAACTACCAATTTATTTCAGTCGCTATCACCAAAACATACGGAATATATAGCAATCGCCCTTTTAATTGGTGCTGACATTGGTCTATTCATGTTCATTCATATCTTTTATTCCAATAACTTTTTCTTATGTTGGATTTTGTTAGGTCTTCTCTTGAACTACAAGCTGATATTATACTATTTAAATCTAGGATAGATGTCAAAGAAGAAAGGGACGTACAGTACAGTCGTATAGTGGCGAGCACCCTTCAAGGGCTGGAGTACTTCACCGGACACCTGGCGAGTAAACATGATGAGTGGTTGTGGGAAGAGCTCACTCCACTGCTACAAAATAACAACTTCTGGAAGTTGGCCTCGCACCAATCACAACAAGTTCGGTAAGTTACATAGTGAATTTTTGGATTAACATACAAGTAAAAATTACATATTATTGGTTTTGTGGTTTACTAGTGATGGTTTATTAAACTTCAAACTGTCTAGTGTTTGTGATAATTAAATATAAGCAGAAGACTGCATTTTTCGTCCACTTTCAAGGAATCGCGTCTCTGTCCTCAGTAAACCTTACCATCACTTTACTGAGTTACCATCACTTTTTTTACACTTTACCATCACATCACTTTACTTTACTGAGTCTCCCAACTTACTTCGACGTAACTGGACATTCATAAAAAGTATTTTCAATTGTTTTGACTTTAATTACGAAGAAACCATGACACTGGTAGAATATGCTAATTGCACCATTGCCATATTATATGAAAAGAAAAAAAACTTACATACTGTTAGATGACCGACTATGTTTCAGCGATTTTCATTAACCCGCAAGATGACCCGATCTGACCGGTCCGGACTTCTTTCTCTAGCGTTATTTGGCCTTTGTAAACAACCCACAGATTCTCGCAACTCTGGTTATTAAGTTTTTTTTTTTAATAAAATATAGCCTACATTAGACACGGATAATGTAGCTTCCTATTTGTGAAAGAATTTTTGAAATCGGTTCAGTAGTTCCAGAGATTACCCCCAACATGCCTACAAACACACAATTTAATCTCTTTATTATATTAGTATAGATTAGAAAATAGAAAAAGAAATTAACAACGAGTTATGAAAAAAATCTATCCTAAAAATGAACAATGAGCTATGAGAAAATATCGTATTATAAAAACTGGTAGATCCGATTCTACTCTCGATACTGCACAACCTATTTCCAATTTTTGCGTTATTTCCATGATATTATTTCCAAGTTTTGCGTTATTTCCATGATATTATTTTCAATTTTTTGCGTTATTTTCATGATAAATATCATGGAAATAACGCAAAAATTGAAAATAGGTTTTACTAATGTAAAAAAAATCAATATTGTCATTGACAGAGCGTCGTGGTATGCAGCAGTGGGTCGTATTATAGAGCGTTTCAAGGAAACATTCGGTGAAAAATTCGGTCAAAAGACCACTCGCATCATACTGTTTGCGGGAAAAGAGCAGAGCTCACTCGTCGCCACACAACAATGGACTTGTCTGCTGCTACTAATGTACAATGTTAAGGTTCGTGTTAATCATTACACTGCATCTAAATTATCTAGTGTAGTAAAAACGAGAGTTGAGCGCGAGTGTCGAGACACTCATACTCATTTATTCATTCATGAAACCCCCGTATGAATTTTACAAAAAAAAAAATACAGTAAATAATACAATGTCAGCAATAAAAAATAAAATTATAAAATCGAATGTCAATAAGGACATATGAGGACACTGCAGCCAACGAGATGAGTAAGCATAAGTAAACCATGATTACGAGGGAGAGTCAAAAATTATCTACAACTTTAAGGTTGTCATATTGCTTTCTATGCATGCATGCTTAGAGTGGGTACGATTTTGGTCATGTGTGCGCCATTTGACCCGATCGCGTCAGTTGCCTTCCGGCGGTTACAGTGTAAACATGTCCGCTTCGCTAGCAGTTTGCACCAAGGAGGAATGATGAGCGGTGATCCAATTTCTCTGGTCGAAAGGGGCTGCAATTCATCGTAGACTTTTATCACCATACGGGGACAGTGCCTTGTCACTTATTTAAAAGTGGCCGGACGAGTGTAATGAACGAAGAGGGAGCAGAACGCCCGTCAACCTTCACCGCGGACGACAAGATTCAGCAAGCTTGAGAGATGGTTCTGGTGGGTAGACGAGTTACCATTGATGAAATAACATCTTCTTTGAACATCAGTCATGGTACTACCCATCAAATCATTCACGACGAACTCTGCTTCTATAAAGTCTCTGCGCGATGGGTGCCAAGACAGTTTACTGCAGAACGCAAGCTCAAACGTGTTGACATTCATTCAAATTATCAACAAGTTGAGTTTTGATGTGCTGGAACACCCTTACAGATACTTAATACAACCCAGATTTTACTCACTCCGACTTTCATCTGTTTGGGCCGCTCAAGGATGCTGTGCGAGGTCGTCGAATTTCCATAGACATTGACTTGCAGGAAGTAGTGCAAAAGTGGCTTCGTGACCAACCGAAAACCTTCTTCTTGGAAGGAATACGCAAGCTTGTGGACCGCTGAACCGAGTGTATTGATCAGGGAGGGGACTATGTTTAAAAATGATGTACATATTGAACCCCTATTTTTGTGTAAATAAATTGTAGAACGAAAAGTGTAGATAATTTTTGACTCACCCTCGTATAATCAATCACACAACCATGAAACGGACAGTCAAACCTTTAAAACTCCTTGTCAATGGTTGAGTTGAATTATTATATTATATTTTTGTTAGAGAGAAATTCCTTTATTGTGTATTAAGAGTTTTCCATTGGTACACTACAAAGTTTCGTTTTGAATAAATGTACATTTTTAATTTCGGCTATTGATTTGGGAAGTTTGTTGAATATTTTCGGTGCCATACAAAATATACTTTTATGTAAACTGTTGGTTCTAGAGTGTAAAAGACACAACCTATCACCAAGGCGTGAGCGTACATCATGAATAAGTGGTCGTTCATTTTCATAAATGCAGTAATTTCCAGAATATACAATGAAAAGGAGTTAGAGTAAAGAGAGTACTTACTGAGTGAGCGTTAATGAAATTTTAAGACTAGCGTTAAAGGCTAGTTAAGCGTTATTGTCCAAATTTTTCATGTTTGATTTTCTTTAACCACTTTAATTTTCTTTTAGTTAAAAGCTCGAGTGTAAAACAGTTAATGTTCAACAGTATTAACGCGCCAACGCTCGAGTTCGCAGGCTTTCAGCGCTCGATTTAACAACACTAAAATTGTTCATGCATTTCTACATTGATATTTTCAAGGATTCTATAGTTATTACTCTAAAACATAAAATGCTGCAATCTCATCTCTTATATAGTTAATCCACCGATGCTTAGGTTAATTCTTTGTATCTTATTTTTAATGCGCTGTTTTTCTTTACTTTGAAGGTTGCATATAACTATTATTGCGACTTTTGTTATATTCGTTATTTTTGTAATGCCTTTATTAATAATTGTTAACAAGTGACGTGTTGGTGTCACTTTTTTTTTTTTCACTTTCTTAAATATTCTCTGCATTTCTTAAGTTTTTCTTCTTAAACCCAGAGAAGGACATAGGATACTTTTTATTCCGTAAAATTGATTAGTTTTTGCAGGGGGAGCAAATTATTTTGATTCGAGGGTAGATTCTTACACTATTACCTGCCGATACGTTGTTACGAGTACTATAATAATTGTGTGATGTTTTAGGGCTGGCATATGTGGGTAGAGAAGAAAGATCTGCTCGCTAAAAGAATATTAGATATATTGGAAAATGGTAAGTAGCTCTAACTATAAAATTTGATTATATATTGTTTGTTATATACGAATATGCAACGTGTCACCGAAAAATCACAAAACCTGAAATATGTCAATGAGTTTAAAATGTGTAGAACAGAACCGTTTTAGTGAAATATAAAATTACTTTAAGGAATAAATCAATATTTGCAGACATGTAACGTTTCATTGTTCTATCTAAAGCGTTCATAGTCTGTCTAAAACTTTCGTGGGTGTATCGCGGGCGTTGCCCGTAGATCAAAGGATATACTAGAAATCTACTATAAATTATAAAACCTATTGTAAAGGTAGAATCGATTCTATTCTCGATACGGAAGAACCTATTTTAAGCTTTTGTATTACTTCACTGACACGTATATAAAAAATAAAGCAAAGCAGCAGACAGATCTGTCACTTTTTTAAGGTTCTAATGATGTGGGATTGAATGGAAGGCATTTTAATGGATTTCTGCAATTTGGAACATGTTTTATAATAAAATAATTTATTATTAGGTGGTTGGGGCGATGCGCGACATTTGACGAACATGATACTTCCACTACTAGCGCATCTACCAGATGATGTGATAAGCAAACAGTTCTACGATTCCTTCTTCAACGCCATCTTTACTGGGTCAGTAATATTGAAAAGTCATTGATATAATCACGTTTATTGATCTAAATTATGTGTCCATATATTAGATGGCATCCTTAGAATAATTAATTTAATAAAGGAACATATTTTGTGAGAATGAATATGTATTGGAAAAAAAAATGTCTCGTTCAAAGTGACACATAATAAATAAGAGTATTTATTTACAGACACTTAGCCATAAAATTTTATTGTATTTAATGTAACTCGCTTTAGTTTATGAGAAATAACTAAACGAACAGCAAAAAATATAAAACTGGCAGCAAATCGATGGTACCTAGCAAATTTTAAGGTGGGTTAAGTTTTATGATGACAATGAAGAAATACTGATGATATTCTTAGTAATTCAAAATTATTTATTTCAATTATCCAAAAATAATTTGTTTTATTGATTTGCTGCTCATCTAAATCACAAACCTTTTCTTATTAATGCAAAGGTGGTGTAGTGGAGAAATAACACAAAGTTTCAACATTCACAGGTTACAGAAAAAAAATGTAATGAGTTCCAAAAGCGAAAGACAGTCATGGATCACGAGTTTATCAGAATGTCTGAGATATTTAGCTGTAAAAGAATACGAATACGTCGTAGAAGTCACTACCTCTGTGCATAGAACGTGGCTAGAAATAATACTATCTTCAAATAACGACGGACCGACACGAAATAATTTAATCAAACATTCATCTGCCAACATGGCGTCCCTCGTCAAATATTGGCTCAAACAATCGAAAGAAGGAAACAGTGAAAGATATGATCAGTTAGTAAGAAATTTCTGGCAAAACATTGGCTTAACATTAATCAATCAAATACAGAAACTTTCCACAGAACAAGAGGAAATATCGAATCTTGTAGACGGACATATTCTACTGTTGCACATGTTAAAAACATCGTTTTCGAATGATGAGAAAAAACAGCACAGTATAAAATTTGAAGACGAACAGTCTCAAACAGATGAGAAGAAAGTAGTAGCCAATGAATGTGACGAGTCTATCACAAATAGATACAAACATAACCTCAATGAGGTTACGGAAAAGATTTGCTGTGAATACTTTGACTTTGCCAATTCGAAACAAATGCTTAATATCGTTTTGTCACCATTAATTACATTATTTACGCAATTTAATAGTGAGAATTTGTTCAGTGCTTTAGTGAGACATTTCGATACGAACTCGATGTATGATTTTTATGATAAAGTGCTTAGAAACTGGTTATGTAATGATAAAGTGCAGTGCGAAGCTGTTGTCAACATAACATTCCTTATGATGGAATATTTAACTGAAGAGGAACAGGATTTGACATTTGAATCGTTCGAACAGGTCAGTGCATTTTTTAGGACTTTCATTAGTCGAAATTAATTGACTAAAAAAAAACTGGTTTTAATGATTGGCTGGTTTATGAAAGCAGTACTTACTTTTCTGACAGGCCACTTAGTTTTAAATGAAATACTGTTGGAGAAACACATTTGATAGAGTTCTACTTTCTAGTTATTGTTGTTTAAAAAAACACAAATTCATATTGGTTATGCTAATCAGCTGTTGTATTTCTTTTTTATTTATTTATTACATGCTACATGCACATTACATGTTACATGCAAGTGTTCACTTTATATAAATGTCACTCTACTTACACTGCACTCTACAACAACGTGATACTGCAACGTATCGCAATCATAGCCAAACACAAAAAATAATGATTTTTGACAAAAACATAAAAATAAAACCATATGGTTGTACTACGCACGCCGTATAATTACGAATATGTTATGAAAAAGTTGTGGTTTAGATAAACTGAAAAGTTCTAAAGAAAATACAATAGAGAAGTGGATTTAAAGATTTTTATATTTTTATACAGAAACATTAATTTGTGACATGTGGTTCCAGTTTTCTCTCGTGGTGGTAGAATGGTGCTTATCTCGCGCGACGTCGCACCCGCACCGTGGGCGTGCAGCGTGCCGGCGCTGGATGCGCGGCACCGCGGCGGCGCGCGCGCTGTCCGCCGTGTGCGCGCACATGCTGCGCACCGCCGACTGTACTGACCGCAATCTGTTGCTGCGGTGTGTCCACGGAGGTACGTGTACCACCACACATTATACTGTTAACTATTTGAAACTAAACTAAAATAAAATAATTCAATGCAGGGTAAGGTACACGGTCGCCGTACACCTGGTAGGAAATCTTGGCTCAGAAATCTTTGAAAATGTTGCTGGATGAGCACCAGGTCTTTGTTCCAAGCGGTAGTCTCTCGCGTGAGAATAACCATGCTGATCGCCATGGCTACTCTCACGTTAGGACGTAGTGCCAAAAAAGAACAAATTAAAAAAAGAAACATCTGAGACACCCTCCCTCAGAAATGGAGGTGGGCTAATCACAGAATGGAAGCAAAATGGCAGTGGGATGCATCCAAGGGGGTGCTATATGACACATTCGTGACCTCCGCGCAGCTAATAACGCGAAACAAGGATGGAAGCGAAAAGAAGGATCTGAAGGACTTTTTTTGGACGTTCAAGGAGACCGATTCGGATGACATCCCGACATACGTGGTACGGGATCTGAACAAGCTGCCGTCGGTAATTTTCGACCACTTCGATGTTACCAGGCTTTTAAAGGACATCGTACAGATGAAGGCCGATATCACAGACATCCGCGGCAAGTTAGTAGCCTCGGAAAAGAATTATGTTGACTTGCGTCACGAGTTGACCTTATTGCGGAATGCCAACACTGCGTTTCAATCGCCGTTCTTTGCGCAATATGTGACGGTGCGGCGCGGCGGTGGTGTGTAATGTGGCACTTCGCGTATGAATGCATCGCCTAATATAACTCACGCAACGAAGTCACTGCAGGTTGTGACTCCATCAGCCCATATTGGCAAAACACCGCCCTGTCCTACACCACGCGTGCTGCCCGCGTGCTGATTTTTCTATCAACTTCTAATTTAAATACTTCTATTTTATTGGATTTTAGAACTTTCAAAAAATATTGAAGAAATTGTACGGATTTCCCCCCATATTTTTACCCGTTTTTTCTTTTTCGTTTTTCTCAGTTGGCAATTCGGTTACGCAGCTGGGATTAATACCAGATGAAGTTGACCATATACTAAGAAAATCCCGCATAGTTTGATCCGCGTAAACGAATTGCCAGGGTAGCAAAAAAATTTCAAAGTTGACTCCGAAAATTCGTTTTTTTTTGTAAATAACATGGTCAAATATTGACCGATTTTTACAAAATAAATCAAAAAGTGTATGATTTTTAAAGTTGAATCGAAGGCGATAGCGGTATTTTGCTAAACCGAAGTTGTTATCCTGAAAACCGGATTTTTGGGATTTTCGGTATTTTTGCAATATCTCCGGAAATACCCCGAATTTTAATACACTTTGAATTGCTAATCTGTTCAAAATTCAATGAAGATTACGATTCTGAAATACAATATATTCAAAAAAATTTATTGCCGCTAAACGAAAAAATTCGACTATGTGCAAAGGTGACATTTTCCTACTCACGCTCAAATAGTCCTGTAATTTAATTATAAGCTCGCGGCATTGGCTATTTAAAGTTTGTCCATGGTTCGGCACTTATATGCACTAAAACAACACGTCCAAAGTACAAACCAGAATCAGACTCCAATTTCGCGCCAAGGTCAACATAATAAGCAGGAACAACAAACAAACAAGCCGTGTCACAAAAAAAAAAACGCCACACAGACAAATAGTGGGGGAACATAGTCTGTGTGCAAGAGTACGAACGACGGACGACTGATTGACTGACAGTTTTACAGACACAAAATGGCGGCGCTAGTGCAAATTGGGGTGACGATAGTTAGGCCAGTGATACCATTTTTTAACAATACAAAAAATCCAATCATCCAACAGCAAATACGGGGGGAACGTAGTCAGTGCGCGCGAGTATGAACGACGGTCGACTGATTGACTGATTGTTTTACAGACACAACATGGCGGCGCTAGTGCAGGTTGGGGTGACGATAGTTAGGCCAGTGATACCATTTTTTTAACAATACAAAAAATCCAATCATCCAACAGCAAATACGGGGGGAACGTAGTCAGTGCGCGCGAGTACGAACGACGGACGACTGATTGACTGACAGTTTTACAGACACAAAATGGCGGCGCTAGTGCTGGTTGGGGTGACGATAGTTAACCCAGTGATACCATTTTTTTAACAATACGAAAAATCCAATCATCCAACAGCAAATACGGGGGGAACGTAGTCAGTGCGCGCGAGTACGAACGACGGACGACTGATTGACTGACAGTTTTACAGACACAAAATGGCGGCGCTAGTGCAAATTGGGGTGACGATAGTTATAAAAAAAATATATTTATAAAAAATGCCATCATTTAATGATCGTTATACATTTTTTTAAAGTTTTAATTAAGAATCTTAATCGGAAATTACCCTACTGGTTGTCACAGCTTAATATTACACTACACTAATATCACACAAAAGTAATCGAATTAGTAAACTCATACACTCTTAACATTTTACTCAGACTGCGTTACAAATATCTGGTTGGGTATTCAGTATCTTTAACTACATCACTATATAAAAGTGACACGACGTAACATTGTAACAGCGTCTCACGGATTTAAAAACAACAATAATTTTCTTAGTTATTAAAGGCTCCAAATAATTATGTTTAGTGTACAATTGCCTCTGTAATTTTCGCAGGGAATTTGTTTTGAGAGCGCGTATTGACGAACTTTTGTCTCGTGGTTGAACATTATAATTGTTATTGTATGTAAACGGCTTACTCACGATTTATTTTTGTTTTTGTCGTAATTTGTACGCTACTTCAAAGTTGTCTCAACCGACTGTTCATGGACTGTCAAATCGGTAGTCTTTCCACTGCGTAACTAACTATAATATGCTAATAGTGTAATATGGTAATGTAAAAGAATCAAATACCATTCAATGAATTGAAACGTTTTCTTTTGTGTACAGATATGCTAATAACCGCGGAGACTCTCTGCGAGATCGTGGAACAGTTCCGGTCATCGCTATCAGTAGAGTGTAGTACAGTGGAGCACAGCGCGCGCGTTGCGGCACAGCTGGTGGTTGCACTGGCGAGCGCGAAAGCGCATGCTGCGCTCGCGCCGCTCGTCTATACCATGATGGAGCTCACCATGCTGCTGCAGGTGAGCGTAGCTATCTTAGTAAATTCAAACATTAAAAATTCGGACTGTAAATCGATTCGTCATATTTTGAGTATATGTGATAGATGTTTAAATTTCGCCCAAGACCTCAAACTTAGTTTCAAATGCCTCCAATTGTTCTTTAATTATGTCCTTGATTTTTTCGTAGAGATCTTTTTCAGCACAAGATTCGCTAATTACATTATCGTTAGATGAAGAGTTGCCGATATGTCTGTATTTGTGTTAGCTCTTCTTGGACCAGTTTTGAATTCTAGGCATTTCCAGTTTAATTTTGCTTGCTTCATCTTAAACACCCTGAATTAAAAAAGGTATCGGTCGCCAGGTCTTTTCCGCTGTGAAATTATTAGTGAACTTTGCGCTTAAATTTCCAGGCGTATTGGAAAGTTTCTTAAACATGTGTTTAAGAACAGTGTCCGCCGTTAAAAGTGTAGCCTGTTCCTAGCATGAAACTTCCCGAACACTTGATTAATTTCAACATCGTTAAATATCGTATTACACTTCAAATCAATTAGTGTTTTCTGAATATATGGGTGTATGCCTTGATAAATCGCTCCAGTATCATACACAATGAACTCCACCTTGTCTTACAGACAATTATGAGAGTCAAATTTTTACCAAACATCTCAGTAACGTATTTCTGTAAAATGTCATCAATTATGAGCCAAATTCGCCGATTTGCCTAAAATGCCCTACATAAAAATGCCCTGACACTAGTTGTCCATATAGTGCTGCAAGGAATCTTTTTAATATGTATAACTTCTATACCGCTAATGCAGTGTATCGTGTTGTATGCGTGCTTAGCGCGATGACAACCGCCTGCCGATAGAGACGTGGCGCGAGGTGCGGTCCGCGTGGCAGGACGGGCTCGCTGCGCTGCCCGCCGACGAGCGGCGCGCGATCACCACGCGGGGGGCCCACCGCATGCGACAATTGATGTTGGACAGGTGATTACACACAGAGACAGACGCATACACGCCCTGACACAGAGAGAAAACTGACACACAAACACGCACATATTGTAGGCGCGCGAGCTCCGTCCCAATTAAGGAATGCGGCCAGTGTTGTAACCTAATTCGTAATTAACGACTACCGATATCGATAAATCATGTTCATGATAATATAATTATATTGTTTAATGCGATAGTTATTAAATAATTTAATATTATTATTAATCATCAATATGACTGTGAAATGATATATTAATGAGTTCATTGTTGTTATCTATTTTAAATAGAATAAAAGTAGTCAACCTATACAAAGAAAACATTAATAAGAAGTTAAAATAACGTGCACTCGCGCCAAAGACCACTAGAACTAAGGCGATCGCAGGACGTGCGACGGTTGAGAGGGGAAACGTCCCCGCGCCTTACCTCATGTCCCGATTACACGGAATTCGCGCGCGTACTATATATACGCATGCACGCTCACACACGCGCGCGCACCAACGTACGCAAACAATAAACAGACAGAGAGTGAGTGAGTGAGACACGCACAGGTAGATAAATATATCAGTACACGCGCATACACACAGACAAAGAAAGAAACGCATATACACACACACAAATTTTTATATGGAAAGAAGGTGGCAGACGATAATTCAGGCTGATGGTAAACGCTTGGTAATTACTCTTACCCATGACATGTGCAATACATGCCAACAATATTAACAATAAATAATAAGGATTTGGTTATTGACAAATAACAGAATGAATGTTCTGAAAGGTATTCAATCTGATGCTAGATTAATATTCTTTATCATTGCAACTCTCATCACCGAACGCGATTCATCTGCACTTGATGCACGCGATTTATTTATCTGCAATTGAAGCGCGATAATAAAAATTGTGAAATGAACTTAACACACTTTGTAGCGGGAAAACAAAAATTGTGGAACTGCCAAGTGACGTTTTCGCTCTAAGCTATCACATGGCGCTATTAAAGAGAGAGGTGAAAGAATTCGCATGCGAATCCCGATGACCATGACCATGACCCATCTGATGGTCTGTCGGCTTATAAAAAATGCGTTGGCTTATCCTTCGTGAAGGTTAGACGCTGGGGTGGTGAGTAAAGAGTATTATGTCATAAAAGTTTTTTTTTTTAATAATACCCAATTTCAAAACAATTAACCAATGATTTAGTTTTTAAACGAAAACACTTTAATCTACAGGGAAGATGTGAACATATCAGAAATTGAGCATTTGATCTCACTATGCCCGTATCTACTAAGTCAGTTCACTGACTACACAGACCCGAAAGATTTGAAAGAAATCGTAATAATCACGAAACATTTACTAGACTTCGGATCACTGGAATCCGACGGAACGCCAATAGAATTTTTCGCGTTGCGATACGACTGCATCATTGGAAACTTAAACTGCCCCTTTGACGACGACAATGAAATTATAAATAGGGTAGTAAAAGAGTCTTCCAATAAGAATCCTGAAGAATTGACTAAAGAAAACTTTATTGCACATGTAAAAAAGAGCATATTCCGAGCTATGTACTTGGAAAAGATTCTTCTTCATAATGTGACGGACGAAATTGAGGAACATGACCATTCGAAGGAAGATATTGGTAAAGGTGTTTGTAAACAAGACAATGCGTGGTGCAATGCTTTGTTAAATGTAAAGTATTTTGAAGAAGAATTCCTTAAAATGTTACATGACTATGCCGTTATGAGTTCGTTGCACGCTAACTATGGATTTGTAAGTATTTAGAGTTTTGTACAATAAAATGTGTCTCAATTGTTATTTGAAAGGCAATATGTTGTATATATGGGTGTGTCTGTATGTATGTATTATAATAGTCATAAATATAGATATTACATTATGTTTATATTTTAATATTTACTTACAGTGTAGTTCCTTTTTCTATCTTATATTTCTTACATTTATTTACTCCCTTGCCACTTCATGTCCTGCATTGCCCAAAGGTTGACTGGGAGATAATGGTGTTAAGGCATTAGGGGATCCCAGTGGAAGGTATTAAGTCAGCCTTTTGTAACAATTTACAAAAAAGAGTCGATAAATAAATGACTAAACTGACATACAACGTACACTTCCTGGCCGAAAGTTGACTTGTCAGTCGTCGTACAGGCACACGACAGAGACGACGCTCTACAAAACCGAAGCTAGCCGATCATAGCCGATGTGTATTACTTTCGACCGGGATGTGTACAACTTACTCTGAAATGCAAACTATAATACGTCGAGTTTAAATTTTGAAATTAAATTGTATTTCGATAAGAAATGTGTTTTTTTTTTGTGAAATTAAATATGTCTTTTTGCAACATGCGTTGATGTACAATAAAGAGTTTATCTATTTATCTTTATTGTACAATAAATAACAATAATAATACCCACAATTCTGTGATCAATCTGTATATGGATATCAGAAATGGCTTCTATGCGTTTTCTTATTTAAAAAAACTATAATATGACATTATGTGAAACAAAACTATTCTTGAGAAGATTATCATGAAACCGTTAGTAAACTATTTTGTTTATTAAAAATATGGTTTCAAAATTGTTGTTAAAAAATTGTGCAATTATTAAAAAAATAATTTTTCGAGATTTCTGCTAATGCATATTTGCTAAATAAAGAGCACAAAATCTGATATTTAAAAAAAAAAAACATTTCCTGTCAATTAACTGTGAATCATGAGCAGGCTCCATAGCTTCAGGGTTCGAGAATTTATCGGTAACATACTGCAACATACATTACGAGAGTCACACTGAAAGTTTCCGGAATGAATAAGAATATAATACAATAAATGGTCAAAAATCTATTTACTGTTTCTAAAAATATTCTCCGTGAGCGTCAATACACTTTTTAATACGAATAAACCAATTTCCATAACATTTATTCCACTCCTCCGTGGAGACCTTGGAAACATGTTTTTCATACTCTTCGACAGCCTCTTCTGGCGATGAAAATCGTTGACCGCGTAATTGGTTCTTAATTTTTGGAACCAAGAACAAGTCACAGGGTGCCAAGTCGGGACTGTATGGAGGGTGGCTTATGAGTTCTACGTTTTTCGCCTTCAAAAAATCGTTTTAAGCCGTGTGACAGCGGGCGTTGTCATGGTGCAAGATTATGCGGCGTTTACGGTACGACGATTCTAGAAAGCAACAGTAGCCACGTGTCCAGTTTTTCTAAAAACAGAAGCGATCACCTGCATCGCAGCACTTTACACACGCGCCACTTCGGTGGGGTTCGGCTCATCTTGAAACATCCAAATGGTCGATTGCTGCTTTGTTTCGGGGTCGTACCTGTAAATCCATGTTTCGTTACCTGTTACTATGTTCCACACTAAAGCCGCCACTTCGTTGAATCTGGTAAGTATGGCATTACACCAAGTGACTCGTTCCGTTTTTTGAGCTTCAGTCAAATTGTGTGGGATCCACCGCGAGCACAGCTTTCGCACAGCCAAATGTTTGTGTAAGATTGATTGTATCTGACTCATGCCTATGCCCAAGGATGCCCGAATTTCATGGTAGGTCACAATGCCTGTCTGTTTCGATCACAGCATCGAAGTTTTTGTTGTTAACAACGGTGGACGGACGACCTTCAAGAACGTCACTTCAAGATTCGTCACCAAGATTGACACGACCGCGCTACAATTTTTAATTTATATAATGGCCGCCACAGTGTAAAAAACAAATGACTGTTAGATGAAACAAACTTTATTCTACAGCCAAAGAGTTCCATTTTCAAATATTGTAATTGCCTACTATTTAAATATTTATTATGTAAGTGGCCAATATCGGAAATTTTCAGTGTGACCTATGTATCACTGTACTCGGTCAGGGAATCTCGCGTGCCTAGCCTTGAGACTATATAGTGTACGGAACACTTCTGGACAGACTCTAATCTATAACCTCTAACAGAGCAGTATTCTAGTACTTCTATTCTATTCTATACTATTCTAGTAGAAGTAGTACTTCGGACTAAAAACGTATAAAAAAGTAACTTAAATCTGCTTCACTCAGCGTGAAGTCCGGCGAGCTCTAGCATATCTTGATATCCGAAAGTCGAGTGGGCCAGATGGTATTCCTGCGGTGGTGCTCAAATTTTGCGTTCCCGAGTTGTCTCCGGTGCTTACGCGACTCTTTAGGCTCTCATATTCCACAAAAAGCTTCCCGTCAGCATGGAAGGTAGCTCATGTTCACCCTTTGCCTAAAAAGGGTGACCGCACTAACCCGGCCAACTACAGGCCAATAGCGATCACCTCCCTCCTCTCCAAAGTGATGGAGCGTGTTATAAACACACAGCTCCTTGGGTACCTAGAGGATCACCAGCTGATTAGCGACCGTCAATATGGATTTCGCCATAATTGCTCGGCTGGTGATCTTTTAGCGTATTTAACACATCGCTGGCCTAACGCCATTGAAAGTAGAGGCGAGGCTCTGGCTGTAAGCCTAGACATTGCGAAAGCTTTTGACCGGGTATGGCACAAATCGCTGCTTTCCAAGTTACCATCTTTCGGGATACCCGAGGGATTATGCGAATGGGTTGCCAGTTTCCTGACTGGACGGAGCATCAATCGTTATCGATGGTAGCTGCTCCGACACCATGTCTATTAACGCTGGCGTCCCGCAAGGCTCCGTGCTGTCTCTAACTCTGTTTCTTCTGCATATCAACGGCCTGTTGCAAATTAGTGACATACGTTGCTATGCGGATGACAGCACTGGAGACGCCTCGTACAGGGGCCGCGCCAACATCCCTCGAGTCGGAGTGGAAGAGAGTCGCGCCAGGCTTGTGTCTGAAATCGAAGACTCTCTAAATCTAGTCTCGATTTGGGGTTCCCTGAACCTAGTGGATTTCAACCCCAGTAAGACGCAAGTCTGTGCATTCACCGCTAAAAAAAACCCTTTTGTCGTAGCACCTCGCTTTCAGAGCATACCTCTTAAGATCTCGGAGAGTATTGGGATCCTTGGTGTCGACATTTCCAGCAAAGTCGAATTTAGGGGTCATCTGGAAAGTAAGGCCAAAATGGCCTCCAAAAAGCTCGGTGTGCTGAACAGAGCGAAGCGGTACTTCAACCCTTGGGCAACTCCTAATGCTTTACAAAGCTCAGGTGAGGCCCCATATGGAGTATTGCTCACATCTCTGGGCCGGCGCACCGAAATACCAATTAGACCCATTTGACTCCATCCAACGACGTGCTGTTCGTATTATCAACGATCCCACTCTCACGGGCAGTTTATAACCCCTCAGCGTTCGGAGGGACGTTGCGTCTCTCTGTGTGTTCTACCACCTGTACAATGGGGAATGCTCTGAAGAATTGTTCAATATAATTCCCACCTCGGGTTTCTACAACCGCACCTCCCGTCACAGAAGTGCGGTCCATCCGCATTTCCTAGATACGGAGGTGTCGCGTACTGTTCGGTCCAAAAATTATTTTATATCGCGAACCCGTAGGCTGTGGAACGAATTGCCTCAAGAGGTCTTCCCATTAAACTACGACATGGGCTTCTTCAAGAAAGCTGTGAATAGGATTTTGCAAGGTCGGCGGCGCGCCCGCATACCCCCTGGTGTTGCAGGTGTCCATGGGCGGCGGTAACACTTACCATCACGTGAGACCGCTTGCTCGTCCGCCCTCTTCTCTATAAAAAAAAAAAAAAACTTAAATGTATAAAGTGGTAGTAAAGAAGTAATTTGATATTTATACGTATTTCTTGCATTTTGCAGTGGCCTCACTATGGAATATTACATCAAAGTTACATGAGAATACAGGCCATATTAAACGATATATTAGGTCATACATTCCCAGAAATGAAAACGAAACTCCTTACTAGGATTTCTGAAATAGCAGCCGCAAAAGGTTATTACTGGTCTTATGCAAAGAGATACTTGGATTTGAAAACGAGTGGTGACAATCAAGACAATGGTGATAAGTCGAAAAGTGAACTCAACTTTGACATCGCAAACTTGAAGGAAATCGTCACTGGAAATGACTTCTTCCATACTTTGCAGGTATTTAAAGAAATTACAATTATTTATTACCCTAATTTGAAACTAAATTATTAAAGACCGTTCGTTTTCTATCGTGTTTCTTACTTGTATTATGTGTTTGTACTTGTTTATTATTATTGTACTTATTTGTTTATTGGGGGTCATAGTGAATACATCATATAAATATGTTCCATGCAAAAATGTTTAAGACATTAATATCACCCATGTTTAAGACTTTAAGACAGATAATGAAAATTAATCAAAAACAAAATCAGAATTTAAATATACAAATACGAACAAATTAATAAGAAAAGGCTTATTAGAATAAATTTTCCTGCGTTTGTCGGACAATCAGAAAACAATCTGTTTTGTTTTTAAACGAAAAATGTCTATAAAAATATTTAATGACCTAATTTTCATCCAGTTAGGGTGAAGCCAAAAGGAAGGTAATGTCTATATATGTGAATGTTCTCATCTGAGCTGTGGTCTAAATTCCTCAAGTGATTTGAATAAATAGGTTGTCTTTGAATTTGTCATACACAACTCGGAAAGTCTCACAGGGTGTGTGATGTCACGCTATATCTAATACGGTTGACATTATTTCAAATGTCCGATTCCAGATGACATCTATCCTATTTCAAATAAATTGTAGCGACAATCGTTTGTCACGAACTCGGAAGTATGTCTAGCGATACACGTATTTTTTTTATGTTACACCACTGTTATATTATATAATAATGTCGATGCAAAAATGTCACTGTCAAATGTAAAATGTCACAGTATAAATAAATCTGCAAAACGAGAGTTGTTTGATCGACGTCTAATTGAACGCTACTAATTAAATCATACTTTTCGCAGGCGAATACTATATCGTCATCGGATATAGAAACTGTACTAAAAGCGAAGTATCTCCTAATGCTTAGTAGTTTCTACTCGTGTCATTCGCACGAACCGCAAGTGGTCGACGTACAATTCATAGCGGACGCCGTGAAATGCCACTACGAGTGCAATATGGATGTCATCGTCAATGTCTACTATAGGCATAACCACGTGTTACTCTGTGAGAGGTAAGATGTTATCGTCATCGGAAGTAGAAACGGTGTTAAAAGCTAAATACTACTGATGGATGTCATCGTACTGACGATAAATTTGCTTTTAACTTATTATGTTAATATTAACCCAATATGTTAAGTTACTTAGCACATTAGGGCGTTACCTATGAAATTGCCGTTTGTTCTCAGTGGCCACTTCGAATTTATACAATTTTTCACGAAGCAGGGTACGGGTGATAGGTCTCATACATATAACCGTACACTGTAAATTGATCAAATAAAATAAAAAGCTGAAATATTTTGTAGTTTATGTTTTATAAAATAAAACCAGTTACAAAACGCCATAATATGACTCCGAGCATAAATATAATGAGTTCCCATTAATAATTCCCAGTCTTCCAATTTTTACTAGTGAAAATCAAATTACATAGGTATATTAATTTATTCTGTGGCCTGTTTATCCGATGTCAAGCCAGTGACGCGACTAAACAATCATTGAATAAATCGAAGGGGTCGGATTTATTTTTTTCCTATATAAGACAGTAATCAAAATTCTTTTCATACTATTAACGAGATTGTTCGGAAATAATATTCATGTAGATGTATATATTTTATAGTCTGTGATCGTTTTGCTCTGTGATAAGAGGTAACATCCTCTCCACTAAACTATCGTCGACATGGAACCCAGTGATTAACAAACCTTGCGGTTTATCGTCGAATACGTCCGCGCTCATTGTTAGGGTATTGTGTCGCAGCCTGTCCGAATGTGAAGTTTAAATGTAGGTAGTTGACAAAACTGCTCGCAGCTCCCATCGTGGACTATCCGCCTCTTCAGTCTACTCGTGACCACGGCCAGTGTAACCCGTGCCGAAACGTCCACTAGAAATAAAAGACAAACAAAAGCCTTTAATTTTACGTGTTTACACCCGATTTACAATATAAAAAAGGTAAGGTTTTATCGTCATCGGATGTAGAAATGGTGCTAAAAACAATACTGATGGATGTTATCCGCAATGCCCACTATAAGCTTATGCCTATAGTGCCTATAGTCATTATGCACGTGTTTCTGTGTGAGAGGTAAGCTTTTACAGAAAAAAAGCTACAATTCTACAGCCGAATTGTTCTTTCATTTCATAATTGTATGTTGAGGTTTTTTAATTTATATTCTAATTCAATCAAATATATAAACAAAATAAATATCGCCGCACGCAATGGATCACATTATGATTGTATGTCGTGGGTCTGCAGACGCATCGGCGATCACAAATCGAACAAAAGTGTGTCTTTAATCGAATCCGGGCGGGGCCTTTAGCACAGCAGTCAGGGGCACTATCAATTGGATTAATTGGTCGTCTTATCTTATTATACTTTATGCTCGGAGTCTTTGCTGAACAAAATTTTAACTAAGAAATTTGACTAGGAACTATAGTCCGATATAGCTCACAGAATCGGCATGCTGACAGCAATAGGCAGGTCATATTTAAATTGGGACCACCGACATCCGAAGGTGGGAGATGAGTCCTGGCATGGGACGCGAGTATCGGGAAGCGCAGTGTGGGATGCGTTTCGGTTACGTGAACTGACTACTTGAAAAAGTCCATAATTGTGGCTGGATGAGAAGACCAGAAGACTATGCGGGAGCGAGCTTTCGGAGAGGTCTACATCCAGCAGTGGAAAGACACACGCTTGTGATATATATATACGATTATAATTTTAAGGTGAAGTAAGTTTGTTAAGTTTCTGAACGAATGGACTACCAATGCATGAAGAAAGAGAATGAATGAATATGTAAGCGAGAAAAAGATGAAAGTATGGTTAAAGTGTAATGTGTGTGAGCGAGACGGAATACAAGCAATATGGCGATACGAACGACTACGTACGAGTGCCGGTTAGGTGTGCCGTATAAATTTAATTTAAACAGAAGTATAGTTGTCCAAACGTTCGTTTTATTTATTTGTTTAGGCACGTCAACGTTATACATACGAATCATAAGACTGTGAAGTCCAGTATGTATCCCAATTATAGACGTGCATAACATGTGCAAAACGTATTTAAGCTGATTGCGACACAAAAAAAGAATGTAAATTAGAAAGTAAAATAAAAATATAGAATTTTAAACGACTTAGATAAATGTTTGTTCTAACACCGCACCCCCCATGTATATTCCAGAGACGTAACGTCCGCGTCATGGCGCGCAATATTAAGCAACGCCGCCACATTGAATTTTCTAACAACGTGGGTGAAAGCGCGGGGTTGGGACGCGCCATCCCACCACTGGGACTTCATCACCATCATACTTTGCTCTCTTATCACTTCCATAAACAAGTCCAAGAAAGCCTGGGGCACTACGAAGGTAAGTAGTTGTGTCGAATATGCAATCAAATAGTTGACCCTAGCACAACCTTTGGTTTATTTAAGAAACTAAATATATGACAGTTTCTTTCTTTTGACGTATACTTGACTTTAAACAAATTTGTATTTGGTGTAAATCTAGAATATGATGTACGCAATCTATACATCTAGTCCGTGTCTAAGCCGTGTCTGTACAGGAACTATTTTTTGAAAAAAGTGATTGCAATATAAAGTACGAATGATATACTCGTAGAGCCCATAACAACATTTTTTGAATTTTTTGTCTGTTTGAATGCGCATCACGCAAAAACTATTGGACAGAGTTCAATGAAATTTGGCACAGTTACGAGTGTAGGTTATGACTTGGGTTAACATTCAGTGTACATTTTTATCCCGATCCGTTACATATTTCTCATAGTTACTCCTACTACCACAGTATATACTACTGTCCCGGAACGAGTTGAATGCGCGGAAAAGGAATGTGACCGTTTTATGTCACTTGCTTTTAGTGTTGTACTACAATGATCTTACTGAAAGATCGACATCGGTTTCAGTCGATATTTTTAATTTAAATGTCACGGTCAAAAGTAGGTAAAACACACATAATTATAAAAAACATGACTTATTTTTTGCCATTTTTATTTACATTCATTATTTATTTATTTATTATTTATCACACATTGGATAATATAGTAAGTAGGTATTCATAATTTTTAGTTTTAAACAGATATTTAATGTTTAGTTTTGAGAAGTAAAAACAAAGAAAAAAATACAAAAATTACTAATTGAGAGAAATAAAAAAAAAGAACAATATTATAACAACAAAAATCTACTAAGCATTACATTATTATTTATAATAAAAAATAACTTAAAAGTTCTAAAAGGAACACCGAACACGTGTTATATCGATGACGCAAGAAAAACAATAGAAAGCGAGCAAGCGCATCACTTAACATGCCGGCACAAGTGCGGCGAGACGCCTGGGAGGGGGGGTGTGCTCGTGTCCCCACACCTCACACCGCGCGCGCATTTAGCTCATTCCGGGACAGTACTCCGTCAGTTACATAGTTCTCCCGGAAATCACTAAAGTTCACTCAAACGAAATCGCCGGCTTCGCTAGTAAATAAATAAAAATGTTAGATAGTCTGATAAGTTCGCGGCCTTTAAATGAAATGAAAATTAAAATGAAAAAATTGATGAAAAAATCCATCGGCGTCATATCGGCTGAACGTGATGGCCATTTTATAGGAGCATATGTGCCCATCCAACGGCACGGAAAATGTTCATCTAAAAACCGTTTACTCACTCTACTATTGTGGGGAGGTGCACCATCTTGTTGATAGATAACATTATTTACATTGCTTAAGGTAATAGTATCATCCACTAAATCCACGACCATATTCAATATCTCTTGATATTTTTCACTATTCAAAGTTCCGTGGTAAATTTTATATATATATACATACACGTATGTGTGTGTATAATAAAGTATAAATATAAGTTGCCAATTTGCCTTTCTGAGGTATGAGGTTAAATCGCATAGATAGACACTTTCATTATCTTGTATTCTTGACCATACAAAAAAAAAAAAAAAACTATTAAGGCTGGCGCAGACCAGGCGACGCGCAGCGCGGTTATCATTAACAAACAATCAAAATTTTTATCGACCTTGGAATAAGATCAAAAAAACAACGATGCACTTTACGCCTACGTCCACTTTAATGCACACGAAGACTGGTAGGTGCGTGGGCTACCAGATAACTGCGCTGCGCTGCGCCAGCCGTTAATCTGTTTATACATTATTATTTTCTCTCTATATCTTAATATTGTAAGACTGTTTGTTTCTTATACTAAATAAAATAAATGTATGTCTAGGTGGCGTTATTATCCCGTGCAAGCATGTCCCTATACAGCGCCGTACAAGAGTTCATATCGCACGTGCCCGCCGAGTGCGAGCGGCGCATGCCCTCTACACACGTGGCACACCTGCCCACAGAGTGGAAGGACATATTCGCGCCAGACCTACAACAAAACCTATTCGCTATACATAAGTATCTTCACGGTAAGTGATGGATTTTGAGCCAAAATAAACACTTTTTCAAAAGCATAAAAAGTTTATTTCTTTAAAGTGTATTTAAATTTTACGAGGCGTGTTTTTTAACCCCTTAATGCCTGCATTAAGTTCTACCTGGGAAAAAAAATTAAATACCTTATTATGTACTCATTACTGTGGTGTTAGGCCCTACACAATTCCAAAATTAAGATATGTCACATCTGATAGGTGGAAATAGGTATGTATCACATTCGCGACAACAGGCATTTAATGAAGTAAAGATCTAGAATGAACATTTCACATGTTGAATTTATTTTCTGAACAAACCTTTTTGTTTTAAGAACTGTAAGTAAGACAATGACAAAAAATAGTATATATAACCCTTTTACTTATATCTATAACATTCAGTACAGTGTTTGCACCCATCAGTTTCTTTCGTTCACATGTGAAACTCTCGGAAACAATTTGACCTTTTATTTAGGCAAAGATTCACATTACACTTAGTGCACAGGAACACAGTCTGACCTTTACAATTAGGTCTTTTGCACCTCTGCCTTGTTTCAGTCACAGACGGCCAGTGACCCACCCCATCTGTCCGCGTGCACTGCTCAGGAACGGGCTTTGTTGGACCCCTTTGCTTTTTTCTCTGAAGCTCTGCCTCCATGCTTACAGATGGTCTGCCTTTTCTTTTTTTTGTCATGTCTTTCCCTTGCTTGCAAAGGCCTTCTGCAATTCTGGACTTGAATTCAAGGAGGTCAATTTGTTTTCGAGCAGGAATTTCAAGACTGTCGCAATCTCTGCGATACAGTAGCCAACACGTCACTACAACAAGATCAACTAAGTGGAAAAATAACCTGTGGTAGTACTTCCTGGACTTGATGAAGATCCTGTAGTACGACACCAAAGCATCCAGAGCATCCACCCCTCCCATGAATTTGTTGTAGATTGTTACAATACTTGGACAGACTATTTGGGCATGTTCTCGTTTTGTTCTATCCCATCTCTGAACACTGGAAGTAGGAAGAGCTGAAGCAAATGTACTTCCGAGAATCACCCCTCTGTTGTCGAACCACTTCACCACCCTGATCTCAACATCTTCAAATGTGCTCTCCTTTTCTTCGAAAGAGCCTCTGCCTTTCTTCTTGAGGTTGGCATCGCTTGAAAGTATGCAACCTTGTAGGCGGTTTGAGCGAAATGTTCCCAATGAATGAATTCCTCTTTTCATCAGTGCAGCTAGCAAGTTCAGGGAGGAAAACCAGTTGTCAAAAAATAAAAGATTATTCTGGTCAGCTTCAACAATTTGTGCTAGTTGCAACACAATATTTCCACTGGCACCTATATCCGGACAACCTGCGACTGGGTTGATCTTACCAGTGTAAATTTCAGAATTGTGAACCAGCCCTCTTGTGTCACAAAGAATGAATATTTTATAACCCCACTTATTGGGTTTATTGGGCAAATACTGTTTTAGTGATGACTGCCCTTTGAATGGAACCATCTGTTCGTCAACACTTAGCATTTGTGACTGCGGAATGGCCTGAAATTTGGGAAGTAGCGAGTCAATTAGTGGACGTATTTTGAATAGCTTGTCTCTATCCTGGTCATCAGGTCTTGGCATATTACTGTTGTCGTTGAAGTGAATACTCTTTTTGATGTCACTCCACCTGTCACGAGACATTATGTCAGCAACATGGCTCAACCGACTAGCTGCCGCCCAGTACATACGTGTGCGAGGAAGATGATATATAGACATGTACAAAACAGTGCCTAGAAACTGTTCAAGTTCATCTTTTGTTAGTTGCAGTGGCTTGTTTATGTTGCTCTGCACAGCAAATAAATTGCTTTGTGCAACTATGTGGTCCAAGAGTTCAATATCGAAAAATGTACGGAAATATTCTATTGGAGGTTTTACATCATCTGCTTCTGGTAAAGAGCCATTCCAAGTAGGTACTGTTTTGGAACTATGAGAAGCATGAACTGTCTTCCAAAGCACGGGTCTCTTTGCTGTAGAGCTACCCGAAGCATTTGTGGCAATCGGTCTTTGAGCTTGAGTACCAGTACAAGTTTCAGGTTCCGTATTACAATCTGAAGCAAAAGAAAAGAGATTTAGAATAGGCTGATATAAAAATCTATTTATGGAAAAAATTATTGCACGATTGCCTACTAACTAACCTGAAATGGTCGAGTCATCATCTGATGTTGTGTCCTCATCTGTGCTTGACACATCTCCAGTAGGCAGGTACTCTTCATCGCTGTCATCAGAGTCACTCAGACAGCTGTCGTCACTCTTGTCACCAGGTGGGATACGTGTTTTTGCAACATAAAATGAATAAAAATGCCTGATGATGCGTTTTCTACCCAAACCGTATTTCGGTATTTACTATAGACTGTAATTACTTTATCGCATCAAAATTGCTTCTACAATAAACTAAAGTATACAATGATATTAAATAAATAATATTTATGCCCAAACTTACCTGTGAATTACTTTGATTTCATAAAGTAATGGACAACTTCTTTCGTAAACAATCACAACGCTTACACGAAAATCAGCTGTTGGGTGGAAGTACAACAAACTGTCCAACAGATGGCACACCCTGTCAGGAATGTTCATCAGTTCGTGTAGAATATGCACCAACCGTCATCCAAGTCCAAAACTTTTATATGTTGCCATAGAAACGAATTATAATGGTATGATGCGAATTCGCGACATTAGGCATTAAGGGGTTAAGTAAGTACCGTTTTGACACACCGCGGCGGCAGCGCTGCGGTCGGCGTTCTGCGCATGCGCACTGGGTACCTACATCTGTTGTCTACGCACTGACGCCATTACAATCTGATTCTTCCTTGTTTACGTTGTGTACTGAGTGTTTAAGATGCCTCCGATAATCGTGAGTCCCGCCGACTGTGAAGTACGGGCCGTTATAAGATTTCTTAGTGCTAAAGGCCTAAAAGCGATCGATATTCATCGTGAGATCTGTGCAGTTTACGGAGAAAACATTATGAGTGATGGAATGGTAAGAAAGTGGGTGAGAGCATTTAAAGATGGCCGCACAAATGTGCATGATGAACAACGGAGTGGGCGTCGCTAATCAGACCAAAGATCTCATCACATCTTTTCGATGGGAAACTCTAGATCATCCTCCGTACAGCCCTGATCTGGCGCCCAGTGACTACCATCTGTTCCTGCACTTGAAGAAACACCTGGGCGGTCAGCGTCTTCAAGACGATGACGAAGTCAAAACAGTTATGATGCAGTGGTTAACAAGTCAGGCGGCAGACTTCTATGAGGAGGGTATTCAAAAACTGGTACAACGTTATGACAAGTGCCTCAAAATTGACGTAAATTATGTAGAAGAGTAGATTAAGGTACAGGCTTTCATGTAAAAATAAAATTATTGAGATATCTTAGCAAGTCTTTTTTTAATTTCAAAACGGTACTTACTTAAAAAACACGCCTCGTATTTCATTTCTTCAGACAAATTGTTGTAGACACGTACAGCTGAAACTTGTGTGCTTTTATTAAATATCTTACTCTTAATACTAGGTGATATTAGTTTATTTTTATGTAATAGTCTTGTATTCACGCCGTGTCTATCATATGGAAGAGATCGCTTTTAGCGACAAGGCCGCCTATTGCATCTGTATAATATGTTTTTTTCATAGTAACAAGGTAGCAGACGAGCATACAGTCGACCCGGTGATAAGTGGATACTGTCGCCCATGGCAACATCAGTCCAGAATGACAAATGATAAACGCTGGCACGCACCCGAATGGCTGCCTTTCGAGATGTAGGAATTGATTTGGAGAAAGGGTTGAGAAAATGGGGAGAGATCTCACTCACTACCGAAACACGTACTTACATTGGTGTATAGGATATAGTGGGAAATGCAGTACATTTGCAGCTACTGGGCGCACTCGACTAGCCACTTTACCCTTCTCTAAGGGAAGACTACCTTGAAATGTACTGCATTTCCGACTTTTTCGTATTACCCCAATGTACGTACGTGTTTCGGTAGTGAGTGAGATATGCCAGAGTCCATCCCACCCTATCCCTCCCCATTTTCCCAATCCATTCCTTAATTTGCAAAGGTAGGCAGCGCATGCGGGGGCGCGCCAACGTTTGTCATTCTGGAATGATGTTGGCATGTATCGCTGATGTCTATGGACGACAGTATCCACTTACCATCAGGTGGACTGTATGCTCGTCTGCCACCTTTTTTGGTAAAAGAAAAAACATTCTGTTTGATGTTAAACAATTACTGTCGTCTGTGATCATTGGCATGTCTTCAAATGCGTCGCCTTTAGTTCCTTCACCTCGTTTTTGTGTTTCAGACGTGTCACTAAACACAGAGTTAACTTCAAACCGCGCCGCATTTATCGGCGGCGTCCTGGAAGCTTCCCGGGGAATGTCCTGGAAGAATTTGCCGGAGGCGTTGCAAACAGGAGAGTACAGTGTGGAGAAAGTGATTCGTCGTGCGTGTAAAGTGCTTCGTGCGCCCGCGACCCATGCGCACCTTTACCTTTCGCACCAAGCGCTTCTGCTGGTGGTCGGAGCACTCGTAGCTGAAGACTGTAAGTACCACATGCAACCATTCCTTTCAATATCCACTGCTGCACATCCACTGCCTCCTCATGCACATTGACTTGTGCATTAGGGATGTAACGCTTTTAAACGCCACGCTGGCTAAGCGAGTTGGCGAATCCACTCTTTTAGAGATGAATTGCTTCCTCGGGGCTTGCGGTAGCTGCTTTGTTATCCCTTCATCACCTTTTACGATACCCACGGGAAGAAATTGATTGGCGCTATGCTATAGCCGACCCACACCACACTTCACAAGTACTGCATTGTATTTTATTTTTATTTTATTAGTGGTTGAAAAAATTGATTTCTTTTGAGTATTATGTCAAATCTTTCCATAACAATTTTCCTCTTGTCAGTTTTCTTGTATTCAAAGCCAATCTTTTAATATTTGTTGCAATACCGTTTTTCCTTCACTAAATAAGCCAACCTCTTTTAACGTCATCAAAAGCATTCTTCTATTCGGAAATTCATTTCTTGAAGAATAATTGTAAATATGATTTCTGATAGTGTCGGCATCAAAAATGTCAACAACCATCACGGGCTTTGTTCCTTTTTCTTTGGTGTCCGTAACACATTTCCCTCACTTCCAAATGGGCCTAAGTTTTTAAAGTAATTTTTATTTTTAGGTATTTAAAAGTGTTTTTATACTGATTCCAAGCGCCTGAGAAACGCGCTCTTGTAGTTGGATCACGGGCTGACAAGCACCAAAGGTCTGCCATTTTGCGACTCACGCTCGAAATAGTCGGCTACTCGAAGTCGAACTAGCCGTCTACTTGGCTAGTCGAAATACTCGAAATTAAATTATAAGCTCGCAGCGTTGGCTATTTAAAGTTTGGCCTCGTTTCGGTATTTTTATGCACCAAAACAACACGTCGAAAGTACAAAGCAGAATTAGAATCCAATTTCGCACCAAGGTCAACGTCATAAAAAATACTATACAACAGCAAATACAGGGGGAACGTAGTCAGTGCGCGCGAGTACGAACGCGGCGGTCGACCGATTGACAGATTGTTTTACAGACACACGATTTTTAACAATAATATTTATAAAAAATGCAATCATTTAATAATCGTTATACAATTTAAAAAAATATTAATTAAGGATCTTAATTGTAAATTGCCTACTGGTTCTATCACAGATTAATATTAGACTTAATCAAATCACACAAGTATTCGAATTAGTAAATTCATACACTTCTAACATTTGCTCAGACTACGTTACAAATATCCCGTATCGGTATTCGATATCTTGAATTACATCACTATCTTTAAAAAATAAGAAGTGACACACGACGTAACATTGAACAGCGCCTCACGGATTGAAACAATAATAGTTTTCTTAAATATTAAAGAATATTTAGGGCTACAAACAATTACGTTTAGTCTAAAATTGCCTAACTCTGTTATTTTCGCGTTAAATTTGTTTCGAGAGCTCGTATTAACGACAAAAAAAAAAATTGTCGTAATTTGTACGCCACTTCAAAGTTATCTCAACCAACTGTCAAATGGGTAATCTTTCGACGGCGTAGGCATAACGACTTCTATGTGACTATGTGATGGCTTCTGTGTGACAAATATGATTTGTACCAGGCCCAAAGCTTATCTGCGATGTCAAATTTATATTGCATCTTTTGTAGCAAAATCTCGCGGTTCACTTGGGTAAACGGACTTCTAAAATTTGTATAAATTGAGTCCGTTTGAACACGAACGTCCATTGACTGAAAAATATCATCAACGTAACACAACAAGTTCGCAGTGGTCGCAGTATGGGCTATAAACCCAAACTGAGAATCAGTAATGGTTTGTTTTATGTGCCATACAAGATGTGGACATACAAGAGATTCTAATATCATTGAAAAATGCCAACAATGTCTGTCTTCTATGCGGTTTGAGACTACTTTCGCTAACAGCATCGTAAGCGACACGAAGTCTTCGGACTTGCTCTCTGGAACGCCGTTTATGTTTATATTTGTAATAAATTCTAAATGTCTATTTTTGTTACTTTAAACCTGTACAAGGGGATGCACTATCCTTCAAGATACAGATTTTTAATCTAGTTTGAGAGTCAGGGGCTCACTCAAAATCTGGTATATTAGCATGAACAGAATTAAAGACAATTTCAATTTTCAATTTCAGTATTCGAGTATGCGTTTAGAAAATGGCGACTTAGAGTATTAATACGAATATTTGAAAATTGACGAGTATTGGGATAGGTATAGGGAGTATAGGGATTGGGAACATCCCTAGTATGTGTAAATATAATATTTTGTGTATTCATGTGTTACTTTAGTTTTAGTTAAATTGTGTAACTGATGTGGAACCGTTGCAAAAGGAACTATGAAATAAAGATGTTTTTATATTATTTCAGCGAAAAAGCTTCAAGCGTGGAGTGAGAGTGAGAGTCGAAGCTCGCAGCCCTCATTCTCCCTCACGTACTGCGGCGAAGCTCTCACTCACCTGCAAGAGCTTGTCGACGCCGCACTCACCAACCTCAAGTAAGTGCACAATAACACGACACTCCCTCCCTCATTTGGAGGGGAATCTCGGTACATAATCCTGCAAATATTTTTTTTATTGACAGAAAGCGACTGACAAACGTACAGGCCACCTGATGGTAAATGTGGATGCATGTCAACTTCAATCCAGAATGATACACATTAGCTCCAACATCACCAACCGTCAGAGATATAGGAATGGAGTTGGAGAAAGGGTTGGGATAATAGGGATAGGATGGGTTTTTAATTGGCTCTGGCATACTCACTCACTACCGAAACACGTACAGATATTGAGGAATACAATGGGAAATGAAGAATACAGTGGGAATACATGTAGTCTACATTTCAAGGTAGCCTCTTGTGAGAAAGGAGTAACGTGGCCAGTCGTGTGTGTCTGTGGTATTGCAGCGTGTACCTCATGAAGCTTGTTTCTACTTGTGGCACGCAGCGACGGACAGCTTCCGTTATCTATCCCCCTACGACGTTCCACCGTAAAACCTGAAACTCGTCAGCTAATTTGAAATATATAAAACTTCTAGTGAAAAATCAATTATTTTTACGAATAAACCAAAAGGTAAAAACATGTAAGGTTTTCTTCTATTTAAAACGTTCGTATCTATCATCATGTCATTACTCAGTACATAGTAAGGATCAGGTGCCGCCGATGCGACGCATTGATTGCGTAACTGCGCGTAGGATAAAAGATATACTAGAATTGTACTATAAATCATGAAAAAGAAACCTATTGTAAGAATAAAAACAGCTTTTGCGTTATTTCAGTGACAGGTTGTATCTCGGGCGGATGATAAGTTCACGAGGCCCGGGCTATTTGCGTCGGGACCCCTCTTACGGTTTAAGATCATTTATTTCTTAAAAGATTACATATGTCATTTATCAAAAAACATATATACATCTAAATAAAATTACAGTAATTTGTTCGCGTAAGCAGTGTGCTTACACTTTATAAACCAATACTTGCCTTTACTAATTAACTAACAATCACATAAAATCACATTTTATTGATCTATTTAAACGGATCTCAACGCGTATGTTTACCGAAACGTCGAGTAAAATAAATATGGTTAACATACGCGTTGAGACACGTTTAAATGGATAAATATGTTGAATAGCGCGAAAATCTCAAATGTTAAATCTGTTGAATCACATTTTATAAACCGATCCTGTCTTTCCGTCGTGGACGACTGGACAACGAACCAAGCCGCCAGTCTGTAGGTATCGACGGCACACTATTTGAACAGCAGAACGGCTTAAAAGAAGTTGTGCACTCACATTTCGCTGACTAAGCCCAGAGAAGTGCCACAGCTTACGCGGCTATTTCAGGCGCAATATCCATAATTTTAATGTCAAAATCGGCTCAAATCTCAGGAAAAACAATTTAACGAAACTTTTAGTGAAAAACAACGCCATTAAATAAAAAAATCTGCTCCAATTCAAACTTTCTGCTTCCTTATTTTTTTCATAACAATAAACTGACTGAGCTTTTCTTCTGTGGTTCAAATTCGTGAATTCAAGTTTGGAGCAATAGCACGCCAAAATGACGGTGAATATGCCAGAATCAAAACTGCAGAAAAACTGTAGCCCTCTAATAATTGTGGCCCCGGAGCCAGCATTTTTAATGGTGAAATAGATTCATGTTTTGTTTAACGAATTTCGCCATTTCAAAAATATACATACAGGGTACGGTTAGTAATTTCTGCGTTTTTGAATAGTCTACAAAATTCCGACCCATGCATGTATTGCCTCTCTGGCATTTCTTTTGTACTATGAATACTCTCATTGCATTCGACTAGTTACCCCAAAACACAATGTCATATCTGATTATGTTATGCCCACCGTGTGCTATTGTTTGTTACTGTTCGCCAGCGCGGGCGAGGGCACGTGCGAGATGGTCCCGTTCTCGGACAGCCACGCTGTGGCGCTCGCGTACCTGCTGCTCACCGACGCGCTACTCGCCGCCACGGAGCTGGCTACCGGGGAACTGTTCATACACTACATGCAGCTCGTCAAGTGAGTGCTCGCTACCTTTTTTATATTTGGACGGTATTCTGCATTTGTGTATTAACTACAAAAATCGGGTTTTAGTTATTTATATAGCTCCTTATTTGAAAACGACTAAATTTTTGATATTGTTCATGTTATATAATTTAAAAAAATATATTCATTTTTTAAATAACAGAAATTGTTTATACCAAATACGGTTTTTTTTTATAGAAACGGGCGGCAGACGAGCAGTCCATCAGGTGAACAGTACAGTCCACCTGATGTTAAGTGGATACTGTCGCGACAGTATCCACTATATGTGGTGAACTACATATATGTGTTAAGCCTAACGAATGCAATACGGTAATCGTGAATTGTAATTTAGCATTTGTGTACTATGCTATGTGTGGGTTAGTGTAATTGATAAAATAAGTAGGCAAGTTAGTATTTTGTTTCTATCTGTTTAATTAATATCCTTTAACGTTATTAATTTATTCAATATTCTATGGAAATGATAAAAGTAATTCTATTCTAAATAGTATAGTAGTTCTTAAATACAGAGGTAGAGATACTGTATACAGCATTTTGTAAAATTGTTCTAAGACACTTCGAACATGTTTCAGAGGTAGCCACGACGATAAGATATTTTTAAAATGTCCTAACGTCCTTAGATCATTATTGTAAAATATATATACACACTTAAAATTTGTATGAACCATATTTTTTTTAATAAAAAGTTTTATGGAAATATACGTTATATTAAAGAATCATAATCGTCGCTTTCCTACATAGAAGTGAGTACCAATATAAGTATGCGACAATTAAAAAAAAACTAACTAATTTTTACAAAAAAAAAAAAAGCTCCATTTCTCGAAATATTTTTTTGTGTGTTGATACACAAACGCAGAACACCGTATTTGTTGGGTTTTCCTTGTCTTGAATTCTTCGGCATCTTTATGAAAGCGGCTCTTATTGTCGATACTGGACTTTTTAAGGCGTTAGTGAAGGCTTCTGATATCTTTTTTAAATTAAATATAAAAAGGAAATTAAAATGAGGTCGGTAACAATTGACGAAAGCAAAAATATATACGTATAAAATTTATTACTGCAGGTCGGCAAGCATAGAATTTTTATACATTTTCTTATAGATTTCAACTTGGTAAAAACGAAAAAATATACTAAATAAATTCCATCTCGTCAATTTTTTTTTGTTACACTCAATTTTTTGTTTGTATTTAGCGTAAAGTGCCTAATTAACTTAAAAATTAGTATCATCATCATCATCATCATTTCAGCCCTTGGACGTCCACTGCTGGACATAGGCCTCCCCCATTGTCCGCCATTTAGACCTATCGGCAGCGACCTGCATCCAGCGGGTGCCCGCCACCTTTTTTGTTAAATTAGTATACTTTTTTTTATTTAAAAAATGGCCTTATAACTAAGACTTTTCACATTAATTCTATCAATTAATTATCTATTGAAAAAAAAATATTTTAGTGGCATTAGTAGCTCTATATATTTATGATTATGAATTCGACGTTTGCCGAAGACACCCGAAAATTCTCAATGGCCAATGTTTTCGTGCAAGATCTATAAATGAGTGATGCCACTCATCGAAATATAATGTTACTGTAACCATAAACGAGTGATAATAATTTATAAATCTTTATTTATTTACTTAAATAAACATAGTTACCGCGAGATATTACATCATTCATATAGGTTTATATAGGAAAACGTTTTGTTTTTCAATTATTGATACATTTTTTATATTAACAACACCGTTACGTCAAAAATATTGCAGTTATCGTATAAAAGGACAATTATTTATAATACATACGTTCTTGGTAGTTTTCACCATTAAATAACATACTAAATCTACAGTGGTAAATTTAAACATCTTGCTAATGCCTCACTTTTAGACACGTAATGTTATATCTCTGTCTTTTAGTTCATCAATGCGTAAGTACATGAGGTTTATGGCTGATTTACACAAGGAGAATCTCTTGAACATCGGTCTTGTATAAATAACTGTTATCATCTGTACAGTTGTAGGCGAGAATTGTATGTAGTTTGCGAATCGTCTGCAATATTCTCGCCCGAACCGTTCGAGAAACTCTCCTTGGGTAAATGAGCCTTTAGTCTATGTGGTTACGAATAGTTTTGTCTAAGAACAAAACATCCAATAGTCGTTTAATGACAAGTGGTATTCGTCTCGCAGGGAGCACCATTACACGGAGTACTTGATTACATCTACGCTACGACTTCTACCCGCCCCAGTCGCTTCATACGTACTCGAACACGTCAACACGTTCCCCGCTGACTGCTTGCAAATGTTTCAAAACAACAAACAATTCAGGATTAAAGGTGAGCCGATATTCATTCATTTGCGGAGTACACGATCACATGTACACAATGATTTCTCCCCGCTCCAGTCGCCTCGTACGTACTCGAGCGCGTCAACACGTACCCCGCGGACTGCATGCATATGTTCCAGAATAACGAACTGTTCAGGATTGAAGGCGAGCCCTAGGTTATTCACTCAGAGAGCTATGTACAGAGATATGCTTGGAGTTTTTTTGCGGGACAATATTCGAAACGAAGACATTCGCCAAAGAACTAAAGTCACCGACATAGCTCCTAGAATCGGCGTGTTGAAGTGGCAATGGCCAGGTTATATTTGCCGCAGGACGACGAACGCAGTTTATATTTAACTGATGTGGTAGACGAGCCCTCGAGTGGAGGCCACGTACCGGCAAGCGCTCCGGCCACGTGGACCGACCACTTAAAGAAATTCGCCGGTGGTGGTTGGATGAGAAGAGCCAAGGATCGTGTGTGGTCTCGAGCCTCGGAAGAAGCCTATATCCAGCAGTGGAGGGGCATAGGCTGATGGTATGGTAGCTTATTCATTGTCTAATATTGCGACGTTTGATCAAACGGTAGAGAGTTTGTTTGGGCAATGAATACAAGTGGTCCTCACTTCAGCAATTTATTTATGATTATGACTAGTAGTGCCAGCGACTTCGTTCACGTGAACTTCAAAATGATTCCTATGGGAACTCTTTAATGGATCTGGATAAAAAGTACCCTAAATGCTAACCCGGGACATAAGCTATGCCACGTTTCATTAAAATCCGTCCAGTATTTTTTGCGTAAAGCGCGTTCAGACAGACGCACAAAAATTCCAAAAATTATGTTTGGGGCTCTATATCAGTCGTACTTTATATTGCGATATTTTTTAATTTTCATTTTTGGAGCAAAATTTTTGCAATTGTAGCAAGAAATTAGGAAAGGGTCAATACTCGAAAGAGTGTTGTTACAATATTAAACGGCTATGATTTAAAGTTGCGATAATATATCACAGTTTCGGTTAGTGTGGAAAAAAAAAACTTAATAAATGTGTGCTTAATAAAATAACAGATAGGTCGGTAAAATATGAGCAGTAATGAAACTTCTCTTTGCGTGGATTCGAACAGATTTATTACTTTCATGTTTTCACATTGTCTATGTGGCTGACCGACATTATAGCGACACAAGACTAAATATTGTCATAACTAAATACTAATTGTACATGGTGCATTAGCACAGACATTAAAATATAATATCTATGACTTATTTGGTGCATGTGGCACAGACGTTATAATATATAACAAGCAGAAAAATAGAAACGAATAGTAACATATCTTGAAATAGTAGCTCAATAAATATTTGAATAAAATCGTGAAAATCCAATTGGGCAGTAAAATCATAAATCGGCAGTAACGCGTGACCTGTTTGTTACTCAATAGAAATCGGTCTGTTAGAAATATTGGGATAAGTAGTAAATAAATAACATATGAAACGAATTGTTTCTGCTTAGGAAGGATTTTGGCGTTGGTTAAAAAAAATACGAAGTATGAGGCCATCGCTCCCCTACGCTTCGCGATCACCTCACATTTCTAACCCAATCAAGGTCTATGAGGACTGCTTTCTTTTTTATAGAATAGATGGTAGACGAGCGGGCGGATCACATGATAGTAAGTGGTCACCGCCACCCATGTACATCAGCAACACCAGGGGGCTTGCGGTTTACAAGCCACCGAAACACTATCGCTGTCGATCGCAAACAGATCACTACTATCGCAAGACACCGATGACGTGTGCTTTGCTTTAAGTCTTTGGTGTTTAAATAACAGTTTCGTGTTCAAGTAACAGTTAACTGTATTTATTTAGGCAACGTTATACATACAAAACATGATTAGGAATATACAATTATAAGACTAAAATCCAGTAGATATCCCAATTAAAGAAATGCACAATTGCTACTTATTATTAGACTCAAAATTATTATTATTATTTTAATATTATAGAATAAATCAAAAATTTACAAATGATAAATTTTGAAAGCTAAAAAGAAAATATAAAGTAGATTTAAAGATGCATTATAATACTAAATCTATTTATTTCAGACACCATTTTTCATCCATAAAATTAAAGCTAGGTAGTTTAGTAAAATACATATAACTGAATAAAATTAAATTAAAATTTTCAATTTAAACTGATGTTAGTTCATTAACGGTACCCGAGGGGTTAGATCCCTGCCCAATTTATCTTACTGTCCAATCTATTTTATCTTATCGCTCACATAATAATTATTAACTGCCCAGTATAACCTCGAATATTAAAAAAGAAACGCTTAAATAATTATTTCCTTTTGTGTGGTAGAGCCACCGTCTGCGTTAGACGTGGGCGCATTATCATGCCGCTGCCTATACCGTTCTCTGAGCGGCGTAGGTGCTTCACGCGCTCGCACGTGGCGCGTGACCGCGCCTGTAAGCGCGGCGCGAGCGCTCACGCGACTCGTGCGCGTCGCCGTCGCGCCCGGACTCATGTTGGCCCAACTGAGTGAACTGCGGGAGCACGAGGACGAGTTAGAGAATACAAAGGTCAGTATATATGTACAGGTCAGTGTTGTGGACGTGGGCGCATTATCATGCCGCTGCCTATACCGTTCTCTGAGCGGCGTAGGTGCTTCACGCGCTCGCACGTGGCGCGTGACCGCGCCTGTAAGCGCGGCGCGAGCGCTCACGCGACTCGTGCGCGTCGCCGTCGCGCCCGGACTCATGTTGGCCCAACTGAGCGAACTGCGGGAGCACGAGGACGAGTTAGAGAATACAAAGGTCAGTATATATGTACAGGTCAGTGTTGTGGACGTGGGCGCATTATCCTGCCGCTGTCTATACACCGTAGCGCTCACACACAGTCTATATACACAGTGCACGCAGCACGCGCACGGTGTTTTACGTTGTCAGCATGTTGCGGTATAACGTCACTGTCCACACAGTCGTAGTCGTATCCCGCACGCCTAACGAAATGTGTACTTTTATTTAATTCCTGTGATCTATACGTATAGTCGCGTCAATGAATACATAAAACAGGCAATCTTCGGAAGTCCTCGAGAACAGCTTCGATTTTGATGATTATTTTTTTTAATTTTGGTTTAGTATTATTTAAAATCAGAAACCTTTTGGAGCGCTAACGGAATTATTCAATATCTATGATATTTATGCAGAAAAAAAAAATTATACAATATCCATTGACAAACTTGGAAAAAAGAAATATTCATGTTATTTTTTTTATATTGCTATTGTAAATAGTTTTTCAACACACTTGCTCGTAAAGTGGCCCTTATTGCAGCATATAAAACACGCGTGCTTTTTATTTTACATTACCGCACAAGTGTTTTTTTTAAAATCTCAGTATAGAGTTTTAATGTCTTAAAAAATAGTAAACTTTTTGCTAATAAATAAACTGTCTTAGTTAAAATATAATAAATAATCATTTCATTTTATCAAATTATTTATTTTTATCAACAAATTAACATTATATTTTGTTATAAATACATAAATATTTTCAGTTTATTATATTTTTAATATTTGGCTGTTTGGCGTGTTCGTCAGTGCCTCTACCTGCGCGCGCATAACCTAACAACCGAAACTACGGCGCGCGAAAAAACAAAATCTCCGCCGCCATTTTTCACACATAATTGTTAATTCATAGCTGTGTTTTGTGATTATTTTGATAAATGTCGACTGCAAGTAATGAAGAAGAACTAAATATAGATTTTACGCCGCCGGAAATACTTAGTGAGGCACAAAATGAGAGTCATAGCATGTTGCCATCAAATCAAAAGAAAAATATTGGTGTCTCTTACTCCTACTAATGAGAAAACACAACGTCCTTCCACCTTCTGTGAGAATGTTTCGTTATCTCCGACATTTACAGCAACTCAAGATCAAAACAATGAAATTATTAATAATACCATAACACATACTATGCAAATGCCAACAAAAACTGTTGCGTATCATTTTAATAATTGTACTTTCAGTAATTGCTTCAATAATTAAACTTTTTATTAACAAAATAAGTCAACGAAATTTTATTTTTTCTCGCAAATGTATTGAAAAACGTCGTATGAAACGTGTGAGCATTGGTCATCGGATTTTATGCAACATAAAAAGCTTGAAATATGCATGCAAATATGCATGAAAAATGCTTAAAATATCCATGAAAAGTGTCAAAATATGCAACATTAAATAATATAAAAATAGTAATTTTTAGTTTTTTTTACTTCAAAATCAGCATACAATTAGTAAGTTGTTGAATAACATATCTGATATCGATAAATTATCGATAAGTAACAAATATTTAACATTTTGTTACTCTTGTAAACGTAAAAAATCAGGTACTGTTCCAAATGTTCGTATTTGAATTTGGGTGCTATGTTAGCACTTATTGTTTCTGGCAAAAGTTCACCCACCCCATTAATAAAACTATCAATTTGACACAAAGCCTGGGTTATTGTTCAAAATGTTTTCAAACTTTCCTTTAAGTTTACGCCTAGCCTCTGGCAATGCGAAGTTCATTTGGCGGATTTTATTCATTAACTGAATAGATTCAGTCCACGCCAAACCTTGAGTTTCAAGCTTTTTAATACTCGCAGGTATGTCGGAAAAATGAGTGCTAATCACAGCTATGTTTTTTTTTACTAGAATCGTTAAATGCTTCCATGGACTGACAATTCTTAACTACTAAACTGAACTACGCTACCAAGAAATATAGCGAAAATATGCATCATCACTAGATTTTAGGTAAAATATGCAACCGGTGAGAATGGGCTAAATATGCAAATGCATATAATCCGGTCTGTAGTCATTACACACTCAGCTCCATTACGCATCTGCAATCCCGCCTTCACTGTAATGACCAACTTAGCACACTTTTATCATAATGCACTATTAAATTATATCATATGTTATATGTCAATATACCAACAAATGTTATAAACAATTACCTATAAGTTTTTTTATGTAATAATGACATAAAATTAATTTATGGAACAAAATTAGGAAATCTTTCTTAACTGTAGGAAATTTATTATTTTATATACAAAAAAAAGTAATTTTAATTTTCATTTATATTATGCGTTTCGGAGACTTCATCTTCTTCAAGTGGTGGGTGGGTATTGCAGTCACTTCCATTGCAAACAATGCAGGCAGGTGAGCAATGAAGACCACTTTTTCTGCAGCCACACGCTGAACTGCATCCTATTTTGCGAGAGCAAAATATGATTTTTAAAACGTTGTTAGGTGCTGCTGGTTGCGTCATTTTGATTGATTTTAAATAATTATCTTTTTGCCAACCCCATTCTTCAGGATGTATTGAAGAATTATTTTTCCATTGCTGGACTTGCAAGTAGACTCTCTTAATATGTTGTTTCGCTGCATCTTCTGTCGGAGGTAACGAATTAAGTTGTACGCTTTTATCTTTTGAAGCTAATGTTATGAAACTTTTATATCGCAGTTCATTCAAGTTTTTATCAGTTTTAGCGCCATACATTGTGAGATTACAATTAATACCTTCATTAAAAAGCACTTCTTCACTTTTGTTCGGTATTGTTCGGGGGGTGGGGGATGAATTCACGTGGTGCGCGGGCGGCCCGTTAGTTAGCCTTTGACCCTTCGGCGGGTCGAGAGTCGGCCATTGATCCTTGTGCGGTACCATCGCAAACACATTCGAAGCATATTGTGGATACACATATGTAGTACACAACATGTACACACGTATCTCAAGAATATTATAGCATCTGTGCATACTGCTGTGGTGATGTGGCATCATTAACCACACAATAGGGTGTCGTGTTTCAAAGCATCATATCTACATATCTAATGCAATATGACGGGGTCCCATTTACTTACTTAAAGTTTATAACAGTTACCCTTTGCCCACATACCCACACTCTTTATCATGAGTAATTCCGATAAAGGCTTCCCCGACCCTTTAAGTATAAAGCAACGTTTCCGGCATAGGTGTCTATCGGGTCAAATGAAGTGCGGTGCGTGTACTACGACGAGAACTCGGACCGTCTCGAGCTGCAGGTGGCGTTCGCGAAGGACCACCCGCTGACGGCGCCGCGCGTCGACAGCCAGCAAGCCGACGCGCGCCTCAACGTCGCCACGGCGCCGCACCGGGTACGTGTTTGTCTTATTGTTTACTAGCGGTGCCAGCGGCTTCCCTGTGTCCCCCGCGGCAACTATAACCGATCGGTATAAAGTGTACCCTAAATGTTAACCGAGTCCTCATAAGCTATAACTGTGCCAAGTTTCATTAAAATCCATCCAGTAATTTTGCGTGATGCGCATTTAGACGGACCTAAATATAGTTGGACATATTATGTCAGTTACAATGAGTATAAATATAAGTACGTATATTACGCAAATAAAAAATTAATGTCTCATTTAAAAAAAATCAAAGTCTAATTTTCGCATAAACTTAAAAAATACTTAGTTAAAAGTTAACATTGTAGTAGTCTTTACATTTTCTTCCTTTAGATTTTGCCTTTGGTCATTTATAACTATGTTGTAAATATCTCTCAGCATCCACACTGTTAACTGGACTGGCTTTGAATAGGTGCCTTTGCAAAGCTAAGGTAACAGCATTTTGTTGATACTAAATGTTGCGATATTGTTGTGGGCGTCCAGTTCTGGTTGCAGAACGGTAGGCTACTGGCCGGCGTGCGTCTGTGGGTGCGCGCGATATCGCGCTTCTTGGACCGGGCGATAACGTGCTGTATCTGCTACTGCCGCGTTGACACCAACGCCCGGCACACCGTCTGCTCGCAGTGTTCCAACATTTACCACAACACGTGTCTGGTATGTAACAGCTACACCGCTTTTTGTATATTTCATGTCTTACAATTGTTTGTTACTGGCTTGTTTTGTTTTGGTGAAGAGTTTTATATATCTATATCTACTATACCTTTTATATATCTACACAGTGTTGCCAACCCTGTCGTAGAGTAAAACTATATATGACCGTAAGAAAGGCTGTAGAAAACTGTAAATGTTAAAGAAAACCTACAGTTTTTCTTTATTTTATAAGTTATAAACCCATGAAAATAATTTGTAGTAGAAAAAACAAACAAAAAAATACTGTAATCAAAATTTTAATCAACTTTAACGGATTAAAAACAAGTAAACAAACAAACAGTACCAGTAATATTTAGATTTAGCCTATAGCTCCCTATTCTCATTATCAACGTCCAAATCTATATTTTCGGCCTCATATTATTTCTTAAATTCGTAATATTTTTATTAATTTTTTTCAAGTGTTCATTTTATCGCATTGAAATCGAAACAATTCTTAATTTCAGATTTTGTGTGCAACGCACCTTTTATTGTGGTTATAGAAATATTATTCCTCAATTTCGTTTTCATAATATTAATACTTGAAAATAAGCGTTCTACAGTCGCAGTACTATGCGGCAGACAAAAGCTTTTTGGTCAAATTGCTCAATAGAGGAAATTTTAGAGATCCGTCGCCTTTTTTTAATTTAGAAATATGCCTTCAAAATTGTTCGATTTTGACGACGGTCTACTTAGATAGACGGTCTCCATCTAATTCCGTCACATTATCTGGGCAAATACCCGGGAAATAGTGTAGTAATTCACAAATCGGAGTAATTTGTTATTTTCTTTAATTCACAGTAGATTTCTACAGTTTTATCCAGGATCTGAAATGACTTGGAAAAAGCTGTAGATCTACAGTTAAAACTGTAGGGTTGGCTACACTGTATCTCCACTGTAGACTTACCTACTAGACGTACAATGTCAACTGTCACCGCGATACCAAAAATCTCATTTAGTGTAGATTTGTGATAATGTTCGTTTAGGAATGGGGTAAATGAAATATCCGACAAGCTTCGATATTGATAAATTACATTGCTATTAAATACGAAAAAATACGATATATTTTTATTTATTATACATTTAAATTGAATTCCTGAATGTACGTTATGTAAAATTAAATTTAAAGTATATAGTAATCTAAACCATAAGAGAATAGAAATGGTAACTACCCCCTATATTACCGAGGAGTCATGTCGCCGGCTCGCAGCTACTACGTATACAGACAATAAATACGTTTCTAGCACGCTATGTAAGCTAAATTAAACCCTTAACTGTTGCAAGTTGACATTGCAAATGCAAATACAAGTAGCATTGACTCGCTTACTCACACTTGGACATCTTAGTGATGAGAGCGACTCCTGCGGCCATACCACTAGGAATTCTCGCGTACGACCATGTCGTTAACTGCGTATTACATTGCTTTTTGGGGTTCATTACTCCCCAAATATTAACGAACATAAGAGGCAATGTAGTTCAAAAGGTGAAAACAATGTGATAAATTATGATAATTTTATTACAAGTATGGTATTATATTATATCTTCAGTGTATTTTATAAAAAAAATGTATTGTTACTAAAAGAAAATACTTACCGATGAAATGTTAACACTTTATTGGTATAATTACAAGTTTTGCAAGAGTTTCCGCAATTAGAAATGCTACAAAACACACTTAACTCAAGAAGAACCGAATCACAACACGCACATTGGTGGCCCACGCATCACCAGTGTGGAGACAAGCTCACCCGAGTTTACGATTTCTATTCCCTTATTATTTGGATTTCTAGAGTCTAGATGTTTCCAACGTTAGTCGTTCTTCGTATTGGTCGTTTTCCGTTAATTGAAATTGGTCATTATGCGAGTGGCATGTAACAACGCGTGGCTGGTATGTAACAACAGCAATCAACTTAATGTTACGTAACCTCATACTCGTACGTAATGGATGTCGACCGAAATCTCCTGGAAACAGGACGTGGGGTGTGCTCCTAAACTAGCGACCCGCCCTCGCTTCGCTTCGGATTATAAGTTGTTTTTTTTTTCAATATTTCAAAATAATATATAGCCTATATTAGACACGGATAATGTAGCTTCCTATTTGTGAAAGAATTTTTGAAATCGGTTCAGCAGTTCCAGAGATTACCCCCAACATACCTAAACACACAATTTTACCCTTTATTAGTATAGATCATTCGTCACAAATCACATCGAGTCTGTCGGATACCGAAGAAATATATTTAATGCACAATAGGTCCTTAATAAAAAAAATATGAGTGTAACTGTTAAACCGATTTCAATAAAAATTGGCAGATAGGTAACCTGAAATCCATAGGAGGATCATAAGATACCCCAGAAAATTGGTGAATTTTCTGGGGGACTTTTACTTTTTAAAACATTACTTTTAAAACTTTGAACTTTAAAACTTTACTTTTTAAAACAAAAACTATTTTGAAAACCTAGTTTGAACCATTTTATAGGTAACATTGATTGGTTAAATTTTTTGTTTAATTATTAATTTTATAATATCAACAATTATGTTTACGCAAAACTTAATAGACAGGAAAAAAACTAAAGAAGTCTGGCTACTAAAATTAAATTTAGTTTACTTTACTAAATTTAGTTTGGGAAAATTATAAATAAAATCATAATAACGCAAGATTATTATAATATGTATTTGTTTGCTTGTTTACAGCGCAAGAAAAATATTTATTTACTTGTTTACAACGCAAAATTAAATATTTATTTACTTGTTTACAGCGCAAGATAAAATATTTATTTACTTGTTTACAGCGCAAAATTGAATATTTATTTATTTGTTTACAGCGCAAAATTGATTAGTTATTTACTTGTTTACAGCGCAAAATTGAATATTTATTTACTTGTGTACAGCGCAAAATTGAATATTTATTTGCTTGTTTACACCGCAAAATTGATTATTTATTTACTTGTTTACAGCGCAAAATTGATTAGTTATTTACTTGTTTACAGCGCAAAATTGATTAGTTATTTACTTGTTTACAGCGCAAAATTGAATATTTATTTACTTGTTTACAGCGCATAATTGAATATTTATTTACTTGTTTACAGCGCATAATTGAATATTTATTTACTTGTTTACAGTGCAAAATTGATTATTTTTTTGCTTGTTTTACAGCACAAGTGGTTCACTATGAACGTCAGGTGTTGCTGCCCGGTGTGCATGTTTCCCTTCTAAGAATAAGCTGGATATAATCACAACAATAGTACAAAACATTGTATTAAATAATAAGAGAAATTAAACTGTTCTTTGTTTTATTTTTTTTACCTTTGCAATTAATGTTTTTATTCAATGTTAATAATTACAGTAAATGAAAAGAATTTTTATTTGCATGGAAAATATACATGTCGAAGGAAAATTGAAGATGTCGCTAGTCGTGTTTGTCATTATTTTACGATCTTGTAAAATCATAATTGAAAGGTCAGTAGTAAATAATCTCGTAATTATTTGGTTAACCTCAGATTTTTTTTATTGAAAAGTAAGCGGACGAGCAAGCGGTCCCGCGTGATGGCAAGTATTACCGCCGCCCATGGACACCTACAATACCAAAGGCCATGCGGTTGCGCCGCCGACCTTACAAAATCCTATTCACAACTTTCTCGAAGAACCCCATTCGTAGCTTAATGGAAAAACCTCTTGAGGTAATTCGATCCACAGCCTACGGGTTCGCGGTGTAAAATGGTTTTTGGACCGAACAGTTCGCGACACTTTCAAGTTTGTCCGAGGGGGGTGAAAATCGGCATCCGGGGGTCGTGGGGGCCCTGATTGAGAATTTCGAGTCGGTTTTTCGATTCCGCTGTTTCCAAGATGGCGGCCGTCAATTGAAATTTCAAATTTCGATCGGCCATAACTCCCGCGAGGCCGGAGGCCGAGCGGCGCGGGCGAGGTCGCAGGCCGAGCTCGCCCGCGAGATGCACCTGGAGTTGGCCCGTCCGCATCCGGTGGACCTTCAGCTCGACGGTCGACGGCCTGCCTAAATGAGGTAGTCATATGGTGCTCGACCGAATGTCATAGAGAACCGCCAGCACTTTGACGAGAGCGCGATAAAAATTCAAAATGGCCGCCATACAAATTTCTTTTGATCTTCTCTCCCGAACGGTGGAAGATATCGGAGCGGTGCTCAAACTAATATGGTGGGACAAGTCGATGTGCTTCCACTAGACGAATTTTTTTTTCCAAGATGGCGGCCATTTTTCAAGTTCATCCGATCCGAATGAAAATTAATACCTTCAGGGGGGTTCAGGGGACCCTGATTCAGGATTTTGGAACATTTTTTTAATTCCGCCATTTTTCAAGATGGCTGCCATACAAAGTGGAAATTTCGATTTTGGGGTCCAAGGACATTCGCTACACCGTAGGCCGAATTAGACGGGGGGTGCGGGGTGGAATACCCCTTCGTTAGAAACTCTGGTCTATGGGGAAATTAGGCGGAAAAGAAAATCCAAGATGTCGGACACAAAATGGCTGAAATTTAAAAAAACTGGGAAATTTAAAAATTTCTGAGCGAATGTGTTTCAAGGTGGAAAATCGAGGAGGAAATTGGGTTCCGATTGACGATTTAGGGTAGATGCCGAAATTTTCCAAGATGGCCGCCATACAAAATTCTTTGGGCGACAGCTCCGAAACGGTTAGAGATATTGGGTTGGTACTCAAACTAATATCATTTATCATGACGATGTCTTTCTACTGAGGGAAAAACATTTTTCAAGATGGCGGTCTTTTTTCGAATTCATCCTTTCCGAATGAAAATTGATATCTGGGGGGTTCAGGGGGACCCTGACTAAAGATTGGGAATTCTTATTTAGATTTCGCCATTTTTGAAGATGGCCGCCACGCAGGACCCGTACAGCAACCTTTCCTCCCTTGTAATCTACGCGAGGCCGAAGGCCGAGCTCCATGTCGCGAGGCCGCAGGCCGAGCTCCACGCAGGGCGAAGCCCGGAGCGTCCCCCCCCCCCCCCCTCAGGGGGAGGCCGGCGCCGGCGGGCGCCGTCGAAACCTAGTTATACTTATAAATGTGCTTCTTGATACTATTATCTTTTGACTTGACTTATAAACATGGGTTGATGTTCTTTGATTTAATTAAAGAATTTAGGTTGATGCCTAAATTCTTTGCTAGAAATGTTTACTAAATACCGATCGAAGAAATTCATTAGTAACAGTTAAAATAAACTGGTGAGATCTACACCTTTGTTTTCCATCTTCTACATTCATATTATTAATAATGTATTGTATTTGTTGTTAATATTTCCTTTATTGTCGGTGAATTAAAATATGATTATTGCTTTGTTTTATCATTGAATATTATATTGTTTTTTATTTGTACATAAAAATTTGAATTGTGTTAATTTGTGAAATAAATAAAGCCTATTTTAAATATTTCCTTTATTTTTTAATCCCCTGTCACAGGTAAACGTGTCTAGGAGAACTTACAATAGTAATGACTAGTACAAAATAGCACAAAATAACGCAAACCTACCCAATACCGACCTCCTACCTTATAATTGGACCATTCATTTTGTAACTACTTAAACGGACGTTTTTATTGAATTGAAAAGTATTGCATATAGGTTCATAAGTAAATGAAGCTAATACTGAAACATTTTTAAATGTTGCAATGTTTCAAAAAGCGCCGATAATTGTATTAACTATTGTTTCTTTTCTGATATATATAATATATTAGACCTACATACAGCACCTCACCTCAAAAGAACTATGTCAACGTCTCTTGAATCGCGGTCAATAAATAAAATACGTATGGAATTTAATAAATGTAAAATAGAAAATTAACAATAAAGATTTACTTTAAAAAAAAAATCAAGAGTACAGTATCGGGGTAGCTTTGCGTTATGTCCATTATCATATGAGATCAATATTATGGGTTCCATTAACAAGATTTCGGTAGAAAATATCCTAAAACTATGGTGAACGGGTACTAGTTGAGCGGAACTGCTCGTAGTTGCCACTACACGGAAATGTTACATACTTCTCTGATTTCTCGGTGGCTAAACAAATGCGTGATATTTTCCTCTACACGGAACTATGGGATAAAAGTAGTTCTCTACACGGAACTAATAGGATAAAAAGCCTCACTAGTTCTATGTAGAAAACTGCAACACAGAACTAGGAACAACCGCGTAGTTTGATGACAAAGGCTGCACTGATAATATTATAAAAATATGTAGGTACCTACTAATTGCAGATTTATTAAACAAAAATCAATTTAGCGTAAATTCGCGTGGGGCCTCGAGTAACTAATGTTTCCTAACAAATTTTTCCTTGAAGTCTTATAATATAAAAAATGCATAAATATTTACAAACTATCCACATAAGAGTATATAAAGCATTGGCAAACCAAGTGTTCTCATGATTACAAACTCTTTTCGCGTTCGTAAGAGTGGTGAATTAGTGTTCACATTAGTTGTTCTGCGCGTTGCCGCCGCTAAGCCACTCTGCACGCTTGGAACGAAACACCGTGCGCGCGCGGACCGATGCGAATCGATCGCGCACGCGCACCGCTTCCGCCCAACCGAGTAAGTAATGAAACAATGAAAGTAGTGGTTTTTCAGCGACGACCGGGCGCGCGCAAACGCGCTCCATCTCCCACTTATGCTACACCTCTCATGTCTCCTTACAATGCCAGGCTAGAGTCACGCTCAAAACTCATGGGCGTAGCCACGGTGGGGCAGGTTGGGCGACAATTTCCTCGGTAGTGACTTCAATAGTCGGTCCGGGTTGGGGTCGTCTTCAGTCGCGTCTCGGGCCTTGCTTGACAAAACAGTGCCATTTGTAAATTGTTTCTTCAGGGCAGTCCTCGTAAAGTGCCCAAATATCTTCTAAAATAGTCTGCGGGTTTTTTCTTTGCTTCGAAAGGAATTAAATGATTGCGCGATATTCAATCTTCTCCATACTTCTTCAAGATTTCTTCCAGATTGACTTGCTTTCTCGGCGATATCTCGAGAGGTTTTGACACAATGTGGCTGAAACTTGGTATCTATACTAATTATAAGACCCTCAACTAGTACTGTGGAAACGAGCTCCCCTACCTCTTTCCATCCTCTCAATTCGGCGAACGTTTTGGCCAGCCCGCGTATGTTCCAATGCTTGATTAATCAATACGTATCTAAAAATATCTTAAACCAACTCCTACTTAAAATAACACTTTCTACCTAGTGACTAACTACATTATTATTATGTTTATTAAAAAAAATCAAATATACTTCCTTCTCTCAAAACTAGAATAAATTTAAGTGAAATCATATAAAGTAGCACAAATAAATCTAAGTAAAAGGACCTTATTATCTGTTCTAGTTCTAATTATATTACGATTTCACTGAATTCTCCAAAGATAACATATTTTTGCTTTATTTAAAAACCATTTACTAGTGCATGTTTTGAAACAACGAGATTTTAATATTTTCTTAGGTTTTCGCGATTACTATACATAGCAATTAAACAACTTTGAACGGTTTAAATCGCGTATGTTTAACATTATTTATATCCCGACGTTTCGAACACTTCAAGTGCAAGTGTTCGAAACGTCGGGATATAAATAATGTTAAATATACGCGATTTAAACCGTTCAAAGTTGTTTAATTGCAACGAGATTTTAAGTTACAAATGCTTAATCATAATTAATATGAATAAGGTCCCTTTGGTCAGATAATGGTCACATCAATCATCAAGACGGTAAGCTCTGTGTCGGTGGGTAGTCACACTGAATCACTCGGTGAGTGCTCAGTGCGCGTGCAACTGTCGGTTGATCCAGTCTATGTCCTCGTAGAAGCGCGGGTCACTGACGCGCAGCGCCGCGCGCTTGTAGAAGAAATAGTACCATGGTGATACTGGACAAACAAACAAACACTCACTTACTTATAGTTATAGCCAGGGATTTAAAATATAGGGTCAAGTGGGACACAGTGTAACACGGGGTACAGTGTAACATTAAGAATATCTCTGTCTCTTTTTAATTTTTCTACGGCGTCCCTTTACATGTTTTGACAATCTCATACGCCGGCATGTTAAACAGCTATGATCGAACGTCATATTGCTAGGTAAACGGAACTATGTTCGAAATTATGTTTTTTGTGAAAAAATTGTGAAGAATTTGGCTAGTGAAGTTTTGTTTTTGTTGGAAAATAAATGATTTCTGGTGGGTAAATATATTTTTCGTTTAATCTTCAATTATTTGCTGTTTAAAAAGTCCACAAAGTTTATCGATATTTCTAACCTATAAAATTCAAAAGAATATTTGTTTTGTACAGTAGGACGTGGGGCACAGTGTAACGGGGCACAGTGTAACGTGTTATAGTGTGCCCCTCTTGAGCATTTTTTTTTCTTCTAGGTGTATACATCGAAAATGGTTCGGAATCGGAGTAGGAAGACGGAAATTGGTCTACACAATGCAAATGATATGAAAGAAGCAATAGAATTGGTAGAAAAAGGAGTACCTTTGAGAAAAGCAGCCGAGAGAAAGAACGTGAATTACGGTACTTTACATCACTATCTAAAGAAAAAAAAGACTTGTTCAGACGAGGAAGCTGCAAATCTGCGATTGACGCCGAATTATGCGGTTAACAAAGTATTTTCAAGTGCTCAAGAAGCAGCACTAAAAGAATATCTAATAACATGCTCAAAAATGTGCTACGGTCTTGATAAGATTGAAACTAGAAAACTAGCATATGAAATGGCTAAACACCACAAGCTAAAGATGCCAGCAACTTGGGAAGAAAGAAAAACTGCAGGGAAAGATTGGTTGCATAGCTTCCGAAAAAGAAACCCTGATTTAACTTTGCGAAAACCAGAAGCCTGCAGCCTTTCAAGAGCTACGTCATTCAACCAGCACAATGTCAGGATGTTTTATAACAATTTAGAAGAGGTAATGAGAAGGTTTCCTAGTTTTGGCGATGGCACTAGACTATTCTGTCTTGATGAGACCGGCACGACCACGGTACAAAAGCCAAAAAGGGTATTGGCAGCAAAAGGATTAAAGCAACTTAATAAAGTCACAAGTGGTGAACGAGGTATTCTTGTGACAACATGCTGCGCGGTTTCTGCTACAGGTAACGCCTCACCACCCGCGATGGTGTTCCCAAGAAAAAATTTCAAATCACACATGTTGAAGGGAGCACCTACCGGCACATTGGGCTTAGCGCAACCGACGGGGTGGATGAACTCTCAGTTGTTCCCTGAGGTTGTGAAACATTTTGTAAAGGTGACTGGAAGCTCAAAAAACAATCCATCGCTTTTTATAATAGATAACCACGACAGCCACTTGGCTCCAGAGGCTTTGAACATAGCTAAAGAAAACGGTGTTACTCTGCTTACCATTCCGCCACATTGCAGCCACAAATTACAACCGCTCGATGTGTCGGTGTTTGAACCTTTACAGACTTATTACAACGCCGCAATAGATTCATGGCTTTTGCGTCATCCGGGAACGCCGTTGTCAATATATAATGTTGCAGAACTGCTGGGTCAAGCGTTCGAAAAAGCAATGACGCCCATCAATATAAAGTCAGGTTTTATGAAAACAGGTATATTTCCTTTCGACAAAGACATCTTCACGGATGACGATTTTATGTCAAGCGAGGTCACAAATCGTCCTAAAGAATCTGAAGCTTCCTTGTTGCAGCAGAACGAACAGGTCTCAAACCAGTCTACGGCACCTGAAGCTTCTACGTCGTCGCTGCAACATGTTTCTGAAGAAGCACAGGTGCTTAGCGATCAGGTGAGTCATAAGGATTTAAGCTTCAGAAAAAGTGATTCTGAACCTATGGACAACATTTTAGTGAGCCCAATTGAATGTAGAGAATATCCAAAGGCCGGCCCCAGACTTTCTAAAAAAGGAAGAAAAAGGGGAAAAAGTTGTATCGCTACCGATACACCAATTAAGCGGGAATTTGAAGAAGCAGCTAAGAAAAGAGAAGACAAAAAACGTAAGAAGAAAACCCCAAAGCCCAAAAATATAAAAATGAAGAAGATAACACAGAAAGTCGAAAAGGTTACCAAGTTCCTGAGAAGGTTCTGAAGATTCAGATGATACCAATGTATCAATTTTATCTATCAGTTCAGGTGGCAATGACATCCCTTTATCTTTACTGAGATGTCCAAAAAAAGATGATTTTGTTATTGTAAAATTTTCAGGAAAATGGGTAAAACATTATGTTGGAAAATTATTGACAGACAACGAGGAAGATGAATATGACATCAACTATCTACGCAAAAGTAGTAAAGTTGATAATGTCTTTTATTTTCCTTTAGAACCAGATCTTGCTACTGTCGCATTGGATGATATTGAACTTTTATTGCCGTTACCTAAAATGGAAAAAAAGACAACACGACAGGCTGATTGCTACTCATTCCCAGAAAATATATTGAGGAGATTTAATCTAAGTTGAAAAAAAAAGATTTTCATATTTTTTTTATTTTGTTTTCAGTTTATTTGGTTATGATTCCCAAAAATATGTTATGGAGACATATATCATTGAGGATAAAGGATTTTAATTTTTCATATTTTATTTTGTTTAATAAAATAAGTTTAATAGTTTAGTTCACTGTTATAGTGTGCCCCATTTTGTTATACTGTACCCCTATGGCTGTTAAACTGTACCCCACCCTAGGGGCACACTATAACAAAATTGTGATCTCAGAAAACTGCCAAATTAAGTAATTTTTAAGTATCATTTCAATATCTTTTTAAGGTTAATATGAAGGTTAAAGACTGCTGATTCTTTATACAATAATAAGAAGAAGATACAATAAACATTTTTTTTTTCTATAAATAAAAATGACTTTATTGTTACACTGTACCCCAACTGACCCTACGCTAAAAAATATCTCCGAAAGTTTACAATATTTTTATCCCATCCTTCCGCCCCATTTCCAAGTTTTCATGTAGGTACATCTGGCCGCATGGTGTCGGCCCTCTTTACAACACCACCAGACCATCGTTTCCCGTTAGGTGCCATAGAAGCCTAAGAGATAACAAAGCCACTGCCACAAGCCCTTTAGGTACATAATCCCAAAATGCCTATTAAACAATATGTCCATATTCAGTATTGTCCGTTCCCCAAATGTCTGCTTAAAAGACCACTTTTTAAAAGCCACTACACCACTAAAAGAGTGGACTCTCCAATCCGCTTGGGCAGTGTAGCGTTTTAAGGCCATACATCCCTCATGCACAAAATAATGTAGATATATGACGTCCGTACACAGCAGTGAACGATAAGTGGACTCAGATACCATTTTAATAAGCAAATTAAACGTACTGGTAAAATCCTGGAAATATAATTACAAACATGAATATATTGCATGGTCATTATAAGTCATACCACAGTATTTAGAATTTATTACACAGCAATACATTCCGTTCAAAACAAAGGTGCACTAGTACTACTCGCACAAGACTACCTTGAAATGTACTGCATTTCCTTCATCGTATTTCCCCAATGTACGTACGTGTTTCGGTAGTGAGTGAGATATGCTAGAGTCCATTCCCATCCTATCCCTCCCTATTTTCCCCAGCCATTTCTCCCAATCCATTCCTTAATCATCCATTCAGAGGTAGGCGCGCATCCGAGGGCGTGCCAACGTTTGTCATTCGGGTCATTGTCTGAGGTTGGCATGTATCGGATGTCCATGGACTACAGTATCCACTTACCATCAGGTGGATTGTATGCTTCTGCCGCCTTTTTTCTATAATAAAAAAAAGTTTCAGTTGAATTCATACTAATATTATAAATCTGGAAATGTTTGTCTTTTCCTGTTTGTCATGTCTTTACAACTGAATCGATTTCAAAGTAGTCTGAAATAAGGAGGACATAGGATGCTTTTTATCCCCATCCATGTCACGAACCGGCGGACAAAAGCAATAAATATGTAATATGCCTTTTACACAGTTGTATATTCCATTCCCATCCAATTTGTCCAAATTTTAAACAAACATGACGGCCTTAGGTAATTTACTCAGCCTTAAATATCTTAACATTTAACTTTATCTAAATCTAGGGCATCTAGGGCAAACTTGTACTCTCGAAGAATGAAATTATAAATATGTAAACAACCGTCACCTCACCTCAGTTACCTAAGGGCGCATGTTTGTTTATATTTTAGATAAATGGGATTGGAACGGATTATATAAAAAAAGTACTTACAACATCTCTGTAGAGTAAACAGCAGTATGACAACTGGAGTAGATACAGCTTCAGGCTCCGTCCACTTCTCGAGCAGCCAGACGGCGTGGAGCGTGATGCTCGCGGCCACGTACGCGGCGCACACCGAGCCCGCCGCGCGGAACTTACGCACCAACACCTCCACTAGACCTGCCTGAGCATCACACATTCCATTCAAAGATTAGTTAAATGTTTATTTATTTATTCAGAAATCATACAGTCACTTGTTAACAATGTAACAAACATACTACTCTGTCAAATAAGTTTCGGGATTTTTTTAATAAAACAAAAATATTGCTCCAATAGTCTAAATTTATTTTGTCGCCCTCGAAATAGGCTCCAAATGCAATACACTTTCGGTAGCGAATTTTGTTTTATTACGTCATCGGACTCAAAACGTCCGCCGTGAAGTGGTAATTTGAGTCTGGGGAATAAGAAAATTCACACGGGGCCATATCTGGTGAATAGGTGCTTGGTCGATGACATTCGTAAAATTTTTGGTTAAAAATTCCCGTACGATGATTGAGGTGTGAGACGGCGGATTGTCATGATGCAGTATTCAAGCATTGTTGTTCCACAAATCTGGGGCCTTACCACCATCTTTTACAAAACAATATTGTTGCAGGAACGTTTTATTTCAGGCCTAAAATAACATTACTCATATTCGTACCATGACCTCCACCAAAATATTAATGCTTAGTGCTGCGAAAGAACGAATGATTTTAATTATTTGTCTATTCCCTGCTAAAAAACAAAACGAGATAACGCTATATGAACTGTATAACGCCATTTCTTTCATACAACATTCCAATTTGCACTACAGTAAGCTACGTGACGTCACCAAAACTTCTTAGTAAAACATTACTAATATAAGCTTACATTAAGGACGCCGTGGTACGAAATTGAGAAATAAGGTTAAAATAATACTGCTATAAGGAATTGTGGTAAGGCCCCTGGTCTTTTCCGAATATTTTCTCGTAAAAAATTAGCTATAATAATGCCAACCTAACAGCAATATATTTTTATGCAGGCATTTTACGAGGCCACTTTTTTCAAAATTCCCGATACTTATTTGAGAGTAAATACACAAACATTGAGACTTTTTCTAAAATACAAGAAGCTACTGCACTACGAATTAGTAAATAAACTATTTTACTAGGCATATAATTTAATACAGTGTTTCCCAAACTTTTTACTAGCAACTTTTTACATTGTAAATGTTAGAGAACAAATACTGATTCTATAAATTTTGTATTGATTGCCATGAAACTTGGTTAGTGTATTTAGGTGGATAAGGTAGGGCAATATTAGCATCCAAATATAAGGATTAATCTCAGGCTGTCTACTATCTAGGCATTTTGCAATTTATTTATTTTGAGATGTAGACTGTGTAAGAATAAGTAATAATGCTATTTTCATCTAAGGCGTAGGGTGGGTCCCGAACTTTGTAATTTTTTTTAGGTTAGTCGCGATTCATATAACTTTGGGAATCACTGCCTTAAGGCATTCTCTACCAGTGGACCATTAGTTAAATGAGAAAAAATTGCAGAACTCAAATGTAAAGTTTAATTCATGTCTATAAATAACAATGATAATACATTGATAATATACTTATACAATAAAATATATAAATATATGTACTAAAAAATAGATATTATATATACATGACCATAAATATGAATAAGATAATATAAATATAGAGAAAAATACCACTGGCTCTGTGAATTATGAAGGTAGTGCTTCCAAAGCTTCCTCTTAAGGCTGTTTTTATTAATAGCCTTCCTTCTGTCAGTGGAGACTTGGGGAGTGAGTTCCAGTCTTACTGTCTGAGCGGCGAAGGAATTACTCATGAAACCAGTGAGATGAGAAGAGACATAGTGTGCAATTTTCAGCAGAAGGAAGATAATGGTCATGAGAGTACCTCTGAAACTGAAACCTGCATTTCAGGTATTCAGGGGAATGTGGATTGTATAAGATAGAAAAAAGCGTACAAAGCATTCTTACACATCTGCATTGTCGGATGGGCAGTCATTTAAGCTGAGAGCGATATGAGGATATATGATCATACGAAGTCCGAAAATGAAATGAATACAGTTGTCGATAAGACAATCAGATTTGGTAAGAAGATCTTAGTTTACATCAGAGTAACAAATATCAGCTACTTTTCTCAAATAATAATCACAACTTTCGTAAAGTGATCAATTTTCTCAAAAATATAAATGAATATATATTGTGCTGAAATATTACATACCTACTATGGTTAAAAAGTATAAACTCTGGTGGAAAATGAGATTCAAGTTGTTGTTATTGACTCGTTCTATTTATGTTTATTTCACGTTTAGTTTTTTTATTGTCTTAGTCATTACCTACATTACATTAAAATTATAGAACGAAAAAGAAAATGACATTCTTACCTGAAATAAATACGTGGAAAATAAAGTCATTAACATGGTCGTGATAGAAAGAACCAAGAATAGATCCTGAAATCTGGAAAAAAGAAGAGAGAATTTCATTAAAATTTCATACAAAAGAATAAATTTATAGTATTTAAGATATTTACATGAATAATACAAGCAGTCCATCGCGGGTTCTTGGAAATAAACTAGCACAGTTAAAAATCAAGTCACAAAACATGAACAGAAATTGGAAAAATAAACAACATGTATATCTGGTAGTAGATAACTTCATTTCGATTTATTTACAGAAAATTAATCGGAAAGCCGCCTAGAGGCATTACAATGACGTCATATTGAAAAACTATTGTTGTATGCAGTGTTGCCAGCGTGGCTTGGCTAGAAATTACGTTGGTATGACTGAAAAGTTATATTTTTAAATTGAAAGTTACGGAATAGTAGAATTATTAAAAAGAATATTTTTTTAAATGAATATTATTTAATATTGTAAACAAAGCTAAAAGAAAACAGTAATCGGGTCCTAAAATAAAACCGGAGATTATCGGTCTTGAAAGAAAACGGTTTTTTAAGACCGGTCACATTACACATTGTGTTATTGTGTGCTATAGTAATCATATCTTATGTTCTAAATGTTCATAGCAACAGAGTACACAAGACAAATGTTCAGATATGGGTGGTGATCGAGAAAGAAAATCTCACCGCAGTGAAAAAATTCGCAGTCGAAGTCGAGACAGACATAGAGACCGAGAAACTCAACGTGACCGGGGACGAAGTTCTTACAGAGACGTAAATGGAGGAGGACTCGGTGGTGGTGAGTGATTCTTTTTTCCCTATTGAATTAAATTGTCGAGCATATCACATATGTGTAGAGTACCTGACTCTAGATTAGCATACATTCACACTAGATATATGTTCTCCGCTGAATATATCTAGTAGTAGCCTACTTACTGTACTGCACTCCTTATAAGAAAAATCATTAGTAACAATGTTTATCAATATTATATTCGGAAAATAAAAATAGAGAATAAACAAAGGTTATTCTTTTTGTTTTATCCAAAATTCCATATTTCTCCTGGACTTGATTTTATATGAATGAACTTTAATGAAAAGTTTTGCATTTTTGACGAATGTCATCAAAATGCACTTGTACCTTTTTTCTAATGAGAGCAGTTTAGTAGTATATTGTACCTATTATGTTTAGTAGTTTAGTAGTAACATGTAGTGTATTGGCTGAGGGATGTTGTTCCTCTACCTTGCGGTTACTTATGATATGATTACATGATTGCGATCCATGATTAGAAAGCATACCAAATCAGTATCAGGAGTGTTTAAAAATATTAATTACATGTTTACTCACTTTTACTAAATCAAGTATAACAACATCACTTGATGCACAAGTCCCTAAAAGAGTAACTCCTGTGGATGTAACAATAATATAATGGAATATTTTCAACCATTTTATCTTTCTTAAATAATGTAACAGTGTAATTCCATTGTTTATTATTTTGGTTAAGATGAATATGACACTAATATGATAATTTAGATTTTAGAGGATATGTATGTATTTTGTAAGACTAACGATTTGTACACTGTTTGAGTAAATCATAGTGCAACTGATTCTATAACATTAATTTAAGATTGTTGTATATTATATACCAGTTAGGTCCAAAAGTTTTTGGCCTGACATATTTCTAGATGTCTAAAAAAACAAATATGTCATTTATCCTGCTAATTTGTGTATATTTTTTAGAATTAAACCTTCGATAATTAGAACAATAGTTAGATAGATAGTTTAGAACAAGAAGTTGCAAATGTTTAAACTGGAATATTGTTACATGATTAAGTTCCTTACAAAGGAAAGTGTTAGCCCAACTGATACCAAACAAAGGTTTAATATATACGGGGATACTTCTCCATCATTTTCCACTCTCAAAATATACAAAATTATTTTTCATTTTGTCACTTGCTACAAAATAGTGACAGTGAGGGACAATACAGTGAGGGAAAACATCGCGAGGAAACCCACATGCTCCAGAAATATTACAAAAAATCTGGAGTATGTGATCAGGCCCATGTGGTGGCGATGTTATAGGCTGATAACAGTACATTCTGCTATTATTTAATAGTGCCAAAACTCCAGTATAACTTTTTATCCTTTTTAAATATGATCATTTTAAGTATCTAAATAATAATAATTTAGTTTCTATTTTGTTAGCTTGGTAATAGCTTTTAAGTTTTGTTGTGTATTTAGATATATTTTAAATATGTTAATTTATGATGTATTATTATAGCTATAAGCTTCCTGAATTAATAAAATAAAATAATATGCTTATTACCAGGTTTAGGCAGTGGTGGACCAGGACCAAGGGGTCGCTATAAGCCACAAGAAGAAGAGTTTTTAGATGCACGGAGAGAAGAGCGGGAGAAAATAGGGCTAATTGGAGTGTCATCAGCTTGGGGCAAGTCACCACAAAGACCAGAGTAAGAAACACTTAAATTTGTCATGAGAAATAAAGACAAACTGCTGGACACATTTTGTCATCAACTTATTATCTATAATATAGATATAGATTCTATATGGCCATTAATGTTCATTTACACTCTTCTCTCTTTTGTATAATTCTTCTTTTTAAATAAGCAGCAAAAAATACTAAATGGCAAGCAGATCATGATTAACAAATACTAAATAGGCAGCAGATGATCAACAAATCAATCTATATTATTTGCTGTTTCTTTAAATTGTTAAAAACGATTACAATTTCAGTTTATTTATTATAATTATACTTAGGTTTATTACAAGGTATTTTTAGAAGATAATTAGGCTTATATTTGTTTCATCATGCAGTTCAGATGAGGAACCTTCACATACAGACAACTCTGAAAAAAGCAGTAAAGGTAAAAAGAAAAGCAAAAAGTCCAAAGACAAAGAGGACACAAAGAGAAAACTGAAAAAATTAAAGAAGAAACTGAAGAAAGTAAAGAAGGAACGCAAGAAAGCTAAGAAGAAATCCAAAAGTTCTAGCAGTGACTCTGACTCCAGCAGTGAGGAGGAGATATGGGTGGAGAAAGGAAGTAAGTGTAAAATTTGAAACTAAAAAACTAAGACATTATTATTAAAAACTAGCAATGCCAGCAACTACATTCGCATGAACTTTAGAATGATTCCCATGGGAACTCTGTAATGGATCTGAATAAAAGGTATTAAATGTTAACCCAGCACATAACTATGCCAAGTTTCATTATAATCCTGGATATTATATTATAATTATATAATAGGCAACAGCTAGCAGCTGATGGGCCTATATCTTGTGCTGGTGTATAATTAAATAAATAACGCCATACTCAATGGCTCACTAGGATTCCCTGTGACGTGGGTCCAGAGAGACATACAAATGCAAACACAAACACACACCTAGACCCGAATATACATTTGTCTTTTTTTCTTAAACAAATGTATGCGCGACATTGCAGTACATTGCTGCCTTTTAATAGAATATCAAGCATCGTCTGATAGTTCGGAAGAAGTAACGTAAGTTTTTTTTTATAATGAAGTAGGCAGACGAGCAAGCGGTACCACGTGCTGGTAAGTGTTACCGCCGTCCATGGACAACTGCAACATCAGGGGGTATGCAGGTGCGCCGCCGACCTTGCAAAATCCTATTCACAGCTTTCTTGAAGAATCCTAATCCTAATATTGTAACCTAATGGAAAGACCTCTTAAGGTAGTTCATTCCACAACCTACGGGTTCGCCGTATAAAATAATTTTTGGACTGATCAGTACGCGACACCTGCAGTGGGAATTATATTGAACAGTTCTTCAGAGCATTCTCCATTGTACAGACAAAACGTCTCTCCGAACGCTGAGGGGTTTTAAACCGTCCATGAGAGTGGGATTGTTGACATTTCCAACAGCAGTCGTTGGATGGAGTCAATTGGGTCCAATTGATATTTCGGTGCGCCGGCCCAGAGATGTGAGCAGTACTCCATATGGGGCCTAACCTGAGCTTTGTAGAGCATTAGGAGTTGCCCAGGGGTGAAGTACCGCTTCACTCTGTTCAGCACACTGAGCTTTTTGCAGGTCATTTTGGCTTTATTTTCCAGATGACCCCTAAATTTGACTTTGTTGGAAATGTCGACACTGAGGATCCTGATACTCTCCAAGATCTTAAGAGGTATGCTCTGAAAGCGAGGTGCTATGACAAAAGAGGCTTTTTTAGTTGTGTCTTACTGGGGTTAGAGTATCCCAAATCGAGACTAGATCGAAAGCGTCCTCGATTTCAGACAAGCCTGACACGACACTCTTCCACTTCGACCCGAGGCATGTTGGATCAGCCCCTGTACAAGGCGTCTCCAGTGCTGTCATCTGCATAGGTTTGCATACCAATTTGCAACAGATCGTTGATATGCAGAACAGAGTTGGGGATAGCATGGAGTTGGCTGGCGGGACGCCAGCATTAATAGACATAGTGTCGGAGCAGCTACCATCTATAACGACTGATGCTCTGTCCAGTCAGGAAAGTGGCCACTCATTCGCATAATCCCTGTAGTATCCTGAAAGATGGTAGCTTGAAAAGCAGTGATTTTTGCCATACCAGGTCAAAAGCTTTCGCAATGTCGCAAGGCCCACAGCTAGAGCCTCGCCTCTACTCTCAATGGCGTCAGCTCAGCGGTGTGTTAAACACGCTAAAAGATCACCAGCCGAGCGATTATGGCGAAATACATATTGACAGTCGCTAATCAGCTGATGATCCTCTAGCTACCCAAGGAGCTGTTTGCTAGACCTGGACTTTAATGAAACTTGGCGTAAGCTTATGACCTTTAGGGTACATGTTCTCCCGATCCGCTAAAGAGTTCCCATGAAAATGACTCAAGTTCACGCGAACGAAGTCGCTGACACCGCTAGTTCTAAATAAAGACAAATACACTTTTAAAATGTTAATAATTATTTAATTTTATTACATAATTTCGTTATAATACAAAATCATAAAAAATTACAGAAGAACAAGAGGTATTGGAAGGCACTGCAAAATCATCTAAATCTAAGGTACAGGACGAAGATTTGACAGAGGAGGCATATGGGCCGACACCTCGAGTTGGTCCCACATTGGGCCACAAGGACTTCGGTAGGGCCTTGTTGCCAGGAGAGGGTGCGGCTATGGCGGCTTATGTCGCCGAGGGCAAGAGGATACCACGGAGAGGTGAAATTGGCCTCACTTCTGACGAGATTGCTTCTTATGAGTCCGTTGGATATGTTATGAGTGGAAGCAGGTAAGCATATGTTGTGTTAGAAATTGATTAACGTATAATAGGCAAGCCAGTAAGTAGGCTTGTTTTGTGGTAATCAATGTTACAAGTTTTGCCATATTTCTTTTCCTAGAAGTCACTCGTCGAATCTGTTATTGAAACTTAAGATTTAACAAGAACTGCCAAAATTAACAATTAACATCCGATAGAATCAAAGCGATCAATTCCATAACAAATTGAACTGAACATTGATTTCTTTAACGTACATTTGAAAATATAAATTACACAGAGTATAAAAAAGTTAGTGTTAAAGTAATATGTGTTTGGTATTTTGGCAGCATATTTGCGCACCTCTTGGTATTGCAAGGTGTCCATGAGTGGCAGGTAGGTAGGGTCTGTCTATCCACGTATGTCTGTATTCTACTATCCACGTTTTCCAACTGCTTGCTGTCCTATAAGAAGTTGTAGATTAGACAACATGTATAACATGTGTTCGTTCGCAGACACCGTCGTATGGAGGCGGTGCGCATCCGCAAAGAGAACCAGATCTACTCCGCGGACGAGAAGCGCGCGCTCGCCGCCTTCAGCAAGGAGGAGCGCGCCAAGCGCGAGAACGCGATCCTCTCGCAGTTCCGCGACGTGCTGCGCGCGAGGGGGCGCCGCGACACGTAGTGTGGTGTGCGGTGACGTCATAGTACAGTGTACAGTGCCGCGCACCGTGTTGTGATTTCAGAACATATGATAAAGTGAAATAATAAATAAGAAAAATATAAATAATATAAACCATTAGATTTGTGTAAGTGATTGACAAAACAATACATACTTGGATAATTATCAAAAATTTGGAGATTTCCGCATTTTTCATACATGTTTAAATGGGTCAAAACACCTACAGTTAACTCATATAGATTGAATCTATCAGTATGTTGCTTATATCCAAACTTGTCTTTAAGTCCTCTTCAAACTGGTGCTACTGTATTGTTCACTCTGACAAAACTAAATAGTAGTGTGATGGACAGAATGATTGTTTTAGTTTTACAGTACCCTTCAAAATATCATTTTCAGTAGACAAGTTATTAATTTGATAATCATATAATTCAAATAAATCATGATTACAACAAAACATGTACAAATCTTGCACGAAAACAATGGCCACCGGGAATATTCGGGTATCTTCGGCAAACATCGAATTCATAAATATATAGAGCTACTAATGCCCCAAAAATATTTTTTCAATCTATTGTATAAATAAAAATGTAAACATTCATTTGTTCAAAATCTTAAATCTCTGAAAGCTCTTTACCGATTGCTATGAAATTTTGAGACAACGTTGCATTCGAATACGCGCGTGTTTTTATATACCTATCACAGGGTAGAAACATGCTTTTTACCCAAAAACAGGGTAAGCGCCATCTGTTGGGCAGCCACAGAAACGCGTGGCCGGGCACAGCTAGTAGATAATAAATTTTATACGTATATAGGTATTTGCTTTCGTCAACTGGTACGACTTCATTTTAATTATTATTTATATTTAATTTTCAAAAAGGTATCCTGTCAATGTAATGATGTTGTGATGGATGTCAAAATCCTTCACTAACGCCTTAAAAAGCCATTTAAGGCCATATTATCCACTGCAATCAACTATAAGAGTCGCTATTATAAAGATGCCGAAAGACAAGGAAAACCCATAGGAAAAACAAGGAAAACAAGCCGGTGAAATTATTTTTAATATTCACTCCCAGACACCTGAATCCAGCCACCCTGCATTTTTATGTATAAAGGCCTGAAACATAAAAATAATGTTCGGTCATAGAAAAGGTTTTTTGCAGTTTTGATCCTGGCATATTTACCATCATTTTGGTATCCTATTGTTCCAAATTTGAATTCACGAATTTGAACCACAGAAGAAAAGCTGAGTCAGTTCATTGTTTTGAAAAAGAATAAGGAAGCGCAATGTTTGAATTGGACCAGATTTTTTGATTTAATTGTTATTTTTTTTTACTAAGTTTCCTGAAATTTGAACAAACTGTGGCACTTCTTCAGTCTGGGCTTTGTCAACGAAATATGAGTGCACAACTAATTTTAAGCTATTCTGCTGTTCAAAGAGTGTATCATCGATACCTAGAGACTGGCGACTTCGTTCACCGTCCAGGAGGATCACGATTCCGAGTGACGACGGAAAGCCGATATCGGTTTATCTTCACGACCAGCCTACGAAATCGTCACCGGACCGCAGTACAGATCGAAGAACAGCTTCTGAGACTTTCATATAGGTGTTAACGCTCGGACTGTTAGAAGGATCACGAAGAACGTGATATAAAACCACATAAGACAGCCAATGGACCCACCCAAACTGACATGAGCTAACCGAAGTGCTATCATTCCTATCGGGGGCATATGTAGGCTGGCAACTTATTATTAGGGGGTTGGGATGGTGAGGGATTGTGGTGAGGTAGCGTGGCTAGTCTTCCCCATCAGAAAGGCGGACTTGTTACACTTAAATCCAATTTTTTCAGTACTCTGAATAATAATTTGGAACAATGACATAGGTACTGAAATGATGGTTAGTATACCAGCTTCAAAACTGCATAAAAACTTTTTGATTTACCAAATTTGTAATTAAGGTATTTAACAAATTTCCGTTGAACGGTTTCTACTATCTTGATATACAGCATACTGAGGAGACAATGTCGTACTTGCAAACTCCAAATGCCTGCGGACATAAGCCGAATAAATCTTTTTTATGCAACTGAGATCTCTGAACTATTTACAAGTACGTATCAGAAATCCTAAATTTTTAGTGCCTTTCTTGTAATGAACTGTATATGTTCAGACGGTCATTTTATTGTCTAAAATGACTGCGAGATCTCGAATAGAGCTATGTTCAGGGCTGTATCGTTGATAGAGTGTGTACTGAATTTTTTATAGTATTTTTATTTTATAATAGTTTTTATTCTGACTATTTTGAATTGTCCAGTACCTAATAACAGAAAGCCATTTATTTTATAATCAATACAATAATCAAAATGGCAAAACTAGCCAGAACAAAGCAACATTCATTATCTCACACTAGTCTGACAATCTTCTGAAGGTACATTCTGCAAATGGGACTTTCTGTGAATAGAGCATTTTGTGTCTGCGTGACATTCTGAAAATGGGATTTTTTACGACGAATCCCATAGATTCTGCAAATTGTATTTTATTGTGTCTACAAATTCCACAATTGGCGGAAAGATACCAGACTATAATTTCAATGTAAACACGTACATAACTGATTTCGTTAACGGTAAATAGACAGACGTGTTTGTGTAAACTTTATTCACATTTGATTACAAACATTTTGTGAAAAGTTGATAGGTGTTGAATAAAAGAGATTTAAAAAAAAAATGGTGTTATTTTCGTATATTTCTTTACAGTGCGATAACTTGAATGCACCAGTTGTCTGTTTCATATTTATTTACATTTAGATTTTATCACTGCTATTTTACTATCAAACGTTTGATAGTATTCCACATACCCATATTTGATAAGGGACCTTATAACTCGGTCCTTGTCTCAAGGAATAGTGAAATAGATAGATAGATTTTATTTCACACACACAAGTGATCGCGTAACATTATTATTTCTTATTCTAAAGTCATTAAAACATATAAGCAAACAAAAAAATAAAATTTAACACAAGGCGATAAAACTCGTTCCATGTGTGTCGAGTATCTCATCTCAGCACAAGCTGTATCTCTTAAAAACTGCATACAGCGCTGATTTTCAGACGGAACCAAGACGCGTGAACGGGTATAACGAGTGTAAAATCTTTAAAAAAAACATTTTTTTTAAATATCGGCGAATCGTGAAGTTCTAATTTTTGGATACTAATTTTGGGTGCAATCGGATCTTGGCTACGTAAATTAGTTCTCGAGATACCAGTGATGGCTTATTATGGATGAATAAGCTTATTCTGGCAGGGACACCAAGACACCCTTATAATTTTTGAAGGGTGAACAGACTAATCCTGCGTTTTCTGCGACTAATTAGCGACTTTTTACCAATGTAATCGGAATTCAAATACATAACTACCTGCCAGGAATAGGGACGCAATATGTTAGAGGTGGACGCCGATTGCTACCGTAAGGCCAATGTTGCAGGCCGCACGTCGCTGCTCTAACGGGGGGTGTAGGGATTTAGGCTTGCCGGTCTAGATGTTGGTGCAGGGATCTCGGCAGATCAGATGTTGGGAGTGAGTATGGAAATAAAACGCTGCTCTAGTTCACATTAGACCACAGGGGTGCGGAGGGAGCAGCAATGGGCAACAAGCTCACTTTTCTTCTTAGGTTTTCTTTAGTGTTCGAGTGATGAGGACGAACTGACTTGCTGGCCGTTGGGGTTTCCCCTTTTTATAGTTGTTTGCTGCCCAAGCGATCCCCCCGTTCCCTGGGGAAGATTTATTGCTAATCGCTCTCCGTCTTTGTATATAATATCTAGGTTACAAGTCATATATATCTGGGTTGGTCCTCCTTTTGCACGGAGAATAAAGACTATTTTCGATGGCGAAGTTTGGGTATTTGTCCTTTTAATTACTGCTATTTTGTTTTCCCTTGCTCCCTCCTTGAGTAGCAAGGGGAATGGGAGGACTGAGGGTGTATGGCCGTTTAGTGGCGCCGATACCGGAACTTCGCCATCTAGCCCGCAACTTTATGTTCTAGAACTTATACTTAAATAAAACACACTGCGGGCGGTAGTCTTTATTATGAACCTTATTCTATTTACCCTGACTTATAACCTAGGTATCCTAGCATATACGGAGAGCGAGAACAAGACATACAAAAATATAGGTAATAAATAAGACGTTGTAAAATACGTAAAGAAACAATAGTATAACATAATCTTAACTTAGCATTTTACATTATTAATATCTTATTTACTATCACACATAATATTGTTATCTTAAAATAACGATGATGAACGTACTAACATCTCATGATCTCATGTACGAAAGGTACTTGAATTTACTTTTTACGCCTTTGTTGGCATATGTCTAAGAGTTCCGCCGTTCAAACTTTACTGGTTGCGGAACTCTTTCTAGACGACCCTTTTTTCCTCCGAGATGTGCGATATCAGCACGTACATATTACGCGCACTGATTTTACACGTGTGTATAGGCACCGCACTTTCACTTATTATTGTTCTGTCGTGCACACAATATTTGATAACAAATAACTAAATTGATTTTTAGCTATATTTTTAACGCAATATTTGATAACGTTTTTAACGATCTGAAATTTTATCTGAAAGGTAGGTACCTGCCACCAGCCATGTGACTACAATGTCCCTCTCCCTGCGCGGTCGGTAGTTCGGGATTCCAACCATTCTTCGTGGTGAGCCTTGAAATCAGCGAGGGCTATCACTTCCGTCAAATATGAATAGAGATGTTTGATAGTGTGACAGTGGCTTATACGATGAACACAATATTACAATTAAAAATTGAATGTTTATAAAACAGTTTTACTATTTACATTGTGAGAAATATATTTTAAAATATTTCTCAAACACAAAATATAGTTATAGGATTTTGATTATCTACCCTCACACAATCACATAATCTAATAATTACAAAATTTTATTAATCATATAATATATGTTTTTCCCAAAATAATGCATGTAAAGCAGAATAAAAACTGCTTTTTTTTTAAAATACGTAATTCTTTATGTCAATTACCTCAGGATTATGATCAGTATCTACAGTTTCAGGTTTTAATAATACATCTGTTATTATTATAATAGTTATTAGATTTTTTTCGTTATTCCAGTAAACCGTTTATTTAATTATTTATCATAACGTTTATTTCGACTAGTAAACCAACAAACATATCTAACTATAATTCATTTTATCATTTGTACAAAAACAAGTCACATGTACATTTACAGATACCAGTAGTATAAGATTCCATTGCGTTATCTATATTTGTACCTTCTCATCTGTTATTTTATCTAAATAATTTCACTGTTAAAAAACTGAATTAAATGAATCAGTCTTATTGTGTGATATTATTTTAATTAACGCCGCTTTAAATAAGCAATTTAACTCGCCCGAATAATCTATTATTATTGTTTATTATCATATGTCCTAATATAATGTATTAGGGCCTTACCTATGAAATTGCCGTTTGTTCATAGTGGCCGCATTTCAATTTGAAGCTATTCTTCTTCAAAATCAGTTATTCATTTGTTTTTCCGTCAAATGACTTTTTGCTTAGATATCGTTGTGTTTGCGACCATAGAAAAGTTAAAAATTCGCGTTTTATTTGCAATATGAGTTTCGTCGTGGCAGCAACGCAATATCAACGGTGTGGACGGACCGAACACCGCAAACGAACGCACGGTGCGTTTTTGGTTTGATCATTTCCGTTCTGAAAATTTAGATCTCAAGAACAAACTAGCCCCGTGGACGACCAGAGACTAAAGTCGATAATGACGAAACCACGTCTGAGTTAGCAGCAGCCTTCGGCGTACCCGATATTGATTCATTAGTGCCAAATCGGGAAAGTGAAGAAGCTCGGAAGATGGATACCGTATGAGCTTAATTAAAGTCGGCTGCAAATAAAAGTTGAAGCTTGCCTTACTTTGCTGAACCGGCACAAAAATAAAGGGATTCTGAATCGTATTGTCACTTGTGATGAGAAGTGGATATCTGTATGATAATCGTAAACGTTCGTCACAACGAAGCTAATTCCTAAACGTCTCCATTTTTTTTTTCGGAAATTTGAGAAGTTTTACAGGGTAAATAATTCAACTCCGCTGAGACGGTGAAAAACGCTTTCAGAGAATTAATCGATTCCCGTCCCCAGGGGTGCTGTAGTGGAGGGCATCAATCAATTTCCATTAAAATGTCAATAGTGCATTGATAATAATGGAAATACTTCGATTAATTAAATATATAATTTTCATACAAAAAATATACATACCATATTTTAACTCTTTCCATATAAAACTACAATTATATAGGTAATGACCTAATCTACAAATATTAATTGTGAATTATTAATAATTACCATTAATTAGGTAATTGAGTTATTATTTTCGGCAAGATTTTCAAAGCGCCCCCTATCTTTCATTGTAACCTTGTTTCGATGAAATAATAGCTGATCATATAAATGGTGCAGTATATTTTTTTTTAATAACAATTTAGCATAAATATAAAAAGAAAACACGACACACGGATGTCTATGGACACTATCTCAACATATGAAAATGTATTTCAATTGTAAAACTTGTAAAAATCACTCTTTGAGAATCTAAAACGGGCGTCTCTTTTTGTATTATGAAGATTGAAAAGGACACAACATATTATTTAGATATTTATGTTGTCTTTTTTTTATTATTTTTATTTTATATAGTTAAACGGTTCTTAACGTGAATGTTTACCTTATTTACTTTAAGTCAGCTCGTGACCATGGTTGGTACAATCCAACCGAAACGTAACACTCGTAAACATTCGCGTTAAGATCCGTTTAAATAGATAAATATGTGTGAAAAGCGCGAAAATCTCAAATGTTATATTATTTAGATTTTCAAAGGGGAAATTTCACATATTTTGAAACGCAGTCTTGTTGAGTGAAAATTTTTACAAGTTGACTAAAATTAGTCAAATAAAAAAAACCGTGCGTACTTTTATTATTTATATACATAAGCGTAAAATTACAATATTCACCTATATAAGCTCATAATTTCCAATGCTATTACACATTGCGAGAATAAACTTCGTTTCACTCCACATAACGCTGTAACAGTAGTAGAGTGCGCGCCACCAAAGAAGTCCCGCAGAATTAACTAAATATGACAGGTCGGCCATGTTCTTATCGGGTGTTAGCGTGTAGGGGAGGAATTTAAATATATCTTTGCGCTTTTACTGAAGTTTACGATTCCGAAGGTGTTTGCGCGAGAATTAATTCTCAAGCTGAAGGAATTTGTGGAGCACATACAAAACCAATATTTTAAAAACTACGGACTGTTAGATGTGGAGATGTAGAGATTCATATTATCAACGGCAACGACACTGAATCTGATCACAACAGTGACGTTGACCATTGACCGATCACAATTATGCTAAAAACATATATAAATATAATCAACACAAATCTGTTTTTTTTTATACTACATGTTTTCAATTTAATGGAGGGGACTGTACAAAGTATATTTATAGCGTATCGAAATAGTGCGTGGCTTAAGTCGATTCTTTAATATTTCTACAAAATAAATATTATTATGTCCCTTTAACAGACACCTTTATTGGTAGGTGTAAATAAAAATGCATAGGCAATAAGCTGGCAACATTATGTCGGCCGATCACAGCGCCGCGCCTTCTTTTGTGGCGCCTACTCTATTGGCCAACCGAACGTTCGGACAAACTTCTTTGCAGCTGACTATCGACTTATTCAATAAGCGGCTAGCGCCAACAGCAAATTGTAGAAGAAACCTATGGAATTATTCGTCCATACAATTATCTTCCCAAAATAGTTACAAGTGCATGCCTGTAGAACTAGATGGAAATATTTTTTCAAGTAGTCATAGAACAAGTAAAATTACGTGTGTGACTACACGGAACAAAGATTCGTTCATTTAGAGCCATGAAAAATAATTTTCTAATCAACGTAATAATTCTTTTATGAAAGCAAAAAAATGTTTGTAATTGTGCGAGCGCTCGGTCGGTCAGTGCTTTAAACATTTGATTGGTTTTGTAGAAAAATGTGCAATTCTCAAAATGTCAACATAACCTTTATTTTTTTTAATTACCATGATTAAATACAGATAAAAGTGATCATACAACATCCAACATAGTGATCGTCATGTGTGGCTTTTAAGTACTGAAATTACTTCGAAAAATAACTACCTATCCATTTTGAGAATTGCACATTTTGCTACTAAACCACTTAACTAAATAAGCACTCAAACAGCTACAATACGTTTTCGCGCTTTGCAATCAACTTATCTTATGGAGACTAAGGTTTGCATTCGGTGTTCTAAACTGTAAAAATAAGATTTTATTGCAACGTTGTTTTTGCGGTTATCTTCAGGAAGCTGCGTATTGACACAGCTTCCTGAAGATAACCGCTACCGATAATAATAAGATAAATTCAATAATTTATTGATGCCGAACTGCAATTGGTTTTGTAATAGTTGGAACATCCGATTCGCCAACACTTCAAAGTTCCATTCCCATTAATTGTTCATTGGTTGTAATAATATTTACATAAGTATACATCAATTCCGTGGAAAAATTAAATAACGATGAAATTAAATTCAGTTATTTTGGCACTCGCTTCACACTGTCGTTAAATTCACGGAAAGATTTTATAATGAATGATGGTTCAATTCGATGTTATTGTAAAATGTACCCATTTTCTTGTAATCACAATAATGACCCAAAAGGTCATAATCCACCAAGTGGACTTGATATCGATTTCCACAAATCGCCCGTGGGTATCGTAAAAGGCGACCGAGGGATAACAAAACTAAGAAACGACACCACCTCTACAAGAATGCAGGTGCAAATCCGCTTGGCCTGCGTGTCGTTTTCAAGTCATACACCCCTCTTACACAAGACAGTGTGAGGAGGGTTTTTTTTCCAGCAATGGTCGATTTTTATCGACCCTTTTGGGTTGCTTATGGTATGCGGAAGAAGCGCTGAATCGAGAGCACACGCTGGGAAGTGTATGAGATGGCTCCTCCATCTGGTCATACTACCGACCTAATACTACTAAAGCAAATCGTAGGTAGTGTTTCACTCTGTTCGCTCGTACTTGACGAGCGTCAAGCTCACAGCCACCAGTAATTGATCCTTATATCTGTGTGAATCTGTCTCTCTCTCTCTGTATGTGTGTCTGCCACTCTGTGTGTGCGTGTGTTCACTCGGCGCGCTCGTACTTGGCGAGGCTGGCGCGCGCGGCCGCGAGCTCCGCGGTGAGGTCCGCGATGGCGAGCCGCGCGGTGGCCAGCTGAGCGCGCAGGTACTTGGCGGGCGCGTTGCGGACGAACGACTCCGGTACTACCACCACGTTGTCACCGGACTGTGTGCGGACCACACCGCTACTACTCTCCGACGACACGGCGATAGTGGCGTTGTTGTTCCTTGCATTCGACGTGGTCTGAAAATAATATTACTCAGGTGGAATTACCATTCGCTAGGGAACCCAAAAAGGTATCAGTTAATGTCAACAGATACAGTTAATGCACGTACGTGTTTCGCTAGTGACTGAGATGTGCCAGAGCCCAACCCCATTTTCCCAACCCTTTCTCCAAATCCATTCCTATATCTCCAAAGGTAGGCAGCACATCCGGGGGCGTGCCAACGTTTGTCATTTTGGACTTATGTTGGCATGTACCGCGGATGCCTATGGGCGACAGTATCTACTTACCACCAGGTAGACTGTACGCTCGTCTGCCGCCTTCGTCCTTAAAAAAAAATGCATAATATGTACATTGTCTGGTTTCACTGCTATACAATTAACTATGATCAGCATGATCTTCTGCACTGTATACAGACTGCAGTGTTATATTTACGTACAACAAAGTATAAATAATATAAGAATTTATAATAATAATATCAATTAATGGCTTCGTATGTTCCATCACCAGTTCGCCAGCACTGGTTGCAGCACCAGTTCTACAGTCCACAGTGCTCAAAAGAGCGATATCCGCGTGGCAACATATCAAAACGGATAAACTTTTAAATTATTTAATTGCAAGTTTAAAGTTTTTCAAACATTAATACGTTAGTGCTTTTGAGGGCAGTGTTTTGTGAGAAGAGTACGCGGCTAATAGATAACTGACCTCGTGTTTATCTCCCCCGGTGGACTGTGTGGCGATGAGCTTGTTGAAGTTGGACTTGTTCATGAGGATCTTGACTACTGGTCGCGACGCGCTACTGTCGCTACGAGCACCTATTTTCGTCTTTGCCTTATTTTGTGCCAATTTTGACGGAGATATTATTTTAGCATCGGCCGGCAGTTGCACGTATTTCACCTGCAAGAATTTTAATTGATGGTTTTAAAGTCTTAATTAGCCCCCCTTGTAAACGACACTGTTCTCCTAACGGTCCGGAGAGTTGGCCGCGACGCGCGACGTAAAGAAACCGTACGTATATATATATACTTGTTCACGACACAATTTTACGCCGGTGGCGGCACGGCTAATGTATTCTAGGTGCCAACTTCCTGTCATTTTTGTTTATTTATTTAAAGACGCGGCAACATTATACATACAAAACATGATTAGGAATATACAAGACTAAAGTCCAGTATGTATCCCAATTAAACACGTGCACAACATGGACAGAAACTTATATAAGGCTAAATTGCGACTATATGACAAAAGTAATATCATTTTAAAAAAAACTTATTATTAGTTAAAAAGAAAATTTAGAACTTTAACTTTAAATTTTTGAGTGCTAAGCTAAGAAAACATAATTAAAATAACACAAAAATCGAATTAGCATATTTAAGAGGTCATGAAACCGTGAAAACGGCCGGTGTCTTTAACAGACTCCCATAGACTGTCGTACTACAACATTGCTCGATATCTCGCCTTCAGGTTTCACGGTTTTCTGACGCTCCGTGGCATCGTTGTGTGTTAACAAGTTCCCATAGTGGCTCGTTCAACACTGACGACCGTAGGTTTTCACTGAAAACCGTGTCGTTAACACCTAATTTCCTAAATTTTTTAATTCCTATATGAACACATTGTACATATATGTATATCCTGTTTGGTAGATTAATCAAATAATAGTAATATTATGTAATTTTAACTCTTAATTAAATTTAAAAAAAAAAACAATATAAGTACATATTTTTACTTTATACTTGGTATATTAGTATATGAGATCTCATTTAGTGTTAGAAAGTAAACACATACCTACGAGGGGCGTTCAATGTATTCTCGGTATAGGCATGAAAGAATAAGCAGAAAATTCTGAATAAAATTTATTTTTCAATGTAGTCCCCCATCACCTCAATACATTTATTTGAACGGGAAAGTAACTTTTCAATACCCTCTGAAAAATATTTTTCTTCCTTATCTGCAAAATGTTCATTAATTGCCGCCTTCAACTCTTCATCGTCGGAAAAATGCTTACCTCGAAGATCATTCTTAGGTTGGGGAACAGAAAGTAATCACTAGGGGCTAGGTCCGGGCTGTAGGGTGGATGATTGATTTCTTCAAACCCGCAATCCCGCACAGCAGCCTTGGCAGCGCGCCCTTTGTGAACCGGCGCGTTGTCGTGAAGAAGCAATACACCTGCGGTCAATTCTCCGAGTCTTTTTTCTTTTATTGCCTCCTTTAAATTACGTAGGGTGTTTGCGTAAGATGCGGCAGTAATACTTTGACCTTTTTTTGTGTACTCAATCAGTAAGATTCCCTTAGAATCCCAAAACACTGTGGCCATGAGCTTTCCGGCGGATGGGGTGACTTTAAACTTCTTCGGTAGGTCTGTTCCTTTTTTATGCCACTACATGGGCTCTTGCTTGCTCTCAGGATCATAGTGATGAACCCACATTTCATCACCGGTAACGATTCGGTCGAAAATACTGTGCGGATTTTCACCACAGAGCTCCAAAAACTCCTTGCAACACTCAACTCGCACTTGTTTCTGAAGCGCCATGAGCATTCGCGGCACCCATCTTGCACTGACCTTTGACAGATTCAGATGCTCATGAAGGATAATGTGAATGGTACCCACGGATAGCTTAGTCCTTTCTGCTAATGTTTTCACTCTCACACGGGCATCTTCTAGTACAAGTTTCTCAACGATTTTGACATTTTCTTCAGTAGCGGCACTAACCGGCCCACCGGCACGGGGGTCGTCTTCAATACTTTCTCTACCCCGTTTGAATTCACTAGACCACTTCGGAAAAGTAGATAATGAAGGAGCAGAATCTTGGTAAACAGCCACCATTTCTTCGTGAATAACTTTTTGAGCCTTTCCTTGTTTTGTAAGGAATTTTATCACGGCGCGATGCTCGATTTTTTTCAACATTGTCGTATCAGTCATCCTAGTTGCCTTTTCGTAATGATATCACGAATACTAATGGTGAGAATTAAATTAAATTTTATATTTATACCCTCAAAGAGTGTCTTTAACTAATGAGATAATTTAATTACCCTCATCATTAGTATATCACCCCGATACCGAGAATACATTGAACGCCCCTCGTACATATCAAGTGTCGTGGCTTGTATATTTAAATGGAACTGTTCACATATAGTCGGCCACGATAAAACTATCGTCCACAACAGTTTTATCACAATTTGTTAAGATTTTCTCTCGTGTCGTAAGTTATTGGCATATAAGATTTTAAACTTTTGCTATCGTGGTTGAGCATATGTAATAATGGTTTATTATAGCCGATATCTGGGTCGAGGTCGAGGCTATTCACAGACAAATCTGTCTACCCTCCGTCGTGTTCGTTTTTGATTCACCTGCCCACGCTGAACTTGTTTTTGTTGATTAACTTCCTTGCACACTATACTAACAATATCACCACACACATGAGAGTTTCGAAAACGCATCTACTTTTTTTGGATTTACAAAGTTCAGTCACTGAGTCCTATGTACTTGCCAACTTAAATTCATCCTCGCGATTGTTGATGATGATGAGCAGCCGGTTGTTGAGCGTGAACACAACTAACCAGCTTTGTGAACACATTTATTGGTCGATAGCTCCAATACAATAACAGATATCGGATTGGTGTTGGAACTTATATTGTCGGACACGACGATGACCTGATATGAGTGAAAATTTTTTTCAAGATGGCGGCCTTTTTTCATGTTCATCAGATCTGGGTGAAAATTGATATATGGAGATTTCAGGAGGCCCCAATTGCGATTTCGGAATCAATTTTCCGATTACGTTATTTGTCAACATGGCAGCCATACAAATAGAGAATTTCGAATTGACTTCTTGGGAGCCTTTGCGAAACTGTATACAGAGATACGCGCAGGCGTACCCCGGAGCGTCACTGCTGTGGTCTCTGTGGTCCATCAGCCAAATAGCCAGAATAAAAATTTAAGATATCCGACTCAAAATAGCGGAAATTTTAAAATTTCTTCCGTCCTTGATAACCCCTCCCCTCATAGCATTTGCGAGGGCGAAGTTCGAGCTGCATCTCGCGAGGCCGTACGTCGAGCTCCCCCCATTAAGTTGAAACTAGTTTTATTATATATATAGATATTGATGGGCTTGAATAAAATGAGAGAGAAAGACACTCACCTGCATATTCTGCGGATTGTAGACTTTCTTGCCCGTGTTGATGGCTTGCCCTTTATTGTTAACGGTTAGCAGCCGGTTGTTGAGCGTGAACACCTTGACACCGGCGCGCGGCGGCGACCTCACCGGCGTCGCCGTCAGTACCACGCCCTTTGATTGACTAGTCGACTTTGTGGGTACATTTTGAGTGGGCTCACCGCTTTCTTTCAACATCAACTTCCCAGCATCTGAAATGAGTAGTGATTCTCATTCAATTTTATTTATCTTATAAAACACTTTTCACACGCTACGTTCTTCTGTGAGGGAGCTTTTATATATGTCAATGTATAAGTAATTTATATTTATGATGTAAATGTATGGTAGGTTGTTGGAGAACCTAATAAAATCAATAAATGCGCCAACAATACACACACCATATTATACAGACAAATGTGACAAAAAAACATGTGGTACCTCTACACTACTTAAACGCATGCTCGTCATGCGCAACAACTGTGTTCATTAAAAATATAATATAGTTAAAAGTTTAACCAACGAGTAATATTATTAGAAAAACAATATTTTTTTTATGTACGAAGGCGGCAGACGAGCATACAGTCCACCTGATGGTAAGTGGCAAACTGACAAACATTGCCCCATGGGCTCAGGCCCCTCTGGGCAAGTGCCCAGGGCCCCGCGATCGATAGGGCCCCCTAGTTCCTACCAGATCACCAACCGATAATCGATATTACCGATAAATATATTTATTTTGCGAAAATCAAACGATTTATAACAGATAATTACTGACTGATAATGAATACCTACTTGCTTATTAGCTTTTTTGGTATTCTAATGAACAAGAGTTGCAAATGGAATGTCTGCATTTAACACAATACTTGAAAATTGTTCAGTCTAGTGAAAATGATGAAACTAATAGTATCTCAGGAATATATCATATTTTGAAAGAAAACAAAATTGAAGGCATTTCCAAATGTAGAAATTGCATTGAGAATCTTTTTAAGCATGATGGTAACTAACTGCAGTGGGGAACGCTCCTTCTCCAAATTGAAAAGAATAAAAAATGAATTAAGAAGTAGGTACAATGCTTCAACAAAAATTGACCAGTTTGTCGCTGATGTCCATAGAATGTGATATGCTCAAAGACATACGAGTAGACTTTGAAGAAGTGATTGACGATTTTGCTTATCACAAAGCTAGAAGGGTACCTCTTCAATCAACATAGATTTTTAAGCACTAACCTGCGTATAGTGAATGCTAAAAGAGTTACTTTTCCGGATTATATTATAATTACTTATTCATTTAATGTGATTGTAAAGAAATAAAAATAACAGTTGAATAAATCTAGAATTTCGCTTATTCGCTTGTCTACTCCTTGTGCCTGTTTTAATAAAATAGTCTGTGTCATAGTTATAGGGGCCCCATTATTCTAACGCGCCCAGAGCTTCCAATAGGTTAAAGACGGTCCTGGATGCGCTGCCTACCTTTGGAGTTATAGGAATGGATTTGGAGAAAGGGTTGGGGAAATGGGGAGAGATAGAAAAAAATCAAATTATAAATCAGAATTTGCAAGAGAATTCAATATGTTAATTTTAAATTTCAGTATACTGTCATTGAATATACCCAGACCAACATTTTAAGGTAATGTTTTTTACGGAAATAATTGTATGTGCGGTAGGTACATACGGTGGAGGGAAGTTTCGGTTTAGATTTATTTATTTAAAGGGGTACCTTGCATGCAAAGATGCATGCATGCATGCATGTACCCTGCAAATGATTGGTTTGCTGATTGTTTCATACATTGATTATTCGCTATAACGCATTGGTCACCCGTTTTAACATAAAAAAAAAACACATTTTTGGACACACAACTGTGTAAAATCAGCAATTATTTGCCTTCAGTCAGTTCAAACATGTCTCGGGATGCCCAGCCCAAAGCAGACAATGCATTCGTGAACATCGGTGTTTCTTTTGTGTATTGTGGCGTATTAGTCGATTCCTCACCATGTTGAACTTGTACAAGTTGAAAAAGTGCCGTCGTCCCCGATGGATACATTCACCGGAGACACAAAAAGTTGTAATGTACATTCCATTCAATTATGTTTCATTGCAGTAATGTAATCTATGATTATTATTATTATTTATAGATATTTACTTGATAATATTGTAGCAATCGAAAGGTGTTCCAATAATAATATACTTGTTAATCCAAAAATATACTTGTTGTTCCAATCTAAACTTTAAATGTGTATGAACTTACTGTATGTACTACGTACTACTATGTTGAAAGTACGGTTTCATGTTATTTGTCGCAAATATTTTGCAAATAAGTTTAGCGATAAAGAATCTGCATTATAACTTTAATACTTTTGTATGTGATGTCACTTATCAAACAATAAACTTATTAAACGTAAACTTGGTGACAACGTTCACCGGGGACCTGGTACCGGGGACCAGGGACGGGCCGTCGGGGATGATGCCAGCAAATCTGTCGCCCGCGCGTGCACATGACCCACCTCCACCCATGGTCCTACCAACCTTTTGGTTATACGGACCAAATCGTCGGGAGGTACGCGCCGTTCGCCTGCTGAGGGCTATGTTGCGGCGCGTATCTGCTCTGCCTCCCTACAAGTATTCTCTTTTGCCTGTGTCCCATCAGCACTCTTCCCTTTCTGAGGCTATTCTACTCCACTAGACGATGTACTTCAGTGCCGAGCAGCTCTTTCGGACTCCTTTTCCTGCGCCATCGGTGTGCAAACTCTCTGAGCCGCGTGCACAGTATACAACACGCCGTTAGTGTTACCTGAGAGCACGACGGTGCGGCCGCTCTGCAGGGCGCTGAGCACGGTGCCGCCGTCGTCGGCCGGCAACAGCGTGATGCCGTGCCGCCGCAGCAGCTGCGCGCCCACACCTTCCGCGCCCACACCCTCACGCGCCTGTACACGCCAATGTATGTAAGTATAGCAGTTTGTTAATGTGAATGAGACATTTTTTCTAACACTCTGATTTTGTGTATTTTTATATAGAGTAGACCAATATACTCGTAGATTGAACCACAAAGTGGCATTGTTAGAAACATGATAATCGCAGCTATAATATTTTAAAATCTTCATTTATTAAAAGTAGCGTGAGGTCCCAGTAACGGCTGCATGGATACACTTGTACTGATCTTCATGTACTCTACAATAATTAATTATAGAGTTAGGTTATAAGAAAACTACACCTAACAGGCTCGATTTTTGATGTAGTTAAGAATCAGTCCGCTAAGTATCTCTTACGAATTAATGTGGGCATCAAAAAATTTGTCCTATAACTAGTCAACAATTACGTGCTTCACATACCTACTGCGCGCTTCAGAAGTGAATTTAGGTACAGGGCCTCCCACCAATTAAGCGAAAAATCACCCACCCACATATAAATGTGAGTGGGTGATTTTTCGCCACTCATTAGTATGTGCCAGTCGAAGACATCTTTTATATCCAAATTAAAAGCCTATCTAATTAATGAACAACAGAGTGTACCCTGAAATCCTCAGCCCGGTTCTTATTTATCTTATTTTAGTGAAATTTTTATTATATACAGTAATTCCAGTAATACAGTCTTTCCATATACCCACATCTATTTTAATAATATTTAGATTGTTCGCTGGAGACGTCCGTGACGTACAAAATCATTCCCATCCCATCCCTTCCTATTCCCTTCTATAACGATGGGATAATGGCTCTGCCAGACAAATGGCGAAAAATAGTCGAAATAAATGAACAACATTACGTTCAATAAATATTTATGTAATACAAAAAAAAAATCTTTATTATTTTCACTATAAAAAGACAGCGAACTTATCCGACTACCTAATATTTATGAATTCGACGTTTGCCGAAGATACTCGAATATTCCCAATGGCCAATGTTTTCGTGCCAACATTAAAATTAAAAGTGGTTAGCACCCAGCTCAAATCCTCAAACAGCTTCGCTGACATTGTTGTCTGCAGGCGAAGGTGAGAGATTTATCTTAACTTATGGGGTGGTCATCCACTTAGATTCCCAATTACCTCGACCCAATGGGATCTTAAGTGTTACACAATCATATTTTCTGCTCTTACTCCCCGAATATTTAGAATATCCGGCAGTCGTATCATGTACAAAAATGGGTAATCAAGTTCAGTGGTCTGGTAACACTGAATATACTCGAAGTCCCTATAAGTTTGTCAGGAAAAATATTATTTTAAATTTTATAATAAGACTTGTATTAGCTACAATACTAACCGATGGAATGTTATACCATCAGCTTACCGATTTTTTTTATTCAATTCTTATACGTTTGCAGTACGCAAGAAGCCATTTATAGCTGTTCAATTGCAATAGAAAAACCTGTTAAATTTGTAAATCATCTTTAAACGTCAAATGACAGATAAATAAAAGGAGGTCAATTTGATCGCCATTTGAATGCCACCTTTTAGGGGCAGCAATGCTACATCTCTGTTTTTGGTTGATCGATGGTTATATTTATATAACGTTTTTAAGTTATGTGGAGTATAGAAATATTTATTAACCGAATTATACCTATTTAGTTGTCGATTATTTTAATAATTATAAGCTATTGTCATTTTGATATGTATTGTGTTTTGGAAACGAAATAAACGACATTCTATTCTAATAACGTTTAGGCAAATTAGTGCAATTTGCCCGTACAAATGGAGCAGCAACATTCATTGTGCAGTTTCGAATGCAATATTATCGTAAATAATGAGAAATACAAGCTCAGAAAGAAAAAAACAAACCACAGTCAGTTTACAACAAAGAGGTTATTGCCACAAATAGAGTTGTTTTTGTTTGTTTAGCGCGATGACAGCTGACAGAGAAGTTTATTTTGATCTGTGGTGATATTACTTCTTCTATACATTATATATGACAAAAAAGCAATCCATACAGCCGCAACTGTGACGTCATCGCTCATATTTCACATTATTCGGTATAATTTCCGTCTTTTATCCAAAAAAAAATCGAACGGGATGTTGTATGTACCTACATGTCAAAATCATACGAAAAATTAATAAATAATGAACCTTTAAAAAGTTTGAGTGGGGAACCTTCCCGACTGAAACTTTTTGACTCGTGCACGGATGTCCACGAGCGCGAAGCACACTACCGCAACTTACCTAGGGGCAATTTGACAAGTTCAAGACCATGTTTAGGATCAACCTAACGAATTAGATGTAGCTTGTACGCAAAGGTAGGTATCGAAGGCACTAGGTAACTACTAGTATTCTCCATCCACTATGTTATTTTCTCGATGACAGGTCGGTTTAGTGATGTCCGAATTGCTTCATACCGATTACCGATTCGATTATCGATAGAGTTCTAGTAAAATTTGCATTCGCTTTTATAGATTCCATTTATTAAAAATATTTATCCCAAATAATTGATTTATTAATCGCAAAAACGTATTTAATACGAAATCAATTTAATAAATCGATTGTATTATATGTAAACAACAAAATCGTAATAAAACGCAAATATTTTTTTATTATAATTCATTTCAGACTAATAAATAACTATAGCATATTACTTTAGTTTTTTCATTTGCAAATAAGTACCTACATTATATTTTTTCTTCTAAATATACTTTTATTTCAAAATTCTTTTAGCCTTAAGGGTGTAGATCGTGAAAATCACCGAAAAGAGTGTTACGATTTTTCATATTTAACCTATTTACATATGATTGATATCAATGATAATTTGTATATATTACAATCAAAGACCAATAAGTATGTTCATGCTTATATTAAACTCTTAAACCTAATAGTTGTTATATAATAAACGTCAACAAACGCACAAAATTGAGTAAAAATGCAAAAACATGACTTCGTATTTTTCAGATTTAACCCCATAAATCAACACAAATTGATAAAAAGAAACACTTTTTGAACACTGAAGAAACCAATAAGTATAGCTGTATACTTCTTTTTATACCTTTACAAACAAAGACTTCCTCTTTTAAAGCCCTAAAATCTAGATATATTTTAAGGTAAATTTTTCATACACAAATGTATGGGATAAAACGTTCGTTTCATTCGTGCAATCTCGGTGGTCTGCAGCGGCAGTTCCTTTCTGTAAGTGAACGCGACACCACGCTTGTCGGCTGCAGACAGCAGAATTACGTATTGTGAATTTGTGTTTTTTGTAAAAAACTGTAAGTATAACATTTTTATAATTAATTTATTTTCAGTTAGTAGAAAGTATCGATATAATGAATGTCTGAAAGAAAACCATGATGGAACTAGATATAAATCGTAAAAAATACAATATCTACACTAATAGGTATTATAAAGAGGAAAGATTTGGATTTTTGTATGTAACGAATAAACTCAAAAAGTACTGGACTGATTTTAATAATTCTTTTATCATTCGAAAGCTACATTATCACTGAGTAACATAGGCTATTTTTTTCGCAGGACTGATTGAATTTGAGTGGCATGCCAGGGAAAAGAAAGTTTTGTACGCATTATAAAAATATGAAAGCCAAAAGATCTCGGAATAAAATGTAAGTTCCTCCCTACTTATTTATTATCGCATTTGAACAGGGTACATTACAAAGCTAATACAATATGTCATATGATTTAGATCGCCCGATTCAGACATATACCTACAATAACATGTAAATATTGGTTTGTATTATCTATATCTATACTGATAAATAAAATTGAAGTATCTGTATGTAATATCAAAATAATAGGATTTTAAAAAAAAAAAAAGGCGATACGGAGTTCGCCGGGTCGGCTAGTATTGTCTAAATATCAAATTGTGGAAGTAGGTAGGCGACAGCGCAACTTTGTCGACATACCTATACCGCCAAACAGACGCGAGGCGCCTAGCGTCTGGCTTAGGGTTGTACAAAATAAATAAAAAGTGGATAATATTGATGAATAATATTTCCAGTATTGAAAATAAAGAAAACCTTGGGGCCGAGACTCTGAGCAACAATGCTACGCGCTGTATAGAGGTAAGTTGTTATACGTAATTCTTGTAGACTTGTTACATAAATAAACAAACTACTTAGTTAGTGATGGGCGAAGACAAAATCTCAATACCTACCTATAGATTTTTCTTGCAATATTTATTATTTTCATCGAGAGACAAACACCTTAGTACCGAAATACTTCTCAATTACTTTCTCAAAAGAAAATTTACGTTCAAATAGGTGACGTCATAAAAAAACAATACCTAATGCGTAAAGAAATTATAATTTCTATTCATCAGGAACCTAATATTGTATTAATTCTTTTGCATTTTTTTAAATTTTTAATTATTTTTTATAAAAAAAATCAAGCCATTATCTTTCTTTACAGGAACTAGTTATTGAAAACGACCAAGAGGGAAAGGTGGATGAAATGGAAGTTGGGCGTAGAGTTGTAGACGTTTCTTTTTTTTTTAAAGCTCTTCAGGCCATAGGGGACCACGGTCCAATGGATTGTAAGTTAAGTTACCTCAGTATAATAGGTGAAGTAAAAGTTGGTCTGGACTCAAAACTCATCATGAAATGTAGTATGTGTAGTATGAAATTTACTGTGTGTTTGATTGAAAAGAAAGAAGATAGAATGGAAGTGAATCATCAAATTGTATCTGGTATCATATCATCTGGTGGGAGCTACTATCAGTTAAAAACATTAACTGCCGCAGTAGCCCTACCAATCATGTCACCTTCATTATACAATGAAATTAATAATACGGTTTGCGATTGGTGGGAAAAGACAGCAGCACATTCCATGGCAGAAGCTGTCAAGGAAGAAGCGGAGTACGCAGTGTCTATAGGTAGTGTTGATAAAAATGGTACACCATTAATATCTGTTGCTGTTGACGGTTGTTGGAGCAAGAGATCTTATGGTAAGAATTTTTCCGCCTTGTCCGGCGCAGCTGCGATAATTGGCATTAAAACTAATAAAGTATTGTTTTTTGGAGTTAAAAATAAATACTGCGTAGTTTGTGCACGAGCCGCAAAGAACGACAGTCAGCCCTCGGAACACCGTTGTTTCAAGAATTATTCGGGATCATCTACCGGTATGGAATCGACCATAATAGTTGAGGGGTTTAAACGTTCCATTGTTGATCACGGTGTAATTTATAATAAATTTGTAGCAGACGGCGATTCCAGTACTTATAAAAAAATATTAGATTCGCGACCGTACGGTAATTTAACAGTAGAGAAAATTGAATGCAAAAATCATCTTTTACGAAACTACTGCAATAGCTTGGAGAAACTGTCGAAAGACACTAAGTATCCTTGCGAATTGCGGAAATTCCTAAAAGAAAGGTATTTGCGTTTAAGAACGGGTGTAAAATGCGCTATTAAATATTGGGGCGATCAAAATCAGTCACTCGAAGAAAAAATAAAAAATCTTAGTGAAGATATCCTAAATGGTCCACAACACGTATTTGGTAATCACCAATATTGCAAGGAGTATTTCTGTAGACCTGATACTCGTCGAATAGAACCTGTTGGGTTGCTTCCAGCAATTGTTGGATGCGGATTAATGGACGCGGTACACATTTTAAGTAAAAGACTGTCATATCATTCTAGAAGTTTAATTCATAATTGTACAAGTAATATAGTTGAAAGTTTTAACGCAGTGATTGCCAAATTAGTAGGGGGTAAGCGTGTAAATTATTCTTCCCGTGGTTCTTATGCGGGCCGATGCGCAGCTGCTGTTGTGTCTTTTAATACAGGATCGATTCATAGTAAAACTCATGAAGTAATATTTAAATCTAGTCCTAATCCTTTGATCGCGAAAGTGGAAAATTGTAATCGTAGAATCCGTTTAATTGCTAAACCTAAATTAAGATTGAAAAAGAGCCACAGCGCTGTATCGAAAGACGCTCACTATGGACCAAACTGCGAAAAACCTGATCTGAGTCCAGAATTATATGAGAAAGCCAAGTCATCTTTTTTAGCCGATTTAAAGTTGTCTTGTGCTGAAAGAGAGGAGCTTGAAAGGTCGACCCATTTGCAAAGAAGTAGTTCTGAGTGGATGAGTACAAGGAGAAAATTACTAACCTCATCATCGTTCGGGGAAGTTTGTAAAAAACGAGAGAGCACAAGTTGTGCTGTTCTTGTTCGTAAAATCGTTTATGGTAGTAATATCTCCAGTTTGCCTGCTGTACGGTACGGTATCGAAAACGAAGAAACCGCAATTAAACAGTTAGAAATTCAAGAGAATATTAGTATACAAGGTTGCGGTTTGTTCGTCGACGATCAATATGAATTTCTTGGTACTACACCAGATGGCATTTATGCAAACGGTTTAATTGAAATTAAGTGCCCACATTCTTTAGCTGGCATGACTCTTGATGAAGCAATGGCCAAACATACCTTTTGGGTTAAGGACAAGGCTTCCAAGGGTTATGTCATAAATAAAAATCATAACTGGTATTTCCAAATTCAGGGACAGGTACATATTACTAAAAGAAACGTTTGCATGCTTGGCATCTGGTTTGGTGCTACTGTACCTATGAAAGTTTATATTATAGAAAAGGACGACAAATTTTGGGAGGAGAAAATGGAGATGAAATTAGTTAGGTTTTATTACGATTGCCTACTTCCAGAATTAGTTGATCCTCGGCAGTCACGAAGCATGCCCATTCGTGACGCGCCCAGTATCATAGAGGCTATGAAAGAGAGGAAAGAAAGAGCTTTACGTGTTATGAAAGAGAAGAACGCCTAATGATTTTGAAAGATACAGGTAACTTAACTACCCAGCCAGTCGATTCACGTAAACACGCCAGTCCAAAAGTCGTTTTAACTTAGGAACTTAGAAATCGCCTTTTGGTTTTCTGTTTTAAACGCACTTACTTATCTAGTCTTGGATTGTCATAAATCTTCCAATAGCTCAATTACTATACAATTTCTGAGTTACCTGGTGTAAAGAATCATAAAAATTGGTTCAAAAATACAGCGAATTGAGAATTCTCCTTTTTTTAAGTCGGTTAAAAGGGCTAAATTTGCAAAAAACGAAGTGACGTCACTGCGCTACGGTTTTTATTACTTACGTGAATCGGGCAGCTGGTAACGTTTTCATTCTGATAGGTTTTGTGATAGCCATTGATTTTATCATCAAATTAGCAGAAATCAGAACTTGATCCGTAATCGAATGAAAAACCATTAGAATTTTGAACTCATATTTCGTTATTGTTTAATTACATACTTTTAATTAGTATATTAATAATTTACAAACTTCTGTTAAAATTAGTAAATAAATGAATTATTTACTAATTTTTGTACAACCCTAGCACGCTTTTGAGATAGCGAGTAATGGCGACTCATATTTGTTATTGTGTAGTAAATAAATCATTTTTATACTTGTGTTTCATTTATTGACATTTTTTTTAAAACCCTAGGATTTTTTTTAGATATCGACGAGGTGATCGTAAACAAAAAGTAAGTATTTGAGTTTACGCAATAGGCACATTTCCTTGCGTAGAGATAAACACACTTCCTACTGAATTTGCAATTATTTTATTGAATGAATATTTTACGAATTAGAATAAATTTTGCTAGTGAAATTACAAATAAATGAATAGTTGGAATTTTAGGTAAGTAGAATACAAAAATGTCAGATGTCAAATGATAGAAAAACATAAAAATTGTGTCTCAACTACTCTTATTAATCTATTAAAAAGAATCAACAGCTAGTTTCCAAAAATTCAACGTTATTGTTATGCTGTAAATATTCAAGTTCAATAACAATTTCTCAACGTGGAACGTTTGTTGCAAAACATTTTGAAAATCGCGCTCTCTAGGTCATTCATCCGCCCCGTCGGATGTTACATTAAACTTTGGCGCTGCGGTCGCTCGAAATCGAGATCTCAGGCCAACAATCTACACCCTTAATAATTACCACTCATAGTGATATATAGCTCAAATAATTAGAGACACATAGCTCAAATGAATAGTGATATATAGTTCAAATAAATACGGACACATGGTTCAAATAAATAGTGATACATAGCTCAATCAAATAATAATACAAATAAATAGTGGCATACCTCATTCGTTGATTCTAGTTTAGTGTTTTTCTCCAGCGTCTGTTTTGTGTTCGTCGGCAGTTTCGTTGGCGTTACTGGTCCTTCTGCACAAAGCAAACAATATTAATACTGCATCAGCACAATTAATTAGTGTAGTGACAGACACGATATGGGTTACTATTCATAACTCACATTCGTGAGGTTATCAGTTAACTTCAGCCCATACTTATCACTCCTTTAATATATCTCCTATATCTGCGGTGAAAGAAAACATTGTGAGAAAACTCGTTGTACCTGAAAATTGTAAATATCTGGGACATTGTATCATCAACAGATTCGGATTGGGCCCATTTGGTGGATTATGGTCCAAACTCCCTTTGTAATTATTCGTGATGTTCTGCAGCGGAACGTCATATAGGCTGCTATCGGTCAAACTAAGTAATTTCAAATGGGTAATTACACATTTATAAAAATATTAACTTCAATAATATTACCTTCAATGGTTTCAAACACCTGCGTTTCAGCAGTGTCTCCTGACAAATGCTCTGAAATTAAATTACAAGTACTAAGTTTAGTGTCTTTCTTTTTTTACATAGAGAGAAGGTTATTTCCACACTGGGTTTATATGGCGGTATGCGCCATATAAAAGCATCTTTTTATTGTCAAGTGAACACAGTATATCTTTGTACGTACAAGTATAATAGTGTTTATAGTTATACTCGTATGACTCGTGAAATGATTCACTATAACCGTTGGATAACCGTTGTAGTCGAGTGCAAACTATTTTTCACTTTATTTTCAACAGTTGAATATTAACAAAGTTGCTTAATACCCGCACAATATTCATTTTTAAGCCCTTTACTTCAGTTCATTAGTTTTTCAATCTTTAGTATCTCAATAATTTCCTAATAACTTCTACCAATAAAAAAAGATGTCAATACTGTTATAATTAAATATTCTATTATGATTGAACATATAAATACTAGTTGATAATAATTAATGTTATATACATAGTGTAATGTAAATACATTAATAATGAGTGATAAGCGTCACTGGCAAATACCAGTGACGCTTGTCACTTGTGTCGGTCGAGCGGAGTCGCTAGCCTCCCGCTTCTTGAGCGCGCCAACAAATCGGGCCTGCGTGCGACTACGCGCGGTGGCGAGCATCTCGAAGGAACTTGGAGCGCGCGCGCACGTCCGCGCCGCGCGCTACCAGTAGTGAGGCCACTACTGAGTGACCACGCTGAACTGCTTAGTGGAGTGGCGTTATGCCTAGCATGTCTTTGTGTAGTGCCCACACTTATCTGTAACAAGCGCTCGCACAGAGTCGCTCGCCTCGCGTTCTCCGAACGGGTCGTGGAGCGCGCGCTGTAGTTGCAGGCATCCCCAGCTCAGTGCAGTGACGTCATGCCCAGCATATCACTGTGTAGTACCCACACTTACCTGTAACAAGTGCCTGTACGGAGGCGCTCGCCTCGCGCTCCTTGAGCGCGTCATCGAGCGCTCGCTGTAACCGCGAGTGTCCTCGCGCGGCGGCGAGCCCGGCCGGCGTCTTGAGGAACTTGGAGCGAGCGCGCACGTCCGCGCCGCGCGCTACTAGTAACGAAGCCACTGCTGCGTGACCGCGCTCAACAGCCCAGTGGAGAGGCGTCATGCCAAGCATGTCCCTGCGCAGTGAACACCCACATTCTTACACTGCGCTATGGACTGCCACTCTGGGGATATATCTTTCCTCGTATTGGTGCGCCTTCTTGGCGGAACGCAGGATGTTAATTCGGTGGCACAATTTCGGTAATGAATCTTTGCAAACTGAGGTTAACTCCCGCTGCTCGGTTTCCGAATACTACTTGGTGACGAATGCTGCGCGGGACTAGATACACCGCAAGCACATAGGTACGTCACCTCAACGCCATTTCGACGAAAGAACGTGCCAGCTACACTCACGGAATAACATAATAAAACAAGCAACTGCATTTTTGGGTACAGAAAAACATATACAAAATATGAATATTGGTGTTAATTGTACAACTAGTAAAACATTTGTTGTTTTGCTAGTTGTTTTAAAGTATTTGTTGTATAATTGTTTTGTGTTCCAAAATAAATAAATAAAATAAACAAACCGGGAGCATTCATTTAACAAATATAATCATTTCAACTTTTAGTAGGTACGAGACAACTATAAAATACAGATCTATGAAAATAAAAAAGAAAAATTGAACTTTAAAACATTAATATTCCACAATATACCTAGGTGTAAGTCACAACCCCTACAGCCGCTAAGCATAAACGCTCTGAATAGTAATCTATAAACATATCGCTTTCAACAAACACACAAATATAACTTAAAGTGTTTTATTATTAATGGTAAAATGACCGAATGCTACACTAGTGTTCCAATATCAATGGTGGAATAAATCGAATGGTACACTAAAGTGTTCTACTTTATCAATGGTAAAATGAATAAACGGTACACTAGGGTTCTATTATCAATGTTGAAATAATTCTGAACGAATCTATTGACAGTGACTGACCTGCAGTCAACGTTGGCGCCTTCATCGAGAAGCACCTTCGCGACGAGCGCGTGTCCGGAGTATGCGGCGAGGTGTAACGGAGTACGGTCCACTTTAGTGCGCGTGTCGCGCGACACGCCCGCGCGCAGGAGCACCGCGCACGTCTCCGCGTGACCGTTTACCGCTGCTAGGTGGAGAGGCGACGTGCCCAGCTGACAAACGAAAGTATTCGATTCGATATCGTTCCACCTACAGATATATAGAGATAGATAACGCAAGTTGACCGTAAAAACAACACAAAGCAATACTGGTCTTATAACATTTGAGATTTTTGCTTTTTTTACACATATGTATCTATTTAAATGGGTTTTAACACGAACGTTTACCTTACTTATTTTACTCGACGTTTCGGTTGCGTTATGAAAAGTAAGGATAATGTTAAAAAGGTGTTTGTTTTATATGAGATTAAAAATATTTCATTAGAGGTAATTCTTGATACATAGATAAATAATACTAATAACCCCCTCCCACCCTCCAAAAGTTAAAAATAAAATATAAGAAAATCAGTAAGTTTTAATTAATATTAAATCTAAGACTGAAGGGTAGTCCAAAACCGTAACAGGCCCCGGTTGAGATGGCTGGATAGAGTGGACAGACATCTTAAAAATAAACGAAGAAAATCAACAATAGTTATTCGTTTTGTTTTAACTAAAACTAAGTTCCTAGCTCGATTTTAAATTAATGAAAATTAATTTACCTTATTTTTTTGCATTTTTTCTCGAATGTCATCAAAATGCACCCGTGGCCTTTTCTCTAAGGAGGGCAGAATAGACAACCCAAGTTAATGAAATTTCATACAACAAGCGTGTTGCGTCACGAGTAAATGTTAGTGATGGGAAATCACTCACAGATGAAACGAAACATCTTGCTTCACACGGTTCATCACTTTTGACGATTTTTTTAAAAAGATTATAGTGCAATTAGGCATTTTTGTGTTTTGTAACAAAGACTTGTTAGTGGCACAGGTCGGAATAGACTACCTCTCGCGGTGCTCAACGAGTCCACGGAAGTAGTAGTCTAGGAGCTTAGTGCCAACTTCGGCCACGGACGAGCGACGGACAGCATGCGTTATCTATCCCTACCTATATTTCTGGGTAAAACCTAGTTTCATTATTATATAATACTTGTTCCAATCTTGTCACTTATATGTATATGAAATACTCACTTCGTATAATCTATTATTATGAACTATAATATTATATTAAATGATGATTATACAAACAGTGTTTTATGTCAAAATTATTTAATTATTACAAACAGTATTAATTAAATAAGTAAACAAATAACAAATGAGAAGTATCAAACTGTTAGTTACCCAGTCTGACGTGAAGTAGGCCCCCTTCGCCAAGAACTGCAGCACGGCGTGCGTGTCGCCAGCTCGCGCGGCCACCAACAACCGTCGACCGAGTTCTACGGCGGCCGAGGAGGCGGCCGCACGAACTCCACAACTAGCGACCGCGGCACCCAGCGCCTCCGGTTGCACCTCATACCCGACGGACTCGCCCTGTTTCTGAGCTACGCGCCCTACGATGCTTGCCGGCAGTGGCTCCGACTGACACAGATGTTTAAAAGCACGCTTAAGGGGTGCTACATTCATAAAACCGGTTTGTACCGTTGTCCCCCACTGAAATGAGTGGGGGATAACAGTAATAACTTTTGTATTAGAATTTCTGTTGTCCCAACTGTAGTTGTTACGAAATACCCTAAGTAAGGCCAGATTAAAAGAATCAGTACAGAATGCCAGATGTTATTTATTAAAATTAAAATTTAATTTCTTTTTTTATTCTGACCTTATTTAGGGTATTTCGTATAAAATATGTGAGTATAACGGAAATTATTTTGTCTACAATTCCCGTTGTCCCCACTAATGAGGATTACTAGTGGGGACAACGGTGTCAAACCATAAAGACTATGTACCTTAAAATACACTTCATTTCCGAATTTATTCTGTTCCCCCAATGTATGTACGTGTTTCGGTAGCATGTGTCAAAGACCATTCCCATCCCATCCTATCCCTCACGTATTAAGGGGCGTGCTAACATTTGTCATTCAGGACTGATGTTGGCATATATTGCGAATGCCCGTAGGCCACAGTATCCATTTACCACTAGGTGGACTGTCTGCTCGTATGCCACTTCCTTTCTATAAAAAAAATACAGAGTTTAAGGAATCAATTTCAAGGGTATATATATTATTGATTATATATCTATATACACACACATATGGTGTTACTCATGCACACATATCGGCATATACTCATCCACTCATATCAATGTGTGTATGAGTATATGCATATTTCATTATTTATATGTATATATATGTAAATTTGTTTATTATACATATACGGATGTTATGAATTCATTAGGTACTATATGTAAGGAAATTATATACACTGTCAGCTAAGTTATATATACTTCTCATTGCATCTTCCAATGTAGGCATCTCTCTGTTCATCTCAAAGGTGAGCTGGTAGAGAATGCCTTAAGGCATTAAGCTCAATAGTTTTTTTTTAAATATTGCAGGACAGATTTAACTTTAAATATAGTTCCTGATTGTAATCGGATGAGGGAAACAACTAGCACACATATAATAAGACACATGATTAGCCCAGTTGGTAGTACCCCTACTTGCTATGTAAAAGGACCTGGGTTCGATTTCCAGCCGAACATATTTGTTTAAAAACAAATATTTGTTTGAGTCTGGATGGTGTGTTTGTCTTTGTATGTGTCTATGGACCCACATTTCAGGGAATTCTAATTTGGGCCATTAACTGCAGCGTTACTATTATTATTATTAATAATAAAAAGAAGCACAACTTACAGCGACTTGTGTAGCAGCTAAACGTTCAATATCTTGTGCATCCGGGTCAGAAGTCATTTTGTATTATCTGAAACCATGTACAATCATTGTAGAGTAATATAAATCTAATATAATCATTGGCTACTGATATATATCATTAATTTTGTATCTAATATAAAATTAAGAGACATAATGACAATCTGAATCAAAGTGGCAACATTTGTCGATCTGGACTGAAGTTGGCATGTATTGTGGATGTCTCAGGATGACAGTACCCACACTTACCACCAGATGGGCTAACCACCTACTTTCCATAATAATATGAAGCACAATAAGTATTCAGATAATGTTTACTACAAGATTGGTGGGAAAGGAGTATAATGTTAAATACTGTTTATAAAAACATAGTGTACAATATTCCAGATGTGAATTTTGTTATTACATCTAAATTTTATCTTACTGTTGCAAAAAAACTTTTTTATTTATTTATTCATTTAAATGATATATCTAAAATGAGTAGAAATAGTTCTTTAACTTGTTAACAAAATATTTGTTATTAACAACACTCATTCAAATTTTCTAGTAAAATGAGTGCAGCTAGCTTAATACACAAATTGTCCTAGACCTATTTTCCGTACTGATATAACTAATGATGTGTAAATTATTTCAATATCAAATGACGACTATATGTTTAAATGTATTTATTTATGTATGTCCTTTTAATTTTAGTACATACTTTTAATTTAGTCAATACAAATAGGTTATGATTAAGATTTCCATTACCTATAATTTTTGTTGACTAACTCAATAAATAAAGTAAATAAACTAAGTAAATTATAGGTAATGTTCTAACATTTAGGTACAAAAATTGGTTTAAACAAAATTCTCTTGGTCTTGCAATACTTATTTTAGAATTACATTTGCATATTTAACAGTACAAACAGTGAAGTTTTAATGTTCTTTATGAAAGGAGTAAAGGGAAAATTCAAAATCATTATATTGCTGCTTGTACTTTGACAGTAATACAATAAAATAACCTTGAGAGAACACTATGCTAGCAGCAGTTAGTTTATTACTATCAAATCTGTTGCTAAAGTGTATTGGGAAAGATAAAAGAGAAAGTATTTTCATTTCGCGCTTTCTATAACATTGCTTTATGGATTGGATCAACAGGATAAGGATGTCGAACTTGCTGTTACCATGCCATGGTCTCCATGTAGACACTTCCTTTTCCTGTTAAAACGGAAGTGGTAAATAATAGTAATCATTATTTGTCAATATAACTTCAAACATAATACTTACTTATCCACTTTCACATCACAATGATAATTAGTTTCAATGGTTCATTTTAAATTTGCAGTAATAATGTCAGTATTAAAGTGCAGTAAACGTCAGACGATTTCAATACTTTTTGTCGCTAGAGTCAAGTAAAATTTCAACCGCGAAAATGAATGTCAAAAACAAAATGTCAACACCGGTTACATATTTTTCCTATGCCTTCATGAAATATCTTATATTTATAAAATTATTAATAAGAATTTTTTGTCCGTTTATTAAATGTTAAGTTTGTAATTGTTATTCCTTAAACGTATATTCCGAAAATTTCCTGTAGGTATTATTTAGGTTAGTTTATTTTTTTAACGTTGGTACTGTCTATTGTCAAGTCAAATATTGAGCTATCATAGATACGAGAGTGCTTCTTACTATTGCGTTCATCCTAAGAATGAATTGAGTATGCCACCTATGGGCACAGATTATATAATCCCAATAAGAGGTTTAATTTATATTGCGATGCGAAATTCCCGTTGGTGTGAATTTATTTTTTTATAAAAATAGCGAATGCTTTAACGGAAATTAAAATACTATGGTCCTATTATTATAGGTAGAGCTATGACAGCTGAAATGAATTGTAAAATAAATTTTTAGCATGTAGTAATATAACATGTAGTAAAAATTATTTTACAATTTGATAGTCTTTGATAAGAATATTTTTCTTCTAGTTTGTGTTATGTTATGATGACTTAAACCTTTCTTTCTTCTTAACGATATTTACATAAAATGAATTAAATACAGAACTTTCAGCGCTCTTCCTATGATAACCGGATCATAATATCGGTCATATTCCGTTACCATAAAATACTGTGCCCCAATTCAGATTTTTATTAATACTAATAATTTTGTTGTAATGAATATGATTAAAATACATTGACTCGTTAGTAGAGATATATTGCAATATAAAATAATGTAATAAGACACAATGTACTTTAATCCTATTTCTCTCCTAAAAAAAGTATGTTCTCTCCTAAAAAAAGAATCTGTCGGACTTTTCGGCGGGAACTCCAGAAGTGAAGTTGAATTTTGTTTGATTATTGTAAAAGTGTTTTGTAGATTAATAGTGATAGTTTATTAGACTTCAAAGTATTTTTCGTGCGTGATGTTTGTGATAATGAAGTAAAAGCTTGGGACTGCGTTTTACGTGTGCTTCCAAGGAGTCCTCTTCTGTGGTCAGTAAACCTACTATCGTTTTACTGAGCGATTCCTGACTTACTTTGATGGGACTGGACATTGACAGGATACGTTTTACATTTTGAAATTGTTGAAAAAGTTTGAAAATTTGATACTGGCAGAATGTGTTAAATGCACCGTTGCCATATATGAAAAAAAAAAAAATTTATCACGCGTTTTTTCCGCCAATGCGACCACAAGGTGGGCGCGGGAGATTTGTCATTGACGAGCTTTATTCTGTACATTAAAAATACGTCCACTTTCTAGCATTCATGTTATAAATGCTGTGGAGGAATTTGTAGTACTTTGTTTCTTATTACACTGTCCCACGTCAGTACCTATTATATTATACCTGTTCAATACGGCCTAGTATCAGTAGTCCGGTAAATAATTAGTCCGGTTGACCGGGCTGTTGAGACTTTTCAATACTACATAATACCTAATTAGAATGGTTTCTAACCCTTAGACTTAGACGATGATAGTCTTAGACTATACTCGACTCTGATTTATTGTGAAGTAGTGAGTTCAAATCCTCAGCCACAATCTCTCGTTCAAATCTCAGTTCAAATCTTAATCTCGATTAAGTAGAAATAATTATAACCCGCATGATAGAGAATTTAAAAAATATATACATATATACCAATCTGTACTTTATCCGCGTTGTGGATAATGGCCCATAATCTCCTAGTGATTTACCAGGGGAGGCCTTTGACTGTTACATTTGTTCCATTAGCTCATCCTTCATAACCTCTGTATTTTTTATAATTCCTGTATTCAGTGTATCATACTGTTGGAGTTCGCTTATTATATTAACCCTTTTATTTCACTATTTAATTATATTTTCTATGTATTAACTGACGTTTCTTACAAAATCTCTCAATCTACTTACCTTCTTACTCAAAAGCATGACTTATCTTCTTGGCATGAATAAATAGCACTTTCCGAAAACAATAGACGCTGGTTGCAAACAATTTTACGTCTTAAAAATCTAAAATTTGTAAAAGGAATTGACCATATTCTGACAATACGTCAAGAAAAATCTAAGGGGCACCCCGGACGAATTGTTTCGGAGCGATCAATGAAGAAGGGCTGAAATAAAAGTCACAGGCCTGTCTCGGGGTCTAGCTACTCTGGGGCACATCATCTCGGCCTCCAGCGTCCCTAAAAACCTAAACGCAGCCACAGCAGTGAAACTCTAACGTTCTGTTGGGGCTACTGCTCTCGCCGGCCGCCGCAGCTTTGGTCTGTCTGCCTTTCTCTGGGCGCCTTTTGCGCCTGGCGTCCACTGCCGTCTGATCGCCGCTGCTTCCGGCTGGCGGTAATGCTGCTCGTCGTCCCTGTTGGCGTGCGCCCTGCTGGGAGCCACTTCTACTACCGTTCATTCGTGAGTTCCACGAATAGAACCTCTTACTACGGACACTTTTTCCTCACTTACCATACACCTAATCACGGTCTCTTTAATATAGGTAGTTCTGTCAATTCTGTATTAGGCTATTTTTTGAAATCTATTTGGGAATTATATAAACTCTTGCAACACTAACTGACCACTTTCCGTCTTAGCAGTTTCTTTTTAGTTAGTTCTTTGTGTGTCTAACACGACATGTCTTGCAGTGGTACGCCACCGCACACATCATCTGCTTTTCTAATTAAAACAGGATTCTGCAAAAACGGCAACGCACCCGGAAGCCCCCTGATGTTGCAGGACTCCATGGGCGGCGGTGACCACTTAATTGATAAATATTGATTAATTGTAATTAATATTGATAAAACAACAAATAAAGTTTAATAACCTTTCACAACGGTATAAGTCTAACTTTACCTTCTAAACTTGGCGGTGTTTGCCAAAATTACATAAAAATTGTACACTAGTTACACTTTGATTTACTAGTAGGTAACTATTAAATATTCAAAGAAGCCGAAGATCTGTAAAGAGGTCTTCGTCTTCTTTGGATTTTTCCTTGCATGATATTTTTCATTACGCATGATATTTCTCATTGCGCATGATATTTTTCATTGCGCATGATATTTTTCATTACGCATGATATTTCTCATTGTGCATGATATTTTTCATTACGCATGATATTTCTCATTACGCATGATATTATCAAATAGTTACCGCCTGTTTATTATGTTTATAATTTATAGTCCCTTATTTAATCTCTACATCACTTTCTTATTTCTTGCTCAGTCTCTTCACGATATTCGCAAAAAATTTTGTTAACTAAATAACCAAACGAAATTTGTACTCAAATATCGAAAACTTCCAAACGCTTACACTTGGTGAAGAAGAAGAAATGACTGGAGGAGAGCCGAAGTTCGATTTATGCATTCGTCTGCGAACAAAGCATTCGATCGATGTTACAGTTTCATTGATAAGTTCTTGGCCAGAAATTTGCTTGTCAATAACTCTCTTTTTCAATATCTCTTAAACGTCTTCTGTTTGCCGGACCATGCAATTGATTTATAATTTTCCGAATTTGGAATTTATCAATAATAAATAAATATAAAGACGGATTTCCCTGACTGTCCTTTTTGGAATGTGTCATTATGAAATTGTAGGAATTTGAAATTTATTGAAATTGTAGCAATTGTGTCAAAATGGCATTGTGTGGATATGGTCCGAAATCATTGTGTGTGGTGGCAAGCTGTAGAAAAGGCTTCATTCAGCAACGGAGAGATATAGATTGTCTTGGATGATATTGATAAGTTACCTATGCACCTTTAATCTATGTCACCATTACATTTATCTAACAGTTAACTCTTTCTTGCTGAAAATTTTAATAGATAAGCGTACATTCATTTAAGTGAGATTAGTATGCGCAGTAGGTACACAACGCGGTTACATTAGTGTTGAGGCGACCGCGCTACTAATTAAGTTGCTTGCAAACAAGTCCACCCCCCCGCCCTGTTTGTTCGCTCATTCACTTCAAAATGTTATTTATGCCTGAAAGAAACCCACTCATCTCTTTGATGTCAGTTTTGTTTAGGCTACGGAGAACGACGTTGTTTTCTTTGATGCTTGAGGCTTATTATATAAACAAGATCCCCGCGTAAACGTATATAAAGCATAAATGAGATTTTAAAATTGTTTGATTAGTTTTAGTTTAAAGAGCGGTGATTAGTAAAAAAATATGGTAGTAAAAATATAATTATTTAGGGTTAGTTGTACCTATTTAAATAAACTGAGGAATATGCAGCGATAGGTAGATAGAAACCAATAATGGTTTCCGAGTATATACCTACCTACCATTATTGTTAAGAAATAACTTAAGTAATAAAAAACGTTGTCCTGTAATATTGAGTTTCTACATAATGGATATGCACGTGTATCTAATATCCATCGATTTTCATTGGACTCGCGTAGTAGATTATGGCCCAAAAACCTTATTTTTGCGAGAAAACGACTCTGCCCTTGATGGAATTGAACTGTAGCGATAATGCGCTCGTCAAACGACGGCAAACTGTTTATTTTATGTTACTTTTACCGCCGCGGAATCGACCCATCAATGGAAGCAACTCGTTTGCGGAGTATTACGTGGAAACCATAGATATATGTCGAAGTCTTAATTCATAATCCTGAAGTAATCATCCTGAAGTTCATTCGTGGTCTCATACTCTAAAGAAAAAAACCTGGAGTAGGATTGCTAAAAATTAGAAAGGCCTTTATGCAAAGGGCGGACTGGCAAAGAGAATGTAACTTAGTGCTTACTAAATACATGTAGGCAGGGCCGTCTTAAGTCTATTCTGCGCCGGGGTGCGGGAGTGTATCCTAAGACAGTCAAACATCCTATTGTGTATCCTATGACAGTCAAATATCCTATTGTGTATCCTATGACAGTCAAATATCCTATTGTGTATCCTATGACAGTCAAATATCCTATTGTGTAATTGTTTACTATAGCGTTATATTTTTTCATTACCTTTAAAAGGTGAGCGCCCGGGGTGCACCGCACCCCTTGCACCCCCTGGTAAAGACGGCCCTGCATGTAGGTATTAGTAATTATTTAGGTAAATAAAAATGTAAGCTAATGTAAAAAATATGAGTAGAATCAAAAAAAAAATATCATGTGTGATGTGATGATAATAAATTTTGTTTACCATGTTTGTCCACCAATATCAATATAGTATTAAGCATAAGAACGTTGCACTCCCGGTGTGGGTATAATTGCAGAAATTAATTTTAAGTACGTCATGTTGTATACAGTTGATTGCAATAAATAAATACATAAAAATAAATAAATAGAGTTGTTATAAATGCAGAGGAAGAACTACCTACGTATTTAATATTCCCGCTATTATACTCGTATATAACTTTCTACGTGTTCAATTCTACTTTTATAAAAGTTCACTTTCCTTTTGTGGAAACGTTACACGAAACTGTGTAGATACGAGTGTATCTGGAAATAAACGACTTAACTAAAGCAACTTAATAGCGATTCCATTTGGAGCATCGGATCTATCTAGGTTAAATTATTTATTGTAAGCGTACTTCTATATAGAGTCCGAGAAGGTATGGCCGGTTCGTGCCAGGAGTGTGTTCGTGCCGTCACGTAAACGCGCCGACGACTTGGACGTGATAGCCGCTGCCGGAACACACTGCCCTCCCCAACTATTAACAAACACCGACCGCTTATACAAAGCTGCTGAGTTACGATCGCACTAAATCGTTCTACAATTCAAAGTAGGAATGTATAGCGCAGCTCTGGTTAAGTTCGAATGCATTCAGTCTCAGTGGTACGCGTCAGGGCAAGGCGAGTTATTTGTCTAGATCGCCGGGAATGCAGCTACGGACAGGCACTAGTACGCAAAGCTCGCGTTCAACCGTCAACCACTGCTTTACCTTTAGAGTTCGTTAAGGCAATAATGAGCTTTTAAGTGTGTGTAGTCGTTTCCATAAAGAACGTAATGACGTGTCCTATAATTCTGGCCGTGTTCCGACTTTATCGCTCGATTTCATTATCGCAGGTGGTAGAGATAAATATGATTAAGGTAAAGTCGAATTTGAGGAAGAAATTTACCTAATGACTTTCATCAAAAAGCGATGTGTGTTTTAGAAAAGCAATTAATCCCCTGCGCCTAACTTTGCAAAGTAATTTGAATTACAGGCGAAATCGTCTGTGACGCTTCATTTACCGGGATAAACCTTCTCGGCCGACATATTGTGTGTCTAACAATGTGCATAAATTGTAGCATGGACGTGATAGAAGTGTCGGCGCCGACCGAAGTGGCCAGTTTGCTGATTTTGGCGACGCTTCAAGACCATGACCGCTTTAAATCCAAATTCGGTCTAGGTTTTAACTTATCCTGGATACATAAATCGCAGTCTCTTTGCACCTGGATTCATTATATCTATCCTAAATCATTGTTACCCTATCACGCGCCAACCAACAATGGATAGTAACAAAATTTTGTATGATGGGTATGCTACATTTCATTAAAATCACGCGAAAGATATTGCGGACACAGCTGTAGTATTCCCGATAAAATCGAACATAATTGAAGCTATACGAGTACCGCTGCGCAATGCGATGAGAAACATTGAAACTTTAATATTTAACGATTTAAACCAGTTGAGCGGAAAATCGGATATATTAACATTTCATTCATTCATTGTGTATACAATGAAAGGAGGGTTTTGCAGTGACTGTTGTTGTATTTGCTTTGGCGGGGGTGTGTCGTTGTCGAGCAATAATGAACGCAGTGGCAGAGTGTGTCGCAGAGCGCGGCGTGTGTCGGTGAGTCGCGGGTGACGAGTCGCCGAGTATTTCTGTGGGGCCTTGACATTATTCTGCGGCAGACGCCTTTGCCTTCATACGATACGAGTTTAAAGTGAAAACTGCCTTTCAGACTTTAATGAATTTTATTCGTGTCTATTTCTTAAAACATTATAGGTACATATAAACTAAGAAACATATTTTTGTTTGTTTACAAAATTCTTTATCAACAGAACTTACAAATTGTACAATCTATATTTAAAGGTAAACTGACAAATATATCTAATACATACGTTTTTCTGGCTGCCAGTGCTTCTATAAAACTTGTAATACGTTAATTGCCACATTTAAAAATGAATAATATCACAACAACATAATATTATGTAGTAATGTGCACTTGGCAGGTATGATTTACGTTTTTCAGCATCAATTTATGACAAAATACTTAAGTAATTATATAACAATAATAATAATAAATAAAAAAAAATATATTTAATATATTTACATATTTTCTATTTGTCAATTATCACTTATAATGTAGTTTACAAAACATCAAATTTACAAGTAGGTATACATAAAGACAATGTGTACTGACGTCTGTACTAGAATAATTTGTTTTACGGCTGTCAGCGCCTTCCCTTAGATCTACTCTTGTACTAAGTTACAGCTATTTAAGAAAACAGTTTAATCAGGTGGTAATTATTGTGTGTAATATAATGTACGTTGAGTGTGTTGTTTTAAAGTTAAAAAAAATAAAGCTAGCCGCACACACCACCGCTTATAAACATATTGAAGAAACATTTTAGTGCTCATGTATCAGCTACATCGTTCCGTTGCCATATTAGCATACAAGCGGTCGCTCGAAGTCCGTCTGAAACGTCGGGCTTAAAGCATTCTGTTGGCGCAAGCACAGAAATGCAGAAGCCTCAAATGTTAATTTAAACTTTGAATATTGGTTAGATTTAACAGTACGGAAAATTGGTTTTAGATTTCCTTAACTTTGGCCGCTCTCGGCTCTAGTTTACAATGGGAGGTATCAACTCCAAAACTTAGTTCAATATTCGCGGAATTGATAATTAGACGGATATCCATTAATTATGAATTGATCAATTAAGTCAATCATTGTTGAGATAGTGGAATATTTATTATTAAAATGTTTCCGTCATGCTGGAATTTATAATTAGGTTACAAAATAACTACAGGAAAAGAACATTAGCTTGTTCGCTGGCACTTAAATAACTGTTTACAATATTATGTCTATAGATGTACGATTTTATTGCTAACAATTGTATCTTTTACTGTGTGGTGTAACAAAGCCGCTACTACAATCCCGAAGGAACTACATCACCTCAAAAAGTGTGAGACCCGTTTCCCACTTCATCAAGTTCCTCATGTACGTAGGTACGTGGTTCGGTAGTGAATGAAATATGCCCATTCCCATCTCAATCTATCCTATCCCTTCCCATTTCCCCAACCCATTCTCCAAATCCATTCTTTTATCAACAAAAGTAGGCAGCGCACCCGGGGTCGTGCCAAAATTTGTTGTTCTGGACTAAAATTGGCATGTACCACGGGTGTCTATGGGTGACAGTATCCACTTACCACTGCAACTGTGTGTTCGTTTGCCACCTTTTTTCTATAATATAAAAAAAGGTATATGTAGTACTGTTTACTGCTTTTTGGAATAGGTCGTATAAACTGAACGCGGTACAAGGTGTTTAAATGTATTGTGGTGAATATTAATGCAATAGTTGGTTTAACAAGGCGACAGCCGGCGCCGGTGCCGCCCGTCGCCCCGCGCCGAACCCATCAACCCGTTCGCTGTACGTACTCGTTTTACATTCGCCAATCCCCACTTTGCATATCCAACGGACCACTTTTAAACAAAATAGTAGAATCGACTCGGATGTTAATTTCACACTCAACTTCAAAATTGAATTTGCCGCGATACTCACGTGTGCAGTTCCCGATAATATTTTGATAAATGACGTGTCAAAAGTTTTGTTGAACTACGCCAGTCACAGAAAACGTACGAAAATTTACGTCGCGTTTCATAAGATAAATGGCTTACGTTCTAAATTTAAAAATGTTCTGTCATTTCGATTTCCATTTCAAAATTATTTATTAGTTTAAATTTCACTTGAATTGGTGTAATAACGTTACTTAAACACTTGACAGTGTCTGCCTTACGGCCGGTTCGTCTGTGATGTTATGCGGTGTAAGAACTGGGTAGGTATTATCAGCCCAGAGGCGGATTATCCCTAAGGCAAACTAGGCACGTGCCTAGGGGCGCGAGGTTACAAAAGGGCGCGCGCGGAATTTTTAAACAAAGAAAAAAAAATAACATAAAATTAATTGTGTCAGTAAGTATGCACCTACTTACACAATATAAAAGATTCTTTAATTCTATAGAGATGTAGAGCTTCCGAAGCGAGCTCCGCCTTCAAGATTATTCCTACATCGCCTCATTTCATAATAGAAGTTGGTAAGATACAACTGCAGTGTTGCGCGTTCGTCGCGTCGATCGCGAGCATCGGACGTTGCTAGATGACAGAACGCCAACTCGCCAACTACAGTCATCAATGTTTACTACTACTACTAGTACTAGTTAAAATTTATAATATATTGCCGCTAGAGGGGCGCCGATGAGGCCTATGTCTCATTAATTGTTGAACACAAGCCTTTCCCATGGCTCACCACCACATGGACTGTGACATCGAATGCTAATTCATGTATTTTAAATACGTCACTTTCAATTTATAGTTTTCACTTCTAGAAAAATATTCAAATTTACCGCACGATCACTGGTTCATATACATAGAATCCCGAAATGGCAAATGGCGAACTAAGACTATGTCAAAAAAACCGTAAGACATTAATAAAAACACGCTACTCAAGTGACATCGCGCATTTTGAAACACGGTGTGATTGTGAATGTGTGCGTAAGAATATGATACATATGTGCAAGTTTTTTCTCTATTCTGTGGCAGTGCAACGCGCAGCTACGGCATAGACAGTAGCTACAACAGCGTAGCCTAACTTTAATAAGTACTATAGTTTACTGCTTTGTTCCACTGCAAAAACTTAAATTGGGTTGTTAGTCATTTCGACTCTTAAGTATTTGGGCGCGCAGCTCTTCTTCTTCTTCTTCTTCTTCTCAGCCCTTGGACGTCCACTGCTGGACATAGGCCTCCCCCATTGTCCGCCATTTAGACCTATCGGCAGCGACCTGCATCCAGCGGGTGTCCGCAACCTTTATGAGGTCGTCTGTCCATCTAGCAGATGGACGTCCTCGGCTTCGTCCGCCGGTACGTGGTCTCCATTCGAGAACCCGTCTGCCCCATCGGCCATCGGTTCTTCGAGCTATGTGCCCTGCCCACTGCCACTTCAGCTTGCTAACCCGAGAGGCTATGTCGGTGACTTTAGTTCGTCTACGGATCTCCTCATTCCTGATTCGATCACGTAGAGAAACCCCGAGCATAGCCCTCTCCATAGCTCGCTGTGCGACAGTGAGCTTATTTATGAGGCCCATAGTCAGAGACCACGTCTCGGTGCCGTAGGTCATCACTGGCAACACACACTGGTCGAAGACGCGGTGGGCGTAGTACACTAGTAGGGCGCGCAGCTCTAATGATTTTAAATTAATAAATTTAATTACAGAACCCGTATAAGTTCATTTACGGACAATCCCCAAGCTCCTCAAGTTATTATTCTCCTCAAGCTTAATAAATGATTTGGCAATCTGTTTAGGCCTCAAAACATAAAGGTTGAAAAATAGTTCTGCAGTTTGTTAACAGATGGCGCTTTATCTTAAATTAAAACACGCTATGGTTGTGTTTTCTTATTTACTTATAAAATGGTAGTTTTAAGCAATGAAGCTGTCTTCATCTTGAATACGGTTGTTTCAATATTCATCGCTGGGCACTAGGATACAATCAGTGAGAGATGCCTGTTATATCTTAATTTTCATGCGTCGGTACAAATGATGGCATATATTCGCTCTCCTCTTTTTTACAGTGGAGATGGCAGACAGGTAGGCGGTCCACGTAATGGTAAATGGTCAACGCCTCCCACGAACACTTGCAACACCGAGAGTTTCAAATGAGCCGTCGACCTTGCGCAATACTATTCACAGCTTAAAGAAATCTATGTCGTAGCTAGAAAGACCTCATTTGGCATTTGATTCTACAACTATCATGTTCGCAGTATAAAGTGTCTTAAAGACCACACTGTATGCTCCAGATTCTTATTAAGAAAGTGCAATTACACAGCCTTTTATGCCGAGAAACCCTGAAATTGGCGTCAGATTGTACGCTCTAAACACATTAAACGTTAATTGGAATCAAGAGTGTCCCTTTGCCTGCAACGAATTGATTGTGCTCGTACATTCGAGTAGCGCGTCGCGGTGTGATCATCACGCGCCTCCTCGGTGTGAAGTGCTCTTGTACTTGTATCAGCCTTTAATGTTCCACTGCAGGGCACAGGCCTCTCCTGATAAATCACTGGGGTGTTTCGGACCGTAATCCACCACGTGAGCACGGTGTGGATTGGTGGATACACATATTCCACTTATCTTTTTTATTTTTGAAGCATGCTAGTTTCGTCACGATTTTTCCTCCCACCCCTGTGCTAATAACAATATTTAAAAATCCTTACTTAAGCAGAAACTCGGTGGCTGAGAATTTGAACTCACAATCACAGGAATCACCGTGAAGCGCCCACTGCAAGGATTATACGGGTACAATTTATGTCCGCATTATCTCGCTCGCCCAAAACGTATTAGTTACCCAAAACAAATCCTCGACTTCGCTCAAAAATGCCTCTTTTACACAACCAAACTTCCTCAATTTACAGACTAATTACCCAGGCACCCTCCCTTGCTGTGTCGGCCTAATTTATTTTTTGTCGTCCGCCTCTTAGTTAAGGGATATCGGATACCTCGATTCCTACTCCTCCTATATTATATTTCCCTGATTAATTTCTTTGTCAAGAGGAAAATATATTTTCTTTTCGATACGATTTACGGCAACTTATTACGGTTTTACGGCGACGATAATTGCCGGCGATATTTTCGATTACTACGAGAATTCAAGCCATGGTACGTTCACCATAACGAGCCAATACAAACTGTCAAACAGCACACGTTTACAATTAGTCAGTGAGGCTTGGAGTCCCAACAAACGTGTATTTTTCGAAGCGGCTTTTGTGATATTTTAAGTAAGATATTTTTTGTGCTGCCTCAAATTAGACATTGTGTTTCTTGTAGGATATTTATGATGCTAAAACTCATTGTGGTTAATCAAGTAAGGATTTCAATTGCTAAATAAACAACTTGATCTCGCTTGAAGTAACGAAGTGCGCGTCACAAAAGTTTAATGTACACGCAACTTTAATATTATGATAAATTGTCATCGTAAGACAAGCGTTTCAAACATTTTAAGTAGGCTTTATCTTGAGCCCTCGAGAACTTGGTGATTGTGACGTTGTCAGAGGCGTGTCAGTGCGGGCGGTCGAGGGGCGAGGGGCGAGAGGAGCAGGGAGCTACAAGCGACGCGACGTCAAATCTCGTCTCCGACGTCGACAACAATTCAGATTGTTTTAGCGCCTGAAAGCCAGACATTACTTCAGTAATTGAGTGTAATCTCACCAGAAGTGTTTTGAAATGTTAATCACGACGCAACTCCGACTCTGCCCTACATTGTCTATTGAAAGGCTCGAGTAGGATGTACTTATTATGTACTGCGCTATTGAAACCCACGTCTGTTCCTCTCGCTTTCTTCCCGCTGTTTGCGTACTTACTTATAGTATATTTGTTTCCCCTTTCTTACGTAAATCTTGTCGAAACGTATTCCCTTTCATTCCTGAATTAAGAACCGATCCTCTCAAACTTTCCATAAAGCTACGTCACTGAGTTTCCTCATATAAAACACATGTATGCATACAGGATGTAACCAATCAATCACCATAACCAGATATGAAGATATTACATATAGTTATCGGCATATTTTTTTAATTCTCATTAATTTTTCCACATGGTATTTGCATGGTATTTTGTAGGGGGAGAGTGCACGCTGCATTCCCAAAGCCGCTGGGCGCACTCGACTGGCCACGTTTACCGCTCTCTCACAGAAAACTACCTTCAAATGTACTGCATTTCCAACTTTATCGTATTTCTCCAATGTACGTGTACGTATTTCGGTAGTGAGTGTGATATGCCAGAGCCCATTCCCATCCTATCCTATCCTACCTCTCCCCATTCTCCCAATCCATTCCCTAATCTACAAAGGTAGGCAGCGCATCCAGAGGCGTGCCAACGTTTGTCATTCTGGACTGATGTTGGTATGTATCGCGGATGTCCATGAACGAAAGTATCCACTTACAATCAGGTGGACTGTATGCTCGACAAACGCCATTTCTATAAAAACAAATCTGCTAAATACAAAAGTGAAATAATTACCCAAATAAGCAGGAAATAAAATACCGAATGAGCAATAAAAAAACACTGAATGAGCAGCAAACAAAATACTGAATGAGCAGCAAATCTGGTGCCAACAAAGGAATAGGAGTTTCGGAAGCGGGACTCCGTCGACGTGGTAATGATATTCTTAGTAGTTTAAAATTATTTATTTCATATTAATTGAATCTTCAGGGCTACTTAGCCTTCTGGAATCTCTTCTCTTACTTCCAAACGTTTCGTCAACAACTGCGGTTGACAATTTCAGTGACGACTGCGTTCACTTTCGGAGAAATGTTATCTCTTCGGCTTCTCGAGCGCAACTGGGCTGTTGCGCTCGAAGAGAAGAGTTTCCAGAAGACCTCGGCCAAGTAGCCCAGAAGATTCTATTAATATGGACACCGGTCGAGAGAGCCTACACTCCATTATTTATTTCAGTTACTAAAAATAAGATTTTGATCATGATTTGCAACTCACTTAGTATTTTTTGCTGCTCGTGTAAATATAAAATCCAAAAAAAAAAAATAGTTTACAAAAAAAAAGAGTTGTTTTATGTGGTTAATCCACGTGATTCGTGAGAATATTCCATGTTCCTAGGCTACGGTAATGTATCGATAATATAACGAAGATCACATTATCAGAAATGGTTCAAAAGCAATAATATGCAAATACAATGTGCCTTTTAAATTTTGAGTTTCTGAACAAACAGATCACCAGAAGTTTTTGTATATTGATTAGGTGTGTTTTTGGCTCAGCTGACCCTCGTCCCTGGACACCTGACCTTAAAATTCATCGGTAAACTTTGAAGCCATTACGGAAGGGTTCTGAATTCCAAGAATTCTTCAAAATGTTGGCCTTCGACAACTAATTAATTTACTTTCATTTAGTGCTTCCAAACCCGTGTACCCACTTTAATTATATTATTATAAACAACTAATGTTTCAACACTGCTTCACTCCCTACACATATTTAGGTAATTTCATTATGAACGCGATGAGCCGTGTACATTTTAATTATCCTTTATACAAATTGTATTACCTAATTACCGTCTATCTAAAATAACCATGGAGTAAATTAGCAGTAAATAATATATCGTATTACACCAATACATGGTATTTTCGATTCTTATAGAATGATGTTTGAGTTTCGTTTCTTTCTTTGTCTTTTTCTGAGGTATGAGTTTCTGCTTTATTACCAGCCTTAATAGTTCGGAGCCATGTGGCGTAGGCAGGTTGAATTGTATGCACCAGTCCAGACCAAATAATGGTAAGTCGTGGTAGAAGAGGGTAGTGGCTGGATGAAAAGAGCAGAAGAGGGTAGTGGCTGGATGCGAAGAGTAGAAGAGGGTAGTGGCTGGATGAGAAAATCAGAAGAAGGTAGTGGCTGGATGCGAAGAGTAGAAGAGGGTAGTGGCTGGATGAGAAAAGCAGAAGAGGGTAGTGGCTGGATGAGAAGAGCAGAAGAGGGTAGTGGCTGGATGAGAAGAGCAGAAGAGGGTAGTGGCTGGATGAGAAGAGCAGAAGAGGGTAGTGGCTGGATGAGAAGAGCAGAAGAGGGTAGTGGCTGGATGAGAAGAGCAGAAGAGGGTAGTGGCTGGATGAGAAGAGCAGAAGAGGGTAGTGGCTGGATGAGAAGAGCAGAAGAGGGTAGTGGCTGGATGAGAAGAGCAGAAGAGGGTAGTGGCTGGATGAGAAAAGCAGAAGAGCGGTCCTAGGGAGAGGCCCATATCCAGCAGTGGAGAGACACAGGCTGATGGTATGGTAGGTATGGTAGGCTGATGGTATATTTATAGTAAATTACGTTTACGTAACAGCAGTGACCAGCAGTTTACATAGGGTGAACGTGAGAGGAATACGAAATGAATTCGATGTCGAACATGCATATACATATGAATGTATCCCAAACATTAGGCGAAATGGGTTCTTGAACACAGAGGACCTCCCCTACCTCTACCGTAGTTTTCATTGACTATTCCTACATTTATAAAATCCTATTTGCCTTTATATATTCACTGGATGTAGCTTGTTTAATTTGTAATTCACGCTTATGGCTTAGTAGGGATCAAAGGGCGAAAGGTTGACAGCTGACATAAATACTGGCGGTTTATCGCACAAGGCACACCGCATAATACTATATTCTCATAATCACACCGACCTTTCACAATAATACATACAGTGTTCGCGGGAAGCTCTGTTTTTATTTTATTTAATTTGGGACAATAAACAATTGTATAGTACAATACAATATTACTAAATAACCACAAATAGTAATTGTTGTCGGTAGTTCTAATAGTATAAAATCCCACCGCGTGATTTCTACGTCCTGTTATTTAATCAAAATACAATTTTTATAGATAATTATTATTAATAGAGAAATACGGTTCTGCTGAGTTGCCTATCAAAATATGGCCGCAAGTGCTTTTAAATAAAATTTAATTGTTTTTTTTTCGCTCAATTTCGTTCACTTGTTTTGAAGATAAAATATAATCCACTTCAAAGAGAGATATCGATAATCTACCATCGATAACGACTCTGATGCACCATCCAGTCAGGAAACTGGCAACCCATTCGCATAATCCCTCGGGTATCCCGAAAGATGATAACTTGGAAAGCAGCGATTTGTGCCATACCCGGTCAAAAGCTAACCCGGTATTTCGAATACAACTGAAAATATTATTTATTAATTATGATTTTTTTTTTAATAAAATATTTTTTTTATTATGAGTATTTTAAGTCGATCCTACTGCTTGCGCCTTAAGTTGAGCACTTTACCTATTGACGCCTGCGTAATAGTTTTAAAATGACGGATAGCTGGCACACTGCGTCCTTGTCTGATAGACGGTGTGGTGCGCTAACTCTCTCTCGCTCTTATGTATTTTTAACAGTTGCCAACCCCTATTTGCGGGAACTTTTACATAAGCAACCGTATCCCATCGCGTAGAGATAAAATTTAGCATTAATTTTATATATAATTTATTAAGATACGTTATGAACGTATAAATTTAACGAAGTTATACCTGTTTACACCTGGCTGACAAGAGGTTGCGGCCAAGTGGGAGACGGCAACTCAAACTTTTTAAGTTCTTTACATATCTCTCTTTGAAATGGATTATATTTTATCTTCAAAACAAGTGTATGAAATTGAGTGAAAAAAAAATTAATTAAATTTTAATTAAAAGTACTTGCGGCCATATTTTGATAGGCAACCCGGCAGAACCGTATTTCTCTATTAATAATTATCTATAAAAATTGTATTTTGATTAAATAACAGGACGTAGAAATCACGCGGTGGGATCTTGGGCTATAAGTTCATCAGTAAAACTGATTGACAACACCTCTCTGGCGTATATTTTGACGGTCTATGTATTTCTTATGTTGAAAGAGTAAAAAATCTAGGCATACTTATAGATCGAACCCTGTCTTGGGGGCCTCAAATCGATGCAGTGAGCATTAGGATGTTTACTACGATATGCTCCTTGAAGCGTTTAGGGAAATTCGTTCCGGCACACACTAAAATTGCGCTAGTTCAATCTATACTTTTCTCTTTACTTGACTAGCTGATACCTGTTATCTCGACGTAACGGAAGGCCAACTCAACAAATCCGGTTTATATTTGGACTGCGTAAATTTGACCACGTTACCGAGTTTTGTAATAAGCTCAAGTGGCTTCCAATCCGACTTCGCAGAAATACACATATACTTTCACTTCTCAACTCTGTACTTTTCAACCTCTTGACTCTACAATATTTGAAGGAGCGTTTTGAATTCTTTGCTTCACAATCCAAGTACGTTCTTCTGAAAATTTACTACTTAAATTTCCTATCCATTCTTCAAATTTCTTTACCAACTTTTTCACTGTACTGGCTGGCTGTTAGTCTTTGGAATTCCTTACCACGTTTCCTCACGTGTTCCGTCACTGTCCAGTTTTAAAAGGAAAGTTAGGAACTATTAATCTATTAGTTGGTTCCTTTGGTGTTCTATTTTCTTTCTTTATCAAATGATTTCCTCTCGCTACCATTTTGTTCTATTTCGTCCCTTGGAGACTTCAATTTTCTCTTATTTTTCTATCCTTGTCAACATTGATTCTTATTTGCGAATTAATATTAGGTGCAGTGCAGTTTTAGATATATACGTATGCATTTATATATTATTAAGTTATTTATTATTATAAGTATTTATTATATTATATTTATTATCAATATAGTCGGTAGGTATATATTGAACATGATTCATTCTGTGGATTTCGGTCATTTTGCACTACCTATATCCCTTTTATTTTTCTCTATCCCAAGGTTGCCTGGAAGAGATCGCCTCAGCGATAAGGTCGCCTATTGTATTCTGTCATTTATTATTTGTGCACATGTAATAACTATTTGTATGCAATAAATAGTATTTATTATTTTAAACATGAAAGTGTTAATTGTATAATCAACCACATTCATTATCCACGTGTTAATATAAGGGTTGTAGCTATTATCCAGCTAAATGTCATAGAATACAATGTAATATGATTATCCAATATAATGACTAATTAGTTTAATATAATAGAATGAGTTTAATTAATTGTATTTTGGTGCAGACATCACAAAAAACATCAAGATTCCTAAATTCATCATTAAATAATAATGCCAATCGACGCATGAAAAAGATATTTTAAGCCGAATAAAATCTAGTGCAATTTAAATTATGTTCAAAGTATCCTAAGATAGACAGTGCTTGACGCGGATCGGGTTTAAGAGAAATTAGAGCCCGAACGGACAGAGAAAAAGCTTTTATCGCTCATTTATCATTCAACCGAGGCTATACGGGGATGATCGAACCGCCCCGCACCCCAACCCGCCGCCCGCCCGCCCAACCCGGGTAAAACAAATCCGAGATAGGCTTTTAATAGTCATAGATAACAATTCTCGTGTCATGCTCCATCGGGGATTCGTTACAATCTGTTGGTACAACATCGATACGCTGAAACGCGACCCGCTTGGCTAATCTGCCGCGTATTTCATAAGCCGCAACGAATATTATCCACTGCTCCGCATTTTTAATTAAGACTAAACGTGGTCACGTCCCGGGAGTTGCCCAAGGTTTCGGAGTAGTTTAATAAATAATTAAGCGACTAGTTAACAATTGAGCGGTACGAGGTGTTAATAAATCAGAATAAAGCAGCGTCAGCTCAACTGGAACGAGCTCGGCGTGCAATCAAATGGCGCTCGAGCTAACGCAATTATCGTCGAATTGGATTAGATCTTGTAGACTGTAGTTCTCATGCTGATTGCCGAGTGGTGCTGCCCATGGGTATATGTTCTTAAATATTTTTATCGCGTCTTCCGGCTCCAAAGAGGCAAGGCGCACTTGCTTTTCAAAGCTTTTTTATAGAGAACAGTATTCAGATGGTAGTTAGCTCTCCTGGTGATATGTGGATAAGTTGGCATACGAGCAGACAAGTCATCTGGTTATTTTTGGATACTGGCACAAATGGTTGTCATTCGTGATACACGAGAAAATCAATCAAGAATGACATACATTGACACGTCCCGAATGCGATGCTTATTTTTGCAGATTTTGGGATACATTTGCACAATGGTTGGTTTGAGAAATATACACTTCACATAATATGCTTAAAACGATGGCTACGTTTGTACTTCCGCACTTATTGACAATTACAATATACATAGACAGAATGTGAAATATTAATTGTATTTATTTACATAATTAGATTAGAAAGGCATATGCAGATTTTTTTTTCTCGTAAACTAGTGGCAGATGCGAAGCAAAATTATTGTTTTGTTAACAATTGGACATAGAAATTTGGACTCATGCTAAAAAATAAATATTTTCCTCCATTCGTATCCAGATTAAGTATATGGTGTTATTGTATAGGGCATTTAGTTTCATTTGTCGTATTTTCAAAAATCTTGGACGATTTTGATTTTCTCCATACATCAAATGAGTCAGAAAAGAGAAATATTCTGCATATGTTGGTATTATCTGTATAATCTATGAGTTTGTTTTTTAAATTTAGGATTTGCATGTAATAGTATCATAAATACACAGGTAACAATATATCAGTGCCGCTGCAATAACACGACTACATGTAACGGCAGCACTGTTTGTGAACAAGCAAATAAAAGTAAAAGTACGTAGTAAATGTTCCGCAATGCAGTATGTGATCTACATATGTGTCTCCGATGTGCGTGTGTTAGTCGGCTTTTGAGTTGAATGATCAGCAATTACCGGTATAACAGAGGCCGGTTACTGGGAGGTGGGATATTGATTCGCTACCTTTGCAGTATGTCAGATCCACTTTTATGACCTATTTTTAGTACCCTCACTTATGGAAGGTATCCGTTATATTGTAAGACTTTTATTAGTCTAAAGTAGACACTCAGTCGCTGAGCTATAAATAAATATAGAGTTTTCAAATGTTACAATTTACGTTGGAAAACTCAGCACAATGAAAGCGTATTTACAGTACATTTTGTCACTAGACTTGTAACAAATGACACTGTCAAATATAGGATTTAATTAGCTTTTCTTTGGGTAACAATTAGTTTAATAAATGTAGAAGCTTTTTATAATATATCGTTTTAAAAAAGCCTTTAATAAAGGCTAATAAATCCTGGGTAATAAAGCACTGGGTAATAAGTGTCCACTCTTTTAGAGCTGGTGTAGTTCCTCAGGGTTTGTGATAGTCGCTTCGTTATCCCACGGAAAGAAATGGAGTGGTGCTATTCTATAGCCGGCCCACACGAGCCGACACTTTATTTTAATATATTTTTTATAGGACAAATAGTATATTAGGATAGCAGAAATACACGTACACGTATATGTGTTTACACAGAATTATACGTAATTACTATAGCCTATGTTACTTGCGACCAAGAATGTCTTTTTTTTACTCAAAAAAACTAAGCACATTTTTTAGTTTTTTCAAGTGTTCGAAGAGGGTAGGAGTCATGGCATATGTGTTCAGTCCTGGATATGTCTTACGGAGTTGCTTAGATGTTTTCAGTACACTCTTAGACATAGATACTTCGTGACAAGTTTTAATAGTAGGCGAGGGGGAGATGTAAATGAAGATCTTCGCACTTCATTCCAAATTCACTATGGTGGTGGCTCTATGGAGTTTATGCTAGTCTGTGGTTACTCTATGGTTGAGGTAATGGAGGTTTGACAGAAGAGCTTGTCTTTTTTAAATCTAATATTATTCGAAGTTTACAATTGAATCTAGTGACAAAATACAATATACAAACACAATAAATAAAATACAACAAATACAATAAAAATACAATACAATAACAATTTGTTTACTTATGTTGAAATAAACTTCATAGAGAGAATTAAATAGAGAATCAATAGCTTTAAATGTTGTTTCTCTTTTCAGGTAAGATTAGTACACCTTATAAATTGATGTCAAATATATTGCCACATTGGGTTTAATAAAATCAAACTCTTTTCAGAGCAACGCAATTTGGTTTTGATTTCGAGATTCCTACATTGTCTCTAGTGTTTGTTAGAGCACATTATATATATTTCACTGAATTTGACAAATTACGCACGCTTAAGTCAGATATGTTTGTCATTTGTCATTCTAAGTTTATGTTTCATGTAATACAAAAGCGTAAAATTCTAGAAACAAACTGAATGCGCTTGGTGTGTGTCGAGAATTTGTGTAGAATTTATCATTTCCGTTTGTGTGCGTTTGTGTGCGTTTGTGTGCGTACATTTGTCACACCTGTGACACCTCGTTGTTCTACTATTATATTTACGACGTTGCTGTCATAGGGTTTACAGGCTTTCGACTTTATTATTCACTATATTATCTTCATATAAAAAACTTTCTTATTTACGCGCTACGAAGCTATAGAAAATTACTATTTCTAGTTTAGTACTTACATACGAAGTATTTATGTACAGTTGTAATAAAAAATAGTCAGCATAGAAGCGACAAATGTTATTGTGTGCTCTTGGTAATTTGCATGTGTGTGACGGTGTACACGACGTCGTGTAGATGTCTAAAAACTTTAGCGTTAAACGTTTGATTAAACGTAAAACTGAGCTTAGGTTTTCGCGATTACTATACATAGCAATTAAACAACTTTGAACGGTTTAAATCGCGTATATTTAACATTATTTATATCCCGACGTTTCGAACACTTTGCAGTGGACGTGGTCACGGGGTGACTGTAATTGTCTGTAATGGTGTAAAACTGAGCTGTTTCTTGTAATTGTCGTTAATGCTTAATATCTTGCGTTTGTAGTGTTACACGGGCTGACACACTGAATGTTTTAAAAAAAACAAACGTAGGGACCTCGGAAACGCACGATTTTATTTGATGGAGAAAAATGTCAATTTTCAGTACTTTAGTATACCGTGACCGAGGTTGAGATAGAACTAATTGTCCTTAGAATCATATATGCTGACATGACAGAATATCAGTTCTGGTCGGGCACATAGGCCAGCATAGGATGCGTATAACGTAACGCTTCGTAGTCTTGGGTTTCGAACTCAAACGCATGTGCACTGCTGTAGTGTCATCGACTTGACTGTAGGTCCACGTTTTACTCGTAATATTATTTCAGGCTTATATATACGGATGTAAACATGTGAATTACTACAGCCTTACAAAGTAGGATCTAGGTTAAAATGTCTGCACACATCTAATAAATAGAAGGAAACCTTATGTTGGTTCGCGTATAAAAGCATCGACGTCTCGCCCTCTGGCCGCTATTCATGAGCAAGAGGGAGGGATTTAAGTTCCGTCCTCATTACTTTATAATTATTCAAATTCCGGCTGTGAATATTTGCTCTGCCGCGTCCTTTGCCGGCCGATCTCGGTCGTCTCGCCCGTAGCATACGTACGAGTACGTACACATGCAATATTTATACGGCTTTTTCAACTTACTCTGAACTAAAAATATATAGATAAAAATTCATAATGATTAAAAGAAACTGGAATTTCTATAATAATGTTCTATATTTATTTATTTAAACTTCATTGCACAAATAGTTGTACAAATGGGGGATTTAATGCCATACGGTATTTACTATCAGTCAAACACCAACAAGAACAGAAATAAGAACACGGCTACAATGTAGTTATTTAAATTATATACACAAATAATATTTTATTATACACGCACATATATGTATATAGTTACACATATTTGCATACATAATATTATAATACGTACATAATATAGGTAGTAATAGTGAAGGTTTGTTTAAAACATATCCGATTCTCTCACAATTTTCGGAATTGATTTAATTTATAATACGCCATACCCAATTTTAAATGTTCTGGAGATTAATGTTTTTTTTTTATAAAGAAGTGGGCGGACGAGCAAACGGTCCCACGTGATGGTAAGTGTTACCGCGGCCCATAGGCACCATACGCACCATAGGCAACGCATACGGGTGCGCCGCCAATCTTGCAAAGTAGACACAAACGAGCAATGAGTGAATCGTTAAATGATTATTAGGGTTATATTGAAAGAAATGGCAGTTAAATAGACGGTCCACCTGGTGGTAAATAGTCTATACTGTCTGACACATATACATACATTAGTCCATTTCTGAATGCCAACACCAGTCATGAATGACAAGTGTTGGCACACACCCGGATATACCACTTACATTAGGAGATTTAGGAGTGGACTAGGAAAAAGAATTGGGAAGGATCGACAATAACATTAAACAACTTATTGGATGGGTTGAGATGGAACAGTAACTCGTCTGCACCATCTATCTCTGTTCGTCTACAGACTGCTCCTCACCAAGCAAGGCACTCTTTGCTTGGTGAGGAGCAGTCTGTAGAAAATAGCAGTCTGTAGCAGTCTGTCTGCAAGAAATCGTTTTAGCGATAAAGCCGCCTGTTGTATTTCTAATTACTTGTATTTTTATCTTTTCTTTTGTATGTTTTGGTGTTCAATAAAGTATCCCTATCTAACTTGTTAAATACCCCTACAATTGTACAAGTATAAACACTAATTTACCAACCGGCTTTAGAAGATCAATTACCAAATTAGCGTTGTGTCTTTTAGCGATAATTAGGATTTCCAAAAGATGCACAGTGTGTCACTGACCTACATGATGTTGGCACGGTACCAAATGCCGACGCAAGGAGACAGGATCTGGGCGCACCGCAGAGCCGATGACGTAACGATCTTAATTGTCTCTTTACTCAACGCAATTGCAGCTCCACTAGTTCCGAATTGTGTCGGTGTAGTTAAGTGCGAAATCACTTGACAGATTTCGCTGAAAAATTGCCGAATAATGAATGGATAAAATGGAATATCAATATTGTTCTATTGAAAAAACCTCGCAGCTCTCGACGTGGATTATCTGATTTCAACTCGGTGACCACTTATTGTTATGGTGACGGTTCTTATGACCACGGTCGGTGCAACGGAGCTGTAAGTTCGAGTAAAATTATAAACAGTTAAACATACGAGTTTATACCTCATTTTATCTATACATATAAAAAAATGGTAACTTAGCCGTGTCTATACATTTAATATTATTTGAAAAAAAAGTCGTTGTATTATAAAGTACGAATGATAGAGGGCGCAACACACGTTCAAAACAATATTTTTTGTTTGTCCGTCTGTCTGTCTGAATAGACCAGTTGGGCAGATTTTAATGAAACATGGCATAAGTAAAGCCGGGTTAACATTAGTGTACCATTGTAGGCATCATTGTAACCACACATACTCTAAGATCGCGGTCACTGCTAGTTATATATAATTGCAATATAGTGGCAATAAATAAAGTTTTATTTATCTACTTCGCGGTAGTTTAACAAATGCCTTGTTGTAGTGAAGAACTTTACGTGTAAGTATTGTATATTATGATATATTGGATACGTGATGTATCAGTCAGCAACTGGGAAATGAAGAAGTTCCTCCCGTGGGAGCGTCCGAGGCATCAGAACTGCCGAACAAGAACGTCGGCACCGAGCGTCCCGGCCGCCGGTACCGACGGGAACCGCCATCCATCCGCCGACCTTCTATCCCTCCCTTGGGAATACCCTTCTGAACGGATCCACGTACATTTGATGAATGGTCCAACACAAGCCGCGTTTGCGTTAACGCTCAACGAATGTTTTTAACGCTTTACCTTATTTTTTTCTGTTTCCTGTAAGTAATAGCTTGAGACTATTCTGAATACCTATCTCCCCTTATTCGTATTAAAATGTTGCTTACGTTATTAAAATCATCTTTTATATTATTCTCAATTTTCAATAATGAGTTTTACCCTTATTCGGTAGTCCGTCCCATCGTACGTTATGCTAATTATATATCCCCAAATATAATTATACTAACATTAAATCATATAGCATTGCAGCTTCATTTGTAGATGGTTGGTTAATATCAACATTTGTTGATGCCTGTTCCAATAATATTCCCCTAACAAATATCGAATGTCTTCTATACTTCCCACAAGTCTGACAATTAGGAAATATTACCTTGTTCATCAAATAAAGAAATTTGTTCAAGGGCATACGACCGGAATGAAGCAATCACAATTTGAGTTCTCGAGGTGGCGCGCAATGCATGGTCTTGCTGGAGACGAAAGTTTGAAAAGAATATCTTTAGTTATTCGTCTTCAAATACCTTTAATTGTTGTTGCTAGTTGGAGAAACTTATAGCCTCTGTAGTGTTTTCGCGAAGCTAAACAATTAATGACAATTATAAAGTGTTTCAGTAGAGTCTCGCGGTGCGAAGTTATCTATCGGCGTGTTCCTGCAGCCACCGGCGGCAAACTTGTCTCGGGAATAGCGCGCTTTGTTTGCTGACAAACTCGCTTCTGTCGCGCTAACACATCCCGCTATCAGCGCAGACGCTCCCCCCCCGGTGCCCGCGACCTCTCCTCAACCCTGCCCTCTAGTTACAATAGTTTATATCGTTCCATTGTGATGCAATTTACCAACTCGCTCGCAAATTACATTGTCACCTCACGATCTGTAGCTATCTGTTCTTAATAAGTATTGATCTATACTTGATTCATATGATCGTGAGTTCAAATCCTCGGCTGGTATCATAGAGTTTATATTTATATACGGACTTTTAAAAATTGTCTCTAGCACGGCGGCGAGGGAAAACATTGTAGGGAAATCCGCATGCTCGAGAAATAAGAAAAAATCTGGAGTATGTTTATCTACCAATACGCATTGAGTACGGCCCGAAACACCCCAGTGAATTACTAGGGGATGCCTGTGCCCTGCAGTGGGACGTTAAAAGCTAATACAAGTACAAGCGTGTTATAAATTAGTTTTAGAACTTTTCTAGGAAAGATACATTATTATTAATCTCTTATATGTTCCTATTCCTTTCATATTTTTTTATTCCTTATACCGTTGGGCATTTTATAAGAACATCTGAACCGGAAAAAGTCCTAACCTTTTTCATGCGGGTTAAATTTATATCTCACTGCCGTTACACTAAAAAGGATCGATAAAATATTTCCGATTCGAAATATGGTAACAATGGAAATGGATATCTTGGAACTGTTTAATACTCGTAACAATGTTAAAACAAAATGCGCGGTGCGCATAGCGGATCGTAGCATCGTAGCAATGGTTGGCGTAGCAACGTTGCACGCCGTAGCAGCGCTAGCTCAGTCGAGTAGCATCGGGGCGCGAGCTCGATGATTCATTGTGGTCGGCCCTGGCTTCGTGGCCGATACTGTCTGTGTAAACAGGTCAAATGCAAAATGTTTTCATACGCGCGCTAGTTGCCTTTTTGTTCGTTAATAAAGTTAAAACCTTCTCGATATGTTTGTTAACCGCTTTTGTATTGCGAATGTTGGCGAGATCGATACCCATAAACTCATAAAATAAATAGCTAAAGTAAACAAAAATTTTAAGTCGTTTAATAAGCCTCTTCGAACTGTTACCTGTGTATAAAATAAAAAGAAAAACACATAAAATAAAATACATTATCTGTTGATTTTCAAAAGAGTTTTATAAGAATGGTTGTAATGTACCACAATCTATGTTGCGGTGTTCAAGCTTCTATTCAAATGCGCATGTTTTATATTAGTCACATGTGAATTTGTCGCTATGTGAAATGCTTCTGAGACATTGTGCAATAATCAAAGAATCTCAGACTCGTGTAGGAATCCGTAAATCATGCTCACATCGCCCTGGTTACAGCGAAGTGCGATGGCCGCATCCCTCGGCCTACGGCTTCATACCTCCGCCGCAGCGTTTAATTCCTGCTCATCTCCACACCTACTCATTGCGTGCCGTAACGTAATGCCTGTTTCACACTAACTCAGAGTTTGTCGTGTTACCCTAGTAGATCTAATTAAAAGAGGGTAATCAACTTCTACTAGAGTGGAAAGAATTATCGAGTATTTCTTTAAAGTGCACAGCAACATTGTGGCATATGAAACAGCAGTTGAAAAACCGCAGAACAATAATCTTCGGTCAGAACCAATTTAAAATGGACTATGTTCGTGCCCTCCTTTACGAGTGCTCTGTCGGGCGATATTTTCAGAGAATACGGCGCATCGTCTATTTAATTAACTAGCCTTCGTTTTAGTATCGTGCCATTATGAAGCTCGACAAAGGTTCTGTGTATCGCTGTGGCTCGTAAAGATCCTGTGTATCATCCATTTGTGGCCACTCCATTCTTATTAAGCACGATATGACATATGTAACTCGTATCGTAAGTTTATGTAATAGACTAGCAATGCCCACGACTTTTTTTCCTTTCATATGTATATGGCAAGGATGCAATTGACACATTCTGCCAGTGTCAAGTTTTCTTTGTAGTAAACAATTTCAAAGTCTAATACATATCCTGTCAATGTCAATGTCCGTCTCAGTAACGTGACGTTGGCTTACTGAGGGTCAGGACAGAATAAGACTCCTTTGAAACACACGAAAATCACAATCAAACAAAAACTCAACTTCACTTCTCGAGTTCCCGCCAAAAGTGTGACCGCGACTTCGTTCGCGTGAACATTAGAATTATTGTCGTGGCAACTGTATAATCGATCTGAATAAAAAGTACCCTAAATATTAGCCCGGCACATGAGCTGTAACTATGCCAAGTTTGTATTTTATAGGTATTGCAATAATTTCAAAAAATATTTCACGTACAGACACGGCTCTGTTACGATATTATATATATTGTATATTGTATATATATATATATATATATATATATATAGAGAGAGAGAGAGAGAGAGATAGATAGATACGCTCATTTTCACTATAAATATTGATATTACGACACGTTCATGCAAAATCACGTGAGTGATGCTGGGTATAGCGAGTATAGTGGGTAAGTGAGTATAGCTTGACATTAATTGTCCACGCCATAAAACAAGATCATACATATATGACAAAACTTACCGCGGCAGATATGAACAATGTTCAGTTCTCATTCACTTTTACTCGAGCTCCGTAAAGAGAGTAATAAAATAAGTTTCAGATTTCAACTGAATTGTAGTGCAGGCGGCGGCCGGGGACCCCGCCGGGTTACATAACGCGGCAACTCGGAGAATTGCACACCTTTCATTCCTTCCACCCCTCGCTTCGTCTAATACCGACAGAAATAGCTTTAAATTTTATGAAACGCTTGAACTTTTTCTCGAATTTATTGCTTCTTATATCATGTATAGTGTAATAATTTTTGCGGCTGGAGTTCAAGTGGAGTGCCGAACAAGTTTTTATTGCCTTTGCAGTCCCCGACGTACAGCGAGGACACAATCAATTGGATTGGCGAAGCGACGTGATCGTGAAACTTTCCTTATTTGAAACACACCGTGTATGCGGGAGTTATCTATTCCACATTACTTTTTTTCAAATTGGACCCAATCATTTTATTGTAGACCATAGATTTATAACGTTGTCATGTTTATAATTCAGGTAGTACAACTATGTCCTGTAATCAAGGTATACAACATTATTCCATGTATAGTTTTATTTATTTCTCTGTTTTGCTGTGTATTCATGTTCAGAAATAAATAAATCTATAAAAAATATCTTACTTTTTATAATATGTTTATAATGTTATATGTTTGTTTATTTTATATGTTTGTATGTTTTACATGCACATTTGTTTAGTGTATGTATAATATGATATACTCGTATTGTTTATTATTATTCATCACTATTTATTAATTGTGCAGTGCAGTGTCTGCTGACTATAGCACAACACCACCCAATCTCTGCCTGTCTGCCCAACCTCTGCCTGTCTGCCCAACCTCTGCCTGTCTGCCCAATCTCTGCCTGTCTGCCCAATCTCTGTCAGTCTGCCCAATCTCTGCCTGTCTGCCCAATCTCTGCTTGTTTGGCCAATCAAATGGCGACTAAGAGATTACAAAGCGGCTACCACGAGCGCTGGGCCAGCGGGTCGTTTTAAGGCCATACATCCATCATGCACGAGGAGGCCCATGTCCAACAGTGGATAGTGAAAGGACTCGTTGAATTTATTTATTACATTCTTATTAATTTATTACGTCATAACTCAAATAGTCCTTCAGGGTATAAAACATTTTTCAACAAGAAAAAGTGCGTACATTTTTTTCTAAATTACTTGTTAGTTTTGTAAATTGATTTCCGCTGGTTTGATGAAGTGGGTTGTTCTATGTGGGTTGCGAGTGGCCGTCAGTCATAATCACCGAACTTCGAACGTGGCGCCAACAATTTTGTGGAAACTCGTTCAAAATCCAATCAATGTTTGACCCGCTTGTTATTTAAATGAAAATTACGCTTGAAGACCCTCTATCTACATTCAAATTGGGGATCAAACAAAAATTGTGAACAAAATGGGACCGTTAAGGAGAGGGGGGAACCTTCATGAGGTGCACGTCACGGGAGGGGAGATCGGAAAATATTAGGCTGCTCTACGAGGCGATTTACGGTACTCTCTCGAAGCGTCTCTCTGTTGGCTCGCAATACCTACTCAACCTTCAATCAGTCTCAACTTAATGTAATTTGAACCGCCCTTTGCCTTTAATTACTAATCCCGGCGATTATTTAGCTTCATTATTCTTTATTCCCGAAACAAGAAAATGGTGTACCTGTGCCGTTATTTGTTATATTTTGTAAATGTTAAGTGCTTGTTTGAGCTCGCGTTCCGTTTATATTTTTGCTTCTAGTAGCGACATATATGTTTTAAGTTCATTATTTGGAGCTGAAACATTGGAATGTTAGATCAGAGGGTCACCGTTTGATGTTTAGAGTGAATTTTGTTAGATGTCAGAATGGAGTTCTAAGGAATTCGGAAGCAAGGAGGACAATAAGCGATTGAAGTAATGCTTGGAAGAGTATTGTTACAACATCACTTTATTTTGATTTGACTTGATTTTTATTTTTTATTATTGATCCACACTAGTGGTGGGTAATCAAGACTTCTCGGAGTGTTTTAACTCACTTAATCCTGCTCCGCTTGCGGATCAGACACCTCTTAGTGACTCCTTAACTCTTTTGATTCAAAAAAAGAAAAGGTCATGCCATCGTTGCATCTTGATTTTGGCCCACGACAAGTGCCGATGCGCTATTACACTCGCGATCATGATCGGCACCGGAATCAGAATCGGAATGAATAACAATTCGATGGAACAATTAAAGGATTCTGCTCCGCTCGCGGATTCAACTCTTTTGATTCATTAACTCCAGAGTTACCCATCAATCACTACCACACATAGTACATATTAAACATTTTCGCTAAACTACATGACAGTTTATCGGCGGAAGGCAGACACGCTCATTAACAGTTTTATAGTACTTATAATATACTAATTATTCTATTCTTACACTAGTTGACTAACGTTACTGACTAAAATATAGGTTATTACAAAAAATATATATTTATTTATATAATTAAGCAACGCAATGACAGTGCCTTTTATCGACAAACAATAACAACCTCAATTGTGTTATTGCGGGAGAACGCTGGCGTTTCACAATCGTGTATTTATTCTACACCCAAAAAGATTATCGGAAAGCCCTCCAGCATTAGAGTCGGTGCGGGAGGGGTGTCGGGAGCTGAGGGCCGGGTTTTGGAAGCTGAGAGCAATATAAATCGAATGACGCGTTATGAATGACGGCTGTGTCATTACAAAGCGGGACGAATTATTATTTATTCTAATTATTCAATTAGTTCCGAATTACTGGCATACTCGTACCTATATATGTCAAATCTACTCGTATTATATTCAATGTAAAGCGAAATTATTGACTGTAAAAGATCTAGCGACATTATTTATAGAAAATTGCTATTATAAACGTATAAGCAAAAAAACAGACAATTTTAATTAAACAGCTGACCCTAGCACACAGCTTTGATCTATTTGGAAAACTATATGACTTGCACAGTTTCTTTCTTTCGACGACATACAAATCTACATACAATTGTACAAATCTAGAACATGATATACGCAATATATAAATATTATATTTTAAATCGGGTCTGAACCGCGTATAATAAAGGTATTTCATTACCTTTTACTCGACGTTTCGGCGCGGTTTACACCAGCCGTGGTCACGAGTGGACTGGTCACACGAGGTGGAGTCGTTCAGACCCAATTTAGAATATAAAATGTGTACGAAACGGGAAAGATTAAAAAAATCGATCGTATACGATGGCGGATTTTGGAAGCAACTTGTATCCGGCAGCGGATCGTATGTTACTAATATTACCTTTTTTTTTTTTTTATATAGATTAGTGGGCGGACGAGCAAGCGGTCCCACGTGATGGTAAGTGTTACCGCCGCCCATGGGCACCTGCAACACCAGGGGGTATGCGGGCGCGCCGCCGACCTTGCAAATTCCTATTCACAGCTCTCTTGAAGAACCCCATATCGTAGCTCAATGGAAAGACCTCTTGAGGCAGTTCGTTCCACAGCCTACGGGTTCGCGGTATAAAATAATTTTTGGACCGAACAGTGCGCGACACCTCCGTATCGAGGAAATGCCAGGTCTATTCATTTAGTATTGGTGTTAGTCCGGGAGGCGAACGGCGGGATGCGGCTACAGTCGACTGGTAATCTCACGACACCTCGTTACCGCTCTCATTGGTTCTCACTCTTTATGCGCCGCTCCGTACGCTTTACAAACGTTAGGTTAAACAGAACACTGATAATTATCTCCCACCCGGACATTTTATGAGAAGGTTCTGTAGCAATGAAATAGTTTCTTTTTTTATGGAAAGAAGACGGCAGACGAGCGTACGATCCACCCGGTGGTAAATGTGATACTGTTGCCCATAGACATCCGCGGTACATGCTAACAATCATTGTTTTGGGTTCTATTGGGTTCTATTATAAAGGCCCCCAATAATAGTTTTTCTCATATATCTTCCATGTACAGACATCGATCAGTTACATTTTTATTATATGTATAGATTTTAAAAACTAATTTAAAACTTAACCAATATAAAATCTTAATTTAATACTAATTCCACGCGATCGGAGCTGCTGGCAGCAGCTAATATAGGTGGATGTTATGAAATGTGTTTGTGTTTTTAAAATAACAAGTATCCTAGTTACAATCGCTTTTACTAGAAAAGCCAGAAAAAGAAAAGCCAGTTACTTTGCCTTTTGGAATAATATTTGACCGCTTCATATTTACAATAATTGCATTGGTAAATTATGCCGGGAAACGTTCCACAAACGCGCGCCGTACAAATTATGCGCCAAAGAAAAGGAAGGAGGAAGGCAGCGCGGTTTATTTCGAGCTATTTCACGACGATATGGAAATTAGTTCCGCGGCACAGGCCAGTCACAGGTAAGGCGAACGGTAGAGCAACACAAACGTATGTGCTACGCTTGTGTTTTCTACTTTGTATATACAATCTTTTACTGAAAAGATAGCACTACAAAGTAGTGTTAATCTGAAAGCGGTTCATTTATGAAATACGGCATAGTACATTCATCTTACGAAGGCGGGTTTCGTTTAGTAGTGGACGTACTCGTACATGTACATTATTTTAATGTGCGTAAACTTGAGATCGCTCAGTTGGGTTTCCGACGGACGTTGCGGCGCCGGACGTGGCGGTTCGACTCAAGTCGCGTTGGGTCGAACCGGACTATGAAACTTCCCAGATACTCACTGGGCATGGCTGCTTTCGAAAGCGACTGCATGATATGAAGCTGTGTGAGAGTAGTCAGTGTGAGTGTGGCATGGCAGAGGAGGACTTGCACCATGTTCTATGGTTCTGTCCTCTATACGAGGAATATCGACGGAGCATGCTAGAGAGGATTGTAAGGCGGGAGGAGGGACCGGCATACTACTGCGACCTCGTCTCCTCCAAAGCGAACTTCCGCGGGCTCAGAGAGTTTGCACACCGATGGCACAGGAAAAGGAGCCCGAAAGAGCTGTTCGGCACTGAAGTACATCGTCTAGTGGAGTAGAACAGCCCCAGAAAGGGGAGAGTGCTTATGGGACACAGGCAAAAGAGAATACTTGTAGGGAGGCAGAGCAGATACGCGCCGCAACATAGCCCTAGCAGGCGAACGGCGCGTACCTCCCGACGATTTGGTCCGTATAACCAAAAGGTTGGTAGGACCATGGGTGGAGGTGGGACGTTGCGGCGCGCACTAAATCCTCTAACTTTAGCAAAACAAACATTAGTTAGTTTTAGTAAAAAAACTCATCAAGATCTCGGTGAGCAACTACTGAATTGATAATGAATAACGGTATTGCAGTGATGCATTGGCTCGTATGACCTTATTTTATTACAAACGGTAATAATTACTTTGACTTTTAAAAAAATAGTTGATTATCAATGAAAAATGACGTAGGTATATGTAAAGTACTATTTATTACGTTTACAGTAGGGTTAATTTTATTACACCTTACATATGCACACTTACAAACTATTATAATTTAGAAATTTAGCCCCAGGGAGGACGAGCAGGCAAATGCCAGTTAGTGTATAAACAACAACAGAAACTACTGTTTATTTATGAATTGTGGCGGAACACTATCTAATTGTACAAACAGCACGGCTCGGTGGCGATGGTAGAATCGAATAAATAATGCCAATAACATGCTTCAACTAGCACAAAAGATATGGAACTCGCCCGCAACGGAATAATAAATCGCAAATCGAATAAAAAAATAGCTGCCTGATGAAGCCTGATTAATAGAATTGCAGCGTTGCCGGAACCATTAGCCTAGGGACAGATTTATCCGACGACGGCCATCATACATTAAATATAGATTGTATACACCTGGGTAGGACTAATAAATAAATTGGGGTATTTGCGGTCAATTTATTGGATATCTGACCCACTACTAAATAATTTTCATCACTTTATTAAGTGTATTGCTCTTTTGTGTATTATTCATGTATTATAATATTATGTATGCAAGTATGTGTATCTACGAGTATATTAGTAAATCAAATATTACTTTATTTGCGTATATTGTTATATATTGTTTATACTTAAACCGAAATTACTGCGAAACTTAAAGCGTCCCTATTTCTGTTTGATCTTTTTTTTAATACACTAACAAAAAGCATTGTGATAATAATTAATTAGAATTTTCTTTATTAAAATTGTTTTCAAACCAGCAGCGTCTACATAATTTTATACAGAGTTTCGTTTTTTTAATTTAATAACTCAGAACTAATACTCAGAACCAGTCTTCTCAACTGGGAATCTAGTCCAGAACTCGCCGCACAGTTAGTATTGCCAACCGAGTTATTACACAGGTTGTTCATATCTGCGATAAACAAATACATGATGTAAAAATGTCGAAGAAGTTATAACAGTCAACGTGCCAAACTATTTTGTATCAACGATAATAAATATAAATATGTATATTGATTAAAAATGTGTTTTTGCAGAGTTTAATCCTGTTACAGTTTATCGGTGATGGCAGATATTCCCTGACGTGTCAACTACGTCTCCTGTTGGATTTAATTTATTCTCAATTTAATTTAGTAACCGGAAATCCGACGTTGGACAGTGAGTTGGCACGCGTATCCAGACGCCCACGCGCGGACAACAAACTAATAAACATTTAACTATATTTAAAGGCCCTGTAAACATTAAATTGATATTCTAAGTAATTAAATTCTCTATAAGACTTTTAGGTTACAGATATAGTAATATTATATCGATCCGAACTAAAGACCTTCAGAATTTAAAGAGTCTTAAAATATATCTAGGAGTGATATAGACTGATGGTATGAATGGTGATATTTGTTTTTAGTGAAAGAAGGTGGCAGACGAACAGACAGTACACTTAGTGGTAAATGGACATTGGTTCAGAATGACAAACGTTGAAGCCCACCGGGATTGCCTACTTTTGGAGAGTTAGGAATGAATTTGGAATTCAGTGGATCAGGAAAGTGGGGATGGATAGGATAGGATGGCAGAGAATGGACTCTGCCGTATCTCAATCACAATCGACACGCAGAGGTACATTGCAGGAGTAGAATACAGTGGGAAATGCCATACATTTTAGGGTAGACTTCGGTGAGAGAGGGATAACTTGGCCATGTAGTGCGCCCAGGATTTTATCAGGATTTTTATTAGGATTTTATAGAACAAACAAGAAAATGTGAAAAAAATTATAAACCTGACACATTTCCAAAAGTCCACTACATTATATTTTTTATTCAGTTTGCTGAAGAGAAACAAGACCGGGTTTTTATTTAAGTGAAAGGTCTGAATAATAAATTGCAGAAAGGAAAGTAATGTTCAACATTTTTAAATAAATACGAAATCGATAATGTAACGCTAAATAACTTATGTACTTCCAGATAATACCTAAGTGCTATATCATTAAACCTAGTGTTCAGAATCAGAATTCCTTGTGGCCGACTCTAAATCAACCCCGATATGCGCAATAGAAATTAATCAAATCAGAAATCAAATTTCCATCAGTATCAATGCCCAAGAACAGAAGTGCACCTACCTGAGGCGTCTGTTGCGTCGAAAACGGCGAAGGGGCCCCCTGCGTCCGAAGTCCGTAGAGTCCGTAAAGTCCGTAGAAACAGCATACATAAAGTCCACAGACTGCGAAGCCAATGGCAACTATACTTTGATTATGTTATACGTTATTATTCCGTGTCTGACCGCGGAGTGGCCGTCCCAAGAGACATCCAAAAAACAAGAGAGCTTGTGTAGCCACTGATAAATGTCAACACCACCTGTTTTAAATTTTGACTACCAAGGTTTTAATAACTAGGTACTATATATAAAGGGCAGTGCGGTGTCTTTTGTCTTTAGAATAGCACCAGCCTATCTCTTCACATAGGCAGTTAGTAGATAACGAAACCGCTACCACAATCTCTGAGGAATTATACCACCTCTAAAAAAGTGCTCTCGCCAACCCGCCTGGCCAGGCGTGCCGTTTTACGGTCATACATCCGTCATGCACAAGACAGTGTGCATGAACCGGCCGATGACCAGCGATAGACGAAAAAAGGGCTGCTTATAGTAAGGTTGTATTATTGAATTCAGATTTATATAGGTAAAAGGTTTCTTTTTATGGATGAAGGCGGCAGACGAGCATACAATCCACCTGATGGTAAGTGGATACTGTTGCCCATAGACATCCGCGATACATGCCAACATCAGTCCAAAATGACAAACGGAGGCGCGCCCCCGTATCGCTGCCTATCTTTGGAGATATGGGAAAGGATTTGGAGAAAGGGTTAGGAAAATGGGGAGGGATAGAATAGGATGGGATGGGAATGGGCTCTGACAGATTTCACTCACTACCGATACACGTACGTACATTAGGGAAATAAGATAAAGTGGGAAATGCAGTACATTTCAAGTCTTCTGTGAGAGAGGGCTAACGTGGCCAGTCGAGCACGCCCAGCGGCTGTTGGATTGCAGCGTGCACTCTCTCCCTCAACGAATATTCTAATACTTCTAGAAATGAATAGGGGTAACTTTCTCAATACTTTTCGCATTCTCAATGCAATACCATAAGGAACTACAATGAGTTTATTGTGGGTATCTTAAAGCGGATTGTCAAATGTTGCGTTAAAATATCGTAGAAGTACCACTTTGCGGTTGTGTCGGCGGAGGCTGGAATAAGGATCGAAAATGCCATCCCGCAATGTAGCAAACAATAGCCGTCTGTGACCAATACACGTCACGATTTCTACTGAATTAACATGATTTACTAGATTAATGCCCGTGTGGTGTCGGCTGTATTTAAAATAGCACCAGCCTATCTCCTGTCACTCCTGTGGGTGTCGTAAAAGGCGACTAAGAGATAATAAAGGCGCTACCAAAGGCTCTGATGAACTGCACCACCTCTAAAAGAGTGCACTCACCAACCCGCTTGACCGCGCCACATTTTAAGGCCATCCCTCATACATAAGACCATGCATGAGGAGGGCCGTGTCCAGCAGTTGATGTTAAACGCTCTGTTGCGATAACTACACTTATGACAATTAAAAGTGATACAAATATCTTTTATCAACGCTCTCGCTGCCCTATCACGTTTATTGCAGGCTGTAACCTATCCTCAAAACAGGGATCAGTTGCTTCTTACCGTGGTGTGGCTAACAAACATAAAATATACTGCACCCATAAAGCTTGTAAAGAATTATTTATACTTAATCTGATAAAATTCTCAAGTGTACATAAAAAATTACATGAAAAAAGAGGGACCTTCCTACCGGCAACAAGAAACTGTAACCAAATGAATGTTTAATAAGCTTTTAGCGGAGGAATTGTCCTTAAGTCCTATCTGTGAAGTTTGGTCGCCGTCGCGCGCCGCACCCGGTACGGGCTGAGTGGAAAATTGCATTTTATTGTGTCAACCTTTTACCGATTTCCGGCTCCCTACTGCTCTTACCTTGGCACCGAAACACCAGCGGGACTAAATTCAACATCTTCCTAAAACAATATCCCAGATTCCCTCATTTCACAGTCTGATTTCGCGAAAACTTTTAATCTGCTCTTTGTTCTTTCTCTTTGTGTTATCCTATAGTCCGAGTTGTAAACAAACAATAGACGTACACGGCTCCTTGACAAATTCAACCCAATTTAATTTGGTTTCCGGTGAACCTTTCCGGTGCGCCATCATTCAAACACCCCTTTAATAAACGTCAGCAAAAAATTAATGATTCAAACGGTTATTGTGCTCGAATTATATTCCCATTACGCGCTGTAGTTTCAAACGAACCGCCACGTGGCGGGAAGGCAGGGAACGACGGGAGGGGAGGGGAGGGGAGCACGGTCGTCAATCATACCCAGCGGCGGATTACAAAGATGCCGAAGGAACTCTTACATGCGAGGAAAACCTTTACAAAATTGATGTATGTCCGATTGGGTCATTTTCATACCCAAATAAATATCAAGTGCCTAGTAATATAAAGAGAGACATTTGTATAACCTTACATCCTTTATGCGAGAATACGATTTTAGTGTGAAATCCTGAATACAAGAATAAATGTAGTTCAAATTGTTCCGACTGACCACTTATCTCTGGTCTGGTGCTCACTTATTCGCTACTTGGGTAGTAAATACCACTTGTAGGCGCGCGGCTAGTAGAAACATCATCCGAGTGAAGTAACATTAACTTTGAAGCCGTGAGTAGCCCTCAGCCGTCTCAGGATTGATGAGAACTGTGGAGGAGTGCGGGCGTCGGCGGGAGGGGTGAGGGGTGAGTAGAGGGGGTGATCTGTTACCGTCGACTGATGGCGCGTTTTATTTACGTAATTATTTCCTTGTTACAGTCGAGCCATGTTACCATCGAGACTACTGTAGACTTAACTGGACATTGCATTATAAATACTATAGTAGTACCGCTCCGTTTTAGATAATCCTGGTTGCAGATTAATTATTTCTCCAAGATAAATTGGTGACGCTTTAGATTAGAAGCAAGAGAAAAAGTGACACCATATATAAAAGTAACTCTAAATATATAAATATTAATATATCTTATTGTTTTAGAAGAATTTGCTTCTGTTACAATATAGATAACCCTGTAACATCCCACTGCAGGGCACACACTTCTCCTTGCGATTGTGAATTGAGTTTCGAGCCAAAATCCACTTCACTAGTTTCCTCACTAGTGATATTGGAACATTTTGCGCCTAAACGAAAACGATAATCCATACTTAAGTAGAAACTCATTTCGAACTCACAACCTCAAGAATGTGAGTCGAGAATAAATATTATAGTATATCTTCATCTTTGTTTAATGGATCCTAAAACTGGCATAATAGAAAATCACACAACAAAAGTACAACTAATTTACAGAAGTAACACTAGCTGTAGAGGTGAGTGATTACTGAATGTGGAAGTTAGAATGAAATGGGTGTGTCGAATGCAGTGCGCCCGAGGCGAGGGCGAAGTTTGTCGGCTCGGTGCGGACAGAGCTCGTCGGCTTGCCGCTACACGGATACATTGTATAGAGTTCCTTACAGCTCGGACGTATTGTTTCATACCACTGTCGAGTATTGCTTGAACTTGCTTAGTTTGAATCGTGCTTACGACCGAGTTTCGAGCCGACCGTGCGCCCGCACTGCGGCTAATATAAATAATGTTTCATAATGTTTCAATACACGACAAACTGCAACTGCGGAAGTACTGAAAAGTTTGCACAATACACACGGATAGTTGCATGTTATCGTATGCATGCAAGTTTCGTAAATAGTTACAAGGTAACAGCAGACTGTACCTAAAGTTGTATGGAGTATTGTTGTTTCTAGCGCTACATTCACTGGAAATGGAAGATCTTCCGATGAGTGCCTGAATATTGTAGGATATAGTTTGACATCCGTTTAGCGAGCGCTCAGGGAGCGCATTCATAATGAACGAGCGCCGAGCATGAGGCGCACCACTGCGCCGCCGTTGACGTCTATAACTAATGCAAGCCGAGCCGCACACGTGACTCAGTCGGCCCGCACACGCCCTGCGTCCACGTTGCTTTACACAAATATGTATCACGAAGTCGTGGCACCCGCTTTAACCCTAGAAAGATAATCATATTGCGATGTACGTAAAAGATAATCATGCGTAAAATTGACGCATGAGTTTTAACTAGCTGTAATGTTATATTTTTATTATTGATTCTAATAAACCAATCGGTATTATTTTTCTACACACAGATTAAATAATAAATACCACAATTTATGTAATTTTATTTATTTTTTATACAAAAAAATTACATTTTTTATAAACTCTTCATTAATCAACAAAACACAGAGACAATTTTTCTTTTATCATAAATCTTTTTTTTTTTACCAATAATAATCAATCATTTTAACTTATATAATAAGTAATTAAGACAGTATCTATTATACAGGAACATATAGTTATTTATAAGTAAGTCAGATACAGCTTTGGCACATATCAATATTATGCTATCGACAAATAACTTTTTTGCATGTATTGCACGATGCATTTGCCTTTCACCTTATTTTAGAGGGGCAATATGTACAGTAAGTACGTTTCTTCGATATTGGCTCTCCTGTATTGTCTTCTGATGAATTAGAGACATCTTTTGGCAACATATTAGAGATATTGTCCCGCAAATATCTCTTCAAAGTAGGAGTATCTAATCGCTTGCTCATAAACGGCGATGTTAGAGCCATGCAAGGTTTTTCATAAAATTGATGCGACTTAGAGCCTTATCACCTTTACTGACAACATTGTGGCTATATATAATATAAGCATTTATGCAAGCAATGTTTATCATTCCATAGAATAAAGCCATGGGCCATCTATTAGCCTTCCTATTACAGGACATGAGAGAGCACATTTGGTCTAGTGTGTCCACTCCGCCTTTAGTTTGATTATAATACATAATCATTTTAAGTTTACCGGTGGTTTTATTGATAGTCGCGTCTTCGTCACAAGATCATAATAAATAAAGCATTTTAGCCGGCTTTGGTTTATAAGAGACTAGTGTACGGGGTCCGTCAAAACAAAACATCGATGTTCCCACTGGCCTAGAGCGACTGTTTTTTAATTCTTCAGTTTTTAATTCGTTCTTTAATTTAATTGTTGGGTCAGGATATCTATAAAAATATAACAGCAATAGCAAAATAACATAACAACAACTAACAAATCAAAAAACATCACGAATAATCATCAAAGATAAAATCTTAAAAGTCACATAAAAGATAATCATGCGTCATTTTGACTCACACAAGGTCGTTATATTTCAAGAATGGTGACACTGACCTCAGTAACGCGACCAACTCACGGAATCTCCAAGCGACGAGTGAGATGTCCGAAATACACGGCGACGGATTCGCACTATTTAGAAAGAGAGAGCAATATTTCGAACACGCATGCGTCAATTTTACGCAGACTATCTTTCTAGGGTTAATGTTCACGGACTTAATGTACTATTATACACTAATATACTACAGAGTTTTTGAGAAAATAAGGAAAACTCTCGACACGTCAAAAATTCTTTATTCTTCGATGTTATAAATCAACGTTTCATTTCTTTCATAACTAATTCATATTAAAATGTATTCTTACCTCTGCACTGTAAACAAACAGCCTTTTTGATAGTATGCTTGATAATTTTATGAGTTTCATTAGCACAGATTACATTCAATATAAGATTCATTAAATTTTAATATGAAGCTATGTTTTATTAAGGCGCATGTTTTTTATGTAAAAAAAAAAATAACAGAACAAGTTAATTGTTTTAACTGATGAATTTAGAGCCGAAAGGTTGCTGATACTGTATTACCTACTACATTGCCATCAGCCAATAACATCCCACTACAATATACAGGCCTCCCCTAATAAATCGCTTTACGGTTTCGGACCGAAGTCCACGACTTCGATAATATGATAATATAAAAAATTTCTCCAAAGTTGAAACCAATCAATGAGTTCGTTACATTGAAATCAAAATTTTCAAGTCGCGTCCGAAAGCTGATTAAATTCTTCAATTTCCGGAGGGCGCGGATTTCTGTGTGGAGCTGTCAGCAGCAATGATATGCGTTTTTGTTCCATTTCGATCATCCATGGCTCCATTGAGAGTGTGCACAACAAATCGTTCTCATTGTGCCTCTCCGACCGCAGTGAACAATACTGGCTGCTTTGTTGTTTCTATTCTCATTGCCCCGCTAAGCTTTTGATGCTCGATTGTTAATTAAAGTAAGAGTAATTAAAAGACATTTATTTATTGTAAATACTTACAGAATGGTGCCTGACCCCCAAACTAGGATGGGAATCCTAGGGTATACTATGGCCAGAAATGAATGGAATGAAAAGGACGATAGCAATATTACAACGTGTGAGCGTTTATGTTTTTTTTATTGTAATATGTACATGGAAGAAGCTTAAAACTAATCCTTATAAATAAATAGTATTTCCTTATAAATGGGTATAATAAGTTATTATATATTTATAAAGTGGTTAGTGGTGCAACGATAAATAGATATACCTATATAACTAGTCTGGCCATAAATACCGTTACATAAAAACTTCTCTTTTTTTTTCAACTTTTTAATTATTTTGAATTTGGAACGCGTTTATTATTTTTAAAAGTTCTTTCGATTTCGCGCCATTTCACATATTTTTTCGTGTTCATTATCAAATTATAATATGGAATGGGGTGTTAAAGAAAATAGGATTGCGGTGATCGCCTTGCACAAAGTGGGTATGGAGGCGTCGGTCATATTCCAGACACTTCAAAAGCTTGGTATCAGCCGTATGTTCGTATATCGTACTATCAACAGATACAAAAACACTTCCTCTGTCGAAGACCATAAAAGATCGGGGCGGCCGCGTGCTGTTAGAACTACAAAGGCTGTTAATGCTGTTAAAGCCAGAATTCGTCGAAATCCCATTAGGAAGCAAAAAATCTTATCGCGAGAAATGAAGATTCCCGCTAGGACTCTGTCGCGTATTATAAAACAAGACCTGAAGCTCGGTGCTTATCGTCGATATACAGGACATGCCCTAAATCAATCTTTACAATTAAAGAGAGTGGATCGATCAAAACGCCTTCTGCCGCGATACGCAGGTGAAGGGCACAGAAATATCCTCTTTACCGATGAAAAAATTTTCACGATTGAAGAGCACTACAATAAGCAAAATGATAAAGTGTACGCTCACAGTTCTAAAGAAGCTGCTTAAGTGGTCGGAAAGGTACAACGTGGTCATCATCCTGTGTCAGTGATGGTTTGGTGGGGAGTGTCTTATCAAGGCGTCACAAAGCTACATTTTTGTGAAAAAGGAGTTAAAACTTCAGCCAAAGTGTATCAAGAGACAGTCTTGGATCGTGTTGTGAAACCCCTCAGCAATACACTTTTTAAAAATGTACCGTGGACTTTCCAGCAGGACTCTGCCCCTGGTCACAAGGCACGAACTACCCAAGCCTGGCTTGAAACCAACGTTCCGGACTTTATAAGAGCTGAAGACTGGCCCTCATCTAGCCCAGAGCTCAACCCTTTAGACTACAAATTGTGGTCAGTTTTAGAGGACATGGCTTGGTCTAAACGACACGGCGACATTGAGTCTCTTAAAAAATCTCTGGAGCAAGCAGTGGCGAAATTTCCCATGGAAACAGTGCGTAAATTCATAGATTCGTGGCCAGACAGATTAAAGGCCTGTATAAAAGCCAAAGGTGGCCATTTTGAATAGAATATTGTTTTTATTTTTTGCTGAGACTTTAATAAATATGTACATATAAGTTTTAGTAATATTACATTACTTCATTAAAAAAAAATTGCATTTTCATTTGTAACAGAACTTATGGCCGGACTAGGTATATATATATATATGTGTACTTTATTGTACACCAAAACGTACAGAAGAAAAACACAAAATTACAAAAAAATGTTGCAAATAATTAGAAATACAATCGGCAGCCTTATCCTTAAAGCGATTTCTTACAAACAGTCTTTGGGTAGTAAGGAGAAGTCTAGATGAATCTATTATGTTATGAAGATTTTGTTTATTGAATACTCCAACCAATATACCGTGGGTGGCCAAATTATTAGAGCCGCACGCATATTTTATCAAATTCTAAGAACATGACATTTTTTTGACATTTAATAAATGTTACTAGTTGCCATTATTATTTTTTTTAAAAGATATGTATTTCTATTACATTTTGTTATACTTTTTACAAATGTACTGGCAACACTGCATTTTTGAACGCCATTTATATTGGGCACTGCCATTTTGTCTTACAGTAGTTGTTTGGACGTACACGTGTTACATTGAAATTTGAGGATATTTAAGTTACTTTTCATTAAGTTTTGTGACTTTTACGCTGTTACCTGGTAAGTACATCTTTATTATTTAGTTATTTCATTGAAATGGCTTAAGTTTGAAAAAATTATGTCATTTTCATTTATTTTATAGGTTTTTATTATGGGGAAGAATAAAGACCTCACTCCACGAAAAATTTCTGAGATAAAAATTTTAATAACTAATATTGATAACTCCAATGGACATATTGCATCGATAGCAAACGTTTCGCGGGCAAGTGTGGATAGAATAAAACAAAAAAATGTTGCAAAATTACAATTAACTCCAAATAGGATAGCAAAATGTGGTCGTAAAAGCTTAACCACACCTAGAGATGAGAGAAAAATAAGGAACATTTGTGTCCAAAACAGAAAGGCTCCATTAGTGGCAATAACCAAACAGATCCAGGAAGCCGGCATCACAATATCACTAAGGATAGCTCGACGCCGCATAAAAGAATTAGATTTTTCATGTCGACGTCCAGCGAAAAAACCACTTCTCACACCTGCAATGATGAAAAAGCGGCTAAAATGGTGCAAAGAGCATTTTAATTGGACTGTTGATGATTGGAACAAGGTAAACTAGACTAGTTTTCAATATAAAAGTCAGATATTTAGTTTTCATATAATCTCAGTTTTGCGAAATTCAAAGGCAACAATATATTTAGGTTTCCTTCTCTGACGAATCATCTGTGCATATACTGACTGACAAATCGGAGTTTGTGAGGCGAAGACCTAATGAAAAATTTAAAGAGTACTGCATCGTAAAAAGGGTCAAGCATCCCCCTAGCACAATGGTCTGGTCGATGATTAGCAGCAAAGGCATAGGACGCCTGTGTATTGTCGAAGGGACAATGAGGCAGGACCAATACATAAAGGTCTTGGAAACCAGAATACTGCCCCAAATTCACGAATGGTTTCCAGATGGCGATTCCATATTTATACACGACTCTGCTCCATGCCATAAGGCCAAAAAAGTAACAATATTTTTACAGGAAAACCAGGTATAGGTTCTTGACTGACCTGGGAATTCCCGGATCTTATCCCAATTGAAAACCTATGGGAATTAATGAAACGGGAAATTTACAGGGAACATATCACGAATAAGATACAGTTGATAGAAGCCCTTGATGCAGTGTGGCATAGAAGCGATGCAATTCTAATCAACTGTCTTAAATGTATTGAAAGTATGCCGAGGAGAGTTCGAGCTGTGATTGCAGCAAAAGGCGCCGTCACTAAATATTAAGCTTTTTTTTATTATTTTGAACGTTATTTAAACTACATTAAGCACATTTTAACTGTTTATCCAATACTGTTTAAAAAAAAACATAATTTATAATAATTGGTAACATGTATATTACTTTTCCTTACCCATATACTAAAATTATATATTTTTTCAAAGTGGCTCTAATAATTTGGCCACCCACTGTAGTATATGGTACCCACGTCATACTCATGTATGATGTTGGTAATGATAATCCTCATGGATTATCAGCACTTTTTCAAAAGCATGTAAGTGTTTCAAAATATGTACCTTTTTAAATAGGTATACAAAACTATGAAACCATCTATGCAGTTATTGTAAATATAGATTATTTGAATTTACAATGAGTCATATGAGTTTGTTAAAAACTGGTCTCTTTGCAGAAAAGATATGAAGATATGCCACTTAATATGAAGTGATCAACACCATATTGTAAACCATCAGAAGGAACGTGGATACGCTGTCCATTTCGCAGAATTCTATTTAAACCATTCTTGGATACATTTGTTATTGTACAAATACTTAATTTAAAATTTTTGCTACGTGTATTTCAGTATGTTACAACTAACCATACAGTTAGGCGAATATAACATTAACAATTTGTTAAAAAGTTATGTCGGTAACAAGCGAACTCCGTCCCTGTACGTATTTCGTCGGAAGCAAAAATTTTGTTTACTGTTTGTTTAAATTTAGCGCTAGTTCCCGGTAACAGTTAATTAAAACATTGCAAAGTGTGTGCGGTGTGAGGGTTGCGGGGGATAGCGCGGGACGGGGAGTGGGTAATACCTACTAATACTGCTTACTTTGTTGCATCGTTTTGTGTAAGTAACGGGCGCTACACACATTCGTTATTTATAATAAGAATATTTGACAATGTATATTTGGATAAGCACACCATAAAATCGAATGTTTATTTGTTTGCGATTATTTCGGTGCAGCGCCGCAACTCTCGACAAGCGAGCTACTTAGAGTTGCAGCGTCATATAAATTTAACTATAAAAGTTCAACATAAATTGTCAGGAATAATAAAAATCTGCTCCACTGTGTCGTTTTCATTCCGTGCGGTCAGTGTGAATTAGGCCTAATGCCTACCCGCATACCTAATTTGCTGAAACAAATATGTGTGGAGTCCTAACATGAGGTACATGCATAGCAATAGTTGATATAGTTATGGTCATAAAAACGTCTTACCCCAGTGTGAGACAGCCTGCAATCGGTACTTAGCTAATGGACAAAGATTGTACTCCTCTCGTCTTTGTATAAGTGCAGTTGTAGGGGTTCAGACAATGTATGCATACCATAGATTTAGAATTATTTACTAACAGCAACGATAAACACAATGTGTGAGCGAGAATTTAAAACAGCACTTTATTTAAAACAACGTGGTGAGCGAGAACTTATAACCAGTTGGAGAAACTGGGAGTTGTGTTTTAGGCTGCATCCCCAAAGGAGATATTAATATCTCTCTTTGACAATCCAATTTATGCTGAGTCTCTTTTTTTCCGACAGCGATGTTCACAAATTTTCGAAATTATGATATACCTACAGTACATACAATATTGTACAAACTTTCAACCACAATGTTCACTTTCAACCACATGTTCCACAATTCACTGTTCATCTCCGCTTTCCGTCTTCTAGTTAAGGTTTTTTCATATCGTATTATAATCTTAGCATTGAAACTTCATAAATAATATCCACTAAAATGTCTGTTAAATAATAATAAATTGTGTAATATTTAGTTATTATAGAACATAAGTACTTTGTATATACTAGAGAGGATCATACAAACGCTGATGGTATATCGTCCATCTATAACCATAATCTTATATATATATATATATATATATATATATATATATATATATATATATTGGATGTTGGTATATCTGATGTTAATAGACTTCGACATCGTTTGAATAATCACCATGAAAGTTGGCACATATATGTATTTTTTCATAGAGAAGGTTTTCATGCTATCGACTTTATTGTAACTCGCCACTAGATGGCGTTGTAGCATATCAACTTCTATACCGTTCAATCGATCGCAGAAATCATATCGACGGCAAAACAGAATAATTTGTGATTTTATATATAAAGGTAAATAAATATACACAGGCAGGACAACGTCTGCCGGGTGCAGCTAGTATGATATAAATACTCTCAAAATCAAAAAGAAACGCGTGTCCCTATTCTTCATTAAAAAAGAGGCGGTTAACAAATTGAATAATTCGTGTGGTTCAATTAAGGTTAAGTTCTTTTTCTTGGTTCTTTTTTATATTATCTTATATTCTTGCCCTTACAGAAATATTCATTTTAATAAAACTATTAGTTTATTTGTAAATTATTTTTCCCTTGTATCATAATGTTAAATGTCTGTTTGTTTCCTAATTATATAAATAAATAAAAAAAAAACTTTAAATATAATGAATCCCCAGTTAATAAAAAGTCTCACTCACTACTCTGAGCTGTATTTTCCAAACTACAAAACAATCGTAATGTTTGCTAAGCTTTTGTTAAGAACACTGATACAAAAAGGGAATTATTGGATCTGTGGATCCATAGTCCCGATCAGCAGTCCCAACGCAATTAAACTAAACTTGTTATTAATCATTCCCAGTGCTATCACGGCGTTTGTTTATTCTGCTATCTTTTCGTGTTATATTTTTTTACCTACTATCACGTTCGTTCATGCGGAGCATTCATTACCGCGAGTGCGGTGCACGGTGGTCCCTGGCACGCGACGTGCGCCCGGAGACCACGACCGGCAAAATGGCACGGACTTCACATTGTTCATATAAATTGCTACCTACTCGATTGCCATATTACACTCTCGCTCCTGCACCCAGCTTAAACTCCGTTCCAAGATTTTTGTTTATTACAACAATATCTTGCGGGGTTTATGTTCAGTTGCGTTTTGAGCGCAGCATTACCATTATGCTGGGTGTTTTTCTTTGGCCAATTTTACTAGTACCTGAAAAATCGTTTATTCAGCACGAAAAGGAACACAAACAATGTGAAGGATTCTGAACTTAATAATTTTTGAGGTTTTCTTAAATACTAGCTGAGTGCAACGTCCCACTCGCTACGTATACAAAACATGTTTTTGTTACCATTTCAGACTTTTACCTGAAAGAAAAATATTATAAGAATTTCTAATGTTCTGTTAGTATTTATTACTTCATTTATTATTTATTTTTATTAGAAAAAATATTTTAAGAAGCAGACAGTTCGTTTGATGGTAATTTTTGCAACTTACAATTATGTTTGTTGTTAAATATTTTTGTATTTTTCTTATTAAATTTACATTTTATAATAATAATATATACTAATTGAATCTTCCGGGCTACTGGCGGAGGTCTTCTGGAATCTCTTCTCTTTTTTGGATTTTTTTTGGAATCTCTGGAAAAAAGAGAAGAGATTCCAGAAGACCTCGGCCAAGTAGCCCGGAAGATTCAATTAATATGGACACCGGGCGAGAAAGCCTACACTCCACAATAATATATACTTTTTATTAAACAGTAGACTACAACTCGGCTATCTAATTTATTCATTGGATTGTGCTAACTAGAGTTTAAGTTAACAGTGTATGGAGATTGTAGGGGCTCGCGGCGAGACCTTTGTCCTGTGCAACAACAAATGTTGCTTTTTACTGCCCCCGGAAACTTGCCGCTTTAACCTTACTGACGAACTTCGTATTACTGGCGAACCTTACTGGCAATTACATTTACATTATACACCCGCTTGAGTATAATACAATTCCGTTTTTACCATACTGCACTATGACCCTTCACTATTGGCATCTTTAAAGCTGTCTTCTGCTCTAAGTCAACCACTACCGGACACCTTTTTAAAATTCGTTAGACTATCTGGACAAAAAGAATTCAATGTTACTTTTCTCATTATATGCTTTCCAATGACGGTGGACGAGCAATTGATTGCCGCCACTTGTCAAGAACTAGCTTCATTGATTTATTAGCAAGTTTCAATGAGGTGTCAAAAATATAGACAGATGTCGTTGTGAACGACGACGGGACAGTTGCATCGCGGAGGTATCGCGGAGACGTTCGGCTAGACAACATACGCAAAACTTCCTATCGAGAAGTTACATAAATTACCGCTAATATAATTAAAATATAATTTCTCGCAACGCTATATTCAATCTTCCATTTTATTACGCCAAATTCCTTATTGTGCGTGCATTAGTGTCTTTAAGTGCCAACACAGGAGAACCAAGGGCCGGCGCCGGCAGAAGACTTCGGTGCACCAGACAGCTTTCAGGTCAGTGAAGCTTTATTATTGTACGGCTACGGCAATTAATCAAAAATAATAAATAAAACCCCAAAATTACAGTCCACTGAAAAATGTACCCTCCAGACGGTCTCTTTTACCACATCGGTTGTTGGTCCTACGCGGTGCCGGATTAAGCCAGCGCGGGGCCCGTAGCAAATTCTATCAAGAGGCCCTCGGTTTGATTTAGGTTCTTAAGTTCTTTTTTAATTTATTTTTTACGCTCAGACAGGCGTGGGTGCGCGGGGCCCCTCAATGCGCGGGGCCCGTAGCATCTGCTACTCTTGCTACGTGGCTAATCCGGCACTGGTCCTACGACAGATATCATCTGCCCATTACCAATTCAGCTTACTGATTCTTTGAGCTATGGTATATGGTTATTTTATTTAAATCTTATAATACCAAATTCCACAAGTATTGATAATAATAGCATTACATTATTACACGAGAAGTATAAAAAACAAGTGTTAAATGCATTAACAGTCATTGCATTTATAGCTTAAGTTTGTGACTCGACCCGGTTGTGATCGGGTAAAGCCTAATGATTAATTCTCTTGCGCTACATAAATTTTAACCGTAAATTTACATACAAACACATAGTATTTAAATTTGCACCTACTCGTATTATGCATTAATATTAACACATATCTATCTCTCTCTCTCTCTCTCTCTCTCTCTCTCTAAATATTCGATTCGAGGATAACGGCGACGGTTGTACAATTATTTACCATGTTACTGTATTGCTAACTGAAGTAATTATTGTACAATTGTTTGTTTTCCTAAATAACATGAAATTTATGAATACCTTCGCTTTGGATCCTGTCCTTAAAAAAAAACTGAGCATATAGGTCTAAATGGCGGACAATGGGGGAGGCCTATGTCCAGCAGTGGACGTCCAAGGGCTGAGATGATGATGATGATGATGATGATGTACGTAGTTTGCTAAACGACTTTTGAGTTTTGAGCTATTGGAACAAGCCCACTGCCGAGTTTCACGTTTCAGCGCCTTACAACATAGCTTTTATTCTTTTATATATTTTATAGTTTTACGTTCTCTGATTTTTCAATAAACCGTGTCTCAGCCAGTGCTCTTTTATTCAGCAAACATGTGGAGTACATCAGCGAAATATCAGAGCTTTGTCAGAGGAAACATTGTTTCGTGTGGACGGTCAGGTTGCTTATGACAGTTTAGCTCAACAATATTTGGATACAATTATTCATAAGTAGTTTTTCCGCCGTTCGACTCAATGTAGCATGATCTACAATTTTTATTTATATGTTACACGATATTTTAGAAATAGTACAAGCGTCTTGTGAAATAATTCAAACACAAATTCAAAATCTTCTTTCCTGAAAATTCATTTTTGTCGCTTGGATCAGTTATGCAGAATGATATCCATTTTCGCATTGACATATTTACCTGCTTTGGACGTCTGTTCCGTGTAAAATTGTGCACAGTAGTAGACAGGAGCTAGTGTCAAACGTATTCAGTCGACAGCTGATAAGTACATTAGAGTACATCAGTGCTGTGGGGCAGAAGGCGTCTCGCGATGGATGGAGACCGTTATCGAACAGGGAAATTGACTTAAAGGGCCGTGTACTCCCGCGGGTAGATTCCACCATTTCTACTCGCATCGCACATCACAGTTTTGTATCTGTATTCGCTGTTTAGACATATGCACACAAACATATTTACAACTTACCGGGTCTTATGGTGAATATTTATTTTAAAACTTTATTAGACATAATCAAACAAAAAGCATGCTTATTTATCCATTTAAACGGGTCTCAGCGCGTATGTTTACCTTAATTATTTTACTCGATGTTTCGGTTGGGTTGCACCAACCATAGTCACGGCTGAAGGCGAGCTTAATGCCATAAGACATTCTCTATCAGATAACCTTCGGGTTAAACAGAGAGATACATTGGAAGGTGCGATGGGAGCTATAAATATAATTTAAGCGATAACAGTATTTAATTTTCTTAAAAATAGCTAATGAATGCATATATATACATGTAAATACATACATATCTAGATAATAAACATACAGAACTATTAAACCTGTGAACGGAGCATTCTTCGCTTAAAAGTACCTATTCTTGTTCGAAGCTTATCCATTTATTCTGCGTTTACTGTGACTAATAAAACCGTTGGATCAAGTTCAAAATATTCCATTAATCCAATTTGTCTAATATGTACATTGTGAAAGAACAATTATGATTTCCTTCATATAATTACGACCAATAAATACTAATTATGATTAATATAAATAGCACGGGATATATAATCCCGGGATTTCCTTGACGACGAGTTATGGATAATTTCCTCCTTTCTCTATATTTAGACAAGTAAATGGATGTCATCTTGGATTATATTTACAATCAGACCGTCTACTAGACTTGATTGGAGTAACTTTTTATATCTGAACTGAAAATTTGATAGGAAACTTCGTCAGTATAAAGTACATATACGTATTTTTTTTGTTGTTCTTGCATGTTTTTTTTTTGGATAATTTTCGTAAGACTTGCACATTTTTTGTATTTCTCGTTAGACTTGTCACTGTAATTTTTGTTGGCGATAAACCGTCCAAAACGAAGTATTTTACAACAACACGATATTACAATTTATCCATTTTAACGAACAACACGTCTACTTTAAACAGCCGTATAAAGAAAGCTATTTATCCGATTAAGGTAAAACTTGACATTCGTTTTTATGACGTATGCCAATATCGGAGAACAAAATTTTTGTGCTAGGCCGAGATTCCGATTAATTCTTGCACCGTATACAGAATACGTATTCACCTTGCATTCGTATACAGAAAATAAACTGTTTTTCTTTCTTTCTTTCAATAGTGAAAGTGGCATTATTATTTTTTATTATTTTGTTCTACAGAAATTATGTAAAACGTCACATGTAGCCGATATGTGACGTTAACTGGATCAAAGTGACCTCACTGTTCCTATAGACTTCCTTTTATAGTATAGATGGCAGACGAGCGGGCGGGCCACATGATGGTCACCGCCGCACATGGACACCTGCATCACCTTGCTTGCGCGTGCACTGCCGACCTTGCAGAATCCTGTGCACAGCTCTCTTGAACAGTCCCATGTCGTAGCGTAACGGAGATATCTCAGTTAGCAGTTAATTATTCAATTATCGGGTTCGCGGTATGAAGTGTCTTTTTGACCGCACTGTCCGGAGCGGCTTCGCGCGGATAAAGGAAGTGCGGATAAACCACACGACAATGAGGAGCGGTACGATGGTAAAAACCCGAAGTTGGCATCAAATTGAACAGCTCTTCAGAACATTCCCCATTATAAAGGCGGTAGAACACGCAGACACTCACTTTTCAAATGGTTACTATTCTTATCTGATTATTGACTTTGATTAATATATTCGAACTTCAAATTTCGTTATTTCAAGATTCTATTTTTAAGATTTTACTGAGGTCTTAATATCTGGGAACTAGAATCGGAAATAAGATTCCATTTCTTAGATCTCATAGCATACCATCGGCCTATGTCTCTCCACTGCTCGATATAGGTGCTCCCAAGGCTCGACACCACACACGATCTTTGGTTCTTCTCATCCAACCGGCGAGCTTCTTCAAGTCGTCGGTCCACCTGAGCGAAAGGCGTCCCGCACTGCAATTCTTGGTATGTAGTCTTCATTCGAAGACTCGTCTACCCCAACGTTTACGGATCCTACGGCAAATATGACTTGACCATTGCCACTTCAGCATGCTTGTGATTTAGATAATGTCACATAAATATCATATTTGTTTTTAATTGAACACATGAGATATTTACTTGTTTATTTATTACCTAACTGAACTCGTGAAAGGTTCTGCGAAATCCTTCTGCTCAGCGGTGTTTGCGCTGGCGCGGCGGACCACGCTCGCAGTAAAATATTCATTGTAATTCATAGCACCTTCGGTACCCGCAAACTGTAATAAAAGCCGGCAAACCGACGTTTAGTCACGATATCATAATATCCCGCAGGAATATCTCCGAGTAATTGTTTTAAAAGAATTTATTTTATGCCGTTGTCCATTATTAACTTTTATTGCCTTTCGGTTAACAGAGGGACGGCTATAAAATGAATATTTTGTTATCGTCATTTTTCTAGGGAAATCCTGTATACTGTAATCGACAGAGCCAGATCCTTTTTACAGCTGGACATCAGCTTGAAATGCTGCAGGATACAGAATTCCTCTCGTAATCACAATGGGATTCCGGGACATAATCGACCTCGCTGTCCCGAAGCGGATAGGTGGGTATTACCCGACATTTGTGACACGTGACACGTGAAATGTGACACGGCATTTTTATTAATACTCAAGCACGCGGGTTTCCTTTCCTCACGATATTTGCTTTCACCGCCCAGTGGTAAATGGTAAGTGGTGAGGTAGGTACTTAAGTAGAAAATCTGTACTACTTTTAAGTACAGGCGAGACCCGTACACACAAGTGCACAAATAGCCCACACTTCTAGCCGTAATAGAAATAAAGAATGATATAGATAATAAATCATAAAATAATGTGTATACTCGTAACACTATCTGCCACGGCCATAGTAAACGCTAATAAAGAGTTATGTGTACAATAGTGACTCTAATATTTACTTAATAACCATAAAAATGACATATTGTAGTTGCCCCATATTAACAACAACGTTGCGCACTCTCCAGCCGAAACAAAAATACCGAGCTGTATATCGCACCCTCTGTTTAACAAAACCGTAAGGCGTATTTAGATTTGTCTAAATTTAGATTTTACCATTATTTGAAAGAGCAGTTTAAACTGGATATACCGAATTATTTTCACAATTTCATCGGCGAAATTAACAAAATTATGAGCAAAAATTAATTTTAGTCGTTTTTAAATTTATATTTATTGACAAAAAAAGTCGGTAACAAATAATAAGCATAAAAACATCACTTTACAGAAAGTAATAATGATTGGGATTTTATTATTTTAATGATATATATGAAAACTCGTAAGAAAAATAATAAAAAGTTTACAGATTTTTGCTCTTTTGAAATGCGATATGTGCGATATGTATGTACGTGTACAATGCAAACATTTTACTGGTATCTGGTGCAGACGTTCAACCCGGATTTTGCGGCTTTTCAGGCAGGTAGGTACACATTATTTATTAAATCCGCCTTATGAAAACCGTTCGGCGGATACGGCTCAGTGCCTTTTCATGAATATCTTCCCACAGAAACCCAACCTGCCTATTTATTTAACATTTAACATAATCTTAATTTATTTATTTCTTAAAATATGATAATAATAAGCGGGAAATTTAAAAGTAGTCCTTCATGTTTGACAGAAATATGACATACAAAAACGTCAATGTAATACGCAATAGAGAATTATATTAGAATAAAATAAAATATAATAATACTTTATTTTGCCTCCGATCAAATCGAACCGCGCTGTAGCAGCAAAATGGGACCTTGACTCGGCATACTGTCATGGGATGACTATCACGCTGATTTTCAGACAAACGTCCATCTTTCGTGGATACCGGAAACAGTTATATTGAAATAAATAAGTAGATTTTAAGGAGCCCTTTCGGACTATTCTTATATTCTCCCTTTCACCAAGGGCACCCAAGGGTGTTGTTGAGCAGGGCGTTGTGCAGATATGGGCGTTGGTTAACATCCACGGGACCCGCAGAGCGGCACGCCAGGAACTTGGGTCGATGGAGGTCTTCAAAATAGCGCTGACTTGTATCTTCAACGGCTTGAGGGCTTGCGATGGTGCGCGCAGGAGCGAGACGGACGACAACGAACGATTACTTCTTGATGTACTTTTTCTTCCAATTAATCGTAATCGTAGGGCAGTCAATTGTAATTACTAATATCAAATTTTTAAACAATGAAATTATTAAACAGAATTGTTTAAGAATGTCGGTGATAGTTCCAACAAAAGCGCGATAATATTTTTATAGATTGGCGCATTACATATGGTATAACAGATTACTTTTTTCACAAGTATTTTTTAACAAATTCCCACACAGTTTTTCTGAATTTTCTAACATGGTGTTCTTTAATATTCTTTTGGCAAGTGATTTTATTATGTTGATAACATGAAATAAAATTGCAAGTTCTGCAATAGATTCTTAAGGAACGAGTCATACGGCGCACGCACTACGCTCCCGTACATTTAACAAGTTATGCTCTGTGGTCCGCGATGCATGGCGCAGTTTATGGCTTCGCTTGTCTCATTTATTTCTTGCTGTTTTCCGCTTTGCTGCAGGAAACCAACTACTTTTCCTATTCCTGGATGTATTCATGATTAATTCTGTTGTGAGCGCAAAGATAGCCCGAGGTGAAATGTCTGAGGCATTTCTTTGACTTTCTTTTTAAAACTGGGGCTTTAAGATTTCATATTCATAAGCTTATTGAAAAAAATAATAAATAGATTTTTACTCGACTGTGGCACGCAAAAGGAGGATTATGATTTCATCGTTGTTTAAATATTTACACAATATTTAAACTGAATCACCGAGCAACCGGTGTTGATAAACGAGATCATTGATCATTAGATCGTTAGATCATTGATGTCATGCATAATGCTAGTGATGTAGAAGCCACATAAATTGAAAATACTATATTTTTTGCTATAAGAAAATGTTTTTGAAACTCACAGAATGGCGTATCTAATGACAAGACGATTTCGAAATGTATATAATATAACGTACCGTAAACAACCTTATTAACATCTATTGTTGGATATGGGCCTCTCCATGTGTACTGTCTTGTTTTTGAGCTGTAAAGGGCACACTGGTCAAGCGGGTTGGTTCACTCTCTTAGAGGTTGTGTATGGACTGGACGCACGTGGCGCACATAGTAGCGGGTTTGTTATCGCCCCAATCGCCTTTCTCGACACCCGCGCGACGGCAAACGATGAGGCGGTGCTATTCTAAAATCGTCTGACATCACACGACACCTAACTAATATACGTGTATATTGTTTTTTAATAGGAAAAGCGGAAGATTAAGAGAGGTCTATATTCAGAACTGGAGAGACATAGGCTGACGGTATAGCAATAGGAATGGTACATTGGTAATAATAGATATGGTATGGTAAATAATTAATTAATTCTTTATTTGACTGGTTAGAAAAAAAAAGGCAAATAGATCCAATCAACAATTCTGTGGATATTCTCGCGACACGTGCATTGATCGTGTAACTTCTCAGTACTGAGATGTGGCGGAAAATGTTCAGTTTCTATCAAATTAGTTAACAAACTTAGTTACGATCTGTTCTCCGGCGAGAACGCGCCCAGTGTCTTATTGAATTAACATCACATGAAATGCGATTTGAAATTCGATCTCATGTGAATATTGTGCCTCATGTGATGTATATTGAAGTTAATTATATTATTCGGTTTCCGCATGCCACTAAATAAGTTTTACATAACACAATTGGTGATACATGACACAATTGGTGATACATAACACAATTGGTGGTACATAACACAATTGGTGGTACATAACACAATTGGTAGTACATAACACAATTGGTGGTATATAACACAATTGGTGGTATATAACACAATTGGTGGTACATAACACAATTGGTGATACATAACACAATTGGTGGTACATAACACAATTGGTGGTACATAACACAATTGGTAGTACATAACACAATTGGTGGTATATAACACAATTGGTGGTATATAACACAATTGGTGGTACATAACACAATTGGTGGTATATAACACAATTGGTGGTATATAACACAATTGGTGGTATATAACACAATTGGTGGTACATAACACAATTGGTAGTACATAACACAATTGGTGGTATATAACACAATTGGTGGTATATAACACAATTGGTGGTATATAACACAATTGGTGGTACATAACACAATTGGTGGTATATAACACAATTGGTGGTATATAACACAATTGGTGGTATATAACACAATTGGTGGTACATAACACAATTGGTAGTACATAACACAATTGGTGGTATATAACACAATTGGTGGTACATAACACAATTGATGGTGCCAATTTGGTTTTCTCCTTATATTTAGGTTTTTTAATCTTTAAATGTTTAGGTTAAATGGAAATACTCATTTACTTTTATAATAAAAACTTATGGATTTTATATATCAAAAGAATGTGGCAGACGAACAAACAGTACACTTAATGGTAAGTAGATATAGTTACCTATGGACATCCGCGATCCATGATATTATCAGTCCATAATCAAAAACGTTGACACGCCCCCGGGTGTGCTATCCAACTTTGGAGATTTAGGAATGGACTTGGGAGGGATGGGAAGTTGAAAGTATAATGGAATACAGCGCTTAGGCATGCATTGTGTACGTACGTATATCTTGTGACATACGCAGACCGCATTCCTTCATAAAGTTACTATATTGCGCGACACGTCACTCAAATCATATTACAGGCCGCGCGCCGCCGGTGTCACTCATCGGGAAGTAATAACGCATGACGTCACGCCGCGCACTGAACTTACACATAACGCCACTTACCTCATCAATGACAATAATTACATTGTTTATTTATAACTTTATACATAATATTATACTACATACGATGACTAATAGACTAATAATAGTTATATGTACATACTAGAGACCGACATAGCTCTTACAATCAGAATGCTAGGATTGACAACCGATGTGGTGGACGAGAACTGGTATGGAGCCCACGTACCGGGGAGCGCGGCGCGGGACGCGCTCCCCGCCCGGCGAGAGACATGTTCAGGCTCGTTATTTATAGGTACACCAGTGGAATCTATAAAAAAAAACAATAACTTGTTACATACATTGGTCATTCCTAAGTGAAGGTGTACACAGCACTCAATAGCTGTTCTTTAGTATTAACACTTAATTTTTTTTTACACCCAAACAGCTTATCGTAATCCTAAATTATACTGTAAATTATTGTAGGCTATGCCGGCCTCATTCAGGAGGGAGGCGCGCACAGCGCACAGAAACTATTATTAGTAACTGATATTAGTAATTAGGTACGTAGTCAAATGTGATTTTTACGGACTGATTGTAGAGATATTTCCCATGTATCATATTAAATGGATTCCCCCAAAGTTCAGAGCCCGGACTTGATCGACCACTTGAAGAATTCACCGATACTGGCTAAATAAGAAGACACCGAAACCATATCCGAAAAATCAAATGCTTCTGACGAAAGTTTCCTTTATCTTTATAACTGTACCTTTAATGTAAATATTAATGGTGTTCATTACTGGTGGTACTTAACTGTGAGTTTACTTCACCCTTGTCTTCAACGACTTCTAAATAGCCATTGTTTCATAATGAATTTACCCAAACACACTGAAACGCATAAATTATAAGTAACAGAGTACAGTGAATTTACGGCCGGTAAGAAATTAATTATTACCTAGAAAATTTTGTTTTCGATGGTAATAATTTAAGGTCCAGCATTATTCGCAATCAAGTAAACAGTACTGTTACTTATTCAAGAACGCGAGTTGAAAGCGGTGCGTGCTCGCTGTCGAGGTGTGGCTGTGTGCCGGCAATATGCCGGCGATAGAAATATTACCTGATAATATTTGTTATTACGATCCGCCTACGTGAGATGGAGGCGTAAGTACGCGCAGGAACGCTCTCTCCATCCTTACCGAGGGTGGCATTAAACCGTGTGAATTATCAAGAAAATCCCAACGAACTCATGAAGACATGTGAATGTCTGAAAGTAACCCTGATATTTTTGATCAGAATCTGTGAAGTTATCAGACGGTAAACGAACTTATGATCGTAAAAAGATTTTGAGGCAACGCTGATACGAAGATGCCACAGCTCAGAGGCGAACAAAGCGATTTGAAAGCGAGTTTAGTTTTGAAAGCAAGGGAGTTTATCCGGCTATGGACTTGTGCATTGCTTTAAAATAATTCTCCGTCCGGGATGTTAGGTCATGTTGATGTGCTGAGTTTATTTTTTTGCGATTCCTACCCTGCAATATACTTTTTCTCTGTTACTTTAGATCAGTATCCTTAAACCGATCCCGGTCTGCAAATATTTCCTATCAGTCCGTGAAGAATTTTAAACACGTAAATTAATAATTTTCTTTATGAATGACGATAAACCAAACAGAAATCAAATGGATGTTAATGCAGCACTTCATCTCTCAGAAACAAAACTACCGCCACGTCTACCTGAACGTCTACCTGATTTGCTAACAAAGAAGCAATAGCAGACGTCGCACTAAATAATGGTAATTACTATAAATTTAAATTGTTAAGTAATTAGTAAATATTTTTTGTTTTGATTATTTATTCATTCAAACACATTAAACATTTCTACATGGATAAATATTCCGCCAAATTGAACAACAGTTTGATGGAGGACAATGCTCTCGATTACTTACTTACATTTATTTGTGTGTATAAATAAACTTATATTCAATCTATATACAAAATTCATATTTGACCATTTATAAATCCATAATATGTAGTACATAAATTAGGAAGTATTAATTTATGATGATCCACTGTGGGATCTTACGATACAACACTATATAAATATTTATATAATTTGTTCTTTAACTGAATCCTATTGAGTGTGTTCATAATGAGGTCCCCGGGCAGCTCGTGGCACAGTGTCGCCAGTAGCTGCTGTCAAGTACGTCTTAGTAATTTTAGTAATTAGTCTTAGTAATTTGTCAAGTACTTTGCCGTTGTAATTTGTTAGGCACACCGTAGGTGTATTTAGTTGAGCTACGGGTTGGGTAGTTATAAATTCTTTTTTCTAAGCTGTGATCATTTCAGTTTTTATCTAATCTTAATAATAATTTTTTACTTCGTAGTATTTTACATATATTAAATAACTTTTGATAATCTTTGTTAAGATTTCTATTAATGTTTTTATCTTCTAAATATTTAAAAAAAAAATATGTAGTGATTTAATTTTGATTAAATGTACAGGAAAAGTATCCATAACTACCCACCCCGTAACTTAGAACTGAGTCAACAGGCGCATGATAAAGCATGTAGAGCACTTCAATATAATATATTTTTAAGATGATAAAGTTTTCCTAATACTACAACCCCTTGCTGCAAACCGAATCTACATGAAGATTCCACGTAAAGTTCCTATCCATAATTAATGCTAGAAATAACGTATTAACTTATATGATGTAACTTCTTCAACGAAGAGAAATACATATGAATATTGATTTGTCACTATGAAGGCACTCATATGTTTGTCCTATTTTTTTAACGAAAAAAGGCGGCATACGAGCTCACAGTCCACCTGATGGATACTGTCGTCCATAGACATCCGCGATACATGCCAACAACAGTCCAGAATAACAAACGTGGGCACGCCCCCGAATGCGCTGCATACCTTTGCAGATTAAGGAATGGATTGGGAGAAAGGGCTGGGAAAATGGAGAGGGATAGGATGGGATAGCTATGGGCGACAGTATCCACTTACCATCGGGTGGACTGTATGCTCGTCTGCCACCTTCGTATATAAAAAGAAATAAAATATTGTTATATTCTAAAAATGTCGTTATTTATTATGTTATTAATTTTGTATAATTTTGTTTATATTTAGTACTCAATATAGCAATCGGTCTGTAATTCGTGTAATAGAAGTGAGTGATACCGGCTTAATGATGGAAGTTGTCAAATTATTTGGGTATACTCGTTTTTTCATACATGTATGTATTTAATTATTGGACGAATTTTATCATTCATGTCTTTAAGATCCCGGACCCTGACACCGTCCAATCACGGCGCCTTGCCACAATTTAGTTTTTCTATAACTTTTTGCACAGGCAAAGCTTTAATTTTCTGATATCGAAATGAAACGTCACTCTTTTTTACTATACATCTGCTCCCATCAAGAAATTACTTGTCATATTTATATTTGATATTATCCATTTCTCCTAAGTATTTTTGTCCTAAGTATCTTTGAATTTTTATATTTATACCCTTTATTGTTCTTTTCCAACCAGCTATTTATATAGTTCCATATTTTCCTAATGTCCCCTTTACATTTTTTTAAATTCTTTTTCTATGGTAATCTTTAGCGGTATTTATGATTTTGTGGACTTTTCTTCGGAATTTCTTCTATTATATAGGTCATACTTTTTGGTGCTGATTTCCATTTCCGAAACAACATATTCCACTCATCGATATTTTTTGTAAGTGTAACGTTATCTATTTTTAAATTTAGAAATAAGTTACCCGACACTCGTAAAATTCCAGTTGGAACATCAACCGCGGGGACATCGGGTAACGTTAACATTGATAGATTACACCCCGAGGGGGAGCTGCTCTATCGTTCACTTAATTTTTCCCGCCACTTTGACCTTGCATAAAAAATAATCCAACATTATAACACAATGAGTTTACTTTGGAAGATATTTTCGAAGGAATCTTAGATCAAAATTCAAATCAGAAAAAATATAGCGTAATAATTAATTTGAGCAGTGATACTCTTGGCAGTAGGCGTATCTATTCTAAACTCTCTGTATACCATACCATACCATCAGCCTGTGTCTCTCCACTGCGGGATATAGGCCTCTCCCGAGGACCGCCACCACACACAGTCTTTAGCTCTTCTCATCCAGTCACTAGCGGTGACTTTCTTCAAGTCAGTCCATCTGGCTGGAGGGCGTCCCACGCTACGTTTCCCAGTACGCAGATAGTCTCCATTCGAGGACTCGCCTCCCTCATTGGTTATCGGTCCTGCGGCATATATGGTCTGACCACTTCAGCTTGCTGATTCTTTGAGCTATGTCGCCAATGTTAGTTCGTGGCCAAATTTCTTCGAAATCCGCAACTCTCTGTATGCGCGGAAAATTAAATATGTAGTACCTAAATGTTCAATTTAATCCATGGAGGATCAGTAGGAATGCGGGGTGCGTGATAAAGAAAAATGACTACTAAATGTGGGCGCGGGGCGCGGGGCGTAAATGATTGGTGAAAATAAATGAAAATGTTGATTATAGAAAATTGTCGTAACTTACCCGGGAGATTCTAGGCGCATCACATTCAGGGGCAGCTGGTGATTTCGACCTTGTCACTGCACTAGGGTATTTGCACTTTATTTTGGTGGTGGCGAGCGAACAGGGCGCGGCTCGGCGCGAATACTCTCATTCGTGAGTCTATTCAAGCCCGCACCGCTCAGTTTGTATATACGAGTATGTATGTGTGTACGGGTTTTTAAATTGTCTATAGTCCATTTTACATTGTTAGTCGCCTCTAAACGCGTAATAACGATATTTTTGTTTAAATTGTATACATTTCACTCGATATTTCTGCATTGGCTGTACCAGCTTTCGTATGTGTGTATAAATGTATGTGTTTAAAGTTAATTCATAATACGTATGTAATGTGTACAAAACGCAAGTCTCAAAAGTGTAATCATTATCTCGACGGTGAAGAAATGGAATTTAGTAAAGTAAAATCTAGTGCACACGTCAGATTCTATATATTTCGTGCGAATTGAGAGATACACATGTATCTATCAATTCGCACGGTGACTCTTGAAAGGCCACTAGGGCCACAAGAATTTAGCTATTCCGAAAAAAAAGGATACACGTATCCACCAATCCACATTAAACCCGCGTAGTGTATTTAGGCCCGAAACCCCTTCGTGATTAGGGGAGAACTATGTACTGCAATGGGACGTTGTGTACGTGGCTTAGCAAAAAAAATCTATATTTATTTTAGAGTGTTTACTTTACAAACTGTCTCCAAGTAAATCTCCAACTTAATTGCAAGTTTCTTTCGCTAACGAATCGCGGTTCGGCGATGAATTTAAATGAGTGTATTAATTAAACGCGTCAGCGCTTAGCATGCAGTCGGCGCGGGTCGCAGACGACCGGCGGCGGACGGGGAGAGTACGAGCGCAGTGGGCGGCGGCCTCGCTCGCAACCAACACAAAGGCAATTCAATCTGAAGTTAGTTAACACGGACAGTCTTAGATAATTAGATTCTTTTCAATTGCAAAGAAACCCTTTTATATAAGCCCGTCTACAACTGTAGCTGCTCGTGCGCTGCTCTGCTTGCTATCACTTTGGGACAACCATGTCCCAAAGTGAAAAATTACTAGGTACTTATACCAATAAGTACCTAGTAATTTTTCAGTAATTGATTGTTTTGACTGTTCACTATACAATACCATACCACCAGCCGTGTCTCTGCACTGCTGGATATAGGCTCCCAAGGACCGCTTCCAAGCACAATCTTCTGCTCTCTTTGACTTTTCACCGTCTTAGTATGCAATTTTAACAAATCCGAAGTTTGTTGATAGATATTCATTTAAATGAAAACGCAAGTAAATGTAAACATTTACTAAAGTAATGTTAATGTTTTGTAGGCGGAGATTGCACGCTGTACTACCACAGCCGCTTAACGCACTCGACTGGCCACGTTACCCCTCTCTCACAGAAGACTACCTTGAATGTATTGCGTTTATTACTTTATCGTATTTCGTCAATGTACGTACGTGTTTCGGTAGGGAGTGAGATATGCCAGAGCACATTCCCACCCTATCCTATCCAATCCCTCCCTATTTTCTCAACCCTTTCTACCAATTCATTCCTTAATCTCCAAAGTTAGGCAATGCATCCGGGGGCGTGCCAGCGTTTGTCGTTCTGGACTGATGTTGCCATGTATCTCGGATGTCCGTGGACGGCATAATCCACTTACCATCAGATGGACTGTATGCTCGTCCGCCACCTTTTGTTTTCTAACAACAGTATACAATTTCTAACAATATTCCAACAACAGGAAGATAGTAACAAAAGCGCAACAGTTCACTGGACGAATATTTAAATAATGTATGTGAACTGGTTAAACCTCTTTTCTTTATAATAATTTTGTTTATCTAGTGATAACATGTGTCAGTATTTGGCGATATAATCGCAAGTCGTATGAGAAAGGGACGATCGATCGACTATATATCTATAGAAACGATCGACGGTTCTATAGAGCGTCGTCTCTGTCAGTAGCGAGAGGTCTCATCAGTTATTCTCTAAGAATTACAATATAATATACCGCACCGAAAACGACAGGACACAACTAACGTCTATAGCCGGGTACTGTACCTTTACATATCTTTTTACTGATGTACAGGAGAGGCCCCGTAAGCAAACCCGTTATTTATTTTTTATAGAGAATCAAGTATTCTCGAATGGTATAGAATTTGTCAATTCAGCTTATTTGTCATAAAATTACGTAATCAATGAGATTACCTGGATCTGTTACTCGGCTCGGCTGGCACACAACCCGGGAAAACCCCGTTTCGGTACATAGTTAATGATCTGGAAATCGGCAAATATTGGTTTAATTCTGTTTGCTAGGGGACATCCGATTGACATTCAGTGGTCCTGCCCCGTTGATGAGACAGCTGGTTGCTACGTCGCTACGATATACAAGAGCTACGAGATATGAATTACAACGCGACTCTACGGCGTAGCCTCGTAGCACGTTTACGCTGATGCTACGGATATTGGAGTTACGTTTGCAAGGAATTTGAAAGTTAATTTTTACCATATTTCATCTGAACATATTTCTTTATTTCGATATGGTAATTTATTTTCTAGCCACCGTTTCCAGTTCCTCCCATTTTTATACCCAGTAAAGTAATGAGATCGCCTGATTGTTGCTGTAGGCAATTATCCGAGTGGCTTAATTATGTTGTCTGTCGCGAACATCGATCAGCTCGTAGCCAATTACGGGCAATACTAAGGCAAACTGGATTTCACAGTGATCGCGGCCACAGTATAACAGTGAACAGTTCAATCGCTTGAAAGGACATATTCATAATATACCTGTTGTCGTTAATTTACAATGTTTATTATACATCACTATATTTCAAAAAAATATTAGCTTCTATTACCGTTAAGTCTTATATTAATTAGCTTATAATTAATATTAAGTCGTTATCTTTACATTACCGTAAAATGTTAGTATTCGATAAATATAAAATAAAATGCAAATAAATAATAACGGCCGTTATGCGTATTTAATAGGCCCTTATTTTTTTATTTTACTAGACGTTTTGACTGCGTCAAATATTTGACTCGAGATAGTAAATAGTACACACAGTTTTATTGAAAAAATTGAGACTAACCAGTCAAGCAATGACGCGCTTTGGGGACATTAGGTTATAATAAAATGTGTACAAAACATGAAAATCTCATTGGTTTTCAGAATTAAAAAAAAAATCCTAACTTCTCCGTTAACGATATTGGATAAATTAGGGTTACAAATTAAATTACAATTAAATTAATCTTAAAGTTAAATCTGCTTTCAGTGAATGATGTGAAATACACGAGTCTTTGGCTGGACAGATCTTTACGGTGGGGAAAGAATATAAATGAAGTTTGCGAAAAAACACAAAAAATTCTAAATGTATTAAAGGTACCGGTTCCTCTTGGGGAATCATAATGCATAATAGATTATAGTGGATATTTGTATGACAATGGTGCAGCCATGCATGTGTATAAACAAGACAAAGTGCAAAATCAAGCCTTACGTACAATAGGTGATTTATCAAAACTACCCCAATACATGTTATGGAGAGTGGGACTTGCATTGCGCCCTCGCACATTAGAATGTAATGATTGTACTCAAACTTTGTAACATAATAAGTATGGTATATATTTGTACGCCTTACGGCAGAAATAATGCGTTCATAAATAACGGATTTGAAATGATTTGAAGAAAATTTCATGCATATAAATATGTACTAAAAGCCAAATCATGATGTGACATTAAGACTGTTGCAGGAACTTGATAATCACTCTCATAAAAGATATTGGGCGACCAAGAAGAAACCTCTATAAATGAATGTGTTTTTTTTTATAGAAAAAGTAGGCAGACGAGCATACAGTCCACCTGATGGTAAGTGGATACTGTCGTCCATAGACATCCCCGCGATACATGCCAACTTTGATACGTTACATACGTACATACGTTACATGCCAAGAATGACAAACGTTGGCACGCCCCCGGATGCGCTGCCTAACTTTGCAAATTAAGGAATAAATTGGTAGAAAGGGTTGGGAAAATGGGGAGGGAGAGGATGAGATGGGAATGGGTTCTGGCATATCTCACTCACTACCGAAACACATACGTACATTGGGGAAATACGATAAAGAAGGAAAAGCAGTACATTTCAAGATAGTCTTCTGTGAGAGAGGGGTAACGTGGCCCGTCGAGTGCGCCCAGCGGCTGTGGAAATGCAACATGCACACTTCCCCTACCAATGTACAACAATAAAGTACAACATGTGTACAATGAAGTAAAAGATGAAAATGTATATTCCTGTAATCTAGCTAGAAATATTATCTTTTGATACTTTAATTAATATTATTAATATTAGTGATTTGTTAAAATTAGATTTAAGAAGAATTGAAACTGCTAAAAGATCTTACGAGTTAAATATATTGAAACGAATTGTATTACAGGAAGTCTACAATAAGTGTAATGGATGGCATCCATTGTATACGGATACATTGATGATATTGGTGCAGCCTATTATAACCATTGAAATAACACTAACGAACGGTTTACAGTAAGTGCAAAACTTCAGCTATGACGGCTGGATTGTTGGCAATTTCTAAAGCGCTTTCTTATGCTAGCGACAGAAGGAGCACAAAAGTTATTGTTTTTTCTGACAGTAAATGTGCCCTATAGAACGTAGGTCGATGCACCTCTCGCTACTGACGTGTATTGTTAGCTTACACAATAATTAAACATGGCTTTGCTTAAGACGCGTAGTATGTCGTTAGTATTACAATGGGTGCTCTCACATATAGGCTTACTGGACAAAGAGGAGGCTGACCGCTTCGCCAAATCTGCTGTTTTGGATGGATCTGAAGTCTCAATAGCTCCAGATTATACAGTAGTTCTGTGTACCCACAGGGTACGATGTTATAATTCTTGAAAAGAGCATTTTGATGAGAGATCAAAAACTATAGGTATGTTGTACAGGACCATGCAATGTGAGCCTCCTCGATTCACATGCTTTTGAACAAATTTCTTGATGAAATCTGATGAAAAAGTTAGATCTCCCAATTGTGAGACTTTCCCACAAGATAGATGATGTGCAACATTTGTTAAGACAATATGATTGAGACAGGCATGACAGAATGTTGATATTAACTTCTCGATATTGACATTTTTCGAAGTATCTTAGCCAAATCATCTTCAGGTGAATCTAAGATGATTTATGATTTAGTAATAATAGAATAATATTTACAATCAGACTGACTTGTTTACTCGATGAAGACAAAAAACATTGGTAAAATTGAGCGTAAAAAACCGACATGAAATCTGTGTATCACTCTCTGCACATGAACCCTATTTTTAGCGGACTACGGCAAAGCCAAAGAAGGGTTATGATTTCAGCAGTCTATGTTGGTATGTATATATGTTCATCTGTTCCCTTGTAGCTTCTAAACTCCTCATTACATTTTGACAAATGAGTTGTCGTTGGATTCGTCTTGATGTTCCACGTAACATAGGCAACTCACTCACCTACACACATCTGAATAATAATAAATCAAATACACACAAATGACAATAGACAGGTCGTATGTGCCGCAGATTCGGGAACTTGCGAAGTCCTCGAATGCGGACCAAGTACCGAGAAGCCCAGTCAGTGTGGGACGCACTCCGGCCATAGGGTCCGACGACTTTTCATTGCGGATTTAAATTAATAACAGATGGGGTACGAGGGGCCAGCGATATATCTGTATAATGACGTGTGAGCAAGACGGTATCGGCTCGGAATTACCATATTTGGCGAGTGTTTGTGAGTGATTTATTGGGCAATAACGCGGGGCGCGAGGTGAGCTCTCTCGCATGCATAAAGAGCTTTTTATCGGCGATACTCCTCGATCACCTCTAGAGAACTTCCGCCTCGCTCGCATCCGGACAACCCTAACACTCGCTTGGATTTTACATTTTTAAGATTATTTTTGTATATACATGAAATAATATATCTTTAACTATCTATGCATATATTAAAGTCGTAACAAAGCCGCGTCTGAACATTTAATATTTTTTGAGAAAATTTTTGGAAATCATTGCAGTCTAAAGTGCGAAAGATCTAGAGCGTAAAACAACATTTTTGGATTTTTTGCCTGTTTGTCTGTCTGAACTCACAGCACTCAAAAAACGGCTGGACATATTTTAATGAAATTTGGCATACTTATAGCTTAGTTTTGTTCTTATTAGGTATTTATCTGAAAATTTAGTATAGGTAATTATTCAATATCAGCTTATAACGACCCACTGTCAGGCACCACGCGGGCCTTGAACGGATTGGGGTCAGAGTGTTATATAAATTTAATATTTATTATACATGCCAAGGGTATTTTTCAGTCATTCGCACACGAGATTCCTCGCCATTTTTTCCTCCATTACTGAAGAAAAGAAGGATAATAAAAATTATGACGAATACGATTCGAGAATAAACGATCTTAAATTATCACCATTCTTATTTTTATTTCATTCATTTCATTTTTATTCATTTACAAAGTTCACGGCTACAATTTATTAAAGGAGTAGTTTAACAATGTTACTAAGTTTTCGGTTAATTACAAATTAATATTAAAAAAACAATTTATTTATAATAGATTAATTATGAGTATATGTGGTGTGTGTGTATGTTTTGTTTGAGCAATGTGTAGTGTTAGTTGTTATATTATATATGTATGTGGTTAATTATTAACTATGAGTATATGTGGTGTGTGTGTATGTTTTGTTTGAGCAATGTGTACTGTTAGTGGTTATATTATATATGTGTGTGGTTATTAATAATTATGAGTATATATGGTGTGTGTGTATGTTTTGTTGTCTGTTGTGTGTGTTCATTGTGATTGCGTGTGACTGTGTAATGAAGCCTACGAAGCCTTATAAGTACGCTGTAAGCGGCGAACGACATAATTACGTGTGTATTTTGTGCGAGCAATAGGCTCATCAAAGAGAACAGTATGCTTGATGATAATTATTGGTAAAGATATAATAATATAAATATACATTATAATGTATAATAATGGACAATGTTTTAAAAGCCTGTTCAGTTTAATGCTAACTTCAGATTATGACTATCGCACGTCTCGTTGTCGTCATGCGGTTCATCTGCACTTCCACGACAAACATCCGCTGCGTACTGAGTGCGGTCATTAACACACTTTATACCGTTACTCCGGAAGGCGTGCAATCAACTGCCAGCTGAGGTTTTTCCGTTACACTATGACTTTCAAGTTGGGGCTTTCAAGAGAGCTGTTAATAGGATTCTACAAGGTCGACATGGCATCCCCGTGCCTTCTGGTGTTATAGGTGTCCATGGGCGGCAGTGACCACTTACCATCAAGTGGCCCGCCCGCTTGTCTGCCATATTATAAAAATGAATTATATTACTAAACTATAATTCAAGACACATTATTAATATCAATAAATGTTAAACACAGTTCCCACACAGTGTAGATAAAACAGTCCCGAATGGTAACTAAAACATATAATAGTCATTTAAATTATATATTTAAACAAGAAATAATCGTACCACACAAAAGCCGATAGTAATTGGTTAATTTCAATAAGTAGGTACTGATCACAGTCGTCGAGTGGCGCTGACAGCGTGCGATGGATGAAATTACGAATTCAAGAGAATTAGTGCAGACTGAGGAGACTCTAGCTTTCATATTATACACGTAGGTAATATTTGTAATATCTGAAGTTAATCTTAGATTCGTATTTTTTGCTTCAGATCATGATTGTACTATTAATTTTCTTCATGACGCAGCATTATGAATGTGTTCTCTAGAACCTGGAGGTTATTTCAAAACGTAGTAACGACCCGATTTTTCTTCAGCGTACGTTATTTTTATTTATTGTATAAGTACGTACTCCTAATCTTATTTATTTTATTGATATGCAGTGTGCGTTACAAAGATGGTAAGTGCATACATTCAGATCGTCACATTTGCCAGTAATGGCGTGCAAGATTACATAAGACACAACAGATACAAAACAATAAATACTAACAATTTGTAAATATCAGATTTAAATTTAATTTTAATACTTAACTACACTTAATTTATAATAATAATTATCATAGTAAAAGCAATATCAAAATGGAAAATGTCATATTAAGAATCAATTGATTTTACATCATGTCAAAACTTCATGAACAAATAATTACATAACATCACCATTATTAATTTTTCAAAGATTTTAAATAAAATTAATAATATGAACAAAAATTAAAAATGAAAAAAAAAAACAAAGAGATTTGATTATACATATTTGATTTATTTGATCACAAATACTAAGCACTTTCAAAATTAATTAACTATTACTATTAAACCACAATCCCCACAATACATAATTTTTACTCAACCTTCACTTCTGGAGTCCCCGCCAAAAAGTCATGTTTTTGATTTATATGGAAAGTCATAGAATTGCGTATCTATGACCACAAGAATTGCGTATTCGTAACCTGTATCATGTTGCCCCTTAATAAATCTAGATAAACCGGTGTAATGAAGCGTAGCTGTGGCGTAGCGTAGATGTAGCGCGGCGTGCGTGCTCCCCGCCGACAGATTTAATTACGATAATGCCGATCATTATTGAGTCGATTGCGTTTCGATCATGCCGCGCGCCGCTCCCGCTAGTCCATTTGCACACTAAACCACTTTGTTCGTATACACGTAGCAATCAATATACGCAATAATTTATACATACGATTTATTTACGCTTTAATCAACACACACTAAATCACTTCCACGTAATCATGACTCGAATATATTTTATAGTACGATATAGGTTAAAATAATTTAATCATGTATATTGTTATCAATGTTTCGACGACCCTTTTTATATTTCCAGGTAGGTACTAATTAGTTTAATTAATCAGGTCCCAAGTACATTTTAAACCATATTTTGTTTTGTCTTCTAAACAGAGAGTTTTATCCTGCACTAGTTCAAAATTCCTAGAAATACATTTAAATAAGAGAATAAACAAGGAGTGGCTCATTAGTTATTCAGTAATTAATTAACAACAATCAACATAAACATAATCAACATCAACATAATCAATCAACAACACAATCGCTAACTATTACAATTAATTAATAGATTACTTAATTATTTAACTTCATTTATATGACAATATCGCAAAAGTCAGGAGTCGCTCCTGAGAGTAGAGTAAAGTGAGAGTGGCGTTACTGAGAACAGAAGATTTGGACGCCCTATTAATTATTTATTTTTTTCTCTTAAAGAAGTTTCCATAGTTGACGTTTAACCTCCAGTAGTGGAGATATCTGGATAAAGAAGAATATTATATTACACGTATACATATAACCACTAACACTACACATTGCTCAAATAATACATACGAGCACACACACCACACACGCACACACACACCACACACATGTGTTATTAATGTTTGAATTTTGATATTGAAATATTGTTTTTTTAATATATTATATGTGCTGTTAATATGGACCGGAAAAGTATTGCAGTGCTTAAATAGTTTAAGGTCATTGTTGGCATATTTTAGTTTAATATTGGTTTAACAATTGTTTCTAAAATATTTAGTTGTAGTCGAAATATGTTATCTAAGTAAGATTTATACGTTCTACCATAACTGCTAATACCATAGGCTACTATTGAATCAGTTAGTGCATTGTATGACATTAGTCGTGTTTTAAAGGATAACCGGTTCTTAGCGAGATTTATAGTAGACAGGAAAGACCTTAGTTTACAGACTTTATTGACTTGGGACTTTCAGTTAAACTTACTATCGATTATAAGGCCAGTGTTAACTATTTCAATAGAGGGACATGTGAGTACATATATTTTTGATGAATATTGTTTTATGAACATATTAAAGTGTTTTCTCATTTTGCCGGAACCTATCTTTTACAGTTCTCAGCGTCCTCTACGGTGGAATCCATCCTCTACAGTTACTTACTGAAATATTTTTTCCGACCAAGAAGCGTAAATAAATGAACAAGGTGAACTAGAAGCATGTACAACGTGTGCAGCGGTGGAGACGAGCGCACTGCCGGAGTGACTTATCACCAACTACCTACTAGTCACGTTTAACCTGAGTAAACTAACCTACAGGAGTGACTTATCACCAACTACCTACTAGTCACGTTTAACCTGAGTAAACTAACCTACAGGAGTGACTTATCACCAACTACCTACTAGTCACGTTTAACCTGAGTAAACTAACTTCAATTTATACCTGTAACTTGTAAAACTGCCGCGAGGGATAAGCGACCGGTGATATAAAATAAACTGGTACAACAAAATACTTTTTAATTTCAAGGTTTACTGCGTACCGAAATATTTTATTTTCCATGAATAAATTTATTCGTTTGCAAAAAAAAAAAAATGCTATATGAAGCTACTCAAACAATCACAAAACAGCCTGAAAATATAATGAAACCATTGACATTGTTGATAATTCTGAGTTAATTAACATAAAATATATATTACATACGTGTGTTGTGAAGTTATTTGTATTTTAGCTTCGTAAAAATTTAGTAGGAATAAAAAATTGTTAGTTCTGAAAATGTGTTAAATTTTCATGTCACAAACAGAATTCATGGTGTCAGTCGTGTATAGGTATTACGCAATACGGATTAACAGTAAGCGTCAGAACAGGCCTAATAGTGGAGTAAAGTTAGATATTAAATTAGCAAAAATTCCCCTTAAGTATTTTTTTCCCGACCTTTGTCAGCATGTTCTAAATATACTATAAAAAGTAGTCCGCTAATTAGTCCGGTTGACTGCAAAAAGTTTACCATCATAGAGCGAAGGCTTCCTTTTTTATTTACTCGTAAGATAATTTAAAATTATTCTTTACAGGTAGGATTTTCGAAGCTTGAAATGTGCACCTACTTTAAAATATCCTGACCACTTTTATTTTAAATGTTTAATTAATATTTACTTTTTATGAATAACGAAAATAAACCAAAATTCTCGATTCGTAAACGTTAAAATTAAGCATAAATAAACGTTTGTAATTGTTTAATAAATTTTTCGTTTCTATCTCACCTAAAATGTTGCGGTCACAATTACTAATTACTCTCTACTAAAATCACACAAAATATTATGTGATACAATAGTATGAGGACTCATCAAATACGAGAATAGCTGTTCTTGGATTTGAACATTATTATCTGCATGATCGACTAATTAATGGCCTGTTCAATTATCTTGTAGACATGAATAAACAAGCTTATTAGACATTAGACACGTGTTAGACAGTGTTACGAATTATAAATTAGTATTGTTCTAATAATATATTAAATTGTGTTGTAAATCAGTTGTATAATTTTAGCATTGTTTTAGCATACAGGCTGTTTATCTTTTATTTCTACGTCTTTATCGGTACGTGTTTCATATACTGTGTCCAAAATATGGTTCTATGTGCAAAAAAAAAAAACGATTGTAAAACACAATTTCTTTATCAGCAATCAAAATACCGTCTAGTCCTGTGTCAAATACTGTGTTTCTACACTTCCACTACACTGCTAGAATCGTTGGTCGAATACACTTTCGATGGATTATGCAGGGCGCGCGAACAACATCGGCACGTAGTGCAGGTTATCAACTTCATTGCCTTATATAGAAATCTAATAATAGTTCATAATTAAGTAAATAATTTTGCCTAAAGAAACCAGTAATAAAAGTCAAAGAGAAAGTAATTGAGCTGAGTAGGAACAGAATTAAATAAGTAAGAAGGAATCAAGTTGGTTGCCGCGGGGTTTTGATGGTGTGATGCGACCAACTATAACTTTCCACATGTTATTGTAAGGCACGATATTGTACTTGTATCTAAATTCCAGTGACAAATGATGAACAGCATCGCCGGACTGTCGATGGCGCTTGCCGTGGCTACAGGTCGCTGTTGGCTCCCGCCCTAAAGGAAATTAAAGCTAAGCATTTTATAATGTTCATACACCGCAAACATCCTTTAATGTTCATTCAGTTGTTCACTCAATGTACTAGTTTTATTGAATCAGGGCGATATCTACTTCAGACATCATACGGTTAACTTCAGATGAACACCGAGACGCCATCCGATGATATGCAAAATAATACTTACGTCACGAATTAGAGAACTAGGGCCTAGGCCTCCTCGGAGGTTCGTTATAACATGTTTAACCTAGTTTGGGGTTTAAGGTAACAAGTGTTATTGTTAAACCCTCTGAAAACAAATAAATAAAAATAATAATTATTATTATTATTCTCTCTCTGTGTGGTATGAAATGCCTATGCTGCTCCGCTTTATTCCATACGGGTAGCCGTCGTTGTGGCTCGCAGCATTAATCACTAACTTTAAGAGTGCTCACAAGGTGTCGGGAGTAACTCGCGTCACGGTTCGTTAATCTTATATACTCGCACACATACATACATCCTTACACACAACTAGACCTCTACACAACTTACCCCCTATAACGATCAATATAAATTCTTTGCCTCACGTATTTACTGTTACTTACATATTTTATAAATGTAAATAAACGCAACAGCAGACTCCTGTAGAAGAGAGATTTCGATATCATCTGTAGGTTTTAGAAAAAAACATGTTTAGGCAAAATTTGTAGGTCTTTACAAATCATATCCAACGACACATCTTGTTTATATAGGCTCTTTTTGAAACAGGTCAGTATGCAAACATATGAAACTGTTAAAAATGAAGAAATATGTTGTAAGGAACCACGGCGTGACGTCTTGATACAGGTTCCTTAGCAACACTTAGTTCTTACAACCTACACTATCAATTAACGGAATAAAATGACTTACGATTTTTTAAGGAAAGTGAGTGAGTTCGATTCACGATCGAGTATAAGTTTTTTGAAAATCTTTGAATGCAATTTTTTATAACTCCGAAATCGACGTCATAGTTCCTTAGAATAAATTTGTCTGTTCGGTATTGTTCGGGGGCTGCGGGGTGAGGGGTGAATTCACGTGCTGCGCGGGCGCGGATTGCCCATGAGTTAGTTTTGGGAGACCTTGGGGCACGCGATTGGCCATAGTTGGATAATAAGTGTATGGCAGTGACAGTGAAAACAGTGAACGACGACCTTGCAACGGCGCTATTAAGCGCAACCCTATTCAGCAGTCCCGGGGGCCCCAGGAAGATCGAGAGTGAGTGAACAGGAGGTTACAAGGTCAGAACTTTTGGATTCCTTTTTGAACTATGACTCCGCGTATCGCGGATAAAACATTGTCTATTTCTAATAGTTTTAGACTTTTCCATACTGACCCGTTTAAAAAAAGTCCACGTATATTAATTAGCCTGCTTATCGATTTTTTTAAAAGTTTACTCCGTTATAATTTTTTAACTACTGAACCAATATAATCCACCTTCGGACCTATTGAATAAGTTGATTTACTGTATTAGATTAATTAGTCCCATGTAAATAGAAGATCTGAGAAACGAGATATATACTAATTTTCTGTCTTTATTGTTAATCCGTTAATTAATTGAAATCCGCCCTGCTGTTTGTCCGCGATTTTATTATATCTATACATATAATCAAAACGGACCGAAGACCCGTGTCTGTACATGAAATATTTTTTGAAAAAGTGATTGTATAGAGTACGACTGAAATCGAGTTCAAAACAACAATTTCTGAAATTTTCATCTGTCTGTCTGAATGCACATCACGCAAAACGGACGGATTTTAATGAAACTTGGAATAGCTATAGCTCATGCGCTGGGTAAAAATGAAGAGTTACGAGCTTACTATGATTAAAGTTCACACGGAAAAGTCGCGGGCATCACCGATACCCGGTATAATATATATATATATATATATATATATATATATATATATATATATATATGTAAAGAGAAATATAATTTTCTTTATTTTTAATTTGCCGCGCTACAAAGCGCCTTCATGGTGACCGCGAACATAGATTTCTATTTTTGTAAACTATGATTGACGTTTATACTTTGACGTTTAACGTGAACAAATTATTAAAACTAATAGTAATATTGTAATATTAGAAATAAGAATCGACATTGCGATTAATAACATTAAATGTCGTTTCTTTTATTCACAGGTAAAGTTTAGTTATAAGGCATGTTAACATATTGCAATTACCTATAAAAAATATGTAACGTAATAAATTCTTTTATTCACAGAGAAACTCAATTGTGTTTTGATTAGCAGTGTCGATCCAAGTAATTAGAAAATATCATTACATATATATATATTAGATTCAGCTGGTATAGGTGAATATACATTCGAGATAATCGTGATTTCCATACAACCGCCATTTTATCTTTAGTAGAACTTCGTTAATCCCATACACGTGCTCGAAGCTACCCTTGAATAACTCTTAAACGTGTTACAACGCAGTAATCGTTAAATTTACGGAATATAGAATTATTCATTGCGAGGATAGCTCAATAGCTTCGTAATAAAATATAGCAGCTCAGCTTTACTCCAGATTTTATTACCAAAATGTAAAAATACTGCAGAAATATGAAAACACTTGCGAGTATGAAATATGTATATGAAAACATCCACTGCTGGACATGGGCTTCCCGTGCACATTATCTCAAATTTAACTAACTAAACAACTCAAATGTAACTAAATAAACATATTGTTAGTTTGTAAAATGATTCATGTTTTGTTAATATTAGCTATCTACCATTACTTAAATTGTAGCTGTGGATTATGTAAATAAGTCAATAAAGCAAATGTTGAATTAAAAAAAAGCTAGTTGAAAACTATGGAAAGTTGTTAAACACGAAGGCTACGTTTAATACATATTTTTAAAGATTAGTGCATGTTCGCGCATGTCAGTTAAAAACAAACAAGCGATTTTCTAAGCAAAATGCAAACTGTCATGAATTGAAATAACTCGTGGCATCGGTCTTTGTTTAACAAAAAAAATCTTGATGTTTCCTTCTTATCTTGAATAAATAATGAATAAGGCCTTCAAAAAGTTTGTAATGAAAGTGCAAAAATGTCAATAAAGTATTTAGCTGAGCCCGTGTCCCGAATAACCTGCTTCCGAAGTAAAAGTGATTAACTCCAAGTTTTAATGCCGCTTTTACTCAACGTTCACTTTGACTGTGGATTTAACTACCCCCATTTATACTTTAAGTGTTTGATTAATTACTTTATGACTGACTTCTTGTCCGGATTTACTAAATCTTCTACCAAAATGTAACCCCCGATAAATTACTTTTACTTGGGGTCATTTTTTGTACCGGCATTCGTTTTGGTTTTAATTGGACTACTGCTGCGTCGTTTCAGGTATTAATTTGATTTGTATCTTAGCGAGATTGATCAGTGGCGTACAAGAAGATTTATGTTTTAATTATGTTTATATCCCTTCAATCCGTGCGTCCTGTCAGTTATTATGACATATGGTGATGAAACGTGGCCCCTGATGGTAGGCGATTCATAAGTTCAAATTCTTGCAATTTCTTTGATCAGAAAAAAAGAGATTTGTAAAAGAACTAAAGTCCACCGACATAACTCTTAGAATCAGTATGTTAAATTGCCTAAGGGTAGGTTATATTTGTCGCAGGACCGATAATCGATGAGGTAGACGAATCCTGGAATGGTGACCAGTTATCGCGGAGCGCAGTGTGGGACGCGCTCCGGCCTTTTGCATTAATGACTTGAAGAAATTTGTCGGCGGTACCCGGGTGACGAGTGAGAAGATTGTGTGTGATGGCGAGCCATAGGCGAGGCCTATATCCAACGGTTGAGACATGGAGTTCTTCAAGAAAGCTGGGAATAGGATTTTGCAAGGTCGGCGGCGCGGCCGTATAAGCTCTGGTGTTGCAGATGTCCATGGGCGGCGGTAACACTCACCATCACGTGGGACCGTTTGCTCGTCCGCCCACTTTTTTTATATAAAAAAAAAGGCTGACGGCATGATAAGGTATACCCGTACTTTATGTATGAATATAACATAATAATAATGATACATTAGTATACCGTTAAATACTATATAGATCAGTGATTCCCAAAGTTATATGCGACACCGCGACAACCGCGACCCAACAAACCGCGACTCACCTAAAAAAAATTACAAAGTTTGGGACCCAGCCTACGCCTTACATGAAAATAGCATTGTGTCGGTGCTGCAGCATGCTCTCGTTTACGTAGCGTAGTTATGTGAAGGGTTGTACAATTAAGAAAATAAAAGAAATACAGTATCCAGTGATGATCAAATTTTTTGATAAGTAGAAATAAAATAAATCAGAACACTATACTTAAAATTAGAATAAATAATTTTTTTTCGGGGCCCACCCATTATTCATACTTTGGGAAACACTGATATAGATACATATTTGGTTTTGTAGCTTGTTACATAGGTACCAGCAGCGAACCCGCATAACAAAAAAACTGTGTCAACCCTTCGCACAGCGACTGTTCAAGTTAACACGGGTTCATGAAATTGGTATCTATTTTAAAAATTCTAAGAAAAAGAGTTTGTCTGGTGTCAGAGGTCAGTCGGTAAGTGTAGTGACATTTAAAAAGGGCAATATTCCTGCGACTTGACATTTACAATTGTGTAAATATTGTTAGATTTTTTCCCTTTTTATGCATTAAGAATATATAGCAGCTAATTTTGTGTTCAATTATTTATGTGACGATGCCTCGCCACTGGCAATCATGCAATACGCACTATACTGCCTTGCAGAACATGTTACACAAAATAATTTGCGATTCGTAATTGTCGATCATTGACCTACAAGCAAACCCTCCGTGATTCCGACTGAACCTATGATTATGTGGCTCTGACTAGTGATTATGTGAATCAGTAATTCCTGTCTATTTCTATCTCTCTCCCACTACGGGGTTTTATACTTATGGTCCGGTTATCAACGGAAACGCACTGACAGTTCTACATTTCAATACAGAAATCAATTTTATGTAAATACCATTTCTTTCTTAAGTCATAACATAATAAAATAAAATAGAAAAAAATATTCTTAAAGGTATAGCGAGTCGTAAAATGATTTTCACTACATGCTAAAGATTTATGTTAAGAATTATGTCAACTGTTAGAGTTCTTCCTATAACAACCGGTCTATAGTTTCTTTACTTTGTTCTGTATACTCACTTCGTTTAACTTCTATTTTTCCTTATATTACCCATACCTATTACCATACATTGTATGTATAATATGTATGCATCGCAAGTAAGTGTAAATGTATACAATAATTTATTCCAGTTAAAATTGCACCATTTAGCTTTATTTGATATTGTTATCAGTTTTCTCTTTAAAATAAAACCCAAAGGTTGGCTGGAAACATCGCTTTGGCGATAAGGTCGAGTCTTGTATTTTTAGTGTTACTTACTTAAATTGTAATTGCAATATTGATGCAACATGTACGTTTATTGATGTACAACATGTACGTTTGAGAGTTTGTCTATATGTCTATGTTACCCCCCACATATAAACATATTGTTACTTAGCGGCGGGAAAGCTACTGTAAAATAGAATTGATATAAATTCAAGATCTTTTCCATTTTTACAAGCTTCACCTGTTAGTATGTTTGGGACAAATCTTGTAAGCCAAATTTGAACCACTTCCGCTAAACTTACGGCTTTGAAATTTTACACGTTTGTTCAGTTTTGATGACAATTCACTAAAATGATACAAATAACTTGATGCTGCAGCCAGGATTGCCTCCTCACGAAGGCACTCCTCAACGGTTAGTAGCACGGACACGAAACTTTGCATATACGTTTAATTTTGATAGCTAAATATGATCTTCACCATGAACTGATGCTGCAGCCAGGATTGTCTCCTCATGATGGCACTTCTCAACGATTAGTAGCAGAGATACGTAACTTGCATGTATGTTTAATATTGATAGCTAAACATGATTTACACCATGAACTGATGCTGCAGCCAGGATTGCCTCCTCATGACGGCACTCCTCAACGGTTACTAGCATACACATGAAACTTTGCAAAACAAAATTTGACTTTCTACAGTAATGATGCGTTACTTGAAATGGATAGATTGAATAATATTTCTAACTAAAAAGGTGTAAATAAAATAATATAAAAAAAACGTTTTTTAAAAACAATATAAACTTATTTTATTCGTTTTAGTACATAGCTTGCCTCTAGGGTCGGATTTATATTTTTAATAGTAAAATTAAACTCCACGACAAGCAATTCAGTTGCGCACGCGCCGACGCTCGACATCGGCAACAGTACACACTTACTACCAGGCAGGTTTTCTCCTCGTATATCATATTCTTTCCATAAAAAAAGAAATCGTTTGCGGTTTATAGGGAAAGTTTGTCTACTAAATAGGACCTCAAAGTGATATATAAAATGCTAACTATCAAAAAAGACTGCCCAGATCAGCCGTCAATTTTCGAGCTCAGGACAGAATATAAGACATTGCAGTAACCAACAACTGGGAAGGTCTCTGACCTCATCAAATGTCGCATATAACGCACTGAACAACAAAGTTGTAAACACTTGGAATATATTGCCACAAGATGTGATGGATTCCACAATAGTGGAGACTTTGACTAGACTAATGGATGTCGGATCAATGCATCATACATTAGCACAAGATAGAGGAAAAAAATGGCCGCTGGCTAATAAATTTATTGTATCTGTATACTCGAACACATAAAGCACAGTGCGTGCCTATTTACTCTAAGCTGTTCGCGACAGCAGTCGGCTCGCGTCACGCGGCTCGCCACGTCCGTCCCTCCATTACGTCTAATACACCTCATGAATAGTAAAAACCTCGTAGTAGAGTATCTTTACATAAATACACAACTCGCGGTTTGCTTGTGTGAGCGCCTGTTCGTACGCACAACTATAAATAAACAAGATAGATAGATAACACACTTCACACATCAAGACAAAACAAGACAGTAACAGACAGTGTAACACATGGAATGCACAAAAGGCGGTCTTTTCATTAACAATCTCTGCCAGACAATCTTTGGGTAGACAGGAAATAAATATTTTAATCACAGGTAGATGGTGTACAGTATACATAATTAGATAATTACATATAATACATACATGTAAATACACATACACACAACACAACAAGATACAGGTAAGTGAGTCTTCGCTTGCGCGGTTGCAGGAAAGTGAGCGGCAAATGCACCTGCCGCTCGCTCTCCGTGCAATCCCCGCGTTGCCCCACCCCGCAGCCCTGCAAACGCGCAGACGAGGACTCATTTATCTTGTTTGTCTATATATAGAGGTCACAATGAACATTCCCGACGCATACAGATCGCACCACGCATCGATATGAGAGCACACACCTCATATCGATGACGCCGCGCTTCACTGCAAATGGAAAATAGATGATTAATTATGTTGACGATGGGACCAGAGCGCCACTACTATTTACGATTATATGTCCTACAAAGCAATATGTCCATGTATATGACCAAACTGCCCACGACGCAAAACGTTCCAGGAGCAAATCGTCCACAATTTAAATGGTCCTCCCTACAAAATGTGAAACGGTCATTTGAGTATCTCTCCATAAAATAAGTCGCCCAAGGAGCAAACCCTCCACTATGTTTGAAGATAAATATTTTGTTCTGGTTTATTCATCAAAACTATTTTCGTCGCGGCGACTGTGAGTGCGCTATTCTACTGAATATAATACATTTCAATTCGAATATAGGTACTTTTAAATGCATCATGGACTATTTGTTTATATGGACGATTTGCTATAAGGACTACCATATTCTGATGCATGGTCGTTTTGCTTTGTAGGCCACGTGATCCACTGCTTTGTTTCTAGTACAGCTCAAGGCTTCAGTTAGATGACTCTTCCTATATTCCAATATCATCAGCATTTTCTTTATGAACAAACGCGTTCTCGAGAAAGTTACATAATAAAAACATCTTACAATAATATGCCGAATTCGTTTAATAAAAGCTTATTGTCTCGCGTGAAACTACAATAAAACAATGTTGTTACGAGAACTCGTAATATGTCTGCCTCGCGTTACTTTCGGTTGAACGATTTTTACGGTTCACTTGCCTGAAGGCTTTGTGTCTTGATTTCGTGCGACAGGCTCTATTTAAATAATTCACCGTGAGCCGCCTTTGTTTACACACGTACGAGTGTAGTGTGCGTGTGTGTTTGCGAGTGGGTGTTTGTCGAGTGAGAGAGCTTCAACTCTGTCTAATAGAATATTAACTATTAACGAGGCGATGAGAGCGCCGGAATTTCGCGCCAAAACAAACAGAGCTCTGCTGCCATAGTGCTAGCGCAGTTCCATTGTGATTAATATTGCACGAAGTTTTCAACTACTGTTAGCTCAATAAAATTACATTCAAGACAATTAATTTAGTATTTACTGCCACCAAGACAGACTATCAGAAAAAGTTAAAATAAGCCAATATTGTATGAGTTGAAAGTTGAAAACGTTTTATTATGAATGAGTTGCACTCGCCGCTTTATTAGTTTCGGTCAGAACTTTGAGTTGTCCGCGATGACCACCGAGGCCAGAACGTTGATAACAAGTTAAATAATATTCTACTGCCATCAATACATTGCTAATATTTTCATTGCTATTTACATATTTGGATTCTTCTTTCCCGAGGCAAAGGACATAATATAGTAACTTATAAGTGGTTCTTTTGCTTCTAAATAAATACAGAACATTGTAATAACTATAGGTATAACAAAATGATTCAGAAGTCGTGGAAACAAAGCAAAGATTCTCAACTCAATCAAACTGGTAATCCTCTAGATAATTGTTTTTGTGGTAACAACAGTTATCCTTTATTCAATAGCTGTTGTGAATTAAATATTAAATAAAATCTACTACGTCCGACCGTTATTGACTATTACGTACTATATAGAAATAGTAAAACAGTTAAATGATAACTAAAAGTGCGATTCCAAAAGTAATCCAATAGGTTTCGCAAATAAATACTCTGGAACATTGCAGTTGTTCACGATGTATAACATTTAGTGGTGCAGCAATTAGTGATACATTGGCCAATAAAGTGTGGGAGCGGCCGCTCCGCCGCGGCTAGCAGCTAATGAAGCCTCCGAGCGCGACGGACACTTCAATAAAACAGGCTAACACCAAGTAACGCGGCCTCGCCTCCAAGTGCTAGATATTTCACAGATTATTATTTCATTGCTGTAAAAGGGCCGGACTCGTTTACCGCCGCCTCTGGAGCACTTTCAATATAACTGCCGCGTCAAAATGTCCTAACAAATAAACAAATGTTCGTCCATTTCGTGGTTTATTTCCCTTTCTCATATCGTGTCCCGACGTTTATGCTCAAAAAATATTATTGTATGCGCCGTGAAACGAATACATTATATTTCCTTTTTCGTCTTTTTATTTTTACGTTTCTTATCCGCTTCATATCTCAGTGTAATACTCGGAAGACATTGAACAATTTATTTGTGTCATCCGGGTCGCCAATTGTTGGTGTAAGTGAGAACCGTGTTGACGTTAGAGGTTTGCTATTAAATAACACAAAATACTTCAAAGACTAAATTTTTTCGCAAATACGTTGGCAACAGACGTACTTATAAAATGTCACTTGTGTGTACGAGTATCATTCCACACCGTTTTTCGGATTTATGTACATAAATTTATCCCTTTATGTAAATATGGCGACAAAATCCACACATTTGAGGAAAAATGGCTAACGTGTAGATATTGTACGTCCAGATGGACAGACCCCGCACTTATAAAACGTACATATTTCGATACAGTATTGTGAAAGTAATTCGTGAAGTATCACCTATTAGTTATTATTCTTACAGAAAGTATCCTGCGGGTGAGCAGACAGTCCACCGCGATACATACCAACAACGATACACTGGTAAGTGGAAATTGTCGCCCAGCGATATCCGCGATACATGCCACCACCAGTCTAGAATGACAACTAACGACAAACAATGGCATATCACTCAGACACTTACCGTTATTAATTCAGAAATGGATTTGGAAAAATGATTGAGAAGAATTAAGAATAGGGCGTATAACGGGACACTGAGCTTTCCTCATTCCATTAGGCTCCCAGTCGTCCTTTGGGGGGATGAGATGGGATGGCACTGGCCATCCCATCTCAAAGCATAATGGAACTACCACTGCCACTTATTACAGTAAAGTAATTGCAAATGGATGCTTGGGTATTATTAAGTTCAGTATGACACTGGGTAGCGTATCATCAACAGTGATGAAACAGTAATGATTGCAGTATTGAAACTTTAACTAGTTTAACAAGGGAGCCCCCCTTGCTGTTACGTAGTTGGTGACGGAGTGATAACGTGGAGTGGTGGGAGGATGCCTTGTTAACACGCCCCTCGTTTAGTGATAACGCCTGAGGACATGTCCCGGCTTTTGCCCCTGTTTGGCAAGTTGTTGTCCCGGAGTGTCATTAACACTCATATTTTGGTTTGGTACCGTTATCCCCACTGACTATCCCCACTGACAATCTCCACTGGGAGGGACTGATGTCCTCACAATATTAGTTACAAAATACCCAAAGTAAAGAACAATTTTGGACTACTTGTAATTTAGTAAATAAAATCTGAGATTCTTTTTTATCATGCTCATTCTTTTATTTTGGCTTTACTTTGGGTACCTTTACTTCATAACAACCACAGTGACTACAAAGGAAATTCGAATACGAAACTATTTATTACCGTTGTGAGGGGGGTCTAATGTCAGTGGAGACAAAGATAATAATTTTGTTTATAATTTCCGTTGTCCCCACCAGTGAGGATTGTCTGTGGGGACAACGGTTTCTAAACCCGTATTATTTTATGCGTGGTTGCAATGTAGATGCAGGCCACTGACCGCGAGCTCGAGCGCACTCCGCCGGGACAGCTCTCAACGCGCTGTCATTTCCCACATTGATTAGTCGGTAATCGTTCACCACTAACTCATTCGCTCTAGAGTGACTGTCCATGATTATAGAGTTCTATAACTTTAATTATTTTATTGTAATTGAAAATAATTTTACATGGCAATTTTTAAAGAGAAATAATTCAATAGGCAACATAAAATACTGTATGAGCAGTAAATCGATGGAAGCAAATTCAAAAGTGCGTTGGGTTTAGGCTCTGTGGTGTAGAAATTAAATCAAAAATTTTAATTTTTAACGACAGAAATGTACGATAAGTTTCACTGGTAACAACTATTAACCGTTCGTGCCTCCCCGGAAACTACCGTTGGTTAGCGAATGTCAAAGAATAAAAAAAATGTTCGCCACCTTCACAATGTATTTCTGTTTATTGCTTTGTATTAACTTTTAACAAAAATACAATCAGCTGAAAATAATAAAATTATAACAATAAAATTAAATTTAGCAGTCCTAAATTTAATTTTATTGTTTATTTTATTTTATTTTATAATTTTAGTGTTAACAAAATTCTAAAGACTACAAAATTTGAATTTTAAAAAATCTAATTCTGTCCACGCGTCGTGTCCACTCACTCAGAACTCACTCACTCAGGAGTCCGTCACTCAGGAGTCCGTCACTCAGGAGTCCGTCACTCAGAACGTTGCCACTAACACGGAGACGACGCGTGGCGGATCGATAACATTCTTAAATCGATATAATTTAAAATGATTAAATTGAGGCACTCAAAATAGGTTGTTTGGATCATAATTTGCTGCTCATTGAGGGAGAGAGTGCACGCTGCAATCCAACATCCGTTGGGTGCGCTTGACTGGCCACGTTACCCCTCTCTCAGAGAAGACTACCTTGAAATATACTGCATTTCCCACTTTATTTTATTTCCCTATTGTACGTACGTGTTTCGGTAGTGAGTGAGATGTGCCAGAGCCCATTCCCATCCCAACCTATTCTATCCCTCCCCATTTTCCCCACCCTTTCTCCAAATCCATTCCTATATATCCAAAGGTGGGTAGCGTATCCAAGGGCGTACCAGTGTTTGTAATTCTGTACTGATGTTGGCATGTATCGCAGATGTCTATGGACGACAGTATCCACTTACCATCAGGTGGACTGTGTGCTCGTCTGCCGCCTTCATCCATAAAAAAAGTATTATTTCTTGCTGCTCGCTTAATACAAGCCAATTTTAAATGTTACCTATCACGTCATTTAATACGAGTACAAAATGGCTCGACATTTAACTAAAGTGATTGGCCTTTGTTTTATTTTATTCATTTCGTATTAGACGCTGCCCAAAGTAACATTTTGTGATTTTTCAACAGCTTTATGTTCAAAGTTATTCCAGTTCTGTGAGATGGCCTCGCGTAAATAGATTTTTTAACACTAAGCACATTAGAGTATTTTTTATAGTAACAGTACAGTACGGTATTTTTAAACAGATTTTTTTTTTAATTATTAGAGTATGAGAGTATTTTTAGTAGTAGTTTCTCCAATGAAGTTATTTATGTTCATGAGTCATGAACCAGAACTCCCGATAACAAAAAATAGGTCTTCGAAACGTATCGATCGGGGAAATTTCATTCGGCGTCAATGACAAATCAATATTTTTTCTATCAAAACATCCCTGGAACTTTATTACTTTTATTGAAATTGTTTTAATGTTAAAGTTACAATAGTGGTAGAATTAATAAATTTGCAGAGAATTGTCCGTTACAATAATATAAATTTTCATTATTAATTGGTCTAATCGTTTACAATGTACAGTAATCCCCCCTATAACACGGTAGGTTGGTTCCGCGTTATAGGAAAACGTGTTGTAGGAGTATTCCCTTATAACGCGTTTTTACGACCCCGTATAACGCGTTACGTATAAATTATTCACGTTTAACTTTTCTCGCTAAAGGGGGTTTAAATCGAATATTAAGAAAAAACTATATTATGAACGAAATATGTACGTTTTATTAAAATCAAACTAAACTAAGAACATTTTAAATAAAAAACTTATGCATATGAACTAAAAAAACAGTTAATTTCAAATAAATTAACAGTTTTATTACATTATGAACTGTACAAATCATTATAAATTTCACAGTACAGAAATATAATGTGGGAAATCCCCGTGTTATATGGGGGAATGCCCGTGTTATACGGGGGATTGAAATCGCGTAATATGATAATGCGTTATAAGAGTACCGTGTTATAGGGGAGATTACTGTACTCGTAGTACAAATTAAATCAACCACAAACCAGTTCACACAAAATAGATCGATTGAGCTGAACTTTGGAATAGATGAATCAATCGATGCGAAGTAAAAGTCAAAAAAGTGCGAATGAAGTTCGTGGTTCATCCACATTTCCTTGATATAGAGTCGCTGCGTACAGTGCGGTCAAAAATACACTATACCGCGAACCCGAAAGTTGTAGAATAAACTGCCAGCCGAGGTTTTTTATCATGCTATGATATGAGGCTCTTCAAAAGAGCTGTGAACAGGATTCTACAATGTCCGCAGCGCTCCCGCATGCCCCCTGGTGTTGTAGGTGTCTGTGGGTGGCGGTGACCATTTACCATTATGTGGTCCGCCCGTTAGTCTGCTCTCTACTGTATAAAAAAGTAATTATTAGGTATACATTCTATATTAAATTTCAATCGTTAGATTGTGTTTTTCCGAATACTCAGAGACGGACGAACTACAGACAACGAAGGTTCACACGAACATTCAATCAGACAAGTTCTTTGAACGAATCGCACCCTATTTGTGGAAGTTCGCTCGGAATGGGTGTGGGATTGAATGGGCTTCATTTCTTAGAATTCAATCGAATGATCATTCAGACATTAGAATTCATTGTCTTAGTTTCGAAACGATTTTAGTAAATATTCAGTGTTAACGGCGAATACATTTCTCACCTTCGTTTTGCAGATGATATTTTTATCACGGGCGGCAGAATCGCTGAGGGAATTGAGTTGGATGTTGAACGACCTCAGTACAACTTCGCGACACGTTGGTCTCGAAATGAACCTGAACAGAACAAAAGTCATGTTCAATGAACACGTTGTCCTCAGACCGGTCAGCGATCGAGTCACTAGAAGTTATAGACGAATATATCTATCTTGGACAGTCAATCCAACTATAAGATAAGTCCAACTTTTCTTTTATAGGAAAAAAGGCGGCAGACGAGGATACAGTCCACCTGATGGTAAGTGGATACTGTCGTCCATAGACATCTGCGATACATGCCTACATCAGTACAGAATTACAAACGCTGGTACGCCTTTGGATACGGTGCCTACCTTTGCATATTAAGGAATGGATTGGGAGAAAAGTTTGGGAAAATGGGGAGGGATAGGATGAGATGGGAATGCGTTCTATCAAAACACGTACGTACATTGGGGAAATACGATAAAGTAGGAAATGGAGTACATTTCAAGGTAGTCTTTTGTGAGAGAAGGGTAACGTGGCCAGTCGAGTGTGCCCAGCGGCTGTGGGAATGCAGCGCACACTCTCCCCCTAAATACTTTAGTCGAGAGACCGATAGACGAATTCAGCTCGGCTGGGCAGCATTCGGGAAAATACGTTGCGGCTTCTCGTCACCTATGCCACAATCTGTGAAGACGAAAGTCTGAAGACTTGAAATTAGTGCATCCTGCCTGTTATGACCTATGGTGCCGAATAAAACTTGTATATACGTCGCGTAAACGTTACTTGTGTGCTTTAAGGCCCAAATAATTCTCCCTTAATAAGTATAATAAAAATAAGGGTTTTTTTAATGTAAAATAAGTAGTAAAGGGTTGTGGCAATATACAACTTATTTAATTCTGCTAGTTTTATGGTAACATACGTCGTCGTCTGGTGACTTCGTGCTCTTCATGTCCTAATAAACAATAGTTATTGGTGTTGCGTTATTTTAGTTATGCCTAATAATTTAGTCCATCGAGGACTAGGTGTTGCGTGCAAGGCGAGCGCTAAGGCGCATAACTTGTCACTACAATTAGTAACTGTCAATAGTTCTGAGTTTAACTGCAGCTCGTCTGTGTGTGAAGTGATTCACAAGCTTAAGTGCAACGACCAGCACACTGAAACGTGGAATAATATTACAAGCTGCAGACTAATAACATACTACAAGTATTATACCAGCCCAATATGTTCCACTGCAGGACACAGGCTATCCCTTGTAAATCACTGTGGCATTTCGGGTTATAATAATCCATAACGCGGGCTCAGTGAGCATTTGTGTTTCCCTCGTGGATGAGCGAGTGATAATTTTAAAAAAAATAGTTATTTAAATATTATAGAAACTCGGTGGTACGGGTCTAGGATTTTAAATCACCATCACCCGATTGCGAGTAGAGTACAGATACCTCTAGGCCAGGGGTGCTCAAACTTGAACTGCTGGCGATCTACCGCAATATTTTTAGACTACGATCGATCGACTCTGAGAGGCTGCAAGAATGTGTGATGCAGGATTGTCGTCTAGGTAGGGTGTATCGTGGCATAGATATTAGTTTTCCGCACAATATGCATTTTTTTAGTCAAAGTAAGTCGGTCGATTGCGATCGACCGTTTGAGCACCCCTGCTCTAGGCTATCATTGCTAGACAGAGGTATATGTAGACTAGAAAGCAGTAAATCTCATCTCACAAACAACGTCTTAATTAAAGATATTTCAATTACACTCCAACTTCTTCAACTTACGTTAATAGAAACACTCACTGGACAGTGTCCATTAAATAAACATCTTTATATTTGCATGGACCTGGACAATCTGCATGGAGTCTGAAGCAACACCAGCCCATGTACTGCTAAGATGCGAAGCTGTGACGTCACACCGGGCAAACAATAAATGCACTCTACACCAAGGCCATAAAGGCATAAATGGCCATAAATAAAGGCCATCTTCTAATGAAGGTTGACAATGATCATGGTTATTTGTAATTTAGAAATCACAGCACGGAAAAGTGACCCAGTACTCTTGCTGTGCCACTGGCGAAAATTCATTAGCCAGGATGTCTTTCACCTTTCGGGCCTCCTACTACCCTGGATCTTGCCTTGTATAATGGGTTGGAGGAGCACATATTTGTTGTTTCTCATTATATGACCATAGTAATGGAGTTTCCTTAAGTTAGTGTACGTAGCCATTATCGGATACCTTTGCTAGGAAGAACGGGCACATACAATGACAACTAGAATAAAGATGAATAAAATGTATTTCGTGAAAGCCTTATAAGAAACAATACGAACAAGCTTACAAACAGGCGTACAAGTTTAGAGGTGAAGTTGCGAAGTAATCACGCGCGGCCACGTCAAAACTTTGCCTCTTCGGAGACAGCTGCCGGCCCCTCGCTGCATGCATATGCCACGAGAAGACGATAATAGACTGTAGGGTACCGTGGTCATCCGATAATGCTACCGATTTTCCACACATTACAATTCTATTAGAGAGTTGTAATATTAATCAAAACAACTGTAAAACTTGAACCATGCTAAATTATATCAGTATTATAAATGTCGCCTCAATGATTATTTGGCGCTTCTATTTTAGTGCTTACATAGCATTTATTGTGATTTCTAGTTTGTCATAATTTAAAAGGCCTTGCTCTAAAATCGTAAATTATTATTTAAACAACTGGTGAATTCATTGTGTTGTGATTGTTTCAAATTGTTAAGTACCTAATCATGCAGTAGCGGCGTTAGGGTAGGGCGCGGCTGGGCGAACGCCCAGGGCGCCAGAAATGGAAAGGCGCCGAAGGCGCCTCTTCATGTCTGTCCGTTCTTGCAAGTTGCATATTGTGACTTGTTACACTCTCAGCAGCGGCAGCGGGCATGCAGCTAGGTGATTGACTGAATTACAAAATACCGGTTTACTGTAACATCAACTAATAATCTTATAAATCTACGGCATATCTATTTCATAATTCAAAGAAATTTGAAGTTGAATTTTTCAACTGTCTCATTAAATGTTTAAATTTAATGACATTAAATGAAATTTGTTCAACTTAAGTTCACTCAATAAAAGATTTGAACAGTTAAATGAGTACAGGTCGGCGGCGCGCCCGCATGCCCCCTGGTGTTGCAGGTGCCCATGGGCGGCGGTAACACTTACCATCACGTGGGACCGCTTGCTCGTCCGCCTCCTAGTCTATAAAAAAAAAAAAAAAACTCAGTATCTTGGTATTTTTTGTATAATATAAAAAAGATTCCAGAAAAACCAGACCTTAAACTCTATGGTGATCTCCAATTAAAATTAACTGTAGGTTCGAAACAGATATAGAAGGTTGTGTGATGAACTCATAAGCCTGAACTCCTTATTGCCTGATCAAGATGATGTTGTTACTAATGTCTGTTTTAAATTTCATTAAAGATCGCAACATGCAAGAATAATATCCAAATGTACGGATAGCATTGAGAATATTGATCACTATAGGTACCTGTAACAGTAGCAAGTGGGGAAATGAGATTTTCTAAGCATAAGCTGATAAAAACCTATCTGCGATCGACAATAACCAACACCTAGGTGTTGCAATAACTCAATCGAGATTGACAAAATTGGCAACTTTGTCAATCGAAAATGAAATTGCGGAAAACATAGACTTCGGTATTTTAATAAGGGAGTTTAAGTAAAATTTTATTAGAAAAAGAAATAATTTATATAAATGGTTATAATTCATTTTTCCCCCTTGCTTTTTTCTTTCCTTTTTTCCAATTGTGTGAATTGGAGAGCAGAGATCTCGTAGAAATCTCGCCCAGGGCGCCGGTAGTGCTAAATCCGACTCTGTAATCATGCGTTGTGTTGATCGACAAATTATAATTATTGTGGTGTTTCAAAGTAAGTCACTTTATTTCTATTGCAAGGTTATTTGGCTTTAATTGTTTGCAAACACGCTTTAATAAATAATAAATAAATTAATAAAGCGCTTTATTAATAACTACTACCGATTTATTGTAAATACAATGTTAATTCAAACGTTTGCAGCGCCATCTGGTTCCGGTCGGACGGAAGTTTGGATTGGGAAAGATGGCGTGGGTAAGCGCTTGCGAGTCGAACGGAAGACAGTCTGCATTGGGCCGCCAGCTCAGCAACTTCCCAGCCCCGGTCCGGCTCCTACTCGCCAGCGACGGGACACTGAGATACCACGCAGCAGACCGCGCGGAGATATTCGCCGGATGCCACGAACGCCAGTGCAAGCTGAACCCGACAGACGACGTAGTCCACGTCGCAGCAGTCGAGCAACACCTTCGCGATTACTTCGCCTAGCCGATAGCCACGGAAGAGACACCCATTGTCCTCTCCCCGGGCCAGGTCAGCCGGATGATCCTAAAAACAAAACCAAGGAAAGCCCCGTTGCAGAACGCATCACGAATACAGTGCTACGTCACCTACCGCCACGCACCATCAAGGCGCTGACGAGCCTCTTCAACGGTATTCTGCGCATGGGCCACTACTCGGCTGTCTGGAAACTAGGCCACGTCATCATGTTGCCTAAACCCGGGAAGAACTCTATGAGACCCGAAAGCTATCGGCCAATCACATTGCTATCAACGATTTCGAAGGTGTTCGAAAAACTCCTGCTGCGACACCTCGCTCCGCACATCAATCCACGCGCGGAGCAGTTCGGGTTCCGCTCGGAACATAGCACGACCCTCCAGCTGTCGAGGGTACTGCACCACTTGCCAACAGGCAGAAACAAGAAGGAATTCACAGTGGCAGTATTCCTCGACATGGAGAAGGCGTTCGACCGCGTCTGGCATAGCGGTCTGTTGTACAAACTCTCCAAGTCCACGGCGCCCCGTCGCATCATCCGAGTGGTGGCCTCCTTCTTGGGGAGCCGCCGCTTCCAGGTGGTGGTTGAGGACGCGATCTCAACAGAACATCCTTTGGAGGCCGGTGTTCCCCAGGGCAGCTGCCTCTTGCCAGCCTGCTATTCCTGGTTCACAGACGACATCCCCATGGTGGAGGGGGTGTCACTAGCCCTGTACGCCGACGACGCGGCGTACTATACCAGCTCTTTCAAAGCCGCCCACGCCGCACGAAAAATGCAGCGCGCGCTTGATGCCCTCCCGCCATGGTTAGCCAAATGGCATCTCTCAGTGAACATTGGGAAAACGCAGGCCATCATCACCGGTAAATCGCGTCTTCCGCCACTGCTACGCCTCCACGGAGAGGACGTCGACTGGTCGCCCACAGTGAAATATCTGGGCGTGACCATCGACCGCTCCCTCACTATGAAGCCCCACGTACAGAAGACGATCGCGTCGCAAAGAGTCGTGCGGTACCATCTCCGCCCAGTGCTCTTCTCACGACTCCCTCTACATGTGAAGCTCGGGGTCTACAAAACATACCTGAGACCCCGCCTCACGTATGCTGCACCGGCATGGTACGCCCTGGTGCAGAAAACTAACAGACAAGCCCTGCAAGCGCAGCAATCCCTTGCCCTGCGTACCATCGTCGGTGCCCCACGCTGTGTGAGGAACGCCACGATCCAGAGGGACCTACACATGGAGAGCCTGACAGAATTCATCGGCCGCTTTGCCACAACTATGTTCGCCCGCGTTGATGCATCGCGCCTCACTCACATCAGAGGGCTAGCGCCGCTGCACGCGCGGCCGCGCGATGGCAAGGCCTTCCCACGTGACCTGATCACGCCTGCGGACGAGTCAAACGTCGGGGCCTCTTAAGACACCGCCGCCCAAAAAGGGGCGAGAGCTAGCAACGAAGCCGCAAATAATCCTTATCAAGGATAAACGACCAAAGACCCAATAGGGTCACCCCAAGGACCTGCCCGTATTAATGGACAGAGGCGAAACCACATTAAGGGAGAAATCCCGGAATTGTTTCCTCCGCCTCCCTATAAGGGAGGGCAAGGAAAAAATTGCATTGGATTTTTGAGCCGAAAAGAATTGTAAGTGGAACGCTTTTTAATTTGGTAAATTTATTTTAGCTTTTTATTTTTGTTTGAAGTGAAACTTAGTGAGTTTTAAAAGCAAGTTTTGTGCTAACTGTCACTTTGAGTACATAAGAATAACTTGAGAGATAACCTACTTAAGTCATTTCAGTAGGAGAACTGATGGCTGCAAACCGGTCTGACGGGGTCTGCTTGTTTTTGGTTTTTTTAAACAGCTCTCGTTTTTCCGTCAATATACACATTATAAGTAAAGGTAAATGTATAAATAAAAGAGTAGGTATGTATATTACATTCCAGTCCAATTTATAAAAAATGTAAACCAACCTGTTTGTATGAGGTAACTTCAATGAAAATACTGAGGCGAGGTGATATTGTTTACATCTTCATAGATTTCATTATTTTGGTTTGTTTTAGACAAATTGGGGTGCAACGATCTATAGTTTCTACAGAGTTCCTACTCAGCGAGTCGATAAACTCTGCAAATTGTATGTACATAAATAAGGCGTACATTGTGACCGTGTGGTCTCGGCCGGCGTGTGGTGAATAACAAAGCCGCTGCCATAAGCCCTAAGGAACAGTACCACCTCTAAAAGAGTGAACTCACCAACAGGCTTAGCCAGCGTGTCGTTTTAAGGCCATACAGTCCTCATGCATAAGACAATATGTATGAGGAGGCCCATGTACAACAGTGGATGATAAAATGTCTGGTTGTGGTAATTGTTAAGATGTAGAATTAAACAAATAGATTATTTAATTCTCCAAACACCGGGTGTTAATCGTCTCGATGATAAAATATGAACTAATCAGAATCATTGCAACTTTCTAACATATTCTCGCATGAAGACGTACCGTGAGTTTGTATGGGATGGATTTTCTTCATTACCTGCATCAGTCTTTTTTATTATTTTCTGTCATATTCTTGCCAATTTAAATTTAGATAAAAAGCAAAGACAAAAAAAATTGTTACGGTATCTTAATTGTTGTAATAATGAAAGCGAATAAAAGGAAGTCATATAATTTTCAAGTATGGATGGAGCTTCGTTAATTTCTCAGCGCGCAGTAATACGAATGTCTTATTGATTCAACCAGTACTTCTACTTTTTCAATGAAATTCTACGGAACCCTTTTCCCGAGGTTCGTAATAGTTTTCTTCGTCAGAAAGGGCATGCCTCTTTATAAGTTTGTGAATGGCGTCATTTCTCACGGATGAACGAGCGAGAATTGGAGGCTTCTGCTTGGCTCGTGATTCAGTTATCTTGTTTATTCCTCGCGAAAATTCGGCCCAATCGGTTACTTGATGTGTTACTTGTCATATTTGAATTTTTTATTCCTTTGAGTTGACTTTTACATATTTATAAATGTGTAGCCGAGAGCAACAAAAATAAAATGTTTGACGGTGAATAAAAATAAATTGTCGGAGCGTAATTTTACCATTGAAACGTGAATTACTGGCGACTTTCATACCTCTTTGGAAATATAGACAAATGAAGGGGCGTGTAAATGGTCCGTCCAATGCGGGAATTTAATCGTAATAATACGTCTTTCTACTGCAGTCGCGGGCGGTGCGGTTTATGTACGGAGACTCAACATATAAAATAATCGCTACAACCAAATACACTGTGACTCACTTAACTTATGAAGACACGATGCAGGTTCACCTCAGGATGCGAGTTCGGGCACTGAGATAGCTACGGAAACTGGTCTACAGTTATTTTCGGCTTAAATTTTATTTCTATGCCGCGGCTGACAGTAAGAATATTTTCATTTATTTTTTGTTCCTATAGTAATGAGTAAATTTTGTGTTGTAGCTTACTGACGTAGGGCAGTATTGCCTCATAGCGTAAACCTGAGCCGATACACCGATGTACCAGCTGGATTCTCTTGATTCCGTCCAACGACGCACTATCCGAATTGTCGACGATCCCACTCTCACAGGTGGTTTAGAATCGCTCAGCATCTATAGAGATGTTGCATCTCTCTGCTTTTTCTACCGCCTTTACGGAATGTTCTGAAGAGCTGTTCAATTTGATGCCAACTTCGGGTTTTTACCATCACAACGCTCTTTATCATCGTGCGGTACAGTGTGGTCAAAAAGACATTTTAAACCGCGAACCCGAAAGTTGTCGAATGAACTGCCAGCTGAGGTATTTCCGTTACGCTACGATATGGGGCTCCTCAAGAGAGCTGTAAACAGGATTCTGCAAGGTCGGCAACGCACCCGCAAGCCCCCTGGTGTTGCAGGTATCCATGGACGGCGGTGACCACTTATCATCATGTGGCTCGCCCGCTCGTATGCTAAGTATTCTATAGAAGAGAAAAAAAAAAACAAAACGCATTCTGCATGCAGTAAACACTGGATCACGCGCCAAGAAGATACGAGGACAGAATATGTGGAATTGTAGCGTACGTAACCAATAAGCGCTGAATATAAGATCCTAAAACATAGTGTGCTGTATAATGACATATTTTAATATGTCAATCAGTACTAAAAAATAGCATGTATTTCAGGATTTTTTTAATACATTAAGAATAAATAATTCATAATGAATTTACTCATATGTGCATAACACTATACACAGTCACTCGCTTAGGTCTTTGACCTTTGAACACACCCTCACTTTTGGTGAGTACGTGTAAGTAGGTATCAACTACGTCACGTGTTATGCACATACGAGCAAATTAATTGCCAATTTTTAATGTATTACAAAAAAACATTGTTAAAAAACTGTACCAGATGGCGAAAGTTGCAAGTGACAACCGGATGGAGAACTTTAAAATAGAAAAAAGAATAATGTCAGCGCAGAGAGGAGTGGAGGGAATAGTGGAGGGCGACAACAGTGACTTCGGCTGGAGTTCAGTGGTCGTCTTGGCGCGGGCTCGAATCGCTAGTCCCTAATTAGTATTTAAACTCTTAAACAGGTATTTATTAGTACTTCTTGTAGTATATTATAATTGTGCGTCGTATCCTTGTTGTTAGTAAAGTTATGTATTTTAACAATAATAATATGGTAGGTAGATACACCTAAATATCATTTTTTTTATAGAATAAGGCGGCAAACGAGCCTACAATCCTCCGTATGGTAAGTGGATACTGTCGTCCATAGACGTCCGTGATATGCCAACATCAGTCCAGAATGACAAACGTTGGCACGCCCCCGGATGCGCTGCCTGCCTTTGCAGATTAACGAATGGATTGGGAAAATGGGGAGCTATAGGATGGGATGGGAATGCATCTCACTACCGAAACACGTACGTACATTGGGGAAATACGATAAAGTAGGAAATGCAGTACGTTTCAAGGTTGTCTTCTGTCACTATGTCTTGTTGTATAACGTTAGAAATATCTACCTTGGATTAGTTATCTAAATACGAGGAAGGGGAAGTATAAATAGTATAAGAGGTATATCGTAGTCTAATTTGGATTCATTGTTAAGAATAATTGTTACAAACATTAATTGTTACAAAAAGAGAAAATATAAAACAGAGTGGTAAATAACAAGATGAGGAAAGATGGTTGAAAAAATATCAAATTGTGTTATGGTATTTTTACTTTGTGTTTTCTGAAAAGGCGCTTAAGAAAGTACATGTTAATTTTTAGTTAGATATGATAGTTTTAGTGTATCTACTGACTGACAGATGTAATTATTAAAATATTTCACTCTTTCTGTAGGTTCTTATATAGACACCAACACGCACAGATCCCAACCAGGAATCAAAACCTTGTGTTTCAGTACCGACTGAGATAAATGGGAGATCATATCATGACGTTATTGCTCCGTCTCGTAATAATATTTAGTAATTAGTATAGTAGAGTTCTCTTCTGACCTCTGAGCCAATCAATTTACTGAGCGACTCTTGACTTACTTCGACGGCAGTGGACATTGACAGGATAAGTTTTAAACTTTGAAATTGTTAATTACGAAGAAAACTCGACACTTGCAAAATGTGCTAATTGCATCATCGACATATACAAACAAAAACCTACAGTACAACTATCATAGCATTTATTTCGGGTGCTTCAAAAGGGCTTTGAATATAAGTAATTGTCATATTTGAATTTTATCTCTTTCCCTCTTGACTTCTCATTGAAGCCCATTAGCTGGTGATTGCCTCCGGGTAGAAAGTGAATTTATTTGCGAAGGGAATAATAATATTTGGAGACGTCAGTTCCAGAGCTCCGGGCATTACTCACGGTGCTGGTATAAATGAGGACGGTCAGGGAGGCCGCCGCTAGGTATTAGGTGTCTGAGATTAGGAAACCGTGCTGATGAATATCAACATTAATTTGTTTAAGTCTTAAGTATTATTAGCGTGTATAAGTTAGTAAGTACACTTTAATACACACTAGAGATTACAGTGAATGTGACATAATAAATATAAATAAGTATACAAAAGGTAAAGTGATTTCTTCCAGACAACCATTGGGCGGGAGGAGATGTATGCATTCACAAGAATAGATTATCCACATAGAGGTAGACTGTGCACATATGTTACTAGAAACAAATATGTAATAAATATAATTAATATGCTTCAATATAATTATCTATTTATACATATCTTATTTATTTATGTTTACCTTATTTATTTCACTCGACATTTCGGTTGCGTTGCACCAACCATGGTCACGAGCTGACTGAAGAGGCGGGTAGTCCACGTCGGGGGTTGCGACCAGTTTCATCAACTGCCTGCAATTGGTCTTCATATTCCGGAAAGTTGCGGCACATAACCATATCAGAAGTAGCGTCAGACGAAAAATCACGAGGTTTAATTTCATTAAATTTATTAATCACTGAATTCCATGTTGAGGACAATTTGTAGCCATCCTCGATTGAAATTTCTGTTTTTCTATTTCAATTGCTACACGCACTATCCTGGAGAAATAGTGGCGATCAGCGGAGACGATTTTTAGACTATGGATTTCTATCCAGTGATTGATCCCGGCGTTGAGTACATGGTCTACTATCGCCGATTTACTCGTCTGGCGATTCTTCACAGCTGCGATACGTTCTTGGATCCTTTCTGCTGCGGTGCGCTTTATTTTGCCTATTTACGAACTACTACAGCTGCAGTCTATCTTTTAGACACCTGGCATCTTATAGGATATTATATCCTTTAATGTGCGTAGGTTTTCCGCTACTTTGGAGGACGCTGGTTATACAGTCTTAATGGCGTATTTTCTTAATACTGTTCCAACTTGTTCCGTCACTCCTTTAACATGCGGCATACATGCCCGTTGCCTGCTGACCTCGGGATATCTTTCCCTACGATAGCGCCGTGGTTGCCTTCCACTCACTTTATATTCATTACGTTTAAGTACCTCTTGAACATGTAACAACTCGCCCTTTAAATGTTCAGGGTCACAGAGGTCTTGTGCTCTAGTATTCAAAGCGACAGCCACTGATTGTAGTTGTCGAAGGCGGTGATGATGTGAGGTGGCATGTAGGTATCTATCGGTGTGTGTTGATTTTCTATATACAGTGTGGGACAAGAAACTATCTTCTCTAGCCATTATTTTAACATTTAGGAACTCTAAAACTCATATCTACATTTCATATGTGAATATAATTTTTTAATGAATAAATATATTTTAGTAATGTAAAAATATCTGGTAATTACATGTCAGTCTATAATGTTTCATTGCAAGGGCGCAAGCTTCCCCTAACAAATAACTAGGAGGTTTCGGGCCATAATCCATCACTCGGGCCCAGTGATACACATGCTTCATTTTTTTTTAATTCTCTAGCATGCGGGTTTCCTCAAGATCCCTGGTCCACAGCGCAATGAGGACAAGGCTTGGTTACGGTACGTTTACGGTACTTAAGTAGAAGCTCAGTGGTAAGTGTTGACGATTTGTACTTACCTCACTAATGGGAATCGAGAGTAGATATCCCGTAGGCTATCACCGCTCTCTGGTATTTATATATGAACATGTAATGTTGAATATAGGTATGTCCCGAAACTCACCATCACACAGAATTTCCACTCTTCACATCCAGTCATTATTGACGACTTTCTTCAAGTCGTCGGTTAAACTGGCCAGTTAACCTGGTTTCTCTACCAGTGGAGAAACAGACGTTGATGGAACGCATACCTACGTATGTATCGTGTCGTGTCTCATCGTATCGTATTGTATGGTGTGGTATAGTGGTATATACAATATACCATAATGTTAATTCTAACCAGCACCATATGACTCTGTAAGTGTATACCATATTCCTTTGTTCTCGTACATCACATACATCTCCTCTAGCCCAAAGGTCACATGTAAAAAATCACTTTGACGATACGGCCACCCTTTATAAAATTGCTAGCCCTGATTTAATCACTTTCGGCCGATCTCGGTATAACCCTTTTTCAAAGGTTTTTTTCTAAGGTCATTGAAGCATGACGGTAAGTGATTACTGTCGTTCACGGATATCGGATATTATAAATTAGTCTCTTATGTCCCGATGTCACCATGTGTTTCAGGTGAAAATCAGCGCTATGTGTTATAAACAAGGCTAAAGCTGAGATGGATGCTCATTCAGTGGAGTAGTAGAACGCACGGACCTGTATGGTACATCTACGCCACCTGTATGGACGCTGTAGGGCGCAGCAATTTAGAGAAAGAACTTTAAAAAATATAAAAATATTTTAGTTATAATGTTATATAATAATAACTACATCGTAGTTATATAACTCTGATGTAGGTATTATTAATATTCCGTTAGCATATAATTTAATTATTCATAATTATTCATCTTGTGGCCCGCTCGGTCTTGTCATCTTTTTTATAAAGAAACATGCCAACATCAGTCAAAAATAATGAAGATTACTTCATTGACTAATATTAATAGGATGGATCGGAATTGGTTGGATGGGAAGAAAACGCGATCTTAGACTCTCACTCACTCCCGAAACATGATAAAAAGTAGGTACTTACTACATACATACTCATGTAATGCTAGTGTAAACAAAATTATGAAAAGTTTTCACATTCTAAAGCGAGGTCTGTTTATTCGTACCGATTGTCAATATTTTGAACCCAAATATTTTTGCTATAACCGAAAAGTAAAACAATTTTTCAATGTTCATGGAATTCCACGGAAACTTTCGCAGGCGACCCTCGCTTCAACAGTAAACAAACTGAGCGCTTTGCTCTTACACTTTTGAATTGGATCATCGAGGAAAGGTAGTGTACCTGGCCAACTTGCCGAGATAATCACTATTTGTTGGCAAGTGTGAAATAAAAACATGGACGGTATTATGTAGCGTGAGTGACGCGGACCCGTCTTCGCTGCTGTAATTTATTTAACAGAGGTCGGAAGTGCGCTCGTTGCCGACCCGCGAATTATACACGCTCGTATTCTAATCCTGTTTTGTGTTGCTTATTTTGCGGCAATTTTCATACAATCGTGCGGGGTCGCGGTGCGAGGCGGGTCAAGGGTTGCCGGCCGCGGGGCACTGAGGTGATCCATCACGTAAATATTGCCGCTTTTGTCACCGCGTGTGACGAGGGAATTTGATTTTTACGGCCCGTCCGACACGGCCGCGCCTTTTTATATCGCCTACATCTGTCACGATTTATTCACGTCTCTTCGCAGTGAGAGCTCTCGCAACGACGCTATGCATAATGTAGCAAATCATTAAAGGTTTTCTTCTCCGCTGTATCGCCTTCTCTCCTCTCCTTTAACGGGTAAAACAATCCTGTTTAAATATTTTCGTAGATGTCATATTGTTGCTACGAACATATTTAGTACATAATTAGTACATTAGTACTAATGTACTAATTATGTATATATTATCTATTATACTAATTATGTATATATTATCTATTATACTAATTATGTATATATTATCTATTATACTAATTATGTATATAATATAATATAATTAGTACATTATATTTAGTACATTAGTCGCTACATTATTATCCGATTCTATTATCCACTCTCTTCTACTTTTATATTATTTATTTCATTCACATTAATGACCAGATGCTATCGACGAGGGAAGACTATGCTGCTTCTCATAGCTGACTGGAGTTATTCAGTCCGTCTGGCTGAATAATTCCACTCTCACAGAAGACTGGCGTGAAATGATTCCAGTACTTCATACTATTATCCTTCAACATTATCATTACTCAATATCCTGTCTAATCCTTCATTTGAATCCCGCTTCATTCATTTCATCCCGTTTCTTTTAATTCCTCTAAACTAGCCAGTGTTTGAAGATATTCATCATTTTTGACCGATTCCAATAATCAGCTAAAATCAAGCGCGTTGAGTCTGTCAAATTTTTTCAATTAAAAACAGCGAAATTTGATAATTTCCATATATGCCTATTTATAAAGTTATCTTATACTAAAAAAATCAAATCAAATAAATTATTTTGTAAGACATTTTGAAATTTCCCATTATGTTCTGTCTCAATGCAAAAAAATAATTTACATCTTAATTCTAATTAAATACTAAAGCATACAATAATATTCAAAATATTAAGTAACTAAAATTATTGATGTTAAGATTATGATTATTAATTAATTATTATGCATTTAAAAATTCGTCAAGAGCGTAATAACATTTCTCAATCAGGAATTTGAAAAGATGTTTCTTAAGTTAGAACTTTTAGTTTCAGGTAGTTAATACAATCTAAAGTTAAGAGAGTTTCAAAACGAATAGTGCAGATTATTAAGTTTTAAAATACTACAAGTTGTACCCGCAGTTCGACACCACCCTATAGAAATTAGTGAAGGGTGGTAGACACCAGACGCGATGACGTAGATAGAAGGTTTTAATTAACCCTCGTTTTTGTTACGCGCGCACTACACCAACTAATAAACCTTTTGTTCTTGTTCAATCCCTTATGTATTACTATACAATCAGTCTGTGTCTGCGCACTGCTAGATATAGATCTCTCTCAGGGCTCGCCTGGTGCCAATCATCTTTTCCAGCCTCTAATGGCGACCTTCTTAAATTCATTGGTCCACCTGGCGACCTGCTGGAGGGTGTCCCGCGTTACGTGTTCTCCATTTAACAACTCGTCTACTCCATTGTTTATAGGTCCTGCGACAGATAGGATTTCCCTACGGCACCTTCAACTTGCTTATTATTTAAGCTATACGGGCAATTGTTTTTGTCAAATTCCTTTAATCCGGATTTTAACTAGCAAAGTCTTCTAGCATAGTTCTTTCCATCGCTCGCTAAGCGACTTACGATCGGGCTTACGATCAAGTCCAAGAGGTGCTTTTTATGCTAGGACATGGGATTCTTCAAGAAAGTTGTGAATATGATTTTTCAAGGTCGGCAACGCACTCGTGTACACACATCTTGGTACCGCAGGTCTCTACGGGCGGCGGTAGCGACATACCATCATGTGGGCCGTATGCCCGCCCTATATAATATAAAAAGCCCACGTTTTGGCACCGTAAGTGCGTAACGTAACTAACAGGATGCACTGTTGTACTGGCTGAAGGCTTGAACGTTGAACATTCATTGAAACTCATTAATTTCGCTAAAAACGAAATATAGTTCCAAAAACTCGTATTTGCTAAGATTTAGTCTTCCCCAACATTTTGTTTACTGCGAACATAAACCCTAAGCTGGTTCAGCGCGCGGATCGTGTGTGATAATAATAAACAATCTATGTAATATAATGCTAATATAATTTGATCGCAGGAATCTGTCGCGCGTGCGAGGCGCGCTGTTATAGCGCATATTTTTATGGCAATATGTTTTCCACCCAGACTCAGATGCTCCAAGAGGCCACTGACAAATTATTTATCTCATTGACTACTCACTTTTATTAAAGGTATTTCTTTATCCTAAATATATTCTTAATATGTATATTTTATGATAAATGTAAGCAGTTTATCTGCCGGTGCTGATGCAAACGTAGATTCTATTATATATTAGGTTGTTTCACAAAAGTCTACCAGAACAAACTCTTTATAACTAATCACAATTTGCTTTGATTTCGCTAAATCCTAATTATGATCATAAACATTTTTAATAATAAATATTATAGTGGAGTGTAGGCTTTCACGGCCGGTATCCATATTAATTGAATCTTCCGGGCTACTTGGTCGAGGTCTTCTGGAACCTCTTCTCTTTCTTCCAAACGTTTCGTCAACAACTGCGGTTGACATCTTCAGTGGCGACTGCGTTCACTTTCGGAGAGATGTTTTCTCTTCGGCTTCTCGAGCGCAACTGACTCGACGATTGTGGCGCACCGGTATTTATAGTGGGCGAAGGTAGTTGTGATTTTGTGTGTACCGACGCACCGATATTTATAGTTGGCGAGGATAGTTGTGATTGTGTGTGTACCGAGTCTGTTTTTGTCCCCCCCTCTCGTCTCTCTTCCCCGTGAGCTTGATGTCTTCGGAGTGCTGGATACCAGATATTAAGGAGTCTTAGATTCTCTTCTTTTTTGTTAAAATTGTTGGGATGCTTGTAGATTTCAATTTTAAACGTGCCTTATTGGATGGAGACCACGAAATCTGCTTCAGGGACACAAAGATCTTGTCAACCAGGAATCATTATTATTCCCGTCTCAATAGGGAAGCTATTGAATAGTAAATACAGACATACATAAGAATATATTTCGAATGTAGATATATACATATATGCACACTACTAAAATAAATAATACACAACAGGAGTCTCTTTTATCTGATAACCTAAGTCAGATTTCATAATATCGCTTAGAGTACTTAATATTATGAAGGTACATATGTATATAAAACTCGTAGTCATGCTCCTTTCTCTTGTATATTTAGGTAGTACCCTATACCCTTTATTTGTTTAACTCAGTTCGCAAAAATACGTTGGTTTTTTCGTAACACAAAGCCTCTTATCCGCTCCAACGCACGCTTCGAAACAAAAAGCGCTCCTCTGACACCTGCCGCTTGACTACCTTCCAGCTAATTTCACACTCAGTGCGTTTGAAGAGCATGACCATACAGCAATTTTTGACGTTAATTGCTCAACCCTCTGTTCACTCGAAGGGTCATGGCATAGTATAGTACAAGGCTAAGGGCGAGATTGTGTCGGCCGTGTGAAATCGATCCCGGGGCTAGAGTACAGGCCCGTGTCCGGCGACTCGCACATCACTCATCCTGGACATGATACTCGTACACACAGCAAAATAAATAAGATTGCAGGCAAGCGACCTTGCTCACTGTGTACATTTGTTTTTTCAAAGCAAATTCGTTTATTTGTGAACTCATTAATTCTGCCCTAAGGCGTATAAATATATCACATAATTATGTGTTACAATAATAATGTTAAAATCATTAACATATATATATCAAATATATCAATAATTAATATTTTATATTTATTCATCAAATTAATACTTTATAAAGTCATATATACATTCACATAAATTAATATATTAGAAAAGGATGTCATTAATCACAATAATAATTAATATGTTATTATAAGTGAATGTCTTCATAATACATAATTCAGCTTGTCATTTCAAATTACAAAAATATATTATACTAGTCTGTGCTGTACAAAAAGTTGTTGTCAATAATTAAATACTATTTACATTTAATAAGAATCTAAATTGTCATTCAGATAATCTTTAGTGGATGTTTTTTTCAGTTTACATTTAAATATGTTGGGAAGATTGTTGTCACGTACTTATTGATTTGGGTAGTTTATTATATATTTTAAGGCGCCATATACACGCCAATATACGCCATAGAAGATAATTTTATACATAGCAGTTCGACAAGACGATAAAAACGATCCGTAAATAAATTTGGATTGCTTTTAACAAATACTGCAATTTCTTAAATGTACAGTGAGGGAAGGGTGAGACTTTTATTTTTTTGAAATTTCGTCTACAGACTTCTCCTTACCACCCAATGGTTGCCTGGAAGAAATTAACCCCGCCTCACAAAGGTTAATAAGGCTACCGGTTGTACTTCTAATTACTTGTACTTTGTATGTTTTTTGTGTACAATGAAATATATCTATCTACAACAACACACGCACCCATAGATGGAGATACGACGTTAACTGATTCAATCAATATGTACTTGTAACAAAATTTTACTGAATGCTGTCATAACTTCCGCAGCTCAATTGGTTCAGCTTCTAGTCTGTAAACAAAGTCTATTTAGTGCATACAAACTTATCTATTTTTCTGATTGTACACTATCCTCTCGCACACTACATGTTCTCTTGGTTTGAGTTAGGTGTGAGGAAATAATTCTGTTACCCTTATTCATAAATGTTCGCGTAAAAATACTATATCACTAATGCTATCTATATCTGCAGTCCTAAGCCAATGCCGTTGGTTTTAAAAATAAATATATATTAGCTTGTCTTCCAGTACCTGACTGATTATTGCACCGTGTCAAAAACTTGTTTTATTTGTTTTGTTGTTTTTGTTCTGTGTTTGTTTCAATTGCCATAATGGGTGAGATCTTGAGATACATCTCCGAACTCGGCGCCCGCAGATAGGAACTTGAAGACAAGCTTTATAACGTACCGATAGTATTGTATTGAAAGAAGTAAAAAACTGATTTGATAAGAAAAACAAAATATTGCTATGGAATAATATAGATCGTATCCCCATAACGATTTCAATGTTTCACAAGCAGCAGTGAGTATAACATGTACAATGACAGTTTCACAAAACAGCGCCCAGAGGTATGAAAGGAAGAAAATGGCCGACAAATCGCTCCAGTCACCTTTGTAAATAGGTAAAAGGGTTTCCGTGTAAGGGAAAGGAATATCGTATATGCGTTTTGAATTAAAATGATAATGAGATAGAGCGCAGCCACATACAGAATGGATGTGACAGGTTTTATTAAAATCAGTCTGACTAGCATGTGACACGGTGCCCGCTAGGATCAAGTTCACTCCATTCGTTAGTCCATTCTTAAAGGTGGTCTAGTTTCACGCGGCCTGTCGCCCTGTCGGCTGCGGTGTGTGCTAGCAGCTTTGTTACCCGGTAGTCGCCTTTTACAATATCCACGGGAAGAGTTTGGTGGTCCTATTGTCAAACTGGTCGACGTCACACTGCAAAAATCAGTACATTGTGTAAAGAAAGGGTCGGAATCAACTGCCAAATAGAAAAAAAAAACAGATATTCAACAAGTCGGAGTGATTTGGGGTCCCGGCAATCATGTGTATTACGAAGTGACACATTATGACAAATAACACAATATATTCGCAAGTTCATGAGAAGTAATAATATTTTAGTCCCATGTCAAATCTGAACTTTGTTTTAACCTTTATGGTAGAGAAAATACTAATAGACAGAATGTTGGACACATAGCTTCTATGTTTCCATAAAAACATATGTGTGAAACATATCCATAAACATGTGAACATAAACAATCATAATGAGTTTTGATTAGAATAATATACTTTTGACATTGATTGATATTTTTCACATCAGTTAATTTAAAAGTTGAGGAATTGTAATTATATCACAATCCTGTATCAAGCTTTATGAAAATTAATATTAGGATTTATGAATGAAATTACAATTTCCTGTCAATGATTACCTGGCAACAAATAAATAATTATTAACTCTGCTCGTAAATTATCTTTAAAATTTATAAACATATATTCAATATTTAAATAATGAGCATACAAACTGTTTATAATAATAACTTGATCAATTCAGTTTCTTATCACCACGTTGCAAAAAGGAAATACTTAATGTGTACTTGGCAAACCGGGATGCTATCGCGTTTTATATGGGATACATTATTATTTTGTCGGCGGTACGCGTATTGTAGTACGCGGAATGAATAGTGATCGGTAGGACGCTGTACGTAGGTACTATAATCACTCGCTCCGACGCGATGTTCACTCGCTGTCGGCCTAGCGACAAGGCGCGCAACAAAAACATATAATGATCAGACTGCCAAAGTCAAGTTCAGCGCGTATAAAAAAAAATATTTTTTGTTTTAATGTGTGTGACATATACTGCTTTAATTCGCGCTTATAGTGAATATTCTTGCTTATAATAAATAAGGCACCGTAGGTATATTATGTACTAGTGGTGCCAGTGACTTCATTGGCCTGAACCTGATTCCCGTGGGAACTTGGGTGGGAAATGGATAATGAATATGTATAAAAAGTAACTTACATGTTAAAGCCAGCATATAAATAATAATAAATAAATGAGGCCACACAACGGCCTACACTAGGATTCCCTGTGTCGTGGGTCCAGAGAGACAAAGACGAACACAACATGTGCAACACCCAGGCTCTAACAAACACCAGTCTTTAAACAAATGATTGTCCAACAGGGAATCGAACCCACTCGGGAACGCTAAACAAATTGGATTCACAACCATTCCGTTTTAATTGAGGATTACAACATACTCTCGTACTTCCACATCTAATGTTGATGCTCTGTTCTCATAGGTATACCACACCATCGACCTATGTCTCTCCACTGCCCGACATAGGCCTCTCCCAACGCTCCCCGCCACACTCGATATTCGGCTCTTCTCAATTCCATTCCTACCCAGTATTTAGTAAGACTCTTAGAATATTTATAAGTATATAAATACATTCAGAATATATATTTATATATAAGAATATAAATATATATAATATATAGCAATTGTGAGTTGGTTTTCTATCTTACTCTTAGGTGCCTATAACCTCTCACTGTAGGGCACACACCTCCCTTAGTAAATCACTAGGGTAGTTTTCGGGTCATTATCCACCGCGCGAGCCTAGAGTGGATTGATGAAAACACACACTACAATTTTTTTTGATTACTCGAACATGCTGATTTCCTTACGATGTCTTCCCTCGCTGTCGAGCTAGTGACAATATTTAGGAATCTGTACGGAGAGGTACAGTGGTACAGGTAGAGAATTTGAACGCACGATGACACGAATGTAGGTAGAGTATGGATACCCGCAGGATGTCACCGCTCTCATACGTGTACGTGTCACAATTAGATTCCATATCATATAAAAGTTGGAAGAATTAGCCGGCTGTAGAATAGTATCAGCCCATCTGTTCCCACGACTAAGAGATAACAGAGCAGTCACCACCAGCTCCCGAAGACCCACACCACCTCTAAAAGAATGGACTCAACACCCCGCTTGGCCAGCGTGGCGTTTTAATGCCTTAAGGCGTTTCCTCATGCACAAGTCAATGTGCATGAGGAAACCCATGTCCAGCAGTGAAATACTGCTTTCGGTACCCACTGGCTGGTTGCATTGCATTGCGTGAGGTGAAGTTTCTTGTACATATATATAGCTGTTAAGTAGACACTATTAAGGGGAGGATTTCTATACATGAATATATTCCATACATGTTTATAATAACTAAATGTTTATAAAATAAAATAAATTCGTATTTAGAGGAGGATTGTAGAAAAATAGAAGGTGCTAGCATGTAACTATTTATTTCAATCAATCACGAATAAAATTCATAGGGTTGGCCTCTAATTTCGTATATAAATATTCAAAGTATGAATAATATCGTAGGAGGAGAGTGCATGCTGCATTCCCACAGCCGCTGGGCGCACTCGACTGCCTACGTTACCCCACTCTCACAAAAGACTACCTTGAAATGTACTGCATTTCCTACTTTATCGTATTTTCCCAATGTATGTACCTACCATACGTGTTTCGGTAGTGAGTGAGATATGTCAGAGCCCCATGCAATCCTATCCCTCCCTATTTTCCCAATCTATTCCTTAATCTGCAAAGGTAAGCAGCGTATCCGGAGGCATGCCAACGTTTGACATTCTGGACTAATGTTGGCATGTATCGCTCTTCTCACTAATTTTCTCTATAAAAAAAAATATATTTAGGTGTACCTACCTACCTACCATATTATTATTGTTAAAATACATATCTTTTCTAACTTCTTCATGTATGTAGATAGCTTATGAACGCGTTATTTATTTAAACGCTCGCTTTAACTTGTGACTTAGGCCTCCATCAAAATACCTCATGGGCTCATGACTTGAACTCGGTTCGTATCAGCGAGGCTTTTATGGGCTTCCGCGGGCTGCGCCGCTCATACCTAATTTATATCTTCATTTCGTTTTTATCCGGCGCCCGCGCGTGAGCTCACATACTAATGTCACTAATTATAACATATTATTGTATATAAATTATATTTACGAAAAATATAATCCTTAAAATGTTGGTACGAGTATGTACCTACAGGTATATAATTACATTATGACCAGGTTATTACCCTCGTCGATGTTCGAGCGAGTGCTTGTATATTAGGCGCCGGTGGCAAATTCTGCTGCACACCATCATGCCGATTGCAAAGTCAGATAGCCATTTTATCGCCGTGACACTCGGTCAAAGTTTGACTGGGTAAATTTATGTACAATTGTTTTAGTTGATATTGACTTTGTTTATATAGTATATCTAGTTATGTCACATATATAAGTTCAATTTATAGTTTACCTTATATTTTATTGTATCTAATAATAGTATAGGTTTCCAAATGCAGAGATCGCGTAACAAATGTTGATATTATTGATAATATACGGTTGTAACATGACATAAGATATTGATTGTTCATAACGGAATGATTTAACAGAAACCGAGCTACCTACAGAACTTACTAATTTTAGGAAATAAAAAACAAAATCTAACTTCAAACACACAAAAGTTTAAACTGATCACGTTATAAACGTATGTACCTACAATTTTCTACTACTCTCTCTGAATAAGTTTACAGGTATGTCATGAACACAAACTACGTAGTCCAATTGTTAAATCAAGGTCAATGGCACATCCGCGTAGGTGTCTTAAGGCAATAATTTTAAATTACAAAAAATGTAATCATCATTATTTAAATCGTTTCTTTATTATCATCTAAAGGTAGACCTAACCCACTTTTAAATTTGCTGCCATCGATTTGCTGCTCATGCAGTATGTTCTGCTGTTCATTTAGTTCTCTATAGAAAGTGAGACACAGCCGGTGGAGTAAGACAAGGTAATCACCAAATCAAATAAAACTAGTGCAGTGTATAAACGCAAAGTCTGCACTACCGCATCGCCAACGAGCTGCTGACCTGGATCTCATGCTTATTAATACACTATTTCTGGCAGACTAGCCACAACTAGATACTGTGCAAATTACCAAACTGTCAGCACTAATCTCACTATAATTCACAGTGAACATTTTTAACTGGAATAGGAACAGTTTTAAGGTAAAGAAAAAAGAAAATAATTTCTGGAAAATGGCTTTTTGCGTGTTGCGTGTACCCCACAGATGTTCCCAACTGATGCCCTTATAGATAAAACGTAATACTTCAGCGGCCTCCTTTTTGTCGAGACGAAGGAAAAGAGTTCCTAGAGGAAAATACAATTTAAAATATTCAAATATTCGTTGTATTATCCTTCACATACAATTTTTATTGGATTACTTGTTAAGTTTGTGTTTCATGTTTATAGAATATTAAAAAAACTCAGTAATAATAACGCGATGTTGTTTCTGTAAGGCATTTTTGTGTTCGTTTGAGTGGTTAAGCATTGTTGTGTTACAAACCATTTGATGCGTAATTATGACATTTTTACGACATGACTGCGTTAGGGGCATCCGTTATGCGTCGTCAATGGTCGTCAGCGCGCGGGGACGCCATAAAACGGCTAATGTTTTTTGATTGACAGTCCGCGCCGAATTTTCACAATTTGGTCGTAGAGTGCGGCTGCCCGCGATCGTTTCACATAATAATGAGTTTGCAGTTCTCCGGCGCTGGGCGGCACGGGGGACGAGGAAGGGCTGGAGAGGGGGGAGGTTGGCAAGGGGGTCGCGATAAATAACCCTCTGGAAGGAAGTGCCCCGTTTAAATAAACATTGCCACAAAGTGGCCGCGTTAGGTGCGCAAGCTGTCGACAAAAAGTTATTAAATTAATAATATTAAAGTCTTACGAAAAAGGCTACGAGCCGCCGTCATTACCTCATTACCTCGGTACAGCTGCCGTGACTAAATAAATATATTAGAGATATATTTTCTAAAATATTTTTCACAGCAATCGTCAATTGACGATAGTTGTAAGATTGCTGTAGTTTCAAGAAAATTATTATTGACAATTTTTAAGTTCCTGTACAAATGTTCTTAAGTTTTGTCGTCAGACCGAGACAATGACTGCGACAGAGCGCAATGTAGCGCAAAATAAAGGAGGGCGTTTCCTCGCAGAGCCGGCGCGCTGTAATGAGTTCTCTAAATCGCTACACAAATAATAAAGGTCGTGTACGTCCGGCTATTCTCTATCTTACAGACAAACATATACTTATCTACATACACGATACTTTCTCTAGATACTATTATTCATCCCCCTTCACCGGTCGCAGTGCACTCCCCACGGCACCCCCGCGCGTCCGTCCACTCCACAGACTCATTCTAAATGCGAAACGAACCGACTCTCGCTCCAGTGCAAAGTTGCAAATTTCATTTCACTATATTAACTTGTCGACCTGTTAAACGACACTAGAAATTTAAAGCTGTTTCAACTCGCTTTTTAAAATGATAAAGTTTTTATGGCCTTGTACTAGTCGTAGCGGCGTAGCATTATATTTCTAAGCACGTAGCAAGCCGCTACGCTCGTAGCAGACGTACCTATAACGTAGGCAGGCTACGCGTAACGCCCTTCAACCTTAACTGTCACCCTTGACAGTTTCTGATTACGGTAAGTAAACATTCAGAATTCAGAAAGCGCACGATAGGTACACAACGTATGATTTATGCGTTAGGCTTCTTTAAATTGACCGGTTTTAATCAGAATAAATCGAACCCATATGTAGTTTTAAGATTTCAGCATTATAAAACTACATGTGGAATGTGGGTGGTTGCATTTTGTAAAATATAAAGCAAATATAAAAAACATAAATTTGTAATAAAGTACAATGTGTATATGATTTTCAGTATGCACTATATTAGTTTTTTGTTATAAAATTCTTTATTATGAAAAAAGTATGATTGTGCGTTGAATCCATTCTGATTAAAGTGGAACAATTGACCTTTGAATACCTTCACATTCAATGGCCAATATGTTTGTGCAAAATTGTTAAAATTGAGGTTACCAATATTATTACTGAAAAGGCCGTACATGATATAAAGGTCGTGTTTCAAAACAATTTGTTGGACATTTACATGGACACTTATTTCAAACATATATTCTTTTATATCTATACAGCATGTAATACTGTAAGCATTTAGCTACAGCATGTAACTATAGCTACAGCATGTAACTGTAGCTACACCATGTAACTGTAGCTACATCATGTAACTGTAGCTACGGCATGTAACTGTAGCTACAGTATGTAGCTGCAATTGTAGCTTCAGCATGTAGCTGTAACTGTAGCTACAGCATGTAACTGTAGCGGCTACCACAGGCGCTGCTGGACGTGGTCCTCCTCATGCACATTGTATTGTGCATGGGGAATGTATGGCCTTAAAACTATATTATAATATATGGTAATTATCATAGTTTATTGCAATTTATAATTGCAAAATCTACATAATCATTTTTTTTTTAAATCAGCTTTGAATAGAAACTTTCAACCACTTCCCTAAAATAACAAAAATCTTACACATAAGCTTCATTCATACAAATAAATTACTTTTATAGATAAGTTTGATGTCACGGTAGGGATAGATGAAATAGCCCGTTTTATTCACTGTCAAAGGAGTACAAATAGGTGACTTCCACCGCAGAAAATGCACATTTAGAATTGTTATCAACTCCTTCTATGGGTCTTTTTGCAACTCGAGAAGTAAAGTTGAATTACTATTGTTGTAAAAAATGTGTGTTAGGCGTTTTGTGATTTAATAGTGATAGTTTATTAAACTTCAAAGTATTTTTTCGTACGTGATGTTTGTAACAATAAACTAAAAGCGTGGGAGTGCGTTGTTCGTGCGCTTCCAAGGAAGGCTTCTTCTGTCCTCGGCAAACCTACTATCGATTTACTGAGCAACTCCTGACTTACTTTTGACAGTACTGGACATTGACAGAATACGTCTAAAGACTTTGAAATTGTTTATTACGAAGTAAACTGGACACTCAGAATGTGCTAATTGCATCAATGTCATATATGAAAAAAAAAACATGTCATAACTGTCAACACGCTGTTTATTAGATGACACGAGTTTATCAATAATGATACAGCGCATAATATCTGTCGCTAGCGGCGAGCGCACGCGCGCTAATTCGATTTCTGTGTCGCCGGAACTTTTATAATTAATCTGTATCGACTCATCGCGGCGCGTCCGCCTTGTGCTACTTTCACTGTGATCACTTTAACCATCATTATAGCACATTGATGTTAAGCTCGTCATCATGACGCTGGAGGTGATTCAATCAAATCAAATAATTTTATTGTCGATCATAGGTTTATAACGTTATCATGTTTATAACCTATATTCAGATAGTAGGTACATGTTAGATGTCCTGCGCTAAGGGCAGACAATTATTATGTAAAAGTAAACAACATTTAAATATTTTACAAATACAAAAATAAATAAAGTTTTACACAAAAATGTACTAAGTTATCAATTTATATTTTATATATTTATTATTTCGATTATGATACAGAAAGCTCTCAATATAAGACCGTAATGTCCCACTGCAGGGTGAAGACCGTCCCTTGCAATCATGAGAGGGTTTCGGACCATAATTCTAAGTGTTGGTCCAGTGCGGTGGCTATTACACATGTCCCAGATTCCTTTTTTAATCTCAGGCGCATGAGTATCCTCACAATGTTTATCCTGATCGCAAATCTAGTGTGATAATTACAAAATAAGCATTTATATAGATTCAGTGATAGATGACTCACACATGTGAGTCTAAAATAGATACTTCCAGCCTTATCCTAGGTTGACGTTAATATTTGCGATTATACAGTCTGTAACACATTATTATCATCAATAAAATGGCGACATGTGCTTTACGACACTTACAAATTTATGAGAAAAAATTCCGGGAGTTCAAACGACATTTCTACATATATAAGGAAATGTACTCATACAAAGCCTCTTTACGTATTGAGTGTGTCACCGGTATTAAGAGTAGTAGTACGTTTGAATGCTTCGAGGTGTATTTCTTACAGAGCGCGGTATTTTACTTTGTATTTTATGTGGGCGAGAGCGGGGCGCTGCCCGGGGGCGAGGGGCGACGCTCCCTCAGTACGGTGACGGTAGGTACGATAAGTATCGCGGCGAACGATAACGCGGCCGCGTTCGTCGTGACTCATGAAACAATATGAAATGCATGGACGGGTATTCATTCTAGTAGGTTTTAGGCAAATTTCGAGAAAAAAATCTATTTTAACAAAGTTCACTACTTTCGAATTCCTTTCATTTTTTAATTAGAGAGCGCACTTTTTAACGGATTGAACTGAAATTTGGCATAACAATAGTTCGAGTTTATATCACAATTAAATTCATATCATAAAGGTTGTGAGAATTTATTTTCTCGCGTGCCACACTGAAATATATTTTTGCAACAATTGATAAATTGAGGGGCTACATAACTTAGTGTTTACCAGTACCAAAACCAGAAGAATAAATAATAACTATGTTTATTCTTATGGTAAAAAGAACAACACATATAAATAACACAACGATAGATCTGTCCAATAATTTCAACGCCGAGAGTGAGGTTGCGCGCGTTTCGTTCGACGCGCGACGCACTCAATATTCGATTCGCTTACTTTCTATAAGTAGGCAACATTTTACTGTTACATTACGCGCTCGATACGCACAATAAGTTAACCAATTACATTCTACGTCGAGTTATTTCACTATTCAATTCCTTTTATAATACAATATTTAGTTGAAATTGTAACTACTCCTTTGATCAAAATGTTGAAAATCAGGCGTGGAATACACGGTGACGGTCACGTGACTTGGAATAGTCGCGCGACCAGTCGTCAAATTACACGACGGAGCGACGTAGTATGTGCACTTTTGGGAGACTCCATTCGACGCCTTTCGACTGCTGGTCGCCTGGTCGTGGGTCGCCGCGATTAGCGACTCCGTGATCCTGACGTCTCAAGAAGAACTAATAGTCTCTTTAAATTTCTCAAAACTACCATGAAACCGCATTATAAATTGTCAAGAAACCGCCCACGGTCCAAGCTATATTTGATTTACAGCGTTGTTACAGCTTTATAGTGTTATTTTTGAATTTCATATTATGATATCCAAATAAATAAGCGACCACTGCTTCGTTTGGTTAATTGACAAAAGTTTTGAAATATACTGTATGATGATGTTTTGCGAAGTTCGTTTATAATCTAATTAAATAATTCGACAATGTACAACTCAGTTGAAGCGTAGTCACTGGAAATAGGAGTTCATAATAGATCTCCTCGCCATTAGTATTAACCGGGATTCGTTCACTTTTTGAAATCAAAATTAATTTTAAACGTCAAAGGCCTAATTTAATTCATTAAACTGGAATCGTCGACTTGCTGGCACGTGACCTCCGCTCTTCTCAAAAGTATTTATAAAATCACAAATCTACGACTTAAATGTCTTATCGACAAATTACATTAATATTCTAAGTATTACTTTACTATTATACTTTTAGAGACAAACACCTTAAAAGGTGTTTTATGTTTCCCTAATAAACCTATGGACAAAAACCTAACTGAGATACAAACAATATAATGATAAATAAACCTATGAACAAAAGCCTAACTGAGATACAAATAATATAATAATAAATTCGTTGTAAAGTATTTCTTACCGGTAAACACAGATATTTGAATAGCATCAGGTATCATACATCTTTGGTTAAATTTTGGAATCAAATAATAAAAAATATATACCACACCATCAGCCTGTGTGTCTCCAGTACTGGATATAGGCCTCTTCTAACTCAGTAGTTAGCTAGTCGATATGGCGGTCCACATACTTGCTTTTTTGCTCTTCTCATCCAGCGTCACTATCGGCGACATTCTTCAAATCATGAGTCCACCTGGCCGAAAGGTGTCCCACACTAGGTTTCCCGGTCAGTAGTCTCCATTCGAGGACTCTTTTCCTCCATAGGTAATCGGTCCTGCGGCATATATGACCTGCCTCTTGCCACTTCAGCTTGCTGATTCTTTGAACTATGTCAGCAAATTTAGTTTTAGTCGAAATTATTCTTTACGGAGTTTTTCCAGCAAACAGACTCCGCACATAAAAAAATATATAATATTTTTTTTTTATGTACTATACAATAGAACACCCTGGCGATCTATCACATTTATGGATTTTAAATATTATATACAAAATGATTTCAGATTATTCCTTTGTTATTATTTATTATTACTGTCAGATAAATAGTTTCTTACGTTGTACATATACATGCTATATTCTTTACCATTTAAAAGAATAGTAATAAGATGATATTTTGTAAATACTTTTGACAATGGGTTTACGGAGAGGGGCTATTCGCGGGTGTAGGGTTTATTTAGTTGACTATAGGAAATGTGCTCCGGACATCCGGTACTTTATAGGTAGAAAATTCCATTAACCGTTAGCAGTTTGCCCTGAGCCGGCTCGCGTCTATTAACTAGCTTCCTGGTGTCACGTTCATATAAATTACTGCACGTAGCTTTAAGCTGAATGCACACGAAAGAGTGGAAGTCTAACAATTGGGATCGCAAGCGTGTCTCCACTTCTGGCAAAAACATCTTGTCGTAATAATGTAGTATCGGCGACCGTTTTCATCGGTTAGTGGAAACAAACGGCGGCGCGTTGAAAGGGCATGCGATGCGTGAAATGTATGTTTTCATAAAGATTGTTACTATAATCTTTAATATTTTACTATCTCTGCGTACTATGGCGGTAGAACCGCCTGTACAATGGGGAATAATTTGAAGAAATGTGCAATATAATTCCCATCTCGGGTTTCTACAACCGCACCTCCCGTCACGGAAGTGGGGTTTATCCGCATTTCCTCGACACGGAGGTGTCGCGAACTGTTCGGTTCAAAAATCATTATATACCGCGAACCCGTAGACTATGGAACGAACTGCCTCGAGAGGTCTTGCCATTAAACTACGATATGGGATTCTTCAAGAAAGCTATGAATAGGATTTTTCAATCGACGACTAATATGTACTCATATTAGTCTGTATCTCATATGTACTAAAGGTAAAATTATTACCTTTAGTACATATGAGAGTACAATCAATACGTACGTACGTGTGTATATTTTTATAGTTAGTTTTATAGATATTTCCGTAGGTTTATAACAACAAAAAGACGCATAAATATAAAATAGGTAATAGAAGGGCTGATTCTGTAATAAAATGCCGAAATACTTACGTTATCGATACCAGAGAATACACTCATATCGATGATCTACGTAAATATAAAATTTACAATCTTTATTAGGAAATAAGTACGTATAGAATATACATATTTATCTTTTTAATATAGAATACTAAAGCTATATATTTGATTAATACGAGTCTCTATGTATCTATAAGTATGCCGAATCGAAATGGAAATAAAATCGCGTTTATTATAATCGAAATATAATCGTTGACTTTCATATTGAATAAGGTCGCGCCGCGCGGAGGGCATTTATTTATTAGCGGTTATTTCACGCCCAGTTTTGAGAATGGAATTTTTAAATTAGTGAAAATTATTTCAATTGATTTTCACTAATTTAAAATTAGGGTGTGAGCATTCATTGACTTAAGTTTGGACGACGGTTGGACGACGACGCCAGATACCAGTAATTAGCAGGGCTTCAGTCTCTCCGCACTTTATCTTGTACGAGTAGTGTTCTACTTTTGTGTGTTTGCATAATAATTGTGCATCGCCTTTTAAACTGTGAAATATTTATGCGGCAGCGGGGTGCGGCGCGAGGACGGGTGGGGGGCGGAGGGCAACCGGAGGGATTATTCAAGGCATTATACGTTACGTAACTTTGTAAGAAAGGAACGCTAATGCTACAATTTATTATTCAAATTCCCCAAATTTTTTGGTGTTGTGTAAAACTTATTTATTACTTTGCTACATTTATAAACTTCACTACGTTAACATAAACTCAACCACATATACACACACACGCGCGCATATATACACGCTCGTATATATATATATATATATATACGAGTGCATGCGCATTCACAGCTCCTTACAAACATATAATAGTAATAATAAAAGTACAAATAGTAATTAGTAATTTAGTAAAGTAAATGTAAATCCTGTCCGTGTTCAGCAGCGAGGTCGAGAGATCGAGAGGCAGCATTTGAGAAAATGCGCAGACTCTTCTCGTCGCCTATACCACAATCCTCGAAGACGAAAGTCTTCAATTAGTGCGTCCTGCCGGTTATGACATATGGTGCCGAGATGTGGCTTCCAACGGTAGGCCTGATCCATAAGTTCAAGGTCACTCAACGAGTTATGGAAAGGGCTATGCTCGGAATTTCTTGAGATCCTCTTAAGATTTCTTAAGAGTTCTAACAAGATCCGAAACGAAGACATTCGCCAAAGAACCAAACGCACCGACCGACATAGCTCGTAGCTCGTACCTCGTAGCTCGTAGCTCGTAGAATCGGCAGGTCTAAGTGGTAATGGGCAGGTCACATTTGCCGCAGGACTAGTAACCGATGGCGTAGACGAGTCCTAGAATGTGGGCCGCGTATCGGGAAGCGCAGTGGGGGACGCCCTCAGACCAGGTGGACCGAGGACTTTAAGAAATTCGCTGGTGGTGGTTCGATGACAAGAGCAGATGTGTGTGGTGCCCAGCTTTGAGGGAGGCCTAACTCCAGCAGTGGAGAGACATAGGCTGATGGTATGGTATGGTAAATGTTGTAAATAGTGAGTAAGAAATTGAGAGCGATTCGACATCACAAATAAAGCTAAAGGTTTCTGTGATGTCTATATAGTGAAATAAACTGTATAATGTACAATGTCAATAATTAATAAATAAAAAAAACATACCTTTCAGTACATCTTGAAATCGTTTTAAAATATCATGTAATGGCGGTTTACAATAAAGGTTACATTGTTAATAGAACTGATGTTCACATGATTCATGAATCTGTGTATGTAGGTAGGGATCGTGTTGTGCGAAATCGAAATAAAAATTTGACGTGTCGCGTCGCGCGCCCCGGCCGGAGTACTGAGCACCACGAACGTTATAGATGGAAAACAAAATTTTACATATTTGTAACATTAGAACCATTCTCTAAACTAATTTTATTTTTCACTAGAACCGTTTAAAATAAATCTAATTATTTGACGAGTTTCGGGTTTTGCATTATTTCGGTGACATGATGAATATACAAGTATATATGTAAATGAAGATCTGTGCACTTCATTCCGAATGCACTATGGTGGTGGTTCTATGGAGGTTGTGCAAGTCTGCAGTTACTCTATGGTTGAGGTAATGGAGGTTTGACAGCAGGGCTTGTCTTTTTATATATAATATTATTGGAAGTGTTTACAAGTGAATCTAGTGACAAAATACAGTATATACAAATACAAGTCTTTACTTGTATATACATCTATATAGATAGATAGACAGAATCAATAGCTTTAAATGTTGTTTCTCTTTTCAGGTAAGATTTGTACACCTTATAAATTGATGTCAAATGTATTTCCACCTTAGGTTTAATAAAAACAATCTCTTTTCAGAGCAACGCAATTTGGTTTTTGATTTCGAAATTCCTACATAGTCTCTAGTGTTTTTTAAAGCACATTATATATATTATGAAAATAATGTATGTATTAAAACATACATATATCTACGTACGTTTTGTAATCTCCATAATGTTATCACGAGTAGGTTCCCGAGTGATAGACGAGGAATTCCATGCGCCAAAGAAAATATACGTGGAATTTAAGTTCAGCTAAAATTTCCGTGTGCAAAATATCTTCTCTGGTTTAATATCTAATGCGATGTGAGCGCGCCGCGCCGGGGACGCTATAGTGTGAGTATGAGATCACAGCGCATTGTGCAGCCAGACGCCCAAGCGATACCGAACGGGAACATATGCGACTAATGTCGTGAATACCACTAAATACACACAAATATCTGCTTCGATAATAAAGTTGATGTAGTTTAGATCATGTTAATAAGTAATTGGGGATATTATCTACTGACGCGCCCGATATTGTCATATAACGTGTGTCGTATTAGTGTGTCGGCCGGCTATAGAATTGCACCACCCGACCTCTTCTCGCGGGTGTCATAAAAAGCGACTAAGAGCTACCTCAAGCGCTGAGAAACTACGCCACCTCTACAAGAGTAGACTCGCCTAGCCGCTTGACCAGCGTGGCGTTTTAAGGCCATACGTCCCTCATGCACAAGACAGCGTGCATGTGGAGGCCCAAGTAGGCCCAAGTGCAGCAGTGGATGCTGAAAGGGCTGATTGCAAAAAGTGTGATATAAAGAAACGCACGAGATCACGAGTGTAAATCGAGGCCAAATTTACATTATCATTACTGTATTGTAGCCATGTATGATATTGTTGTTTATTGAATGATATTAAATTATATGAACTACGAGTAGTTAAATTATATGAATAACTCGTTTTCGTGCATGTAGCGCTTGCTTTTGTGTCGCATCGAAACAAAGGTCAAGGACCTTTAATTGTTGTCTATGCATTAGTGTCTCGTTTGGGCCAATAATTGACAGAACGCGCTTGACATGTCAATCCATGAAACAATACGTGTAATTTAGAAATCCATCGAAATCGCGATTTTAATCTGATCATTTGAACATCTGACGAGATGATACGAGAAATTACTTCGAGTGCAAAGAGAATGGAATTAAATATGAAGTGAGTAGTAATAAGAACTAATTCCTCTTCAGCCAGACAGTGGCGGTGGTTTGCCCTCGAGCCCCCGACACTACCAATACATTTTTAATAACATCTCGCTCTCAGCCACTGAAGCCTTCATGAATTCTTGTATGTATCTATGCACTCACCTTCCATTTTAACATTAAATATGACTGAGAAGATTATCTCTTTGTAAACGTTGCCACTTTTTCCAGTAAACAGCATAACTTAAAGCTTTTAGCGATTTTTGCATACACAGATACACATACTTATATTAAGCGAGTTTCTAAAACATAGTTATCTATTTTATTTTGCTCGAATACACTGATTGTGGTCATGAGTTTGAATGAACAACCCGTGACCACAATCGTGTAACTCAACCGAAATGTTGAGTGTAATAAAATATATAAAAAAATAGGTGGCCAGCGCGTCCACAGCAAGCGGAGGCTAGCCGGGACTAAACCGATTTTTTTTATCAGTCGTAATCACAATATACCTACAAGTTGATAAAAAACATATTCTTTACACAACATGTCACTCAAATAACGCAATAACCAGAAATAACCAGAAACTAGCGAAAAATAAAATTATTTTAGTGGATAAATAAAAAATACAAGTAAAGTTTTATTGATCAATCTAAAATGTCCATAGCGCTCATTACTCAGGGCTATAATAGAGCGTTTAAGCGGCGTGACGCGGGCGACGGCAGCGCGACGGCAGCGCGACGGCAGCGCGACGGCAGCGCGACGCATGGATGACGTAACTTCGCGTAGAATAAAAGATAAACTAGACATGAATCAAGGTTAAGAAAATCTAGGTACTGTAAAAATTGATAGAATTGATTCTACTATCGATACTGAAAATCCTATTTTCAGCTTAGCTCACTGCAGCGACACGTTGTAGACGATCGATATGTTGTTGGATCTTAAAATTACAAACATTGTATAAACGTTTATTTTTTCTAAGTAAAATGGCGAAATTTCCTTTCCCTCCGACCATCGCGTGTCATCGGGTTTTTCTCATTCTCGGGTGCGCAGGTGTCCCGGCGATGCTTCCCTTCAACGGTGAGCTAGTGATAATTGAAAAAATCCGTACTTATATAGGAGCTCTGTGGTACGCAGGTTCTCACGATCGTAATTCGAGAATTGATATCTCTGGCTTTATATGAATAAGTGACATTTACGTTTATTTCTGCAAGTGAAAATCCCTGCATTGAATAAGTGGCAATGAATAAATAGTTACTGCTTATTATGTTCATTCCACCTGGAATAAAGATAAGTAATAATAGTAGCGTAGGACGCTCTACTTCCAGGTGGATTGACGTCTTGAAAAAAGTCGCCAGCAGTGAGTAGATGAGAAGAGCAAAAAACGTATAGTTTACATCTAGCAGTGGAAAAACACAAGCTGATGGTCTGGTAATCAAAGTAAATGTTTCCTACTATCTTTGACATTACTCATACATGGTACCCAGCGATATGTGTGTCATTATCGCGCTATGGGGTAATTACGCGGTCATCGCCAAGATCGTGTCGCTACAGCCCAGCCGCGCGCTAATAACATTAACCATTCATGATAAATCCTCTTTGAATTCGCTCACAAGCATCACGACAAAACAGATATTTGACATACTAAATACCCTTTCAGAACATCACCCTTCTTTTTTGACGTTCGTTTTGTTAGAGTACCGACTTTGGCATTTTATGTTTCAGTGAAAATCATGTAGTGCTGCCTGCTAATTACATTCGAGGTGCTCAAACCGTCATACGTGTTCTCATTCCCCATATTAACACAATTACGATGCAATTCTATTATACTCGTCTTTATACTCTCGCAAATAATCACTTGCACGTAATAATTGTAACGCTCGCTAACACGACACTCTTGAAATTCATGACTGCGATGCATGTCAACATCAGTCCAGAATGACAAACGATCGCTACGTGGGAATGGATTTGGAAAAAAGTGTTGAGAAAATGGGGAATAGGAAGTTAAATTACATATATTTCAAAATGGTCATTTCTAAATTTGAATTTTTTTATATTAAGGAGGCAGACGGATAAACATCCCACATGATGGTAGGTAAGGCACCAGGGGGTATGCTCGTGCGCTTCCTGCTTTGCAGAATCCTATTCACAGCTTTCTTGAAAAACCCCATGTTATAGCATACGGGAAAGATCTCTTGAGTTATTATACAATAGATTATTAACTTAACCCGCCACATAAGCTATAACTAAAATTAATTAATAGTTTTATTAAAATCTGTCCAATGGTCTTTACGTGATGCGCATTGAGACAGACCGACAGGGAACAGAGATTCAAAAAAAATGTTATTCTGGGCTCTGTATCATTCGTATAGTAAGTAGCCTGTATTGTTAGTATAATAAAATCGTAACACGGCATGTTGATGTTATATGTATCGTCCGAGGCGAGCGCTAGTTGGTGTCGCGCCCGCCATTGTCTCACAATTAATCGGTTTATATCATTTTTTAAATTACTTATCGACTTTTTTTCCATTATCATTTAAATTACTTCAAACGAACGGATTCACTTTAATTAGCATAATGAAAGCGGCGGCAGCGGCCTCGTGGTAACTCGGGCCGAACAGAGACGAAGTTTGCGAAGCCCTAACTAAGTCACTTTCTGATCTACAGCCGTCGCTGTCATAACACTCTCACAAGAAATTAACAAAGGCTATTTATAATTCACAAAAGTAATCCAGTCTTATAATACGCTTCAGTCGTGGGACATAATAATGAAAAGGTTGAAAATGATTTCCAGTTATTACTAAAATGACTACTAGTCATGCCATGACTATCTAGCCAATGTAATAAATAATACATGTTTATATTTATAAAAAAGTATCGAGCATTTATTAAGCATTTCATAACCTTTCCATAGTCTCAGTTCCCTGAGATGGGGGATGGGATGAAATATGGAGTACAGTTTGGAATAAAGAGGGCGATATTCGGATATAGGATTCGATTGGAATTCCTATATCCGATTATGCTTTCTATTCGATAATATGATAAGCCCGATAAGCCCTGTTTGTCGTAGCACCTCGCTTTCAGAGCATACCTCTTAAGATCTCAGAAAGTAACGCTTGTAGTACAAAACTCAGGTAGGCCTCATATGGAGTACTACTCACATTTCTGAACCGGCGCACCGAAATATTAATTGGACCCATTTGACTCCATCCAACGTCGTGCTGTTGGAATTGTCGATGATCCCACTCCCACGGGCGGTTTAGAACCCCTCAGCATTCGGAGAGACGTTGCGTCTCTCTGTGTATTTTACCGCTAGTACAATGGGAAATGCTCTGAAGAATTGTTCAATATAATTCCCACCTGGGTTTTTACAAGCATACCTCCCGTCACAGAAGTGCGCTCCATCCACATTTCCTCGATACGGAGGTGTCGCGCACTGTTCGGTCCAAAAATCATTTTATACCGCGAACCCGTAGGCTGTGGAACGAACTGCCTCAAGAGGTCTTTCCATTACGCTACGATATGGGGTGCTTCAAGAAAGCTATGAATAGGATTTTGCAAACGTCGGCGGCACACCCGTATACCCCCTGGTGTTGCAGGTGTCCATGAGCAGCGGTAACACTCACCATTACGTGGGACCGTTTGCTCGAACTCCTACTTCCCTATAAAAAAAAGGATTTAATGGTATGGGTGCAAAAAATAGAGACATCCTGTTACACTTCCCATGCGACGGGATTGGATAGAACACAAATACAGAGGGACAGATAACGCAAGCAATCCGTCGCTGCTTGTCCGAAATTGGTGCTAAGCTCCTATTTCTCGTGCTGTTCATCGTTGTTACAAAACAAAAAATTGTCGAATTTCGCTATTAAGGAAATTGCAAAAATTCATCAAAATGATGAATCTAGCCCAGAGAGATGTTCTCATCACTACCTAAAAATTAGTTGCGATTGACTTAGTCGTAGGTACAATATTGACACGATTGGTTTCCACACAATTTCACGAATTTACATGGTCTACGACTATAGACTATAGGGTATAAAATAGACTCTGACAGCCGCTGTTACATAACGAATGTGTAAGTAGGTATAAGGTATAATTATTGTGCGGGAATAAGGTCTTTATTGTGTAACCTCAGCTTGATTATGTTGTAACGACTCCTGTTCGTCGCTTCGTGACGATATTCAGGCAAGTTCAATGTATTTAATGAGGCGCCGCAAACATATCGGCTAACTTGAGCGAGTTGTCGCAACCACGCCGCCACTATTGAAGTGCCTCCGACGTCGATATGTCAACGTCGAGCCGTACGCCCAGATTTTAATCACTCTTCAAATTGTGTGGAAAATCAGTTCCTCTAATGTTGTTGCGTTTAAATAGTTCATTGATCTCACTGAACACTCTTTGGGTGGATACGAGCTTCACTTGCGTGTAGTAATGTATATCAAATATTTCTGTTCTATATTTTTGCCAAAAAGAGGTAAATCTAATTCAAGTTATGTAAACGGGTTACTCATGATTTATTATTTATTATAGCGGATATTTCGGTTCAGTTATATGAACCGTGTTCGGGGCGAGACCGCGGAGGCGAGTCAAGGTGCTGTTGCTATTGACAAATAAATCTGTCTACCCTCCGTTATGTATGTTTTTGATTTTTTGATTCACCCGCCCTTGCACACTATACTAACAATATCCCCACACACACGCGAGTTTGAAAACGCATCTACTGATCTGGGTTTGCAAAATTCAATCACTAGGTCCCATGTACGTGCCAACATCCATCCTCGGGATTGAAATTTCAGCATTTTTTAATTTCTATTGCCTCACGTACCAAACGCGGTATGTAATGGCTTTCAGTTGAAATTACTTTTGGTTCAACTATGTTCAACCTCGATAACAAAAATTTAAAACCTAATCTAATTCAAGTCGGTTTAAATTATAAAATAAAGTTTGTTGGAAATATTTAAGTAATATGATAATAAAATTATTACACTGCCAAGCCTCTAAAAGTTGTTTGAAGAATCTATTCAACCGTGTAGTTACTTGAGAATGTGCAAGTATCGTTTAAATTGTTTGTTTGGCGATAGATGTCACTGTACCGCTGTGTACAATACAGCGCTGCACCGCTGAGCTATAACACGGTGTTAAGATTCGACGGAACATTATGTGATTAGGGACAAATATAAATACTTTTTCTTATCTTGAACTAGCAACACGTAATTTTATTTACTGCTTTCTGTTTAGTTGTATCCTTTTTGGGGAATGTATTTTAACTGATATAGTAATGTATGTAAATAAATAAATAAATTACGCCACACTCAATGGCCCACACTAGGATTCCCTGTGTCGTGGCTCCAGAGACACATACAAAGACAAACACAAACGCACAAGCAGACCCGAACATACATTTGTCTTTTTTTATTAAACAAATGTATGTCCGACCGGGAATCGAACCCGGGACCTTGTGCACAGCAAGTAGGGTCACTACCAACTGAGCCAATCGGTCGGTCTACATTATGTATCGGTGTATACATTATGTACCCGACAATGTATCCGATTTTCAAATTAAACAACAATAAAGTGTAGTAAACTGCCTCAAGAGGTCTTTTCATTAAGCTACGATATGGAGTTCTTCAAGAGAGCTGTGAATAGGAATTTGCAAGGTCGGGTTGCATCCATGGGTGGCGGTAACACTTACCATCACGTGGGACCGCTTGCTCGTCCGCCCACTAGTCTATAAAAAAAAACATACTATTAAACTTGGTCGATTAATAGAAAACAAATTTCGAGTAAAATTTGTTATAGTGTACGTTAAACTTCGATAGTTTGTAAGTTCGACAGATATATGGATGTCTATCGAACTTACAAAAAAACTATCGATAGGTTGATTGCGTGCAGGTAGGCAAATATTTGCAGATCATTGGATGTCGATGAACCTGGATTTGTTTCAACAACTGACACTGTGGATGTTCTTTTTTCGTACGGATTAAGCTTCGCATCAACCGATCCCTTCAATTTCGAAAATATTAACTTTCCTTCATTAGTTTCTAATATGTTTTCTATTTCTGCTAATTTTCTTTTTATGCCATTAATTAATGGCAGGATGTGTTACATATAATATGTTTCACCTTATATATTTTTGGTAGCGAAATCAAATGGTTCCATAATTTGAATGATTTTTTTGAATTATCAAACAATCTTCGGCATTCAATCCAGGTGGAGCTCGTTCACATTCATTTAAATCAAGAGTCAATTCTGCTTTCACAATGCAAATGTCCTGGAGCATATGATATGCGCTATTCCACCGGGTAGGAACCTCTTGGATCAATTTAACTTCTGCTTTATTCAGTTGACGTTGTACAGCGCGTAACTTATCACTTGCTAAAGTACTCATTTTGAAGAATATCACAATAGCTTTAATTTTTTTTTAAGATCTTGCTTGTCAACGCGGTCTTTAGAAAATGAATCAGTTACGAATCCTAAGTTTATCCACAGCGTTGATCATAGTCCGTGCATTGTCAGTAGTTATTGCTTCGCATTTCATTCGGGTATTCCACTTGGTGAGAACAGAATCCACAACCTGAAACAATAATAAAAAGAAATAGCATGAATATAATAAAAATTAATAAAACAAAAAATTAACTACTTTAAGTAGTAAATTCATTATTTGTTTCAAGAACCTTGACAATATGTTCAAGCTAGCTATTTTTTCTGCACTGTGACTAACCTCTAATTTCACAGCTTCCAATAAAGGTGCAGCCAAATTATCTTTATAGAAAAAATTACATGGTATAGCCAGAATGCCTTCATTAGAAATTGATGCTCACAGATCAGTGGTTATATTAACATGTTTAGCGTCAGCTGATGCTGATAAGAGCTTGTGGTTTGTTTGTTCATTATATTCTGGCAATTATTTGTTTTTCAATGTTGAAGTATCAGGAATTTCATATTGATTGTCAAGAACTTTCACGAACTCATGAAATCATTGGTGGTCTTCTTTGCATACATAGGTACATACATTTTGTCAAATTTTATCTTAATTTTCGATCCATGTACTATCAAAGTATTTTTTTATGGTTTCCTCACTTTTGGGCTTGGGCTACAGTCCTGTTGACGCTTTTCTTTTGATTCTAATTATATCATCAGTAGATACGACCACACTTTATTATGTTTCCTTTTTCCATTGTGTTGTATTTCCTCTCAATTTAAAACTCTTAATTTAATTGTAAACTCTCCGTTACACAACGAACACTTGGCAAACTTTTCATTTATCTTTTTAAAATAATTCCACACACGTAATTTACTTATATTTTATTTTATCAATTCATCATTTAAACAAAACAAACCATTAAACTTCGAATTCAATCAACAGTGAGGGAAATCGCAGTTCTCATACCTACAGTTTTCGGTCTTTCAAATCTGAATCTTAATTTTGTTTTTTCGGTAATTCTCTGGAGCCTAGTCAATAAGCGACAAGTGTTGTCAGTATCAAGTATTGAGTGATGTAGCCGATAATCGATTGTTCCAAAAAATATCGATTACAATCGATAGTCGTTCACTATCGATAGTAATTGATAGACTAGCGATGTTTAACGTACACTAATTTGTTACAATATCGACGAATCACATTGAGGTTTAGACGATACATTTTTACAAACTGCGGACCTTGTTTTTTGATAGTTCTGTAATGTAGAAAACGATTATATATAGCTTTTATGTCGGTAGCTGTATTCATTGTTCCTAAGTTTACCAAGGCAAGGGTTTTCCGCGACACCCCTCAAAACCCCTTCCCCCTCCCACATTCGCACCCACCAACGGCTCAAGCCACAATCTTCCGATCGACAATTTTTTGCTGCACCGAATAAACCCGGCTTTTATATCCCGAGTAAATGGCCACAGAGGCTATCTGATCATGTTACTGTGTTATATTTATTCTTACGTGATTATCTTTTCTTTCAATTCCAAATCAAAAAACTAATATTATTGTATCAATGAGTTAAATTGTTAACAGAGGTAATAGTAACCATACCTTAATTTATGATAAAATTAATTAATTTAGATTTAAGGCGAATCAATGCATCGCTAGTACATTTATTTGTTGTTCAGGTATTGTTCTCGGAACGGGGTAACACATGTAATAGTTTTTAATCTTGATTACACGCGGGTGAATCCATCGACAACAATTAGTAGTTGTAATTGCTACAAACACATTCGTTACGAACTTAACGCACGTATAGTGTACATTCCTTCATCACTCGTAGCACATGTGTTGAAGACGCGTAACACATGCGTAAAACACGCATAGAATATTCCTTAGCACATGCACGAAGGAACTGGGATCTCCTTGTGGCTCATTCGTAGTGGCTTCGTAGGGTATATGTTTATTTAATGATAATTTAATGAAATGCAATAATAACTATACTTTTTAGTAAATTGAATTTGTAATTATCCGCTGTTTTTATTGCCAATAACAATAATGAATAAAAAAAATACCATAAATACTGAACTTTACATAGAATCTGTAGTGTACCCTAATAATTATTGCATTAACATATACCTACACAATAAAAATCAGTTTGCGTCAAGTTGTCTTCTTATTTACTTCATGGTGACAGCGGTGCTTTAAAACATAAATAATTAAATTATCAGTGTAGAACGTTATTGTCTCGATGTTGTATCAGTGTAGAAGTGTTTAGTTGCCTATTTTATTACCCAAAACGTAACGAAGGTAGGTCAGGGAACTCTTTGAAATTCTAAGGTGGTCTTTGGACACATTTTGTGGAGTTGTTTGGTTCAATGAACAGTTCTAACACAAGAGGAGAATGATGCTGTATCCAACCGCCGACTAGTAGAGCGGCCGAATTGCAAAAAGTCGTCAAATAATGATTTTGACTGGACTCACTGGGGATATAAAGACACTTAGTATAATTATTTAGAGCATAGTTTCCCGAGTTGGAAAAAAACCGGATATCGTTCTCCTAGACAGTGGAGAGGGAGTTATGACGTCATCGAGATGGCCGGCGACGCTTTATATATTTCGAATATTTTGAGAACTACATAAGCCATTTTCACATGTGAGGTATCTTATGAAAGCTATTTAAATTATTAATAACAATGTGTTAGTGACTTAATAGCACTGATACAACCCATCACAGTCGTCGTGCGTAATGGAAGATCTTGTTTCTTTTACATTCGATAATCCTTCGTTACGCGCGACGTATGGTATTAAACTATTGTAGGTTGTCACAAGACTGCTGACTGGTTTATATTTTTATTTTAACCTTTTCAACGGTAACTAGTGTTTTTGAATTTTAGATCAACACAAAGATATGGCATTGCTAATCCGGTGCAGCTTCTTATGGGCAGGAAACTTAATACACATTTATCTTCTCACGTGTACAAGTTACAACCTGAAAGGGATAACACTAGGGACTATAATAGCCCACGTCACGGGGAGCGCTGTGTATCCTAAGTCTGAGGTACTTTGTCAGTGACAGCTATGGGAAATGCTATAAGAGAAATAGACGGTATCTGATTAAAGTTCAGTCATAAGACTTTTGTTTGTTCACATCACAGCACATATCTGATGTCAACAATGACAAAGGTAATAAGAGCAGCACCGAGTACGAGGAGGCAGAGGAAAGTGACGAGCGACTAATCGATACCCAGGCAGGCCTTTACGACGACTACAAAGCAAGTTAGAGCATTACTTCGCAGGAGTCGCAGGTATCGCTAAAACATATCTCGCGTACTGAAAAAATGGTAGCTTGTGAGGCTAAGAACAAAAATCGTAATAAGCTGAAAGCAATATAAATCAGTAAGGTTCACCCACTACGCTTCCAAAGTTTTTGTTATTTGCATATTATGAAACATTATAAAGTAATGTCTGTATAAAAATATTTATTACATGGTACATCTATTGTCACTAACATTGCCCCATCATCGTGTATAATACCCAATTAAAATTTAAGGCATAATACTTAATTTAATACTTTTTTTAACATACTTTTCGTCGTTATGTATACTAAATATATGGTTGTTCCAATATGTATATACTCAAATAGTTTGTTCTAATCGCAGTTCTAGTTTGTTAAAACCTTATGCATAAATACAGTCTACGGCTGGTCATCCTATACTCGTATCTATGATATGTTCACGACTGTACACTAGGTAATCATTTATATGTTTTTTTCCTTTGTATATTTCAATCTTATTTTTGAAGAAAGGGAAAGATGTAGTGTTGGTACTTTAATAAATAATTATTGCATGTGGGTTTACATAATAAAAATCAGTCTGCTTCAAATTGTCTTGTTAGTTATTTCAGTACAAAGAATCCTACAATATGTAAAATCTGAATTGATCGACTGTTAGGGCGCGTCGCGAGTTCAACAAGCGACGTTCAGGTGTTAAGCATGATTTTTACAGGATTGTTTGCGAATGGGTTCCGGGCGGCGTGTTTAGTGAACGTCGGTGATGCTTCAGTGAGCGACGACGGCGAGCCGCGTGCATTATTCATACCCCCCACGACCCCCGCGCCTCGGTTCTCACCCCGCGTGCCCTTACGCGCTGCACGCGCGCTAATCGCTTTAAAGCCTAACAGCAATTAGATACAACCCCCGACTGACAGCCGGGATTACACCGTTTTTGCCTTGTTTTTTTAATATGTCTCTTGACTATCGCCATTTATAGTGTAGGTACGGTGCTACACAAACATGCCTATGATTAATGCATTTGTCTATTATTATTCTCTACTAGATCATTAAGTTTAATTGCAGTCGGTCTTTAAGCGGCACCGTGCTGTAACGCCTGTACACGCAGTAACGTTCGCCTGTTCACGCAGTAACGTTCGCCTGTTCACGCAGTAACGTTCGCCTGTTCACGCAGTAACGTTCGCCTGTACACGCAGTAACGTTCGCCTGTTCACGCAGTAACGTTCGCCTGTTCACGCAGTAACGTTCGCCTGTTCACGCAGTAACGTTCGCCTGTTCACGCAGTAACGTTCGCCTGTTCACGCAGTAACGTTCGCCTGTTCACGCAGTAACGTTCGCCTGTTCACGCAGTAACGTTCGCCTGTTCACGCAGTAACGTTCGCCTGTTCACACAGTAACGTTCGCCTGTTCACGCAGTAACGTTCGCCTGTTCACACATTTCATTAATTGGTATGAAAATAAGTTGAAAGTTTTAAAGTCAGCTATTCATGACATCAGTATATAAAGTATTAGTGTCCCGCCCTCGCTTCGCTTCTGTTTATAAGTTTTTTTTTTCAAAATTGAAATAAAATATAGCCTATATTAGACACGGATAATGTAGCTTCTTATTTGTGAAAGAATTTTTGAAATCGGTTCAGTAGTTCCAGAGATTATCCACAACATACCTACAAACACACAATTTTACCTCTTTATTATATTAGTATAGATTATTCTATTGACAAAACACACATTCAAGAGGGAGTATTCTTCAAAGTTAAGCATCAGGAGATATGCCAACGTTTATGATTCTGGTCTCTGTACGAGTGACAGAGTGAGCTCGCGACCGTGCTTGGTGTAACGCGGCTGAAACATAGTGTAAAATAAAAATTAAACGCGGCATAAACATATTCGTTTAACTGTATATTATACAAAATGTGTGAAAAACACCTGTTGGAAATGTTGGAATCTGTACTACGTAACCTACACTAGGAGCACTCTTTGACTAGTACAATAGCAAACTGTGTTGAAACCTTACGAAAACTGTACTGTGCTGAAACTATAGGTATATTGAAATTGAGCTAAACCCTCGCCCGACTGCATTTAACGACTGACTGAATTCTCGAAGAAAACCCTCCATCAAAACTGGGTTGTAAAATCTCAGCTGTCCATGGGTGACAGCAGTCACTTACCACCATGTGGATTATCTGCTCGTGTCATACATGTAAACATTCGCCGCACATCGATATTTTGTCTGAGTACACAAACTACATGTAAACCGAAGTAAGAAGAACGCTGGTTGCGTGACGTGAGTTAGGCATCAACGTGGCGAGCGCGGAGGGCGGCGAGCGGACCATCCATCACGCACCGCCTCCTGCGCGCCGACCGCGCCGACGACGCTGACCTCTTGCTCTATGCAAAACACTACAAGTTCCTTCAGGCGAGTGTCCGTGACAACTACCATCATTAATTTTGTCTCTATTAATATTCGGATTACGACAAGATTTAATTGACTTTGTAATTTTAATAAGCGATCTTTAATTTTTATTTATAGAAAAAAGGTGATAGACGAGCAAACAGTCCACCTGAGGGTAATTGGATACTGTCGCCCTACAACATCCGCGATGCATGCCAAATATAAGGTCGGGGAAAAAGTTTCTTCGTATTTTATATACAAATTATAATATATATGTGCCGTTTTGTTCTATAACTTGTTGCCATCTTGTAGGTAGTGACATGATCCCGTTGCTGAAGAAATTTTGAGATTTTTGGTCAAAAAATTTCGACAAGTAATTTTGATAGTCCTCTCTTGATGTTAACCTTACACTACCTAAAGAATTCTGAAGAGACCGAAACAAGTGGAAATCTGAGGGCGGCAAGGTCAAGGCTATATGGTGGGTACATCAACACTTCCCAACCAAGCTCTCTCTATTTTTGCTGAGTGGCCAAATATGTGTGTGGTCTGGCATTTTCATGATGAAAGACTACACCCTTTCTGTTGATCAATTCCGGGCGTTTTTTCTCAATTTCTTGCTATAGTCTCATCAGCTGTTGGCAGTAGAGATCCGAATTGATGGTTTTGCCTGGAGGTAAAAGCTCATAATGAATGATGCTCTTCCAATCCCACCATACACACAACATCACCTTATTGTGCGTTAATCCGGGTTTCGCCACAGTCTGTGGAGCTTGGCCGCACTTAGACCATGATCTTTTCCGCACGTTCTTGTCGTAAGTGATCCATTTCTCATCACCAGTGATCAATCTTTTCAAAAATGGTTCGGTTTCATTGCGTTTTAATAGAGAATCGCAAACAAGTACACGGTTCATTAGGTTTCTTTCAGTGAGCTCGTGCGGTACCCAAATATCGAGCTTTTTTGTGAATCCAGACGTTTTCAAATGAGTCAAAACTGTTTTGTGGATAATGCCCAGTTCATCAGCAATGTCGTAACTACTTATATGCCGATCTTGCTGCACTTTTTCACAAATGGCATCAACTTTATCGGTAACAGGGCGACCGGAGCGTTTTCTAAACAAATCTTTAACATTAAGATTTCCTGACTGAAAACGTTTAAACCAACTTTGTACTACTCCTACTGACACTGCATTAGGTCCATAAACAGCACAAATTTTTTCGCGGCTTGTGTCGCATTTTTCCCTTTTTTGTAATAAAACTTTAAAATGCATCGAATTTCTTCGTTAGATTCACTCATTTTCTTGGACAGAAAAACAATTGAAAAATGGCGGCAAGCAGTTTTTTATTTCTTTTTTATAAATGTTACCTTTTTAATGGTATCATAACCAGGCAGGTACAAACAGTTCAATCAAAGATATTGGATCACAATTTCATACATACAAAATACGAAAAGACTTTCTGCCCGACCTATTATAAATAAATGTTGTATACACCTGTAATGGGTATTCATATAAGCCCCAATAGGATTAGTCTAATTACTATATATTACAATATTGTCATCTGTATATTGTTTTACTGTATACTGTGTGTCTGTATCTGATACTGTCATGTGTTTTATGTAAATAAATAATGTATAATATAATTAATATATCTATTAATGTATGTATAAACATATTGTGATTAGGAATTTGCCTTTTGCACACCTATTGAAGCATAACACCATGTTTTGATTACCTATGATTTGGCAAAATAAATGATTTGATTTGAAAAATAAATAAATAAACATCAGTCCAGAATGACCAATGCTTGCATGTCCTCAGATGCATCTACTTTTGGAGATTTATAAGTGAAAGGGTTAGGAAAAGGAGATATAGGAAGTTTATACTTCCTATACCCCTTTTTCCTAACGTGAGGAAAGGTTTTCCGCATCCGTTATGTCTACCCATTCACTTTGGAAGTGATGGGGTGGAATGTCACAATTTTAAAAATTACAAGAGCAATTTTGATGATTTTTTAGAAACTGTGAAGTTTTGTTTTAGAACAAAACATGTAAGGATCACTATTAGCGAGAAGGAGTCAAAAATAACAATGACATAAAATGTTTACCTGGAAGCCACTACTGATATGTCCAAAATTATGTTGTGTCATTGTTTCGGTGGCAATATGCTGTGCAATATGCAATATGCGCACCCGCATCCCTCCTGGTGTTGCTCCTGTAACCACTTACCATCATGTAGGGCGCTTGCCCGTCTGCCTCCTTTGATATAAAAAAAGATCTAACACACGTTAAATATATGTCGTTTCCATTGGCTTGTGCCATGAAATGGAGTTTATTTAATTTTAGTGTTGAGAAACTTCTGTGAATGATTGTCTAAAGATATTAAAGATATTGTGTAAAGATTAAAACAAAACTGAGTGTCAATAGACTTCTGTAGCTGATTGTACTACTATGTTTGTTGCATTTTATATAGCGGTATGCCAAATGGCTGGATAAAGTTTTTGCTTGAAATCACTATCAGACGAGCATTCAACGGTGAAATTCGATATTGACGTAGCTTAGGGCTTTGAACTTTTATAGTGTCACTTTTCAGTCAGGATCCACCCCAGCTTTAGATTGATTAGAACCGCAGACATGGATAAAGAGTCTGACGTATTTCAACATTGGTCTCTTACCGACTTTATTGAAACACAGACAGCTTGTTAACATACCATACCATACCATCAGTGTATGTCTCTCCATTGCCGGGAAAGCTAAATAGTAACTTAAATTTATAATATATGGTACTTTATGTGTTACTCAAGAATTTTATTTCTAACTAGCTGTGCCCGCCATGCAACGCATGCCCGGCATTTTTTTGCACATAATATATAGCCTATGTCCATCTGGAATAATGTACCCTTCAAATGGTGAAAGAATTTTTGAAATTGGATTAGTAGTTTCGGAGATTACCTCCTACATCCAAACTTACAAACTTTACCTCTTTATAATATTAGTATAGATAACACCATTTTTACTACAGTTTCTAAGTAGAAAAATTACAATTTAGTATCAGCAGAATATCCACTCCCTTTTAAATTGCGTAAATAGAGTGTAGAACAAGTGTTTAGTCTGAAAGTGTATACTTTCAAAGAAACTTCTACGCCCGAATCACCGACTCGAATTACTGTTTATACGAATTACCTTGTTGAATTACTCAATTACTTTCTGGTTGCGTTCGTTCATCGTCTCCTGCACGGAGTTGAGATCTCCCTCGCGCCATCTGCGCTGGAGCAGCTCTACGCGTTTATCGCATTTGCGTACACGGGCATTGTTTCCATGGAAAAGAGCCTGAAGACTAGTGGGCAGTTAATATTTTGCAAATACTGCACAATGAACAAGACCAGCCATTTTTAGTTGTAAATCTACAAATAATAAGCAAAAAAGCTCAATTGTAGGGGGAGAGTGCATGCTGCACTCCCACAGCCGATGGGCGCACTCGACTGGCCACGTTACCCCTCTCTCACATAAGATTACTTTGAAATGTACTGCTTTTCCTACTTTATCATATTTCCCCAATGTACATACGTGTTTCCGTAGTGAGTGAGACATGCCAGAGTCCATTCCCATCCCATTCTATCCGTCGTTCCCATTTTCCCAACCCTCTCTCCAATTCCATTCCTTAATCTGTAAAGGTGCCTACGTTTACAGAGTTGGCAGATTACGTTGGCCCGCATACACTGGCCAACGTTTATCATTCTTTTTTTTTTTTTTATGGACGAAGGTGGCAGACGAGCATACAGTCCACTTGATGGTAAGTGGATACTGTAGCCCATAGACATCCTTGATACAGGCCAACATTAGTCCAAAATGACAACGTTGGCACGCCTCCGGATGCGCTGCCTACCTTTGGATATAGGAATGGGTTTGGAGAAAGGGTTGGGGAAATGGGGAGGGATAGAATGGGAATGGGCTCTGGCACATCTCACTCACTACCGAAACACGTACGTACATTAGGGAAATAAGATAAAGATGTAGTACATTTCAAGGTAGTCTTCTGTGAGAACGTAGGGTAACGTGGCCAGTCGAGTGCGCCCAGCGGCTGTTGGATTGCAGCGTGCACTCTCCCCCTCGGAAATTCTGGACTGATGTTGGCATGTATCGCGGATGTCTATGGACGACAGTATCCACTTATCAACGGGTGAATTGTATTCTCGTCAGCCGCCTTTTTTCTATAAAAAAAATACACTTATATAAATAGAATGTACACTGTATGGCAATTCGTATTTATAAGCATATAGGTACATAATAATATCAAGGAATTGCCGTTCAAATACTTTAAGAGTAAATTCCTCTACTATTGTTAGATAAATTATATTATACTATTGACGAGTTTTTAAGTGACAAATTAGTTATTGACATTGAAGATTATTGAAATGACAGTGAAATATAAATATAATGGTATTGATGGCAATGACATAGAAATAATAATATAATGACATTCATAAACAAATTTTGACACTAGATATAATTTGACATTTAAATGCAAATTATTTGTTTGTTTATTTTAATTAAAATTTAGTCTTGTTGATGTAGTCTTTTTACTGTAAACTTGATGTAACATTTGCACGCCAGTCACGTGGCAGACTGTGTAAGGCTTGTATAACTTATCATAAGACTTGTAGGTATGTACCCGCATGCTTGAGCAAATAAATAAAATTATTATTACTGATCATTTTCTATCACCTTACTGGGTTTCTTATAAAGTGTCGGCACCGGTCCCAAGGGACCAGACATCGCACGAACTATTGCTAGTGAAGGTGTTCTCCAAGGTGTCACCGGACAATGGCCCTTTACGGATAAAGCGACTGGGATGATTTCAGTGGACGTCACGTCCTACATGTCTTTGACCTAGGTTCAGATATTTCCTTCCCTTCTCGGTTTCGGCTTTCACGTGGCCTCCGTCATGCCGGATGGTGATGTCAACTAGAAACACCCTACACTGCGCCCAGTCCATCAACTCGATGTCAGGCTTATTCGCTAGAATAGTCCTATAGGTGATGATGAGCCGGTCCCAGTAGAGCTTTGCGCGATCGCTTACAAGCACCAGCTCCGGTGTCTACCTATAGTAAACCGACCTCAGTTCTAAGAAACCGAGTTTCAGAGCAAGCTCTTGGTGGAGAATTTTGGCCGCTTGGTTGTGTCTGTGCAGTACTCGGTGTTGGAAAGAGCCAAACAACAGAAAGTGATTCAATTATAATTTCAATTCAATTTCAATGCCCATGTTTTGTGAAGACAAAAATTTCAAAAATAATTGAGCTGTAATGTTGTTTCAATTAAATGTTTCCATGAAGTTGGAAGGTATTCCATTGTGATCCTCACTGGCAGGGTCTGCTGTGTCACATGCTTCCCTCGCCTCGTTCACTTGGCCGGTGAGTGTTGAGAGTCTGACAGTTCGTTGGTATCAAAACACGTAAACAGCGTACGCTTTTCCCAGCTTTATTAAACCATGAAATTTCTCATTTCGCAGCTTCTCGTTACATTGAACACTTGTAAAATGTAAACATTTTAATTTTAAAATATTTGCCTCTAGCCTTATGAATTCACCAGATGAGGAATTTGAGTTCATTTGTTACGTTGCGAGGCGTTTGTATGAACCATAATAACAAACGCACTTTGTGTCCCGACTCCCGAGCAATTAATAATCGTTTGGATTAAGCCTACATTAGTAAAATGAGCGACGTAATTCAATAAAACTCTATAACGATTTATGTGGTCGTAAAACCTAATCGGTTTTATGTATGGACATTATCCAACAATTAAGAACATTCTGATATACTCGTTATCAATTTATATATACTCGTAACCCACCACACATTGTTATCATTTTGGGATAATGACAGAAATGGACATATTTCCGAAGATGTTCTAATACATATAAAATAATCATACTCAACCCAAAAACAACCTATAAAACAATTATACTGCATACGGTACGCCAGGCGGTATGCCAGGCGGTACGCCATGCGTTACGCCAGGCGGTACGCCATGCGGTATGCCAGGCGGTACGCCAGGCGGTACGCCAGGCGGTACGTTTAAAATATAATATATATAATGTATTTGTAGTCATGTATGTATGTAGTTTCACTTGTAACAACCTGAACCACTGGAACAATTTCGATAATAAGTTCTCAGTCGACGTATCTTAACGCTGTGTTTATAATATAATGATATTTTTTTCTAAAAAGACAGAAAATTTCTCTTCTATATTTATTTAGGATTTATAAAATTTAAGGGTGTTCTTAATATTCTACAAGAAACCATAATATTAGGTGCTTACCTATGAAATGACCGATTTTATTACTGGCCACTTTGAGTTTCGATATCTTTTGTTCTAATTCGAATTTGAAAATAAAACAAAATGCATCTAATAGCTACGACGTTCTTATTTCAAAAATCAGTATTTCATTTGTTTTCCTGTACCTACGTAAATTTTGTTCATGTGATTGTTTTGAAAATAAAATAGATAAATTGAAAATTCGTGACATTCTTGAATATGAGTTTCGTCCGTTAGTGTCAGGGAAACACTGTAGTCGCAAAATATGAAATCACGATATAGTCGAGAGACGGTTGCGGACGGTGCTGTGCGCAATACTCTTTGTACAGATTATTTCTCGCATAATGGTCACTTAGCTTGCTGAAGTGAAGAAACTAGAAAGGCGGCCGCCTTTGTAAGGCCCACGTTACAAAGGCGTCTCGTGACCTGCGACGGGATGTTACTGTTTTATTAAAATTGGTATTCCTTACAGATTTTATGGAACAATATTTTGATAACACATAAGGTCCTACAACACTAGTATAAGATACCCTTTAATATCATTCAATGGGTTATAGAGATAATATTTATAAAAAAACCTAAATCTGGACAAAATCCGCTGGTTAAAATAATCTAATAAATTTTAGTTCAAAGCATACAGCATAACACATCCACGTACGCAACGATCCGTGCCCCGAGTGAAAGCAAGTAGGTAGTAGGTTTGGTGTAGCTGGTAGTACCCTATACGTGTTTATCAAAGGTAAATAATAGATGGACAAATAAAGTGATTTAAAAATGCAGTTAGGATCCAAAGTTTTAATGCAAACTGACAGTTGTCATGACATGCCAACATTTTTCCTGCGTCATTTCGACGAACTAACAAGGGGCAGGCGGGCCATTAGGCCCTGTTTCTGTATAAAGAAAGAATCAGTGTGCGTGTGTGTTTGTGTGGTCGCTGATCGCTCCCCGTCCCCCGCGCGGCTGCTGTCAGCATTTTTTGCGGCATTCCGCTGCATGATAATTACCCCCCCCCCCCCCCCGGCGCGCGCCGACCACCGCCTCTCTCCCCTCACGGAAATTAGTTTCAACACTTCCATTTCTTGTTGAATGTCGTCGTGATTATATCAGAGCAAAACCCAAATTGAGCGACCATTGAGTACCTTGTTAAATTCTATTTCACAGGCTGCATATTAATCAGTTATTACTTGGTTTAAAAGAAAGTTTGGGTGGTATCAGTACAATGCCTTCACTGATTCAAATTTAATCCTTTCAGAAATTAATTTGCATTATTTGAAAGTTTAGAATAGCAATGAAAATAACTTTATTAATAAAATTCATAAAACGGATCTTATAAAACAAGGTAATTTTCTCGAAAGCAAACGAATAATAATATTAAATATGACTTATGAATAACTACGAGTTATTCATTACTGGACAAATTTTACAGTAGTCCGGTTGAAGATTAGCACCTACCCATCACCTTCCGCAGGTGTCGTAAGAGGCGACTGGGGACGATAAAGCCGCTGCCACATGCGAGTAGGATATGCATCACCTCTGAAAGAGCGTACTCGCCGACCCCCTTGACCAGTATGGCGTTTTAAAGCCATACATCCCTCGTGCACAAGACAATGTGCGTGAGGAGGCCCATGTCCAGTAGGGGATACTGAAAGGGCTGATTGCATTGTAATATTTTTATAAAGTAAATAAAAGTGCTTCTCTCTCCCATTCCACACTGCTTCTACTTTATTGTAAACAGTTGACGGTTTACTGAATCAGAAACTCAATTGGTGAAAGGTTTAGTGCCTTTTTATATTAGTAAAGGCGACTGAAAGAAATTCTTCCACAACAGTAGAGGCACCCGAACTAAAGGACAGCGTAAACTACTCGTAGATACTGTAATGTATGTATGTCTGAAAGAGTCATGAATAAGGTATTTTTAAGACACAAGCGAATGAGTTTCATTCCTTTTGAGGGTATGATGTTCGAGGGCGACGGCATCAGTTTATCTGCACCTCTTCTACACAAAGGAACATGTAAAAGAATTAGTTAATGCTGGCCGTGGCCTTTGTAAATACTAACGGCTGTAAACCTTGAGCTTTAAGCTATTTAAACTACTGACCTTCTTATTTTAGTGCCAGAACGCACAAACATAACACCTAAGCAGTCAGTCCAATTCACTTTTAGATTATTTCCTTGACAAAGAGGCGCTGCGTATAGTGCGGTCTTCAAGACACTTTCTATCGCAAATCTGAAACTGACCACTGAGATTTTTCCACTTAGCTATGACACAAGAGAGATTGAAATTCAGAGATTGAACACAACACACATTTGAAGAGCTCAAAAAGACTGAATAAGTTCCTACAAGGGCGGCGCTCACCCGCGTTCGCTCTGGTGTTGCAGGTGTCCATGGGCGGCGGTGACCACTTACCATCTCGTCAGTTCGGGCAGCCCGTTCGTCTGCGACCTATTCTTTAATTTTTTTTATAGAATTCTGTAGGGAACATCCTTGACAACTTCTAACGTAAATACATATGTATTCTCTATCTTAAAATAAATTTTCCCTTAACGTAAAAATGAAATCAGATTGTAATATCTCAGCTTTGATGTGTAATCAAACTTTCCAACTGCCAATTCCAGATCTAATATCTTTTATGTGGAAAATATCGAAATGTGGGCCACTCTCGGATCATTGATTTCTATTTTAAATAGGGAAAGTGGGTCGCGCCTGTGACCGATATTCGGTGCACTTATTACGGCGGCGCCGACACTTGTGCATCACGCTCGCTTGTCGCGGCCGGGTCGCATAGCGCTGCGACAAGACCCATCCATCCAGCCATCGACTACCATCGCAATGACCATATCGCCTACGGCAGGGACGACCAATAAGTCGATCGACAAAGATAGAGTGAAATTTTTAATCCAATTTTTAAGGTTAACATTATCAAATTATACCTACCCCTGACTGTGTTCATTTTACTTAAGAAACGAAAGAACAAACGTGTCTTTATTTTTTGTTACCTATTAATTTTAAGTATTGATGAATAATATCCGACCGACTTACACGGGATCCGACAGTGAGGGTAGTACGTAAAACAAATCAGTTGATAAAACTGTCCTCGATGCCTGACGAAGACAAACGACGCTGTGTTATGGGCGAAGCTTTGCCAACCAGACTTTACGGTTTGCCGAAGATTCATAAGGCCGGAATACCTTTACGACCTATTATCAGTGCAATCGGTGCCCCAACATACGACCTAGCCAAATATTTATCCCACAAACTTCAGCCACACATCGGCAACACGACTTCATACATAAAGGATTCAGCTCATTTCGTCGAGAAGCTGAAAAGCATTACAGTAAGACTCGAAGATATATTAATCAGCTTCGACGTGGTGTCTCTGTTCACAATGGTCCCAGTGAAAGAGACAATAGAAAGATTACGGCAGGACTTCCCCAAGGATATAGTGTCTCTTTATGAACACGTATTAACCACCACTTACTTCCAGGTGAACAATAATTTCTACAAGCAGGTTGACGGTGTAGCGATGGGCAGTCCATTGGGTCCTGTGGTAGCCAACTACTACATGGAGTCATTCGAAGAGACTGCACTGGAAAAAGCACTACAAAAACCATCGTGCTGATTCCGATATGTGGATGACACCTTTGTGATCTAGAATCATGGGGAGGAAGAGCTCGAACTCTTTCTGAAACACCTTAACAACATCCATCCAAGAATCAAATTCACCGTGGAAAAAGAAAGCAATGGGAAGCTTCCGTTTTAGGATGTACTGGTAAGCAGAAATAGAGTTGGCAGTCTGGGACATCAAGTTTACCGCAAGCCCACCCACACCGACAGATATCTACATAAAGATTCCAATCATCATCCTAAACAAAAGAGAGCAATGATGAAGACGCTGATGGACCGAGCGAAACGAATCTGCGAACCGATACATCTACAATCGGAAGTGATACATTTAAACCAAGCCCTTCAAAGCAACGGATACACAGTCTCCGAAATCAAGAGGGTGCAAAAACCAAAAAAAGGAGCCAAAAAAGCTGACAATATCGACACCAACCCAGAGAGAAGCAGGGCGTTCTTACCTTACTTAAAAGGCGTAACAGATCGCATCAGCAAGATCTTACAAAAGAAAACCGTGAAGACCATTTTTAAGCCTACGAGCCAACTCAGAAATATCATCAGATCAGTCAGAGATCCCAGAGATCCGTTGTCCTCGACTGGAGTATATAAAATACCATGCTCCCGTGGGTCAGTGTATATTGGCACTACAAAACAGAGTGTCAATACCCGCATTAAAGAACATAAAGGCAATTGTCGAAGAGGAGAGACTGAGAAGTCGGCCGTAGCTAAACATGCCTTGTCGGATGAGGACCACGAAATCTGCTTCAGGGACACAAAGATCTTGTCAACCGGGAATCATTATTATTCCCGTCTCAATAGGGAAGCTATTGAAATCTACAAGCATCCCAACAATTTTAACAAAAAAGAAGAGAATCTAAGACTCCGTAATATCTGGTATCCAGCACTCCGAAGACATCAAGCTCACGGGGAAGAGAGACGAAAGGGGGGGACAAAAACAGACTCGGTACACACACAATCACAACTACCCTCGCCCGCTATAAATATCGGTGCGTCGGTACACACACAATCACAACTACCCTCGCCCACTATAAATACCGGTGCGCCACAGTCGTCGAGTCAGTTGCGCTCGAGAAGCCGAAGAGATAAGATCTCTCCAAAAGTGAACGCAGTCGCCACTGAAGATGTCAACCGCAGTTGTTAACGAAACGTTTGTAAGAAAGAGAAGAGATTCCAGAAGACCTCGGCCAAGTAGCCCGGAAGATTCAATTAATATGGACACCGGCCGAGAAAGCCTACACTTCACTATATTGAAGAATAATATATTTTTTTAATATTTTTTTAATGAGAAGTGGACGGACGAGCAAGCGGTCCCACGTGATGGTAAGTGTTACCATGCGCATGCCTTGCAACACCAAGGGGCATGCGGGTGCGCCGCCGACTTTGCAAATAATATAATATAAAAAGCTATTTAATTATTGTTCTATTCATCAAATCCAAAATATTTGTTTTCCAAAATGTGTGTAGTGTTGATGGTAAAATACGAGGCGTATTCGAAAAGTAAGGGCCGTTTCGTCATAAAAAAAATTATAATCATATGAAATAGGTTTTATTAGCACATTTAGTTTACTACAAATCTACTTCACTTTTCCACATAATCGCCGTTCACTTCCAAGCATTTTTCGTACCGCTGCACCAGCTTCCTTAACCCCTCTGCATAGAAGCTCACCGCCTGCGAGTTGAACCAGTTTTCAACGGCGTTCTTAATTTCCTTGTCGTTTTCAAAGCGTACTGTGGTATCCAAGTTTTTCCGTGACAATTGTGTAGACAGTAGTGCGTCCAAGATGAGGAAATTCATCAGCCAGGGCACTAATCGTCAACCGACGATCAGATCGCAGTTTTTAGTCCACCACAGAAACAATTTCATTGGTTTGCATACTGGGCCTACCACTCCGCTCTTCGTCATGAACATTTGTTCGTCCAGTTTTGAAATCACGACACCATTGTCTAACCTTTCCTTCATTCATTACAGTAGGTCCATAAACTAGGCATAACTCTCGATGAATTTCAGCAGCTGAAGATCCTTTTGCACACAAAAATCTTATTACAGCGCGAACTTCACAGCTGGCGGGAGCAACGATTATCGCGGACATTGTTTACTGTACGCACAGATAGGCAAATGACTACTGAATCAAAACAACACCTGAAATAGCTGCACGAGTAGTGCACGTACAGATATGCACAAGTTTAAACGTGTTACGACTTGTCGATTTTGAAATATAAGCGAACGGCCCTTACTTTTCGAATACGCCTCGTATAATATGACCTACACATTTTGTTTTTAGCGGCACGCAAATATTTAAATTAACATGCAATAAGTAGGTACCTACACCAAATATGAAACAAATAATTACATTACAATGATTAAATTTTAAAAGTTGTTTATAGTTTTGGCCTATTAAAGTAAAAAGAAGTCAGCATTAGTAAAAACAACTTAATAAAATAAGAGTACAAAAAATATAAATACATACAACAATGAATAAAAAAAAAATTATGTTCTTTGTCTTTTAAGTATTCCTCAACGTTATTATAACACTTATCTAATAAATAACTAACCATTAAAGTCATACAATTAAGTCGTTGGCCAAGACTAAACCAGTTGATGCAGTTTACCGCTGCTTACTTCATAGTACATTATAGCGGGACGTCGCTTACTCCCAGCTCCAATTTTCTTCTTATAGTCGCAATCATAATCATGGAGATTAAATTTAGTCGGCTTGACACCGGAGTCTGTTCGCTTACGGTTCACTTGTACATGTTTGTTTGTCAGAAGGTAACTCGATTTGCGAGGCTCGGAAACCTCTCGTCTCCGCAGACGGACGCGGTGGATATTATTAAATTAGATTAGATGTTATCGCATTATATTGGATGGGCGCCGCCGCTACGCTTTACCTGACTGCCATCGCCTGACTGCCATCGCGAGCAGATACTAAACAAAATAAACATTTCAGAAATAATATAAGTAAGGAGTCGCGTTAATATTGAGTTACGCTAGATGTTGTATGTTTATCTACCGTTGTATTTTAGTAATCTCCGTTATTGGGCGCAACGACTCGGCAACGCACATGTCGCACATGAAACATTACAGACAGACGTAACGTTTCATGTGTGACAAACAGACAATTACATCAACTTAGAAGCAAACTCTTTTTTTAATGATCCTATTGCCGTCAATAAAAACTTTGAGTCGCATGTAGTAAAACCCTATTGTAAGAGTCCACAACGGATTCCATACAATAGCTCGCTTCCACAACAGTAAGCTACGTCTACCGCTATCAACATAGCTTCTATAGTGATCAGTGTGGTCGAGTCCTGTATGTGTTGTAAAATATTATGTAAAATGTAGCAGATTTTTTCCTTTACCAAACAAATATAGGTCGGAAATTAATTTTTAAATTTGCTGTATTTCAATAGGTTCTATCTAATTCAATCTCATTTCTTAAGTTTCACTTTGCAGTATTTTATATTCATAAATAAAATAAATTAATGCAATAATTCATTACGATTCAATCAATGCATCTAAACCGTTATGATTTCTTATTAATTTACTCAAGCAAGTTCTATTGGCTAAATAGCCTTGCTTATTAGACACTGTAGCTAAAAACCAAATTGGTAACATATATTTTATATTTACACATATTACATATATTTCGTACCCTCGAAAAGGCGGAAAACGTGTCCTCTGAACAATAAATCTACCTTTGTAAAGGTTTTCACGTCTTCAGTAGCTTTACTATTAGCTTGAATTTCGCCTTGATCTTAATATACTGCATACAGTGTAATGGGTCTTGTACCTTATAAATGCATATGACAGGCAAAGTATAATCGTTGTAACTACAATTCGTAGCAGGATCAAAAGTGTTACCTGACTAATTCAGACCAGTTTGCATTGTCTTTAATGGTTAAACACATAAAAACTGGAAAAATAGGTACCTACTCTACTGACCAGGGATACATCGACAACAGCGACACCATATATCTAAAGAAGTTCAGACTAATTTACCAAGTCTTGAAACAGTCTTGTCCAATGTTCTTATAAATAATCAATCTACCCAAAAGAATTTGCAATCATAAACAGAACCAACTAATGTTATCGCCACTTACGGATTACATCACATCGTATAAGATATTTGGAAAAATAATATAAGTGCGTTTGTGGCGCGCGTGAGCAAACTTTGGCGAACTATTGAATCAGTTGGCAAGTTTCGGGATAACGGACTGTTTGTATGTACCTTTCAGTTTCAGCTTCCTCGGAACAGATGCTACTAGCAGATTTAGGAAACAACTTACGAAATTGGCGATACTGTTGAACTATGTGTTATACAATTGCGCAAATATTGTTGTGATCGGCCGAGTAAAGTTACTCGGGTAAAGTTATCAACTCATTATACTCTTATATTCATTAGCCACTTCTAGTATAATTCATTTAGTTCTAATTCTGTAATATTTTTTCATAGGAAAACGGCGGCAGACAAGCATACAGTCCACATCGTGGTAAATGGATACTGTTGCCCATAGACATCCGCGGTATATGTCGACTTCAGTCCAGAATGGCAAACGTTGTCACTTCCCCGGAAGTGCTGCTTACCTTTCGAGATGAAGAAATGGATTTGGGGGAAAGATTGGGACATTTGCGGGGGGATAGGACAAAATGGGATGGGTGTGAGCTCTGGCATATCTCACTCATTACCGAAACACATACATACATCAGGGAATAGGGTAAAGTAGGAAATGCAGGTTTCAAAGTAGTCTTCTGTGAGAGAGGGGTAACGAGGCCAGCCGAGTGCGCCCAGCGGCTGTTGGATCGCAGCGTGCACCACCCCCCTCAATGTGAGATGTGAACCGATATATGAATATTATTATATGAAAATGTTTTAGTCTTTTTGTGTCTTAGTCATAATTTCTGGCATCGTTGGAATGTACGTAAGAATAAAAAGTATCACAATGTTATGAGGATAAACCTTTCAAACCACGAAAAAATTGAATAATATTTAACTTGTGTTCTCTCTCTTAAAACCACACGAACTAAGCTTCTCTCTAGATCCGAGACGGCCGTGAAAATATACTACACCCAATTGTCAACTGAAAATAATCTATACTCGTGGATATTCAATCTTCAGTGGCTACAAGATGCATTTATTTACAGACTTACTTACTTATTTATTCGCACACATTTATAATTCTTTTAACTGCGGTAATAAGCATTCTAGTGAAAATTCAATCCATAGCTATAGTACGTTCACTATAAGCGAGACAGAGAGATGCAACTGTCAAATAGCACACGTTTTAACTAAACGAAGAGTCCCAACAAACGTGTATTACAAAATAGCTTTACTATGTTGTATTAGGCACTTTTATGCACATTATGACGATTCACGTACACTTTATTAACCAACCAAACATAGTTTGTCTATTGTTTGCGGGATACAAAAATCCCACCGCCCCCGTATTGGTTAAGACATTTTTGTGCTATGTCAAACTGACATTATGCGTCTAATCATTTTAAATTAACTCAAAACTCAGATATTAGTTGCATCCACACTAGAATTCTTAGTACCTTAATAAGTATGCATTACATAGATACAGCGTTTAGGTCGGCAAGTAATAAAGTGAAATGCGGCTCTCGCTTGACGATCTTTTTATAACCTTAAGCTCACGTACTCCGGCCGAGATCCGACGAGAGTGAACAGATAATTGAGTCTGGCCGGCCCGGCCGCGCGGCCAACATTATCGCCGTTCTATTGTGCTCGGTCACGGCTATAAATGTAACTGCGGGCCTTGTCCATGTAATAAAGATAAATAGCAATAATAAATAAGTTTCGGAACAAATACTAATCTTCACAATTTTCGACTTATCTTTGAGAATTATTCCAGTCAGATAGTAACTATTTCAGAAAATAAAAAAGCAAGTTTTATTTTATTATAAACAGAATAGCATGCTGGTCAGTATTTGTTAAGTTAGGAGACAGCTGTGTTATAAATTACCTACTAGCATCTGAACGACGCGCGGCATCCGCAACTCGCGGCGAGGGCTCGCCACTCGAACACGCCACTCAGTCACGAGAGCTATCCATACAATATCCTCACCTCTGTCTAACTATACACCGTGCGCCTGTGTAACCTACTCGCCGCTTTGTCACCTTTATGTTATATAAATCAATATCCTCGCATGCGGCTCCAGTCGAGATACCGGAGAGTGCTCTTGATGCTCTTGAAATTGACATCAAAAACCACCTTGGATCGTATCGTATAGAGCGGAAGAGAACAGTTGCCTAATAGAAGTGGACACGAGTAATGAAACACGACCAAGATTGCCAAAGTAATTAACTTGTGTATATGTGTGAGCGGTTAGTTTACGATCCTCTGCATGACTAATTAAGGCTTGAGCGCGGTGTGATGGCGAGGCGTAAATCTTGAATGCTCAATAGGCGGTAATGCAGCGGGTCCATTAGATAAATTACAACTTGGCAAGTAGAAGGTTTGTAGGCCCGGGACGCGGAGGACATGCGAGGGGAGCTAGCCGGCGGTGGGGGGGGGGGGGGGGTCACTCCGCTGGGAAATTATTACACGAATGCGTTTGTCGTGAGACAGTTAACGAGACAGCGAAGACTATTATCCCGAAAGACTCGCTCACCTTCCACTTTTATTACGCCCCCGGCCGACCGCGATCACTCTAACATCCGCTCTTAGCTCGACCAGTACGAGCAGATAAACGTCGGAATGTCACACCGATGTCTCTCACAATGGAATTTAGTTTCTTAGTCACAAAAGAGATAGGTATCTATTCTTAGCGCGGACGCGACATTACAGACGGGCGCCGAAGGGAGTTGCGGCGGTGGGGGGGGGGGGGGGGGGGGGGGTTGACAGTGTGTGACAATAGCGCGGCGGCGACGGGATCACCGAATCCAACTGAAGCTGCTCTATACTACTGCCGCTCCGCCGTTGTCTATTACCAACTTTCAATAGGTACCTGACCATGGATACGTAAATAAGGTTTGCCCTATTTACAACAAACAATATTAGACTTTTTGGCGGGAATTCGAGAAGTGAAGTCAAGTTTTTGGTTGATTATTATAGAAATTGTGTATTGTGGGTTTTGTGGTTTAATAGTAATAGTTTATTAAAATTCAAAGTGCCTTATGTGTGTGCGTATTGTTTTTGTCAAATAAATGCATAAGACCTCATTTGTCGTATACTTCCAAGGAGTCCAACTCTTCTGTCCTCAGTAAACCTACTGTCACTTTACTGTGTGACTCCGTACTTACTTCTACGGGGTTGTACATTGATGACTTGTTAATTATGAAGGTAACTTGATATTGGCCCAATGCGCTAATTGCGCTATTGTCCTAATTATAAGAAAAGAAATAATAGATATTAAAACAATTTGCAAAAGTGACTCCAACAGACTATAAAGTATATTATCTGTAGATAACATATAAAAAACTGCATATGCATATAAAGGGTTTTATAAAGGATTGTGGAGTGAAACAAACTTATTTGGTGTTGCTTTGATATTCAAAGAAACGACATATAATGTTTAATCTTCAATCCTTTTTTAAAATCTATTATCTTATGTCTACCTACAACTTTACAATTTTGTCTACCTACAGAACAATTCTCTTCACCTGACGCCCACACTGTTTTACCGACACCATAATACGAATAGTTTTACCGACAGCGCGGAGCGCCTCAAAATTCAGATGAAAGAAATATATTTTCTTTACATCTCCCCCCCTAGGAAAGAAAACTTTCGCCATATTCACCCATCTTCTTCTGTTTCTTTTGTTTCTCTATCTTCATATAATTTTATAGGGACTGGAAGAAGTTTTGTAATATGAAAAAGATTTGATTCCGTTTTTTTGTGTCCAGTATCTATCCTATATATTGTGTTAGATATTTTTTCAATAATCTCATATGGTCCAATTCTCAGTTCATCTAATTTCCTCCTGTTTAACTTGTTTCCATTTTCCACGTACACCATGTCTCCTACATTAAATTCCCAATATTTTAGTTTTTTGTCGTATAGTGTTTTGTTGTAATTGTGTGATTTTACTGTATTCTCAAGTGCTGTTCTTCTGTCTCTGATCCAGTCACTACGTGATTTTTCTTGTTTTAATTCTTTCGGTAAAATCGTAACATCCGTACCATATAAAAGATAACTTGGTGAAAAGCCAGTAACTGTGTGGTTAATTTCATTGTATTTATTTACGCATTCTTGAGCTATTGTTGTCCAAGCTTTCTTTTTCACTCTTTCATTTATTTTGCATCTTATTTTGTTTACTAGTGTTTGATTTAGTCTTTCATTTAGGCCATTCGAGAGTGGTGCATTTACTGCTGTAAATACAATTGGTATCTGCTTGTCATTTAAGAATTTCTTGAACTCTTTAGAATTAATTCCCGGGTATTGGTCTGTTAGAAGCATACCAATATCCTCCGATTCTGTTATATTCTTGACTAGTTTTTCAAAATCATTTGCACTCTGAGTTTTTGATGTTAGAATAAATGCGTATCTAGTAAAATGATCTACCAACAGATGTAGATATTTTTTTGTTGATCTTGTACCTCCAAAACCTCCAATTGTGTCAATTGAAATTATTTCGAAAGGCTTTGTGGCCGGGCCTAGATGAGACATAAACCCATATTTGTCGTGTCCTCTTGTTTTATTTTTTATACAAATTTCACAGCTTCTACAAACTTTTTTAATATTTTTTGTCAAATTTTTGGCTGTGTAGAGCGGACTAATCGTTTTCTGCATTTGTCCAATTCCAATATGGCACAGGTTTTCATGTATTTTTCTTAAAAGCTTGATGCTAAATTCTTCTGTTAGTATTATTTTTTCTTTTCTTCTGACCTTTTTTAAGTATAATTTGTTTTTTTCAATTAATTTGCTTTTTTTATTTTGTATTTCTTTATTCTTATCCTGATCTGTTAGAATATCTTCCAGTTTTACAAAGTTCACAACTTTTAATTGTTCATCCTTATTTTCATCCGATTCCAATACTGGATTCCTGCTCAGGCAGTCTGCTTCCAGATTTTGTTTTCCTGGAGCATATTTTATTTTAAATTCATATTGCGACAAATAATATGTCAGATCACCCAGTTCTTCATCAGTTCTAGATTTCAAATTCATGTTTTCTAGTGGTTTGTGGTCTGAATAAACTGTAAATGGTTTACCTATCAACCAGTATTGCCAGTATCTCACCGCTTCTTTGATAGCTAAACATTCTAAATATATTGCTTTTTTTTTTCTTTTGGGCTAAATTTAGTTTTTTTGAAAAGTAAGCCACTGGTTTTTCTTTTCCATCAGGCTGTGTCTGTTTCAAAATGGCTCCAACGCCTTCTAAAGAAGCATCTGTGTAAATATTAATTGGTAAATCTTGATCAAAAATTTCCAGTATTGGTTGAGAGCATAGGAGGCTTTTTATTGTCTCAAATGCTTTTTGGCATTCATCTGACCAAACCATTTTTTGATTTTTCCTGAGTAAATTATGCAATGGATCCAGTATTATTGCACTCTTTGGTATGTACTCATGGTAAAAATTAATTTTCCCTAGAAATTGTCTTACATTCTTCTGCGTTTTTGGAACAGGAAAATTCCTTATTGAAATCAGGTTATCTTTCACTGGTTTAATAGAATTATTTTGTATTATATGACCCAGGTATTTTACTGAGTCTGATGCAAATGTACACTTTGTAAATTTTAATCTGAAACCTTCTGTTGTGATTGCTTCCAGCAATAATGCCAGATGTTTTATGTGTTCAGCAAAAGTTTTAGAAAATATTAAAATATCGTCTATATAATTAACGGTAAAGTGGGTAAGTTTATATTTTCTCAAAATATTACTTAATATCCTCTGGAAAATTGCCGGTGAGGTCTTTAGTCCAAATGGTAGGCAGGTCCATTGAAAATGTCCTTCCTGTGTTACAAATCCCGTCTTTTTCCTATCTTCAATTCGTAATGGAATAGACCAAAAAGCAGAGTTTATGTCCAGAGTTGTAAAAAAATTGCAATTCCTGGTCTTTATCATCAGGTCTTCAGTTAACGGAAATGGTTGAGCTTGAGGTACTACAATTTTATTCAAGTCCCTGAAGTCTATACATAATCTTGATTTTTTATTTTCTTCTTTTTTAAATGCTAAAGTAACAGGTGCACCAAATGGACTGTAGGATTCTTCTATCAGTTTATTATCTAGTAATTTTGCTATTTGTTCCTCTATTTCTTTTTTATCTTCTACAGTACATTTGTAAGGCCTTTTGCTGCAATATTTGTCTATTAATAAATCGATTCTTGCTTCATATCCATTAACAGTTCCGACATCGTATTTATTTTTTGCAAAAACTGATCTGTATTTGTTAATCAGTTTATTTATTTCTGATTTTTCATACTCATTTAAATGATTTATTTTTATTTCAAAATCTTCTTCTTTCACATGTTCATTAAAATTTATTTCATATTCTTTTGTAGTGTTATTTATTTTCTCTTTACTTTTTAATTCCGTATTTGTTCTGTTATTTGTAGAAATTTCTTCCACCTTTTTTGTATTTTCAATATTCTGAGACTGTTTCTGAGTTATTTTCAAGTCTTCATTTTGGATTAGTTTGAATGTTTTTATCAAATCTAATCCTATCAAAAAATCATATTTGAAATTTTGTTCATTAATAATGTACACATCAACACTTTTTTCAATTTCAAATATTTTTACTTTTAAATTAGTCAAACCACTTGTTTTTTTAACACCATTAATCGTTACTAAATCTGTTTCATTCAAATTGTTTCCTTCTCCTTTTAGTTTTAATAATTTAGAATTTATCAGAGAAACGTTTGAACCTGAATCATAAATTCCATTTACTTCTACTGTATCATTTAATAGTAGCTTGACATTTATTAATGGTGTCACTATTCGTTTTTTTGACTAGTTTCATTTAACTCAGCTTCTATCACGGTGTTATTTACATGTTTAATGATATTTTTCTTTTCCTTATCATTCTCTCTTGTTCTAAACCAGCATGTAGCTTCCGAGTGATAACGAGTTCCTTTATTTAACTTTTCACATATTTTACATGGGGTTTGTTTTTCATTTTTACTATAATTTTTTGAATTTCCATATATTCTCGTAGGTAAAAAACTTTTTCTATTTACCATGTGTTCATATTTGCTCACCTCATTAAACAAGTCCACTGTGTCTGTTAATGCTTCTCTATTAATCTTATTGAGTATGTATTCTGGTAATCCAACTGCAATAAGATCCACCAAAGTACCTGTATCAATCGATTTTCTCATTTCCAGTATAAGTTTTTCTTTCCTTATAGCGTAATTCAACAATGAACCTTCTCTATATTTAAATAATAGAGCATAAGTGACTGGGTTCCATCCCTTGTTTGTAAATGATTCACAGAATTTGGTTTTCCACATTGACCACTCTGAGTTCATTGTCAATTTTATAATCATGGAACTGTACCAATCTGCGCAACTTTTATCCATAAACAATCTGAGTATTTCAATTTTATTTTCATCCTTCGTTACATCAAAGCGTATGCATTCTTTTTCAAAAATATCAATCCACTGGTTTGCATTCGTATTCTTGGTTGTAAATTTCTCAAGCACAAACCTCTCTGCGATGTATTTTAAATTCTGTGGTCTATTTTCCTGTATATTTTCCATGAATTTCTCAAAAAGTTTTCCCAATGTACCTGTTTCTTGTTGTTGTGCTGCAGCAACTTGTTCTGGATTCAATTCTTCTAGAAATTGACCCCCAAACTGTAAATTATCATCCTCATCTATGTAAGTTTTTTTTAGTTCATCTGTTATTGTTATCCATACCTTTCTTTTCTGGTATCTTTTCACTATACTGTTTTTTACTTTGCTGTAAGCATTTGTTTTTATTATTTCTTTATGAAGACTCACTGATTGTAGGGCTTCTGGTATTGCATACACTTTATTATCACTTGTGGTTATTGAGGTTATACTATAAATGTTTGTTTTTGGATCACTTGCAGGCAATAATGCAAATTCGAAACGAAGTTTCTCCATTTTCAATTGACTTTTGTAACCAAATATGTCGTTTTATAAAGGGTTTTATAAAGGATTGTGGAGTGAAACAAACTTATTTGGTGTTGCTTTGATATTCAAAGAAACGACATATAATGTTTAATCTTCAATCCTTTTTTAAAATCTATTATCTTATGTCTACCTACAACTTTACAATTTTGTCTACCTACAGAACAATTCTCTTCACCTGACGCCCACACTGTTTTACCGACACCATAATACGAATAGTTTTACCGACAGCGCGGAGCGCCTCAAAATTCAGATGAAAGAAATATATTTTCTTTACATGCATAATTGAAAGAATTCAGCAACGCGATCTCTCCATAATGTTGAATTGGTTAAAGAGCTCACACTCTCTCTTGTAAATCGATTTACGTTTCGTATCGAATCACCGTTCGTTCACTGAGTGTCAAACGCCAATGACAAACAAAATATTTTAAGGGGCAGTGACAATCTAAATACTTATCTTCCAATTCATATGCATGAGATGAGGTCTTGAGCACGTTTCTCTTACACTTAGTTTGGGACTATAAAGCATGCTTGTGTACGACAATTTGATCCTAGGCACTCGTCATACGAAACTGCCTTAATAATGTACAAAGTATTCCAGCCCATTTCCCTGATATGTTAGACAGTTTCAGCAATCAAAATATCCATGCGGTCTTAGTCTCAGAATTGTGGTTTAAGTCATGCCTCTCTTCAATTTCCTACTCTCTTCCAGGCTTTCGCCTTGTTCGCAATGACCGTATCAGTAAGGGAGGAGGTGGTGTTGCAATATACTTACGGGCCCACATTACCTTTTCAATTGTGAGCGCCTCAGATCCGTCTTCTCTGGATTCACTGGAGTATCTCTTTGTACAGGTTCTGATGGGACACAACAAAGTACTTTTAGGAGTTTTATACAGTCCCTCCATCACAGTTAATTATTTCAGTACTTTGGAGGGGCTGCCCGAGGATATCACTCCCGTATATAACCACATAATATTAATGGGAGACTTTAATACCTGCCACCTCAAGAACGACTTTCGTTCTAAGGCATTGAGATCTGTAGTGGAGGCTAGCAACATGAATCTCCTACCGCTTAACGCAACACACTTCTTTCCACACTCTGATCCTTCTCTTCTAGATTTAATAATAATCTCTTCTCCCGATCACGTTTTCAAATACGATCAATGCACTGCTTACTCCTATAATGATTTAATTTCTTGTCATATAAAATTAGACCTCCTAAATCTAGATGTAAAATTCTTCTACAGCGTGGTTTTGATGCCATCGACGTTAACCGGTTTCATAAAGTTGCATAAGAAATCAACTGGAATGTGATACACGATGCGTCTACGGTAGACGAACAAGTTTCTTTATTCAACGCTTTGATTTATTGGACTCTTTGATGTACACGCCCCAGTCCGACCAGTTCGTGTCAGACATTTTCCTGCACCATGGCTCACTGATGAAATCAAAGCATTTATGGTCCGAAGAAATCGCGCTAAGGCCAAATTTAAATTTAACCCCAATGAAACAAACCTATAACAAAACATATTTTATACATATGTTTTTGCGAAATCGCTGTAATAAGATGTGTAGGGACGCACGACGATGCCATATCCACATATCCGCCGAGAATGCAGACCCAGCACGGCTCTGGAAATTCTTTAAGTCACTAGGAGTTGGAAAATCATATACCACTCATAATTCTATTGATGTCAATATGCTTAACCAGCATTTCTCTTCTTCATTCAATCTTGATGACAAGGTTAAAAATAATACTCTAAATTCTCTTTCATCACTGCCAACTCCTGACCACAGTCCCTTTCTCTTTAGTCAATTTGCTGCAAGTGATGTTGAGAAGAGTGTTCTTTCCATCGCACCAAACGCAGTCGGAACTGACGATATCAGCCGTAATATGATTATTCCTTTATTTGACCTTATTGCTCCCGTTCTGAAAATAATATTTAATAAATCAATTAATTTCAGCACATTCCCCAAAAGTTAGGAAACACGCTCAGATAATCCCTATTCCCAAAAAAAGGAAATCCATTCTCTTTCTCTGATTACCGTCCTATATCCATATTACCTTTCCCATCCAAAGTCCTCGAGCGTCTTATACATCAACAGATAAACAGCTTCCTTTCTAATAAATCCCTCTACAATCCCCTCCAATCCGGTTTCCGTCCTGGTCATAATACGACTACAGCTCTCGTCAAAGTCACGGATGATATCCGGCTGGGCATGGAAAGCAAAAAGTTAACACTATTAACCCTACTCGACTTCAGTAATGCTTTTAATACCGTTGATTTCGATATCATGTTAGGTATTTATATTACGGTCCCTTAACATATCTTCATCGGCGATAGACTGGTTTCGTAGTTACTTTTGTGGGCGACGGCCACGTGTGTGCATAGATGATACCATCTCTTCCTGGAGCACTACATCTGCCGGCTATAAATTTATTACAAATTACAAATTTATACACAAGCCACGTTGGATAACCTCAACAATGCAGTAGACGTAATTAACACTGACTTGATTCGCATCCTTGAATAGAGCAAATCACATGGATTGCGGGTCAATCCTGCAAAGAGTCAGGTAATTATTGTTGGTAGTTCTAAGTTCATTAGTAAATTGGCAACACCTCCCTGCCGTATATTTTGACGGTCTATGTATTCCGTATAGCGAAAAAGTAAAAAATCTGGGTATACTTATAGATCGAACCCTATCTTGGGGACCGCAAATCGATACAGTGAGCAGGAGGATGTTTGCTACGACATGCTCTTTGAAGCTCTTTACGGGAATTCCTTCCGACAGACACTAAAATTGGGCTAGTTCAATCTCTACTTTTCTCTTTACTTGACTATGCTGATACCTGTTATTTCGACTTAACGGAAGACCAACTCAACAAACTTGAGCGCCTCCAAAATCTTTGCATCCGGTTCATGTTTGGACTGCGTAAATATAACCATGTTTCCGAGTTTCGTAATAAGCTCAAGTGGCTTCCAATCAGACTTCGCAGAAATACGCATATACTTTCACTTCTCTACTCTGTACTTTTTAATCCCTTGACCCCACAATATTTGAAGGAGCATTTTGAATTTTTTGCTTCACAATCCACGTACTTACGTTGTTCTGAAAATTTACTTCTTAAATTTCCTACTCATTCTTCCATTTTGTCATTAGACAACCCATTCCCAGGTACCCCCATTCCTAACCATTAAATTTCCTTCTGCCAGTCTTTGGAACTCCTTACCAGTTGTCAGACGTGCTCAGTAGCTGTCTAGTTTTAAAAGGCAGGCTAGAAATCATTATTCTATTAGTTAGTACCTTTGGATTTCTATTTTCTTTCTTTACTTAATGATTTCCTCTCGCTACGTTTTTGTTTCTAACCGCCGCTGCGTTTTTGTTTCGTCCCTTGGAGACCTCAATTCCCTCTTATTTTTCTTTCCTTGTCAACTTTAATCTTATTTGCGAACTGCTATTGTGTGCAGCGTACATGTAGATATGTATGTATGTATTTATATATTATTATTAAGTTATTTATTATTATATGTATTTATTATACTATATTTATTATTGATATTGTCCATAAGTATATATTGAACATGATCCATCTGTGGATTTCGGTCCTTTTGCACTCCCTATATCCCTTTTATTTTTCTCTATCCTAAGGTTGGCTGGAAGAGATCGTCTTAGCGATAAGATCGCCTATTGCATTCTGTCATTTATTATTTGTGCACATGTAATAACTATTTGTATACAATAAAGAGTATTTATTATTATTATTATTGTTTGATCCAAGCAACTGTGTGCAGTCACACATTTTATGTCCATTATACACATTTAGTGACGTGCTTTATCGATATTTTGATTTTTAATATGGGTCTTGGACTTCCTTATACGTCTAGATTAATATTCCGAAACTGTTTCAGAAAAATCATACAGAGCGTTATTCGCACTTACTAAAAATGCACGTCTGGTTGGTAAGCAGACCAAAAAATCGTGTTTTTCAGTAAATGAGCTAATATTGTGTTCAAAGGAAGTGCTGCGGGCAGCGACGCGTAGTGACCGCGGCCGAACCCGCCTTACCGGCTGACCCCACGCGACGCACCTCACCGCACCACACATCACGGCCAACGAATATAATTATTCTCACTGTATGCTCCTTTAATCGTATAATAAAAACATGCAAAAATGTCCAAAAAGGTATAAAAATGTTCTTAGGTTTGTTCGTTCGATACCTATTGATTTTGTATGTGTAATTTGCACAGAATTGCTTTTGTAACTCTAGTACTTTGTACTCTCTAGTCATTTTGATGATTCTATTGGTTATTACTACTCTTACTCACTGATCACTAGCGAACGCTCATTGCATAACAGACTTTCAGAAATGTTATACATAACTATTGACTTTCATAATATGTTGGTGGTATTCTGGTAAGAGTACAGCATTGAATGTTATGTCAGGTGGATAGTGTTGTTGTTGTGATTTGTCGGAATGAATGCGAATCGACCTCTCCAGTTCCCGAGCAGTCCTCTTCACGCCCGATGTCCGGAGGCCGGCGGCGACCGGCGACGATCTCGTATCGCGCCGGACGTCATTCCAATTGCTTGTCTCCGATGACTCGCTAACGGTTATTGCTGCCACTTCAATGTTCTGTCAATAAGTAAACGTGAGATTAAAACTGAAATGAAAACTAAAAATTAGCCATTTGTCCGTCCGTCGACTACGAGGGCCGGTGAAAAAGTTCGCGGAATGTAGAGTATGAAAAGGGGGGGGGGGGGGGGGGGGTAGGGGAGGTGGTTTGGAGGCGCTCACCTATGAAATGACCTATTTGAATGAGAAACTGAAAAGGTTTTGTTATAAAAATATTTAATAAGTTAGTCGAAATATTGACCCATATTATCTACACATTTTCGCCATCTCACGGGCAGTTCATAGATGCTACTCCTGTAAAAGTCTTGTGGACGGGTATCAATGAAGCCCTAATCTAATCACAGCTACTTCAGAAACAATTTCTTTCCGTGCAAAAAGTTATCCTAATTTCGAAAGAAATGGAATTCCGTCGGAACAAGGTCCGGTGAGTATAATGGTTGCGGGAGAGTCTACAGGTCCAGGTCTTGAAGTTTTAAAACTATCGTATGAGAAGTATGAGGGCGGGCATTGTCATAAAGAAGAAGTGGAGATGAGCGATTAACCAAACTTCGTTGCTTTGTTGCTGCCTTTTTCATCATGGTCTGCAGCTCCTTACAGTACACATCTGCATCAATCGTTTGACCGGCTCGCAAGGAACTGTAGTGGACAATACCGGCACAGGACCACCAAACTGATACCAGTAGCTTTTTCTTAATTATCTTGCGTTTTGAACATTGTTAGGCTGCAACTCCTGAATCCAGCCACTGATACAAACGATTGCGATTATCGTACAGGATCCATTTCTCATCACAAGTCACGATGCGATACAAAATTCCTTCGTTTTTGTGACGGTTCAATATACAGTGAACACTTCGACGCGTTGTTGTCGCTGACGTTCGTTCAGTTCATACGGAACTTACTTTTCGAGCTTCTCTATTTTGCCAATTTGACGCAGACGAACCAGCATTATTTTATCACTAACATCGAACCCTGCTGCTAATTCAGCTGTGTATCTTCTTCCTCTATAGCCTTTAATGCCTTGTTATTAACTTTGGTCGTAGGTCATCCGTGGGGCTCATCCTTAAGTTCAAAATTTCCAGAACGGAAGCATTCAAGCCACGGTGCGATCGTTAGTCGTGTTTGGCCCATTGATTTGATATTGTGATTGAGTGAGTGGTGATTGAGTGTGAGTGATTTGATACACTATTGTTATTGTGAGCTGTCTGACTTGCGTTGGTGCCGCGACGAAACTTATATTCAAAAATACCACGAATTTTCAATTTATCCATTTTATTTTCACGACAATCATACGAGAATGAACAAAATTTAGATACAGAAAAAGAAATGAAATATTGATTTTGAAATAAGAACATCGTAGCTATTAGATGCATTTGGTTTTATTTTGAAATTCAAATTAGAACAGAAGATATCGAAACTCAAAGTGGCCAATAATAAAATCGGACATTTCATAGGTAAGCACCTAATATATCGAGTTTCAGCCACATTGTGTCATTATCGTCTGAAATATCGCCGAGTAAGAAAGTCAATCTGAAAGAAATCGTCAAGAATGGAGAGAATTGAATAACGCGCAGTCATTAAATTCCTTACGAAGCAAAGAAAAAACCCGCAGACTATTTTAGAAGAGATGTCGTCTCGTACTCGTATATCCACTGTGGCGACTATATTTTCCATGAATATAATTACATTTGTAGATTATATATTCGTAAGAAAGTAGTTGAAGTTGTAGAACTTCGCCAAACTTTCTGTAGGTATTTACTTTCTTTAAAATAAATTATGAGGGATTCTCCTTTGTCGAACTGAGGACTCGTAAGTGAACTGAAGGTATAATTAAAATTGGAAAAATAAGACCATACAAATGTTCTATTCGGTTTCTAACACACTTAAAGTTTGTTACGATTTAAAGTTGAACGAGTTACAAACTCACTTACAAGTTGCTACATAACCAGATAACGCTCTCTACTGATGCACGATGTATAGATCTACTTTACTAAACAGACGAAATTAAAAATCTTGATACTTAGTTATTGTAAAGAAATAAGAAATAAGATGATAGCGAAGAGTGTAGTCTTCTGGCTTTTTCGAAGTAGACTTCCGAAAGACGAAGAACAGCACAAAGCGTAGTGCACGCATTGACAATAGATATAAATTTGTCTTTGTCTTGTATTTATATTTTATGGGTCTTGTTGCCTGAGGTAAATAAATAGCCTTAGGGTATTTATTCTCTATATCTATTCGTGAAGTCGTGGGTTCCAACTGAGTTCTAACTGAGGTTTTTTTTAATAGGAAGAATGCGACAGATGAGCGTACCTGGTGACAAGTGAATACTGTTGCCCATAGACATCCGCTACACATGGCAACTTTGGTCCACAATGACAAACGTTGGCACAACCCCGGGTAGATTTAGAGAAAGGATTGCGAAAACGGGGTTATGGGAATGGGCTCTGGTATATCTCACGCACTACCGAAACAGGTTCGTACATTGAGAAATAAGATAAAGTGGGAAATGCAGTACATTTAAAAGTAATCTTCTGTGAGAGAGGGGTAACGAGGACAGTCGAATGCGCCCAGCAGCTGTTGGATTGCACCGTGCACCCTTCCCCTCCTAAGTTTCTACTTAAGCATTGTTTTGTAAACTATCACTAGCTCGGCAGTGAAGGAAAACATTGTGAGCACTGACTGGGCCCATTCCTTGAATTATGACCCGAATATTCCTAGTGATTACTAGCGGAGGCCTGTGCCCTGCAGTGGACTGTGAAGAACGGATCAACGGATATTATTATAAGGACACCTCAGTTTTTGGAAACATTACCTTGCCTATAAGTGCATTCACTGACCTCACAGGCAGATTTATTCATTAGAGGATGACGTCTAATGGCGTCAAAAATAAGTCTGTTAGACAATAATGTCAATTTAACGAGAGCGGCAAAATGAAGGTCGCGGGGAGCGCTAATGGGCGCTCCAACGGCGATCGACGCCGTCCGCTTCTCGTTGATATTGAATCGCTCACTTGACAGATTCCGTTTTTATTATTTCTGAAATTTGATTCATCAATTTATGATTGGCCTAAGATGGATCTTGCTTAATCTTTTCCTTAACAGATTTGTTCCAAAATCTTTTAGTACGTATTTAAAAAAAAGGTAGCATCTGCCTCTAACAAGACCCGATTTCCGGATCTGCCTGGATAGGTACATATAAATGACTACATTATATGTTTATTCCTGCGATATCATACCATCCCCCATATAAACCGACGTCATGACCCTTCGCTGATTTTCAAAACTACAGCACCGACTTTAATAAAAATTGTCAACGTTTTCTATAACCATCTGGATAATCATGCTACATAGCTGTGAAAATAGCCACAAAATTGGTAAAGTAGATCCTGAGATTAGCACAAACAAACAGACAGATGTTATACTATATCTATTAATATGTGAAATTCTACGAACACTGTCACCTTGTGCTGTTTTCCACATACTTAATTCATTTGAAGGGAACACGCGCCGCTGAACATTATGGAGAAGGCGACGGGTGGCTATCGCTTGCTGACTCGCTTTACTGCTATGGCTTTCACTACTTTGCTTTCGACGAGTGCTTCATGCATATAATGGCTTTAAGCGCTCCGCCGCTTCCCGTTTTATTGCTGCATCTAACTACACGCCATCATCGAGGTGTACGCATGAAGCAACATCTTTTTAAAATAACTCATTTTTCTTAGTTGAGTGAGATATTAAGTTAGTGAGGTGTTTTAGATTTTCGTTTTCCAGATAGACTTTGTAACATGATTTCGTACCACGGCCCACGGCTCTATATGTTGTTATAGTCGACAAAGCGAGTATGACAAGTCTGACGCCGAAGATTATTTTTTACTCTGGAACTGATTGGACGAAAGCGTCCAACATAATGCTCATATAACTATAGTCGTATGATATGATACATTATACATTTATTCCGATACACTTTACTTAACATTTGAATAGTGGTTTCTCCGGGTCGGCAGCTTATCTGTTACCCAATGGAAATACAATATTATGCTCGTACGAAAATCACAATAACAATAAAAATAACAATATGGTTGGTTGTCGGCTATCTATATACAATATAACGTATTGTTTTATAATAGAACTTTCCGGGCAAACATAATTGGGTGAGAAGTATATTAAAAACAAAGGAACGTAATGTTTTGCTGACATGTGAAATAACACGTTCGTGATGGATCGCGGCTTTTCTATTTTAATTAAACGCGTGTACATGTGTAATTGTAGATTAATTGTTTGTTCACGTGGTGCGGGGCGGGGGGGAGATGTAGGGTTGTTATTGTCGCGAGTTAACAATGAAATATATGAGTGAGGTGCGGGAGGCCGCCCGCGGGGAAACGGACGAGTGATCGGAAACATTCACGTGAATTGAGCTCGTTCCGCCGGTGATCGTAATGTGATTGCCGTTTCCTGTCGTCACGAGGCAACGCACCACGCAGTCCCGTCGTCGGCCGCCCGAACATGCTGAGTGTTTTATTGCCTTACAACAATAAAGCTTTTGGTCGCCTTGTTCATTTGTTCTATTATTTTGAAGGCTTCTGTATGATATTGATTACTTTAATAGGACATTCATAAGTGGATTTGCTTTTTATTTATTTCATTTAAACAAATTTCACACCTATTATATATAAATAACATAACATAGTATATTATCTATGTTTATGGTCGCAATAGAGATCGAAACGCGTCGACAAATCGGTATTGTATTTGTATTTTATTGGTTAATTTCAACTCTCCATGTTAAGCGTGTATTGTCACAAGTTTTGCAAAGACATATTTCATAAACCTATACTTAACAAAAAGTAGAGCAAAGTAACATATATTTTATTATTGCAGGATGGACTTTCGCTAGTGTTGTAAAACAGAGCGTTGAGCGCTAGACGCTTGAGCGCTAACTGAACCTAAACTGCGTTAAAAAAGCGTTACTTTTGTGGTTAACAATACGGTCTAACACGAGTCTAACACGGTTACAGTTAAGGTTTATCAACGGAAAGTTGCCAGCGCGCCAGCGGTCGAAGGTTCAAGTGTTCAGTCCTACAACACTAACTTTCGCAAAGTAACGCCTGTAGTCATAGATTAGATTTTCCTTTGTCGTGAGTCCAGAGACACAAAGACGGAACATAAACCACGCCATCCCCAACGAGCGCACACACAGCTGGTAGGGACACAACCAACGGGGCCAATCAGCTGTGAATTGGGGCATTTGTTGTCACTTTGAGTAAGTTGCGGGTGGTAACACCGCAGTACGTTGGAAACAGATGCGCGGCGCGTTACGTCGGCGAACGCAAACATTCTCCGCGCGCTGCCCTCCGCGGCTGCCCTCCGCTGCTGCCCTCCGCGGCTGCCCTCCGCGGCTGCCCTCCGCGGCTGCCCCAAACAAACGTGGTCCGCACCACAGCTTTACATTGCTGGGAGTCCTCTACTATATTTATACACCTGTATACACACTATCGATAGTAAATTAACACTTAATCTTACTGTTTAGCTACGATACGAATACGTCGTTAACTTAGCAACATGAACATTACGAGAAATTATCACAACAATAATAATGCCATAAGTGATTATAAATAAATAATGGCATAAAGCATTTAATCAGCCTTTTGTGCAGTGTTTGTGTGCGGTAAAGTATAAATAAATAAATAATAAAATCTATTTATGTTGCATTTTCTTTTTTATATATAAAAATATGGACCACGTGGTGGTAAGTGGTTACTGTCGCCCTGCGACATGCGTGGTTCATGCCAACATCAGTCCAAAATAATAAATGTTGGCACGCCTCCGGGTGCGTTGCCTAACTTTGGAGATTTAGGAATGGATTTGAGGAAATGGTTGGGAAATGGGAGGGAGTAGTACAGAATAGGATGGGATTACACCCTGGTATATCTTACTCACAACCAAAACACATACATACATTGGAAAATAGGACAAAGTGGGAAATGTAGTACGGTAGTCTTCTATGAGTTGTAAGTTGGCCAGTCGAGTGCGCCCGGCAGCTGTAGAATTGCAACGTGCACTTTCCCTCTCCCAGACCAAGCCATTTAAATGCGTTAAATCTGCGAATAGTCGTCCACTTTAAGTATTTATATGCTTTGGACGGTGCGTGGTGTGCAAAATAAACTCTCTATAGAGTGACTTTCTGCAATTTTCAACAAGGCTAATTCTGGCTGTTTAGCTCCATTATGTAACATCTCTTTAGTCGTTTCGCATAGGGACATAATTAGTTGGGTTACAATAGTAAACTGGACTGCAAATTGACTTGAATGGATTATAACACTACATTTTAAAAATGTTGCTAACGATTTAATATTCTTTTACAGTGGTGACAGTGCGATTATCATTATTCGATAATGAATGCTGTCGGTTATTCTGTAACTAGAGCTTGAGGAGTCCCAATTTGAAGTCGCACCACATGTATAAGTAATGTTCACTATATGATGATATACGTTAGATAGAATCGTTAAATCCGTCTGCGATACGATTATAAAAACAAATAGTAAATAAGCATAGAAAATGTTATTTTCGGAATCGATGCCACAAAGTACTTTAATAACACACGGTTTGGGCGGTGTAAAGTAACTGTACTCCGTCAAAGAGAAAAAGGCCGCGCCGTACACCTATATAACCACTAAGGAACTATAGAATACAAAGGCTGACTCTACAAAACCATTTTGCTGTAGTACGGTTCTACGAACATCTACGAAATCGCTACGCCGCGCCGACTACGAATTGCTACGAGTCATAGAATTTGTAAACGAATTATATTGGAATTAGAAGTATTGGATCAAATTTCAATAAACCTAAACGAATCATGGATAAGTTTAAGTACCGTATAGTACCATAATATAATAATAATAAGTACAATAATAATTATGTATAATAATCTACTTACTGGACATTTATAATAATTTACTGGACATAATAATAATCATTTATTATTGTACTATATTATTATTATATCGTACTATACTTAAACTTATCCATGACTCGCAATTCGAGAACTATTAACCATTAAAATGTCTTCCATATAAAAAGTATATGTTATCACTTGCAAGTGTGACTATAAAGTAAGTGCGCGACACATTATTCATCGTTTTATCGGGTATCAAAAATTTTCGAATTTAATTATTATTTTGACGAAGTTATTATTTTTTCAGGAAAAAAAATTATGAAATGAAATCTAAATTTATTCTTCCAATCAGGAAACTAAGTTGATCGTCAATGATTTTACACTGATTTCTCTTTCAGATAAATATTATATAAAAGTGTCATTTTTATGTATGAGGTTCGAAAATAAACAAAAAAAAATCAGCCGTTGAAAGGAAATCCGCTAATATTATGTAGAGAACTTAATGGTCTAGAATAGTCTAGATAATGTATAGGATTCCAAGAAGTGGTAGGTATGTGTTTTTCAATTTTATAAGTACATTGCGAAGGAACTAAAAGTTTCATTAGGAGAAATTGCATCGACAAGTTGTAAATTTTAAACGTTGGAAAACGACCTCGGTTCGTATCGATTAGGAGACATAATTTATGAGGGTTTCAACGAATTTACGTCCTTGCGCAACCCTAAAACTAATCAAGTGCGAATCGTTGTTCGCAAACCGGGCATTCCCTCTGTATACATACACGATTAATGTGAGCATATTATAGTTTATTAATGTTATTTTAAGCCAAAGATTAATTTATTTGAATTTTTTTTATAGTGAAGTGGGCGGACGAACAAATGGTCCCACGTGATGGTAAGTGTTACCGCCGCCCATGGACACTTGCAACACTCGGGGGTATGCGGGCGCGCCGCCGACCTTGCACAATTCTATTCACAGCTTTCTTGAAGAACCTCATATCGTAGCGTAATGGAAAGACCCCTTGAGACAGTTCGTTCCACAGCCTACAGGATCGCGGTAAAAAAATATTTTTTTACCGAATAGTACGCGACACCTCCGTATCGAGGAAATGTGGATGGACCGCACTTCTGTGACAGGAGGTGCGGTTGTAAAAACTCGAGATGGGAATTATATTGAACAATTCTTAAGAGCATTCCCCAATGTTCAGGCGGTAGAACAGACCAGAGATGTAACGTCTCTTCGAATGCTAAGGGGTGGGGTTCTAAACCGCCCGTGAGAGTGGGATCGTCGACAATTCGAACAGCACGTCGTTGGATGGAGTCAAATGTGTCCAATTGATATTTCAGTACGCCAACCCAGATGTGTGACTCCATACTCCATATGGTGACAAACCTGAGCTTTGTAGAGCTCTAGGAGTTACCCAGGGGTGAAGTACTGCTTCGCTCTGTTCAGCACACCGAGCTTTTTGGAGAACATATTGGCTTTATTTTCCAGATGACCCCTAAATTCGACTTTGCTGGAGATGTTAACACCAAGGATCCCGATACTCTTCGAGATCTTAAGAGGTATGCTCCGAAAGTGAGGTGCTACGACAAAAGGGACTTTGTTAGCGGTGAATGCACAAAATTGTGTCTTATTAGGGTTGAAATCCACTATGTTTAGAGAACCACAAATCGAGACTAGATCTAAAGCGTCTTCGATTTCAGACACAAGCCTGACGCGAATCTCTTCCACTTCGACTCGAGGGATGTTTTGCAACAGATCGTTGATATGCGGAAGGAACAGAGTTGGGGATAGCGCGGAGCCTTGCGGGACGCCAGCGTTAATAGACATGGTGTCGGAGCAACTATCATCGATAACGACTCTGATGCTCCGTCCAGTCAGGAAACTTGGAACCCATTCGCATAATCCCTCGGGTATCCCGAAAGATGCTAGTTTCGAAAGCAGCAATTTGTGCCATACCCGATCAAAATCTTTCGCATTGTCTAGGCCAATAGCTAGAGCCTCGCCTCTACTCTCAATAGCGTCTGCCCAGCGGTGTGTTAAATACGCCAAAAGGTCACCAGCCGAGCGATTATGGCGAAATCTATATTGACAGTTGCTAATCAGCTGGTAATCCTCTAGGTACCCAGGTGCTTGGCAGGACGACTGACAGAAGTTACCCTCAGCAGCCTTAGCGAGTGACCAGAAAGCACGGCTTCCAGAAGAATAGATCTAGTCGATCGCCAATTCTGAGGATGTGCTCATTCGGGAGATGTGGCGAATGTGGAAAAAAATGATTTTATGCATGATTTTAGTCACTACGTCTAGTCTGTTCAATCTGTTGCAGTTGTTACTGTTTATAACATGTTTATTCTGGAAGCTTATAAGATACCTTTTATTAAAATTTGTCCAGTAATTTTAAAATTGACAGGGGTTATCATGGTTATATCTACTATGGTATGATATTGTACGAACACATAAAAGATATATAATACTTATGGACATGTTCAACCATGATGTATTGTAGTTGAACGTTCATAGAAGGATCGCCATGTCCAAGTAGAATGATTAACAGTTCAATGTAAAACTAGTTTACCTATTCTAAAACTAGATGTCGCTCCTCACTCATATGTAAAAATCCTGTAACACGCTATTGAGATTTTTCTCTCTTTATTTAAGACCAATCTCTTGTAAATTTGTATTATGGAACAGCAAGAACAACAACAAATGGAACAACAATAAAGAACCAGAAGAAAATGTAGTGTTTCAATTTCGTCCAACTTATCTAAGTAGTTGATAGATCTAAGATAAATCCCGAGATTAGCGGAAAATAGATCGGGTCAAAAGCAAGCGAAGTCGCGGGTAATTTCTAATAATAAATAATTGGCCTTAATTAAAAATATTAGTAGGAGCGTTTGGTATTGCCTATGCGTTGCATTAATGAATTTCTTTTATTAATGAGCACAACGACGTGTGTAATAAAGACGTGGAATGTGCAGTCGAGAGTTGCGTGGTGTGTCGGCAACGCACGCGCCAGTATCTAGGTCAGGGGCGGGCCGCGGCCGAGGGGAGCGTTATCCGCAGACTCCGCGGTACTTTCGCGACACACCGAAACGAGAAGGTCACAGAGATCCGCCTCGACCGGCTCCACTTCCTCCACTTCCTCTCAGCTCACCTCAATGCATTCCATCGGATATATCCACATCTTCTATTCCTATACTACGGATAATATAATAAAATAAATTTAATAAAGTCGTTTAACTAAATAATGTATGGGTATCATTATTTAAAATTGTAATGAAAATCTGCTGCATCTATTATAGATGATATCTTCTACGAGATCCAAATAAACTATGAATATAAATTAAACAGGGCAGATTTTTTTTATTGTATATATTTAAGACATAATTTAAAAAAAAAACAGAATAAATCTTATTGCTGTATAGCAACCAGATTGCTATAATAAATAATTAAAATAATGGTTACAACACTGACCAACATCTAAATTGCCCTTTACTATGCTTACTGTAAGGCAATCAACATTTATAATATATAAATGTAATCAATTATTTTATATCGCGAACCCGTAGGCTGTGGAACGAACTGCCTCAAGAGGTCTTCCCATTAAACTACGACATGGGGTTCTTCAAGAAAGCTGTGAATAGGATTTTGCAAGGTCGGCGCGCGCCCGCATACCCTCTGGTGTTGCAGGTGTCCATGGGTGGCGGTAACACTTACCATCACGTGAGACCGCTTGCTCGTCCGACCTCTTCTCTATAAAAAAAAAATACCAGAATGACTCAAGAATACAAATGTTAACTTGTTTAAGAAAAATGAATTCAAATTGCTACTCGATAAAGTTTATTACAATGTAAAAGATTTTTTAATGATAAATAAAGAAATTATAACATCTCGACTGGAGTCAAATATTAGGATTAAAGTGACATTGTAATTAATTTAAATAAGTATATTTTTTGACTTTTTTATATTGATAACTGACACAAGCCGAACGTATCCACTGGTCATGTAAATGATCAGTACTGATACTAACATACTTAAAATTATAACTTGACATTTTTCTTGCTACAGTATGATTTTTGACATTTCTAATATTAATTAATCAAACAATGACCTCTGACCTTTTATTGTTTGTCTATTGTTTAAGAGGTTAATACATCCTAACGCCGCTGTATTGGTTAAAAGTAATTATATTGATATTCGTCACTTGATGTAAATATTAACAACATTATAGTTCAAACTTTAATATTTCAAACCTTATTAAAAGAATTAAGTAATTTAATGATATAATTTTTAATTTACTATTTTTCATTTAAATTTGCTTAAACCTTAATTTAATATCTTAAAACCAAGAGCTAACTTTTAAATTTGCGTATCCGTATTCAACAAATTAGTGAAAAAATATGACACTTACTTAAAAGGCAGAAAAACGTTTCATTTTGTTGCCAGTGATAATTAATATTTACAATCCGTGAACAACAATTATTAAAATTGACTTGACCAATTCAACTATTGTCAATTCATATTTTTTTCACCTTTTTTTATTATTGTGACGATTTTATTATATGAGTGTTTTGACAAGTTACATAACATTATTAACATTTTATTATTGATATTGACATATTTATTGATTGCTGTTAATATTTTTAGAAATTAGATTATATCTTAAGTATTTAAAGAATTCAGATATGGGGCAGAACATAATGGGTCATATTTGTAATTAACACTATATTTGTAACCTAGTTTTTGCAAAATAAATGATGTGATTAGAAAAAAAAATGTGCAATTTACACATTTCAATTTGAAATAAGTTGGAGTCTTTCTATAACACATAATATAGAAAATTATTTGAATGATTTGATTTGTGGGGATTTTAGAAAAATAAGAATCTTCTTATGATATTATAGGAATAGTTTCTGAGGATGAAGCTATTTTCGTCTTTGAAATACAATTTTCCATTATAAAATCTTTTATTATTGGTGTACGTACATCTACAGTTAGTTAAGACTGCTTGCTACAAGAAAGGGACTTAAAACTATTAAGATTTAATATTTTTACATATATTTAGGAGTCTTATATATTTATTTATTTATACGTAGGTTATAAAAAGTATTACATACTATACATTTCGTTACCTGCATTCCCCGCATTCCGTAGCCGTAAAATACTTATGTAAATGTGAAATAAAATTATTCGTAATTGTAATAATCTTCGCGTTGTGGTGCTATTGACATTTTGGGCTTGTTTTATTCCTCCAATTCTTTTCGAAGCACTTGTCATCTGTCATATAAACTACAGCTAGCTTAGAGGAGCCGGCGGAAGGAGCGCCGAGGTGGCGCGGCGGGCGGAGAGCGCGGTCCCGGCGATAAACGACCCTTGGACCGTGTTATGACACTCCAGATTAGGTCTTAAAGGTTTATCTCTCACATGTACCAGCACCGCCGTCGAGTGTTTGCTTTCGCGTCCGTACCTACACCACCCACTCGTGTGAACGATCCACTTTCACGATATACGAATTTATCGATGAATTTAACTAAAAAACTTTAGAAATGTTTATAAGTAATAATTCAAATCATTTATTTTGCAGAAACATAGCAAATATAGTGTTCAATATAAGTTACATTATGTTCTGCCTCAATAACCGTGTAAAAATATTTTTTTCCTTTCCATGGGATAATTATTATTTGATTATTAGTATTTTTCATTAATATGGAAGGAAAGCATATCGAGACTGCTGGTTGATAATATAATTGATTTTTAGTCGATTATTTATACTTCGGTCCCGTGTACTTTATAATGGTTCCCGAGGTAACTGTGTTATACTGTGTAATGAAACTGGATCAAAACAGGCTATGCGCTTATCCTTGCAATGAAAGAAATATTTTTGTAAATTGTAATTCAACTTTATCTAGAGGTAAGAAAACTTCTTGGTTACCAGAAGCAAAATCATTTGTATGTACGGCAAAATAGATAAGTTTGCATCCTATAGACTTTGTTCACAGACCAGACGCTCAACCAACTGAGCTAAGTAAGCTATGAGAGCCATCAGTAAAATGTTGTTACGTATTAGGTGAAACACGGCTGCCCCATATCGAAACCCAGTAAGGAACAAAATTAGAAAAAATAAACTTTTCCCATTATTATACAGCTGGTATAAAACTCAAAGAGACGCCTTATCTATCAAGAAGCTGACCGAATCGTAGCTGTTGGTGAGAGTAGGTCGTCGCATTGTATCTACCATCTCCAAAATACAATAATTGTTTAATCCAACTAACAGTAGTTTAATTGTGTGGTAGGAGCGGCACGCTCGCGTCTCCGTCTCCCGGCGACGCGCGCCTGTACCTACTTGTAAACAAGTGTTATAGCGCACATTACTGATATCGCGCCGCGCCTCGGATACGCCATCCCCGGCTTATCGGCACCGTCGCTCCATCAACACCGACATCAACACCGACATCAGCCGCCGACCGCTTAATACACGCTAACAACATTCTTACCGAAATATTTCATACTAGATAGCATATTATAACTAGCCATTGCTCGTCACTTCGCTTCGAACCAGGTTTCGACCGAAAATTTCTTTTTATTCACCTTGCCTACCAAAATCCTATATATTCCGATTTTGATGAAAATACTCTAAACCCTACCGGAATGTACCCTTTTTTTATGTACCCTAAAAATGATTAACAATGTAACAATTAAATGCTACATTATTTGTTTCTAATATCTAATATTTCTAATATTATCAACAGTCTGTTTGTATTAAACATGTGCTTCAACAAACCATCCTCGCGTCCCATTAGATTATATCTCCATACAGCTACGGACATCGGCGTCGTGAATATCCAATAACAGCAAGTTATTGCCGCAGGCAAGTTGCCGCTTTGATGGAATAGAACGATCGCGGCAATTTAACTCAATGGGTTTATTATTGAACAGTGAAAAGCGCGTTATATGAGTACGGTCGGGCGGGCGAGTGCGCGGCGCCAGCTACGAGGCAAACGCTCATACGCCCCCTATATTGCAACTTCAGTTTTAGTACTACTTATTGAATCCAAGCGATCTCTCATTTCTATATACACTTTGAATTTCAACCCCTTAAAGAAAAGAATGTCACCAGATATAAAAGGCTCCAATGTTTGTTTTAAAATAATTGACTTAACTGACACAGAGCGAAGCAGCGAAACAGCACAAGTAATCATTATCTTTCTAGCAAGGATTATATTTAATTTCGTTTATTTGGCACATCAGAAATACATGTCCACATGTCACAAATAAACATGATAATTATGTCTAATGTTTGTACATTTTTAAAGATGTATTCTACGGTTTTAATGATGAGCTTATCAAGCTTTAATGGTATTTTATTGTTGATAAATTCAAAATGTTCATAAGCACATTCAAAATGTATCTGAAATATTAAATTATGTCTCATACAAATGAGTGTTCGCATTTGATATTCCTAATCGGGTCTAATCGGGTGTTCGCAACTGCATCTTGTATTTAGAAAATGATATCGTCAAAATATTAGCAATCGAATAGAAATTTCTTCAGAAGTAATTATTAGACCATTAGTCGCAGAAACGAATTGCTCATTAGCTAATTCAAAGCGATTACAATGCCAGCAATAAGAAGCAATGAGCGGAATCGAAGCATCGGAGGAGAGCAAAATCAAACGGCGCGGCGGCTCGGAACAGAGCCTAATAGCCTTCATAACTACGGTGCGCGGATTACACACGCTCGATTATATTCTCATTATACGCGCTTCCTCGGGATTAATTCGGGCACGCGGCCGCCGGAGAATCAAATATTAACGGTAATATACACGGACATATTTAACCCTTCTATCAGGCCTGCCGACGCGCGGCCCGCGACCGCGCCTCCTTACAGCCGTTCCCCGGTTATAGGGCAATTGGCTCTTTGTTCTAACAATGTTGTAGGATGTAAATCTTTCAAAGATGTAATATTTTGCGTTTTACTTGTTCAGAAATCCAAGGGACGTTTATAATCCAGTGTGGTTAATAACACTCTTAAGAGACATTACACCTTTTAGCGAAAAATACAAGTAGAAATACTCTTCTATAGGTGAAATGAAAGTTGCTTTACATTTCTAAGTAAATATTTTAAATAGCTCATTTCTTTGTATTGACATTTAATGTAATACATTTCGAAATATTTCTTTATTTATCCTGTAGTACTGAACCATGTTTTAGCAAAAACGCGCGTAGTAAGAACTTTAGAACAGTGCTTCTTCCACTAAAATTCATTAATTCAACAAGATAAGGTATAGTTATAAGTAGTATATAATTGTATTGACACATAGTGTACTAATATTTCTGTAAATTAATTTACGAGAGAAATTACAAATCACGAGAAAAAATAAAATAATGTGCGTCAATTTCGACGTAAAATACCAGTTAAATAACTGCAATTTTTTATCATTTATTAAAGAATTTTTATAATTATAGTTAGAATAAAATAAATTTCGTACGTAATTAAAACGAAAACATAAGTATTTTTGTAAATTATGATTTATTATATATTTTCTTTAATATCACAAAACCGCTCTAATTGCTCTATTATATACGGGGATTTTCGCGTCGGCCATTAGTAATTTAGTATGGCGCGAGCCCTCATCGAGGTAGTCCAGCCAGTTTCACCGCGCTCCGCTCGCACGGATTGCAATACAAGGATTGCAACGTCTTGATCAATTGAGTTTTTTATTGTTTTGTTTAGTTGACATACTAAAATATTATAGTGGTTGGTATTATTTGATAATATTATTTGTTTCTTTTGCATATCTATACTAATTATAATAATAAAGAGGTAAAATTGTGTGTTTGTAGGTATGTTGGGGGTAATCTCTGGAACTACTGAACCGATTTCAAAAATTCTTTCACAAATAGGAAGTTACGTTATCCGTGTCTAATATAGGTTAAATTTATTTTGAAAACTTTGAAAAAAAAACTCATAAACCGAAGCGAAGCGAGGGCGGGTCGCTAGTGTTTGATATTTTTCTAAATATTGCGTAATAGTATTTAAAAAAATGATTATTTTTAGCAATGGGGAAAAGAGATTCCGTTTACCACTATGTGAAAAGAAAAAAACGTCATAACTATGCAGCGTTGAAAAAAGCAACGGAAGCCAGGTATTTTTTTTTGGGAAATAACCATAAATTTTATTTTGTCACTGCCTTTTCTATAAATTAGTTTTTAATTTAAGGATGAAAAAACTACAAAATCTGATTGAGCATCAAATAAGTTCCAATAGTACCGAAAGCGATAGAATTATTGATTTCGAATATTTTTGGGGTCAATTATTGTCTATAGAAGCACACGGAGACAAGTTCGGCTTATTCAAAGTATCAAAACCTTTTTCTATAGTTACGCTACAGAGACGGGGCATGAACTATCGCCAGTCGCGTTGCGTTGTAATTACATAAACTTGCTTTAGTCATTTTTGTGAAATGGCTCTTAACAACTCTGGTTGTCCGTTTAGATATAAAAGGGCGTCATTTGATTCTTTTTTAGGTTTGTTTCATTATCTGCTGGGTCAATTTATCAGCAATTTATTGGTCAGTGTGTTTATCCCAAACTGTTTGCGTATAAGTTTCGAAAATAAAGGACAGAGATATTTAAAAATAAACCATTCATGACAAAGGTTTGATGATAGAAGCAGGCAGCAGTACTTCAAGACAATCAACCTTGGCTTTTATCATAAGAGTTGCGAAGGTATTCTTAAAGAAAACTCAATTACTAAGTTCCCGTTTCTATAGTACCGTCTCTCAAATAATTTTGACAATCAATATACTATACGAGTAGTCATCTTAACACATACGAGTATATACTCGTACTCACTCGGTACGATGAATACTTTAGTTATAATATTTACAAATATTAGGTATAAAAGTACAGTATAAGATACTGGGGTATGCCCTTGGGCTAAGTAAAATGACCAGTTAAGTAAAGTCGATAGTGATTGGATGAGAACAAGACCAGAAGACCACATGTGGTGGCGAACCGTGGGAGACTTTTGTACTCAGCAGTGAAGAGACATCCGCTGATGGTATGGTGCGATTGGATTGAATAATGGTATGGTATGATAATGATATGATAAGGTATGATAATGACATGATAAGGTATGATAATGACATGATAAGGTATGATAACGCTGAAGGAGCTCTATTTGATATCGCTTATCAAATACCAAGGTTTCTGCTATAGTCTTGAAACTGACTAATAAAGTCTTCGTAGACATCATAGATTTTTTATTCTAAACATAACATTTTTTAAATTAAAATATACTAACAAATTGTCTCCACCACCACATACACAGACTTACACACAGATACACATGCCAAGTATATCGTTACCTACAACATGGTAGCGTATTTATTCTCACAACGTTTTAATTTTTTCTTTCATTTCAACGCAGTGATATTCAGAACAACTCATTACAAACAAATCATACACAAAGCAGCGCTCGTGTGTACGAGTATAAACAAGGTCATCGTTTATTACGAGTGAGTGGTCCTGATTAATTTCCAGAGGGTTGAGAACTGGAGGGCCCGACGTGCGGGCTGCAGGGCAGGGAGGGGGGCTGATCCGTGGAGGACTTTAGTTGAATAACTTCAGGCGCTCCCGCGGAGAGGCCGCGCTCTTTAACTTATCATTCTACAACTAATTAAGTTCAAACACATTGTTCGCGTCATATTTCAAAACCAAGCAGTAGTTGCCGACACTCTTACATCAAATCTTGACACTTGCTATTATACGTAACCAATAGTATAGATCATATCATCCCACCACCCGTCGTCTATTCACTGCTGGATATAGGTCTCCTTTAAGGCTCTCCACCAATCTTCAGTTTTTGTCATTCAGCTACAACCGACGAAATTTTTTTACTCGTCAAAATACCTTTCAAAATACTTTAAACCTTTCATATCGTAATTTCGCTGATTTGTTGCAGTGTTATTAGGTAACTAATAAACTAACCAATTTTTTACGAATTTTCTCCCGTGTAAAGTTTCTTTCATCTTATGAAGAATGAAATGTTCTGGTTACGTTCTTCGATGACATTTCCACCACTCCGACACTATATTATATGTTATCATTATAACTTCATTGAACTAAATTCGATACAAATTCTAGAGCAGCGCGAGAAAATAGATACTGAGACGCGATGTTCGTCGTCGCCGACCGCCGCCTGTCCCTCGCGTGGTCATGACGACGTCGCCGACCGCCGCCTGTCCCTCGCGTGGTCATGACGACGACCTACCGAATTATTCATACTCAGTTAATCAAGACATGTATCACGTGTGTGCTTTAAAATTATTGAAATAAAGGTTCAGATTTGTGCAATACAAGTTTTTGACATACTGCATCGTAACCGCAACCAACTCTTTTATGGTCCACTGCTGGACATGGGTCTCTTCATGCACATTGTATTAAGCATAAGAAATGTATGGCCATAAAACGCAAAGCTGGCCAAGCGGGTTGGCGAGTCTTTTAGAAGTAGTTTAATTCCTCAGGTATAGGGTAGCGTTTTTGTTATCACTTAGTCGCTTTTCACGACGGCGAGAGATGGAGGGCCGCTGTTCTATCGCTGGTAGACATCATACGGCCAGTTTATGACATAATCTCATTTAGTACTAGAAGATGAAATAATCAACTTCTTCACAGAGACATAAGAACAGGCGAGAGTGTGCTCGGAGGTGTGTACACACACACACACGTGCCGCACACATCCACGTAAACGTTCTCTGGATTCATTCTGCTTCATTAGTAAATGCCTCCCTAGCGAGGCTTCTCCTGTGTTTCGCACATATATATTGAGGTTTAAATCCAATCACCAGTAATTCAATATCCTCTAGCGAACGACTTTCCGTTTATCAGCTACCTATGTTGTAAATAATATCTACCTTTCAAAGACAGTGCAAGTACAATATAAAAGAATGTTGATGATAATGGTACACGTGTACTCCTCCATAGAAATGTAAATACATTTTCTATGGACGTGTTTTCTGTGTAACGTGTGTTTCTTTAACATGTCTGACATTTCAGTGTACTTGCGTCAGTAAGCGAATACTCAAAGTCACTTATCCAGTGGTTGTTTGCTTTTTTTGATCGCCCACGTTTTATACCTATAATAATTCTAGAGAAGATAGTATTAAGTCATGATCCATAATGCCAAAGCTTAGAACGAACTTAGAAGCTGGGTTGTGTTTGTCTGTTATCAATTCTTCGTATTTCAAATAACTTTTTCTTAATTTAATTTCTTAATAAACTTAATGAATTTCGATATTTCGAAAGTTATAATAAAATCACTAAATGAAATAAAATAAAATAATAGAGTTCGTTTTAAGGTCTAATATCTGCAGCGACTAGAATACAAATCGAGTGTCAGAAACGGTATTTGAGACTGGAGGTAGCTAACTGAATCATTTTATCTGTAAGCGGTGGAGTAGCTCGGTTTGAAATGAAACGTCGTGGTCGGGAGCGGGTGTGATTGGTTCGATCAGTATCGCAGACGTCGGCGGCCGGATCCGATGCAAGTTTTAATTGATTCCGTGCTTCGAGGAAATTAACCGAGGATCGAGCGCCGCCAGCGACACGGCGCCGCAGCTACATCCTGTCGCCGCCGCGCGCCGTCGCAAGCGCGTCCGACCCACTTTATCGGACTTCTCTAAATATTTACAATTTATATTTTTTTAATATTTATGTTTACAATTCTATTGGCTACAATCTATGTAGCTGTTTTTTTTTAATATATGGAAAGAAGGTGGCGGAGCCGAGAAAACCTTCGGCGGTTGTTGAGATTGTCAATGCAGTCGAGGTGCTTCTAACAGATGGGACAGAGGTTGGACTCACGTGTGCTTGTTGATTCACTTGAAAATATTTTCCTTCACCACTCCCCCTTTTGATAACTCCGTCGTTCAACTTTACCTCCATCGGGACCGCGTTGCATATCCATCAATCTTAGTCGCTCGCATCAGAACGCGACTGAACGACTTTGAATCAGTAGCAAGAAGCGCTTGTTGTCATACACATTTACTCGTAATATTCGATCAGTGTTTCGACATTTCATCAGCATTCTATAAAATTTAACAAGTACCAGAAGTGCGATCCATCCGCATCTCCTAGATACGGAGGTGTCGCGTACTGTTCGGTCCAATAATTATTTTATATCGCGAACCCGTAGGCTGTGGAACGAACTGCCTCAAGAGGTCTTCCCATTAAACTGCGACATGGGGTTCTTCAAGAGAGCTGTGAATAGGATTTTGCAAGGTCGGCGGCGCGCCCGCATACCCCCTGGTGTTGCAGGTGTCCATGGGCGGCGGTAACACTTACCATCACGTGAGACCGCTTGCTCGTCCGCCCTCTTCTCTATAAAAAACCGTCACCGTGTACCGTCAGCAAAGCTGTCACTATCGAAGGCCGGAACTATGTTTGTGTAGATACCATTAAAATATTATGTTAAGCCTTTTAAAATATGTTTATATATTAAGTTAGAACATTATTTAGATTTTAGTATGTGGCCGACTCGAGGAACTCGAGGAACTCTGACGAAATATAAATTATTAATTATAAATTATAAACAAAGTAAATTATTTCGTAAATGTTATCATAATAATATATATTAGAAGTCAGTCTTAGTGCGATTATTGTTATTAAATATATGTTTATATGTTTCTAACGCCACACGAAATAATCGAGAGTTCCCTGTGTCGTTGATCCAGAGATACTCGTACATACAATGAAGAACACACCATGAATCTGTTTAAAATTCTAATTCATTCATTTCTTCGTTTTGAATGACCTGTCAACGAACAAAGTGAAGTGAAAATGGCAGGTCGCAATGAAAGAGCAATTACCGCGTAAAAAACATCCACAATGGCAGCAATCAGAGCAGACGCTCGCGAGAGTGCACCTAAACGTCTTGATGCTCAACTCGGTGAGCGCACGCGACGTGTGCGGCGGCGCGGCGGCGCGGCGCGGCGGCGTGATCACTACTCAGCTGTAGTGCAGTGCTGCCCCGCTGTCCACTACGCAGGATCGTTCGACAGGCCAGTCTGTCTTGATTAAACACATTTATATCGACATGTCTTCACGAGAACAGCGGAAGATCGTTAGTTACGGGCCTTGGAGAGGCCCATGTACAATGGAGAGACACAGGCTGATAATATGGTATACTATGACATTTCTTTCTGCTTAATTTCAACACAATACAGTATAGACAATAATTATACAATAAACCAATGAGAGAATCTACAGCGACATTAATTTAATAATTTTATAGATATAAATTGTTTCGCGTTTGTGTGTTTGTTCTCGGACTAATCTCGGGAACTACTAGTTAGATTTTGATTTGTGATTTATTGTGATAAGTTCTAGTATAGTCTTTAACACAGTTATTTTAGTAAACATAAATATAAATGTACTGTGTTATAATGGAGAAGTTATTTAAAATTATTATCGATCCTTCCAAGAAAAACTAACAACCTAAAGAACTGTAAACCAGTATTAAATAAAGTAAACAGACATGAAAAATATAATATGAAACTTTCACATTATTTATATATTTTTTTATTTTATTTCGTATAGTACTGTAGCCTCTGTAGTGCATATAACACTCGTAGCATCCCTAGAGTGCGTAGCACTTGCAACTTGCGTAGCATTCCTAGAACGCGTAGCATTCATAACGCTCGTAGCATTCGTAGAACGCGTAGCACTCAATATTAAACTCACGCACGACTACTCATGAGTCATAACAAGAAAGCGTAGCGCTCACAACGACAGATGTGCGATTTCCTTATAAATATTCTGTGCTCCCAACATTAGTATCATTCGTAGCAGTCGTTTGTAACGTTACGAGTTAGAAACCGCTATTCACTTAGTACTATCTACCGTATATAGGTCGTCTCTGTCGGGGCGTTATTTGATTTAGCTAAAACTTTTAAATTGTAATGGATTTATTGTTTTTTATATCAGAAAAGTTAAATTTACATACTCATAGATTATTATAGAAACATTCAAATGAAATCCTACAGTTGCAGTAAGTATAAAATAATTAGTATGAGTATGATCCTGCACGTGTTTGGTTGGCAACTTTGGTTGGATCGGTAACAGCTTTATAAAGATTAAATATAATAGACTTATTCTTGCTAAAAAGTAATGCTAGAAAAGAAGAGATTTCTACCATTACTTTTTAGCTCGTGCTAAAAGAGTATCATACGTATATTGGATAGGTTAAAGTATTGTTGACTGTGTAAACGCTTACAAAATGTGCATTCCTTTATCACTCAAGTAACAAACATGTCAATATATCTTAACTAAAAAAAACAATAGTACGAGTACTATAGAATAGTTATAATCTAGTACATAGTTATAGGTTACATATTGTATCTGAAAACAAAAGCCAACAAAAGTGTTAAGACTTGCGGAATTCCAAAAATCAGTTGTGTGAGTGAGTGTGTGTGTATGTGGGCGGCCGCGCCCCGCGTGTCCCTGCGTGCGTGCGCCGAGCGGGCGAGCCGAACGGCAGTCGTCGGCGCGCCCTCGCCACATCCGCAAGTCGTTGCCGCCATGACGCGCGGCCGCCGCTGACGCGTCGTCTCGCAGCACAACCGCGCGAAGACCCACTGCAACAGCCGCCGCCGCACCGCACACTGGCATCACTCCGCCTGTAGCGATGACCCGCGCGGGGTCCCAGCGCCGGGCGGGCACGTGAGCGAGAGGCTGCGAGCGCGCTCGCACACCACCAACACTCACTTGCCGACGACGTTGCCGAGCGACCGTCCGTCGTCCGCGTCGCACCACACGCTGCACGCCATCCGAATTGTTCAATTGCAGAAAGCTAAACACCTGTCGCGTTGTGGATTTTTTGACGTTGTTTACTACTCTAGTGATTTTGAAACATTCGACCAACGTGTTCATATAAATAATATCAAAATTACTCGTAACTAATCTAAACTCATAAATTAACCGTCCGGTTCAATTCCTGATTCTTCACGCGAAAGACTTGGTGAAGCAAAAGTGGTCATCTACAATGAATTGATATCTGGAGTTGCAGGCAAGATATTACTTATATATTTTTATGATATTTATTTTTTATTTACAAGTTCGATCCACAAATCTAAGAACTGGTTCATTGAAGCACAAAGTGATTAATATAGTGCTATTAAAATTCATGTCCATAAATTCACACATGTTGTGCAAAGGGAAGTGTGAAAATACGAAGATTGCATAATACGATTTGGTTCGTATAATCGACCAGGTACAAAAGATGCTTATTTCAGCAGATTTAATTTAGTCTCTTTTATAGAACGGCTATTTCATTACATATAATATTATGTACCTATTGTTATCCAACATTTCAAGAAAGTTATTTATTAATTGATATTCCTATACGTTGCATTTAAACACATGATTAAAATATATTTTAACAATAAGCTGACAATGTACCAGAATGTTTCTTTTCCATTTGTATATTATAGTAATGTTGTACTTACGTATATATTTTTGATAAGCAGTTTCAAATAAAATGTACCTACGAGTACATAAAACTTGCCCCAAATCAAGTTTATTCTTTACCTACTTCAGTCGTTTAGGATCTTCCTTGGGTTAGTGGAATGAACTTTGTTGCTGTGTTATTAATCGTGCTGTAAAAATAGAAGAACTAGCGGTTAATAGTTATTATCCGGTTTGTTTTAAGGGAATTCCAGACTCCAGTAATTCCAGACATCTGTGATAAAATATGGTATGATTATTTGCAAATGTTTTCCATCGATTTTGATAAAAATATATTCAATCCTTCTCTCGAAAATACAGTACAAATATCGTATCAAATACAGTTAAAATACCACTCGAAAATCTAAAATACCTTTAGTTTCGGGGCTTAACTCAAACACATGAAGAATAAAGTGTGACATTGTGATATACATAAAGATATTGTTTGTAGGACGCTAGGTGCTAACGCATATTTCATGAATATGCTGCTGCTATTAATTTAATGCATTTAGTTTCTTGGCATCTATTCCTTGGCCCTTTTTGGTCATCGTTCTTTTATGTAGGGATAGCAATCTCTACTTTATACGCTGGGTGATCATATAGTCTTGTCCCACTCCAGGGTATTGTTATTACCAGTCGACATTGTTTATTACTAATTAAAGGCCCGGACGTGAACCCTTAAAATTTTGTTAAGTTATCTTATAAACTTATAAAGGCTTTAGAAATCGAGTCATGAAGCCGAGTCTTGTGCAGGTGTGTACCTATATAGAGGTCTTCAAATGTTGGTGAAAAAAATTTTTGGAGGTCGCGAACCCGAGGATGTCCCCTAATCAACATTCTAACCATCTCAATAATTGCATTTCAATCAAGGCCGTTCCGGTCCGACCATATCGTTTTCTTAAATTCTAAATCAAGGTCTCACCACACTCTGTCCAAGATAATATTAATGATTGTTTTAGAAGTTCTGTGTCTTCACTTTCAAATGTATATTTTTCACATGTTGTACAGTCACCTTTCTTTACTTATCCAACATGCAATAATCCGCCATCTAACTTATCTGTCAATTTTACTATCGCTCTATAGTAACAGATTTAAATATCGACCAAAGATGGTTATTGAAACCGAAACATTATTTGATTAAAATGTTAATGATTAGGTATCATGGAATACAGAATATACTTTATATATACAGAGTTCCATTTGTTGCCGCTTCTCGAATGTATTCTGGCTTTGAACCCACAATATACTAGAACACAAGGCTTTGACTAGAACGATATCGTCAACAGAAAGTATACAATCTATGTTTATCACCTCTAAGAAATGATAAACCTTAATATAAATCTACGATGATGAAAACTAACTTACGTAGTGATAATTGATGACATGTAAACCTTCTCAAAACCATTCCATGATAACCCTTATTACTAACTCAATAATTAAGTACCAGTGAGGATCTACGACGAAGCCCGCTCCGGTCGGCCCGTTGAGGCATTCACTCCAACCAACATCAAATTAGTGGAAAAAAAAGTTCTTGCGCTAAAGACGGAAGATAGCAGCAAGGACAGGGCTTTCAAAACTACAGTCCTTAGGATTCTCCATGAACATCCTCATATGAATAAAGTTAAAGCGAGATGGGTGCCAAAACTTCTTTCTAGTGTGCAGCGAAGTGAATGTGTAGCGTGCTCTAAGAAAATTTTGGAGGCCTTTCAAAGAAATGGAAAAGATTTTTTAGGGTCAATTGTTTCTGGAGATGAAATTATGGTCCTTTACTAAAATCCCCTTTCCAAAAGGGAGTCGATCGAGTGATGTCTTTTTGGTGCAGCGCCGCCAAATAATTCAGGACAAATAATGTCACAACATACTCATATGAACATCTAGTAATAATGTCGTCGTTAGCTTCATCTGATGATGTAATCATTAATCCTCATGTGATCAAAATGAGCTTTTTTAATTCTAGCCTCGATTTGACGATTTTTAATTTTAGATTATATTTATTCATTAACGAAATTGAAACAAACGTAAGAGTATTTTTGTGTTACAAAAATACCCTATGAATTTCATACATCAATTATAAATTATTACTCGGTTTGGAATATTGTCAAAGAATAATAAAGAATATTGTCAAATAGATGAACTCGGAAGCTTCATTTTAATAAATATTATAAAAAGGTTCGACATTAAATTGAAGGCATTAACATTTAAATGGATGTTTATACTAAAATCGTATAAAATGCTTTCACGCATCAATTACTTTGGAACACAGACTGCCTATTATTATTATAATAATTGACAAAATCTGGTATACGTTGACAAATACACGACTGAATTTAATATCAAATAGTCATATTCTAAAATCTTTAAACATAATATTGTGCGCCATAGTCAAGACCACAACCAAGTCATTCTCCCTATCACAGTTCCCTATGATTATTCCTTGAAATGCAGCAGTTCAATTGTCTATTTAACTGCTGTCTGTGGCAATATCCTATCGATACGAGTAGGTATGTTTTCTATCTTTTGTGTGTGAATACAGGGGAGTCGCATTACATATATACTTGGATAACATTGCAACACGCGAGCGCTGCGTTGCTACGCTACTAAATAACATTGTTTCATGGCAGATGCAGAGCATAAAGTCATAAGATCACTTATTTATTTATTTATTAACATAAATCCACAGCGAAACTAAGACAGAAATTACGCCTATACAAACTACTCTTACCGCTTCAAGGAATTTCACTAAGCCATGTATACAAATTATATAAATTTAGGGAGACTCGAGACTCTAACGCAAGACTTAGGGTTGGTTCAAACTGATTAAAGATTTTCTACACTTATTAACTATTAACACACCTGTTACTATACGAGTATATCATAGATCAACGGTAATCGTATGATAATTTATGATAATATCGTATGCGTGTTTGTGTGTGCTCTCAGGCGTTTGGTGCGGGCGACCGGGCGCGTGGAGGTGCGGGCGCGTGGAGGTGCGGGCGCGCGGGAGTGGCGGAGCGCGGGAGCGCGATGCGCTGACGCCATGCGCGCGCCGACATGCGCCCCCGCGCCGCGCCCGCGCCCGCGGGTCACGTGCTGCTGCTTGCACTATTACTTGCTGGTTAGTGCTCGATCAACCTAATATTAATTTATGTACTCAAATTCTATAAATTAAATTCATTCCCAACTAACATTATGGCGCTAAGAAAAACATTATAAAAGCTGATAAAGAGTTCTTTTGTGGAACTGAAGTAGTATAAAGGCGCTATCAATTGGCGATATAGCGCGCTAAAACTCGCTTATAACCAAAAAACAGGCCCAAAAATAATTATTATTGAGGTTCTTTAATAATTATGCAATGTCGAAAGTGAGTGATATAAGGCATAAGAATGATATGATAAGATATGAGCCATAAGAAAATAAAAAAAAAAATAAGAGAGCTCTAGGAGCGGCGCTTAGCACTCGGAGTGATTTACAAACTGTATAGAAGCTGCAGTCAAACCTAAGGCGATAATCAGTTGTTTTTCCGTCAAACGATTCTTTGCTTAGATATCGTTGTATTTGCGACCATGGAAAAATAAAAAAATCGCGTTATGGATCACTCTATTTTACTAAAAAAAACGCGTGACTGATTAGAAAACTGAAGAATTTGCATATTACACCAGTCTTTGACCTAGATCTTTAAGTTCTTTCAAAAACAAATCACTATTGCCGTATATTTTTTCTAGTTTTTTAAATATACTTACAAAATGGGATGCAATCACATCCTGTGTACTGTTACCGAAGGTTGTTTGTAATTTGAAGGCTTGCTTCATTTCATGAGGGGGAGAGTGCACGCTGCAATCCAACAGCCGCTGGGCGCACTCGACTGGCCACGTTACCCCTCTCTCACAGAAGACTATCTTGAAATGTACTGCATTTCCCACTTAACCTTATTTCCCTACTGTACGTACGTGTTTCGGTAGTGAGTGAGATGTGTCAGAGCCCATTCCCATCCTATCCCTCCCCATTTCCCCAAGCCTTTCTCCAAATCCAGTCCTATATCCAAAGGTAGGCAGCGCATCCGGGGGCGTGCCAACGTTTGTCATTTTGGACTAATGTTGGCATGTATCACGAATGTCTATGGGCTACAGTATCCACTTACCATCAGGTGGACTGTATGCTCGTCTGCCACCTTCGTCCATAAAAAAAATAAAAAAAAAATATAGACGAAAAAAGATACGAAGTCAGATTGAAGGAATAACTGAGGAAACTCCTCGTGCGCAAACAGATATAAGAAAGAAATGGAAGGAACGTTCAAAAAGATATTGAGAAAGGCAAAAATCCGGAAGCAAATTCAGAAACAAACTAAATTAGTTGTCCAGTTTACACCACCGGATAGTCCCTGGCCGTTAAACGTATCTCTTTGAATCCCAGAGATGAAGAGCTGAGTTCCTGAGCTGGCCATCTTTCAAGCAAAACAGTCGACTGTTAAAAGTTGGAAACAATTTATTAATAGTTAAGTTAAAAGTGATGGAGTCTAAATAAAAAAATATAAAATGCGTTTTAACAGAAGTATTGCAAAGTTGAAAGAAACCAAAAACTTGCAACGTCCCAGTAGAATATTCGCGAAAATTGGAAATCGTATAATATCACAAATGAAAAGGAAGCTATACGAATTTATTTGGAAAACAGCCGACAAGAACGAAACTATTACAAGAAAACAAAACTAAAAACACATTTGACTTTTATACGACATTTTATTAAACTTTTATAAAGATTCCAAAAAAATAACTAGATTGAAAATCTCATATTCGTTGTTTTGCAGATATAAGCCGTTTTGGATACTCGACCCTAACAATGTGAGAAGAGACACCTGTTTACGTGCACAACATACAAATATGGATTTAATAGTACATATTTGCGCTTAAAACTGCCAAAATCATTAACGAGTCTTATTTGATTGGTTTGATTAAATCGATATGTAGTGCTGGCAAACTCAAAGAAAAATGTTTAACTAGAAAATGTGTTGACTGTTTGCAGTCAACACATTTTTTGTTATTGCACAAAAATGTGTAATTTAATTCATTTCAAAGTACAGACAATATATATTATGAGCGTCTAAGCCTCAAATTTCTCTTCAAATTGTGTAATATGTCTATTACATCGTTTTGTACAGTGTCCGAGAACATAAAACATGACCCATCGGTTATTTTCGCGCATTTATTGCCTATAAATGATGCACTATAAAAATGTATACCCTTTTAAAACTCTTCATTTTTCGAGTGATGGCCCTTGCACTCGGTATAGGAATAAGTCCATGTTTTAACTAATCCCTAACTCTGTTGCTTCGAAATTAGCGGTTGAAAATATTTTATGGCACTTCAGTGAAGCGGGGCACGGAAAAGGGGATCCTGATGGAGCGGAGTGGAGTGAAGCGGGAAGAACGATAAAAAGAATCGCAGATCAGGTCGTAGCTAAGGGTCTTTAATATTTCTCAATTGGTTGAATCTGTCAGAGAAAACTATAAAGATATTAATATAATACCAATAGATGACTCCGCCTTTCCAGAGATTGAGGAAGTGTTGAAAAAAAGCACTACCCGACCATTCAAAGTTACCCTACAAATTCATGAAGTAACTTGGAGCAGAAACTCTACAGGTATACTTCATGCCAGGAGACCTAGCTGCATGGAGTGTCGTCCTGATCCCATATGTTCCCATTATGAGATAGGTATTATACTTGTAGAGCCACGAAGCCATGCAATGCCACGCCATGCCACCCCACGAAGCTGAAGAAGAATCTGGTACAATAATGGCCGATAGAATTTTAACTATGCATATTGTGCATAATAATACAGCAGAATTAAATAATTTCTAATGAATCTCCACCAAATTTATCTAGGAACTCCACTGCAGCCGAGAAGCCTACCTGGATCACCTGTAACCATCAGGTGGACTGTATGCTCGTCTACCACCTTTTTCCAATAAAGAAAAAAAACTTTGCTGAAACGGCACAAAAATAAAGGGATTTTGATTCGTATTGTCACTTGTGATGAGAAGTGGATCCATTATGATAATCGTAAACGTTTGTCACAATAGTTGAACCCAGGAGATACAACTTAACAATGTTCCAAACTTAAACTGAGTCAAAAGAAGCTCATGGTGACTGTATGGTGGTCCTGTGCCGGTATTATCCACTACAGCTTCTTGAGATCTGGCACAACAATCAATGCAGATATTTACTATAAAGAACTGTAAACGATGATAGACAAGCTCGCTATCACACAACCGAGTCTGGTCAATCGCTCTAGTCCATTGCTTCTCCATGATAACGCTCACCCACACACTGCACGACAGACTGTCTCAAAGTTACAGGAGCTTCCACTGGAATCTCTCTGCCGCCCATCGTACTCGCCAGACCTCCCCGTACTAATTTCCATATTTTTCGGAATTTGAATAACGGAATAAATAAGCAAGTGAAAAACTTCTTCAGAGAATTCATCAATTTCCGTCCCCAGGAGTTCTATAGCAGAGGCATCAATCAACTTGTATTAAATCGCAATAGTGCATTGATAATATGGACAATACTTATATATTAATTAAATAAATAATTTTCAAACAAACGGAAATATTTGAATATTTCCATATAAAACGGCAGTTTCATAGGTAAGGACCTAATATTTGGCTCTTGCCATCCAACCACCACCGGCGAACTCCTTCAAGTTGTCCGTCCACGTGGCCGGAGCGCGTCATCCACTGCGCTTCCCTGGACGTGGGCTCCATTCGAGAATTCGTTTGTCCAAAGGTTATCGGTCCTACGGCAAATATGACCTACCCATTGCCACTTCACATGTTGATTCCATGAGCTACATCCGTTTTAGTTCTTTGGCGAATCTCTTCGTTTCCGATCCTATTCCGTACATATAAACAACAACGTAATATTGCCTAAGCAACGGTGGCTGTGCAGGATGCGCCGGCGACCCGGACGCGAAGCGCCTGTACGACGACCTGCTCAGCAACTACAACAAGCTGGTGCGGCCCGTGCTCAACGTCAGCGACGCGCTCACAGTGCGAATCAAGCTCAAGCTGAGTCAGCTCATCGACGTGGTTAGACAGACATACATTATAATTTTGTCACTTGTCATTTCTTTCACAAGAAATTTACTTACTTGTTACTTTTTTTACAGAATCTAAAGAATCAGATTATGACGACCAATCTATGGGTAGAGCAGGTGAGTACCGCATCTACATGTAAATATCTCATCGGTCCGAGAATGTCACCACTGTCTCGACTACTGTGTGATTACAGAGCTGGTACGATTACAAGCTGTCGTGGGAGCCCCGCGAGTACGGCGGCGTGGAAATGCTGCACGTGCCCTCTGACCACATTTGGCGGCCAGACATAGTACTCTATAACAAGTGAGAGAAGTTAATTCGATCCAGATATGATATGTATTTATTTATTCAAAAATCAATCAGAAACTCAGTCAGAATCAGAATCAGCAATGTAACAAACAATAGACGCACTGACACAAAAAGACTGAGATTTCGTTAGTTTTCCAAAAAACAAAAATTTAATGCTCTCATAATGGGTTTATAAACTACATAATAATACTGTGATTTAATGCAGTGTTTTCCAACCTTTCTTTACCAGAAATAAACTTGTAGATTCATGGACATATCAGAAATTACAGACCAAGAGATATAAAAGATGTTATTTCTTGGTTATGAATCATATCTTTAGACTTAAATGGAATTCGTATTATGTGCCGCAGTGCCGATGGTAACTTTGAGGTGACACTCGCCACAAAGGCCACGCTCAACTACACCGGCCGGGTGGAGTGGCGCCCGCCCGCCATATACAAGTCCTCCTGCGAGATTGACGTCGAGTATTTCCCTTTCGACCAGCAAACCTGCGTCATGAAGTTCGGCTCTTGGACATATGATGGTTTCCAGGTAAATTATACTTGTTTAAATATTGATACATTTAACAAGTCCTTATAACAAATTTTAAATATACACATGTTATTTAAGGTGGATCTGCGCCACATAGACGAGACTCGTGGCACCAACGTGGTGGAGCTTGGAGTTGACCTCTCCGAGTTTTACACTTCCGTCGAATGGGACATTCTCGAAGTGCCCGCTGTTAGGTTAGTTAGTTCATTTTTACTATCCTTTAATTGGTCAAATTTAACGTGAAGTAAAAAATACCTAGTATATTTATTTGTATGACACGGATCTGACCAGGCAAATGTCTATTCAACGGCAGATAGGCATATCTATTTCAATATTTTCGTTCGTATTTGACTCAGCTTTTTCTTCGCAATCATGGGAGTAAACTAGTACAGTGGCGTTAACAAAAAGTGGTTTAACAGTTTAAGTGGGATATTATTTTAACAAAAAATTGTTAAAAAAAGTTCGCATTCTTTACGAAGTGGTAGATGTGGGATACAGGATATACTTTTACAGCCGATCTAATAACAATCAAGTGAATATTCACTAGGTACCCATTATCTGTGGTGTACAATAAAGAACACTTACTTACTTACCGATTTTTATATGGATACTGGGTTTTGAAATACCGCGAGGTTATCGTTGTAATCGTTTTCTACAGGGTGAACAAGTCACGACTAAAAATAATGTAATTTGTTTTTGTGGATAATACAGGAACGAAAAATTTTACACGTGCTGTGACGAGCCATATTTGGACATAACGTTCAACATAACAATGCGGCGTAAAACACTGTTCTACACGGTGAACCTGATCATTCCGTGCATGGGCATCTCGTTCCTGACGGTGCTGGTGTTCTACCTACCGTCGGACAGTGGCGAGAAGGTGTCGCTCTCCATCTCCATTCTGCTCTCACTCACTGTGTTCTTCCTGCTCCTCGCCGAGATCATCCCGCCCACTTCGCTCGTGGTGCCGCTGCTCGGAAAGTTCGTGCTCTTCACCATGATTCTGGACACTTTCAGGTCAGTGTACAATTGAACACACTGACATAGATAAATAACTGCTGTGTATGTACCCACTTCATACGCATTGGTCGGATTCCGTAAATAGGTACTAATAAAATGGTTAGACCGCATTTTCCAAATGATCTAGTATCGTTACACAAAAATCGATTGACTTGTAAAAGAAACTTGTAAAAAATTTAAATGTACAAAACTGTCACTCGATTAGTTGATAAATAATTAAACATATTCATCGAAGAGACTTAAAAATTCTCTCTCGTTAATCTAATTCCAGACGTTCTAAATACTTTACATTTCTGAATACTAGCAAGACGTGCGCGTATTTATGGGAATACAGAGGGCCCAGACCACCCCCCACCTCCAAAAAATCATACTAACCTATATATTAAATAGAAGATATAATTTAGAAAATAGATTAAATTTCAGTCGATTGGTCAAGAAAGCTGAGTAGCATTCAGAAAATTGCGTGACCTCGTCTCATCGCCCGCGGACATGCTCGCGACATTTTTCAGTCAGAGCTAATTCCACAGTGAACTGTTTTATATTGTAATTTTATTTTATTTGTAACAATATACAATGTGTACAAAACGCGAAACTTTAAACAGTTAAGTTCATAGTATACTTATTAACAAACACTACATTCATGTTTTATTTATTTTTCTTAATCTTACTTAGATATGTGTTATAAAATCATTATCATTAAAAAATACGCCCTTGCTTATTATGCTCCGATTTAATATTTTGTGCCTGTAACCTGTAGTAATGTTCAGAAATAACAAGTTTAAATAAGTTCTTATAACTTATTTTATTTTAAATAGAATATTTTCATTTTTTTTTCTTGACTGTACTTCCATTCATTTTGCTTTTGGTACAATTTTAATAACAAAAGTAATATTTATTTAAAATTTATATTTTTCGTTCCATTGGGACGAAATTGTCGTGGTTCTGTCGATGACATACGTTGTCGATGGGCTGGGGTAGAAGTAGGGTTACCAGATCTGAAAATGAGTTTTCCTGGCAAAATCAGCCAATTGAGCGCGCCTAGTGAATTACATTCCTTGCCTATTAGATGCCTATTCTGAACATTTTAGTAAAAATAAAATAAAATACTATATTAACTGCCCATCCAGCAAGCGTGTGATTGAAACTCGATATAACATTTTATACCTAAACATTATACAAAGAAAACATAAATCAGATGGACTAGCTTCCACAGATATTGCATATTTTAACATAATATTAATATTTTATTTATTTGCCAAATTCAATAAATGCCGTTTAGCAAGAGAATAATATTTCCACAACGGTTAGTTCCATTAGTTATTCGACATGAGAACCGCATTTACAACACATAAACAAATGTGCAGGTACTGCCGGAGTTTCCTTTTTAACAAAGTTTTAAACGAAAATCTTCGTTTATTATTTATATAGATTTCACTAGCCACAGTGGAAAATGCAGTCAAAGGCAATTGCTTTTGTTTATATCAGAAATTAAAAATTGAAAGAAGTAGGGGCCCGATTCCCACCAATTGCACTTGTATACATATATACCTACTAATACGTTATACACATACCATTACGTTGGAGATCGATTCGAATTTCAAAATCGATTTGATGCATTAGAAATCGCGGCATATGTTGACGAGATGTCTGATAATTTGGTGAGAGTACCCGAGAGGTGAACTGTAAATATAACTATACCGCAAAGAATTTGCACAAAGAACGCAAAGAACAGAATTTGAAACAAATTAACGCACGACTGTTCATTGAAACTAATTATTATTATATCATTTCAACGCGTGTCTATTCTTAGTATTATGCTGGGCCTCATTCTGGGCGCATTTCTAGGCCAGTGCACTAAAATATCAGTTGGACCCACAATCTATTTTGTCTAATCTAATCTATATTACAATCTATCTATCTGTAGAGATTGTCGACATTCACTGTGTCGTATATCAGGTTGCATTCGATTGCAGATGAAAGTATGTTTTGATATCCATGGTTAATGTAGTTAATAAGATGTCAAAACGAATGACTTATCGGTGGTTGTGTTACAGCATTTGTGTCACGGTGGTGGTGTTGAACGTGCATTTTCGGTCGCCACAAACACACACGATGGCGCCGTGGGTTCGCCGCGTGTTCATCCACGTGTTGCCGCGCCTGCTGGTGATGCGTCGCCCCCACTACCGGCCCGACCCGCACCGGAGCCGCTTGTTAGTAACGTACTTGACTCATTTGTAACTTGCACACACATGACCTGTCTGTAGCGACAGGTATGAAATAGAATGACATTGTTTGCAGTGCTGGCCTAGTGACAGCGGAGAGTGTGCGCTGGGAGGAGCCCGTGGGCGAGGGCTGGGGCGAGGACGGGTCTCCGCCGCCGCCGCCGCCGCCCGCCGCAGCCGCGTGCCGCTTGCACGACGCGCCCGCCCTCTGCGATGCGTTGCGGCGGTGGCACCGATGCCCCGAACTCCATAAAGCTATCGACGGTATCAACTACATCGCCGACCAGACCCGAAAGGAGGAGGAGTCTACGAGGGTAGATTTTTAACTTCTAATTGGTTACTCTAACATTGTTCACGGCCTTAAGTAATGAAGAGTCTCTCGTTGTGTCTAGGTGAAGGAGGACTGGAAGTACGTGGCGATGGTGCTGGACCGGCTGTTCCTGTGGATCTTCACGCTGGCGGTGGTGGTCGGCTCGGCGGGCATCATCCTACAGGCGCCCACGCTGTACGACGAGCGCGCGCCCATCGACGTGCGCCTCTCGGAGATAGCGTACGCGGCCGCCAAGCATCGCCCGCCGCCGCCGCGCTAATGCTTATGAATTAAATGAAATTTTATATTTGTTACAAGATTATAACGATGCAAAGTATCCGTTGTATTTTTAATGTCATCGAAGTCGGCGATTCGGCGTCCTGACCGACACGCCGTTTTGCATATTATTATATTTAATATTGTAAATAATATTATATAGGTAGTTTATACGACGAAATGACGTGATCGAAAATAAGTCGAATTTCTTTTGATAGAGACGAAATTAATAAATCGAATGTTTCTAAAATAAATTTGTTTTCATTTTATTACAAAAGTGACCTATTTAACAATTGTCATAATAGAACATACCTACATAATAATTAATATACAGAATATGAACCTAGTACTAAAGTACTAATTGGTAGACGACGAATTTTATCAAACATCATGCAGCTATTCCTTTGACATTAAGTTACGTGTGTGAGTTCGTTTAAAAATTACCAATAAATTACTTTTGCCAGGGGAGGCAAAGGGTACAATACATCTTATTATGTCGTCTGATCTTATTATCCTCGTTCTGTCTCTCTATTATTCCTTTTAATTTCTCCATTTTCTCATTACTTTCTTTTATTAACTTCCCATGTTCTTCAATTCTCTTCATCAGTCTGGTTTCTTCGTATAATGTTTCACGGATTCTTGTTTTTAACAGATTTCACTCTGATTTAATTTTATTACTACTTCCGCCACCTGGCGACACAATTCGGTACTGCTTGCTATCAGTCAAATACGATTCACGTAGACAGCAAGCAGCCAAACTGAAGAGCAGTACTTGAAACAACTTACAGAGGGCGCCACTTGATACATGTACCCAGCAAAGAAACCTTACAGCAAAAATTCATAATATAACAAAGCAATAGCAAACTTTTACAACAACTTCAAATCACTTATTCCAATGAACGTTTACAATAACTTCAAAATACATATTCTTATAAAATTTTAAACAACAATTCATTTTTGTCATTACGCAGCTAATACAAAAATCAATATACGAGTGCAAAGTGCTTATTTATATTACTTAAACTCTAGTCAATATATAAAAACAAAACCAATTGTTATTACCAATCTATGTACTCATCAATGTAGGATTGTAAGTGTTCAACCAAAAAGCTGATATGATTGCATTACTATTTCGCACCCTGGCGAGACGATTCGGTACTGCCTGCTACGTTATCTGTACGTTTCACGTAGACAGTAGCCAGCTGAGGAGTAATTATCAACTGAACTATCTAACTAATCGGTCAAATTACAAAATGAAGTGGTAAAGGTACCGTACCTACAGCATACAGCTCATAAATAGATTACTAACCGTAAATTTGGAGTTCTATATGAATGAATCCTATGAAATTTAGACAACAATAATAAAAACTTTAAGACTCCGATATCTAAGTGCCCATTCCATTTAAGTCAAATTAGTAAGTAAAAATTTTTAAGTAATTTCAGCAGTTTAATTCACTGAATAATGCACCTGAAACACGTTCGATTCTTCTGAAACTTTTTGTATGAATATTAAAAAATCGGACCTAGAAGTCTGAAAAAATCACAAAATAAATAAGTTGAACAATCTAAGACTAAAAAACTTAGGTTAAGTTCGGGTTAGGTTGGGGTGGCTTGGCCGGGGAACCTCCTCGTCGCCGGTCTATTTGTCCCTCTGGATACGTCCACAGGGAACGATGGCTCAACGACAGATCCGGGACGGTGCACCCTGGGCAACAGTCAGCGACTTTTCCTCTCTTGGCAGACCTTGGTTGTTGTTAGCTAATATCCTGGCAAAAGGTGGGGAGGCGGGGGCCCAGACTGGTTTGTTTACTGCCAGTCTGGACTCTCACCTCCAAGAAGGTGGCGATTCTCTGTGTGCCCCAGCTGTTGAGGGGGAGCATAGAGAAACTAGGACGGTCTCCGTGAGTCCCTCTGTATGAGCGGAGGGCACAGCGGAGAACAAGGTGGTCGACCCTGGGATGCCTCTCGGCATTCCAGCGGTGAAAGGTAGGGAGGCGGAACCCGGATTGGTTACTACCGATATTAGTCTGGTCTCTCGCCTCCAAGCGTTTATATAAAGCTAATTTATATATTACAATTTTGTTTACTTATAACTACGTTCCTAAGTTTAATAACAAGTTTTTATATGTTACATTAAATATACAACTATATTTATTTAACATAATTTGCTTACGTCTTATTTCTAATATTAACTGTTTTACATATTTTAATACAGAATTTAAGGAACAAGTCTCTGTCCTTTCTACTTATTAGCTCCGATAAATATTTTCCCTCAATTTTGGCGTTCATCGCAAACTCAAGTTCCCGCCTCTCTCGATCGTGGACAGGGCACTCCAGAAGTACGTGGAGGACAGACTCCGAACACGCAGGGTCGCAGATGCACGATGGACTCCCCTTACATTTGAAGCGATGCAAGTATTCGGAGAATCCACCGTGCCCCGTTAAAACCTGGGTGAGAAATCTGTCCACCTTTATTTTTCCGATGATATTGTATGCGGCTATCGCGTCAGGGAAGAACACCCTGGTGACGCCAGCCGTTTCGCCGCCACGATACCGCTGGTTCCATTCATCAAGCGATTGCATACGAATGCTCCGCCTGATGAATGAAACCGGGCAGCTGTCGTAGTCAAAAGCGCGTTTTAGCTTCAGCGCAGCCTCCCTGGCCAGATGGTCGGCGCGCTCATTCCCCTCTAGTCCTGCATGAGCTTTGATCCAGAACAAACTGACACGTTTGTCCCGGACCAAAGCCCTCCGCAGATGTTCCCGCGCCTCGACGGCCAGGGGATGGAGGGCTCTCGGATTATCCAGCGTGAGCAGTGCCGACAAGGAGTCAGAATAAATCCCGACTGATCCGGCCAAGTGGTCTGCGGCCATCTTCGCCGCCCGGCATATCGCCAAGAGTTCCGCCTGGTAGACCGTGCAGTAGGTCGGCAACGCAAGCTTGAGGGTTTTGGTTTCGGCGGCGCCGGTCCATACAGACAACGCCGCCCCCACTTTGCCCTCAATCTTGCTGCCGTCCGTAAATATGTTGAAATTGTTCGCGCAGTTTGCGTTAAATTGATCTTGGTCGACCAGGCACTTGAACTCCAGGTCGATATGACAGGCGGGGTGCGGAGACCGCAGGGCCGGGGTCATACGCTCCACCTCCCGATCCCCTATGACCCGCCGGGGCACCCCCCTCCGCGCCTCGTACAAGGTCGCTGCTTCGCGAACCCGGAGGTCGAGGGGGAGTATCCCAGCGAGCAACAGCGCGGAGTTCAGGGAGGCGGTTCGGTATGCCCTACACAGCTTCTGCGCGAAGCCCCGCTGGACCACGTTCAGCTGCTTGCGAATGCCTAGCTTGTCCACGGCCGGCGCCCAGACGGCAGCCGCATACAGTATCACAGGCTCAACCACCGCTCTGTAAATAGTGCGGATGACTTCGGGATGCAGACCCCAGCTGGCCCTAGCTGCTCGGGCCAGCTGGTGATAAAAGGCGAGTGCGCGCTTACAGACATTCGCAACGTGGGTGTTGAAAGTGAGTTTTCGGTCGATGACTACCCCCAGCAGCTTGATCTCGTTCGTCAGGACAACGCCCACCCCGCCCATACGAAGGCGCGGGGCGTCGTACTTCAGTTTGCGCGTCACAACCATAGCATTCGTTTTGTGAGGCGCGAACCGAAGTTTATTAGCTGCACCCCACGCCCTCACACGCCCGAGGGCGGCATTGGCCCGACGTTCGATCTCGAGGGCCGTCTCACCCTCGAACACCAACACCACATCGTCGGCGAACGCCTGCACGTAGTCGCCTTCGGCCTCCAACTCCCGAAGCAGTGGATCCAGGAGCAGGTTCCACAAAATCGGCCCGCTGATAGATCCCTGCACGCAGCCCTTCCCGGTGTCTCTTAAGTGCTCCTCCCCCAAGTACCTCACTCCGGCACGCCTGTCGCTCAGGTAACTGCCCAAGAGCCGCCAGATGTTATCGGGGCACTTTTCCTCAGCCAGTCTGACTCTGATCTTAGGCCACCAAGCGTTGTCGAAGGCGCCCTCTATATCCAGTGAAACCAGAACAACAATCCTCCTCCTCTCCAGATTGTGTCTGATATGTTTCACCAGGGTATAGAGGGCGTCCTCGGTACTACGCTGGGGCATAAAGCCAAACTGGCGAGTACTAAGCTTGGGCACGAGATGGTATTGTAACCTGGCGACAAGCATTTTCTCCAGGATCTTCCCAAGCACCGGAAGGAGCCCGATTGGACGATAAGATCTTGGACTCGTGTAAGTGACCTTTCCCGGCTTGCGGAGGAATATTACCGTTGCCTCCTTCCAAGGCCTAGGGAAATACCGGAGCTCGAGGCACTTGTTGAAGAGGCACAAAAAGAGGTCCGGGTCCGATTGGATCGCGTGCAGACATATGTCGGCAGTAAAACCGTCCGCACCTGGGGCCTTCTTCGGGTCAAAGGACCGACTAGCCAATTTCAACTCAATATGAGTGAAGGGAGGGTCAATTTGGCCCGAAGAAGTCTCGATGTCGGCCCGCTCGGCCAAGACCCTCACCCGGCGGTGCTCCTCGGAGTCATTCTCTTCAGAGTCCTCCGGGTAGAAGGTCTCAGCCAAGAGCTGGGCCGAGCCCCTGGCATCTAGCTCCATGTTGTTTACCACCAGCGGTGGATCAACGTCTCTTCTGGAGGTCCTGCCGAGGACCCTGTAGATCCCCCCCCACACTGTTTCCCCATTTTGGCGCTCGCAGAAGGCGACCCAGCTGCGCGTTTGTGCGTGCTTTGCCTCAGTCTCGTACCTCTCCTTTGCTTCCAGGTACTCTCCCACAACCTTGCGGCGTCTAACCGGCGCCGCACACCTGATCCTACCTTTCCTGGTGGCCACCTCGCGCTTGAGCACTGCCAACCCCTCGTTCCACCACGGCATCGAAAGAACCTCCTTATGTTTTATCCGGGGTATAGTGTTTGTACATGTTTCGTCTATTGCTTTGTGTAACTGTATTATTGTTGAGTCTATTTGTGTTGGTGTCTGTATTTTTTGTATTTTTTCTACTGTAAATTGTTCCCGCGTTTTAATTAGACCCAGTTTCTCACAAAACTGGGCCTAATTTGCTTTTTTTGTGTAAAATTTCCTTGTTGTGTGCCTAATAGTGTTCGTGTTTATGTGTTTTGTGTTTAATAAGAAGGTGATGGCGTTGTGGTCCGAGTTGGTCAGGTCTTCGCGAACGCGCCAGTCGTCCACCAGGCCAAGCAGGTCAGACGATACAGCAGTTATATCAATATAACTGCTGTACCTTTCGCCGCCCCGGATAGCGTCGAAGGTGGGGGTTTCCCCTTGGTTTAGGAGGCAGAGACCGAGATCCTCCAGGAACCCGCGCAGTTCTTCGCCTCGGCGATCTGTCACGGGACTTCCCCACCAGACGCATTTTGCATTTGAGTCGCCCCCAATAACAATACTCCGACCTCCCGTCTCGCGCTGCACCCGGCGCAGATGTGCCAGGTACGAGTCCATCGGCAGGTTAGGTTCAAAGTAAAATGAGGCCAGGATAATCTCCCAGTCGCGAACTCGGATTCCAACCACGGAGATGTTGTTCGTGGTGAGTTTCGGGTACTGTGTGATGTGAAGGTCCGCGTCAAATACTATGATCGCGGCCTTAACAGTCCCACTTCCATCGTCCGCGCTCTGGAAGACCCTGATCCCATTCTGACTCTTCACGCGCCTTAGTCCGCCGACGTATGGCTCCTGTACCAAAGCAATCCGCGTACGCAGGCTAGAGGCTTCGATCAGGAAGTCGGAGTATGCCAATTTACTGCGCTGGAGGTTCGCCTGGAGGATGTTAAGAGCCACTGCGTCCGCCGGCCTGCCCTTAGCAATATGCTACGGATGAGCGGGCGATGTCATCCCACCTCTTCCTGACGGGACAGTCGTCGCTAAAGGCGTTATGGTCGACCTTGTCGAGCTTCGCCCGACGACAGTTCCGGCAGGAGGGTGGCGACACCGCCGGGTCCTCCGTGCACCGCGCTTTAAGGTGCGGCCCGCCGCAGTGGCTACAAAGGTCCGCTGGGTCCTTACAGAATTTCCGCCCATGACCGTAACCTAGGCATCGCGTGCATTGGACCAGTGGAGACTGGTCCTCTGCTCGCACCCTCTGTAGGTCGACGCGGACCGAGCCCTCGCCGGTTATCCTTGCCCAGAGGGTGGGCGACACACTAAGCACTATATGGGCCGTGTGTGGGTTTCTGGCCCTCTTGCGATATTTAATAGAAAGGCGGTCTTCCCCGGGGTCGAGGCCTTTAAAGATCTGCGGATTTTGATTTCTTAGGCCCTTTAAAACATTATCGTCAGTGTTACTTATCAGAACTCCTTTGAGAATCACAAGCGGGTCCCGATTTTTAATATCCTCGACCACGAGGCCCGTTCCTTCCTTTGCCAATTTTTCCCTAGCCTTTTTTCTGTCCTCGGCAGTCCCGAAGCCCATGATTATTTTCCGGTCCCTAGCTTTCCGGACCCGGTCGACCTTAATCCACCCCTCTTTTGCATCGATGGTCTTTCTAACAGTGTCAAGGACCTCGTCCGCTGTTTGTTCCTCGTTCCTTGAGGTGACCACCACCGAGTGCAGTGCTGTAGGCCTCGCGGGATGTTGCGGTCTCGAGATCGCCACGTTGGCATAACTCCGTCGCTGCTCCTCGATCGCCTGGCTGCACCTCACCATCTCCTCCTGGAGTCCCTTCATCCTCTCATTTGTCTCCAGGAGCAGCCGGGAGTGCACTTCGAGGCTTTTGCTCAGACCGAGGTCCGGGGGGACCGTGAACGTGGTGTCGGCGCTTGTGTTCGCCGGCGCCACGTCCACGGATCCCCCGCCCCCCTTTCGCGCCCTCTCGGTTCTAAGGTCAGCCTCGGAGTCTGCCATTAGTTTCATAAGTGCTTTCGTGGCTTTTAATATAGTGTTCTTATATTCAGTTTTTAGGTTTCTAGCTTTCTCTGCACAGTCTTCAATTTCGTTCGCCAGTTCGATTGCCGCCTGAACTCTGTTCTCTACAGTGGTCTCAGTGGGTGCGTGTACCTGCACTTCTCCCACCTCTTTTGGACCGTCTATCACCTCCAGGTTTTTCTGGTCTTTTGGTTGGGATGCAGACAGCACACCCTGTGTCTCTGTAGAGACAGAGTCCCCGGCGACAAGTCCCCTTTTATCCAGTTTGCGTTGGGTCGGTTTGTTTGAATTTCCGGGGGAAATATGGAATGCGACCTGCGTTCTGCTCTTTGATGTGGTCGCTGTCGGTGCACGTGCCCGCGCTTCACCCCCTTCCTTGGGGCTGTGCGCCACTTTCCGGGCTGTTTGCACTTTGGTCTTAGAGGTGGTAGGCGCGCCCTGTGTCTTTTCCAGAGTAGTGTTTTTGGCCGGTTGTTCAAACACGTCAATGCTGGTACGGGGCAACTTTTTTGGCTCTTTTGGAGGGGAGAGGGATGGGTTAGCCGCCTCTTGTTCATTTTCGGGGGTACGGCTACCGGGCCCGCCTAAGGGAGGGGTGCGGATTCCAAACATGCTGGGGCGCGTCAAAATATTAAAATAAGATGATTGTAAATACAAAGACCTGTTCCTAAAATTCTGTCTAAGAGAGCGATTGTAAACTGTCGCTCTCCGGTCCAGGAGTCGGGCAAATATGCCCCAGTATCAATAAAACTTAAATCTAGACTTAACCTAGGAAAAAGTAGAGAAAACTCTACCTTTTCGTCAAGGACTCTACGTAGAGTCGCCGGTCACAATTAAAATGATAGCTCTCCGTGAGGGCTAGTCAAGGAAGAAAACCGCGTCGCTCTACGACCAACGGTTCCCGAGATATTGCGCCTTTAAGTTTTTCAAAATGGCGTCCGCGCTAAAGGTCTTGATCTAGGCCGATTTTTAAAAATTTATATCTCGGGAACCGGTGATCGCAGACCAATGTGCGACGGTTCCCCGTGGCGGGCTTGGTCTCAAGATTCCTCTCCCGGTCCTAAAATCAGGATCGGGGAGTCGACTCTACGTAGAGTCGTTCCGTGTCGTAAGACAAAGATCTCCCCACGACGATATGTTTGCAAAAAACCCCAGCTCTCTACGACAAAAGATGGCCGAGATATGGCTTGATTAAACTTTTGCAAATGGCGACCAAGATGGCCGCCACGAGGTCGTAATTTTCTAAGATCGGCCCAGGTCACTGTAAATTACCCGTTCTTGGGCTCGTTTGATAGGGCTTTATAAGAGCTACACGACTATATACTGGAATTAAATTTTTACAATCAACCCCCGATTTTTGGGGTTGAAAGAACATAAATATTTACACTAAAATTGACTTAAAAAATACTAAAATTTAAAAATAATTTTTTATAAAATTGGGACTGCTATTTATACTTAAAACTAATTTTTGATATCACTTTTGGAGATATTGGACCGCGGGGAGCACCCCCTAGTGCCCACCCTTAATATTTAAAAATTAATTTCTCCAAAGTATTTATCGTAAAATTCTGAAATTTTGAATATAACTAGGTCTAATGGTAACAAATAGAATTTAATAAATTTTGGGGGGTCGTCGCTTTAGTTTTTTAAAAAAAAATTTTTTGTCAAAAAGCGACGGAATTTTCAAAGTCAGATATCTCCAAAAGGACTTAACTTTTCCAGATGCTGCAAACGCCGTGGTGTCCGCCTCGCTGCGCCGCGTCGAACAAGGTACCACACGACCCCCCCCGCAACCCGGGAAGTGGGGGCACGTGGCCACGTGGTACTTGTTTTTTTGGCGATATTTTTGGCCAAAAGTAGTGTCCAAAGATAGGTCTTGGTAAGACCTTTAAAATGGTATATTAAACGCCATATGTCGTCGATGTATACACGCAACGTTCACGATAAAAACTTATGGTTGTACGCAATTTTCACTATTTCACGTGTCAAATTTTCAGTTTTCAGTTTTTCACATATTTATAAACACAGGCACTTAGAGTGCAGTTTTGCACAACTTTCAATACGTAGACCGTCACAATTAGTTGTACACTTCCACTTTTATTCCTTAGACAAACTTATTATTTTGCGGTTTTTGATCTTTTTATCAGTTTTTTCACTTTTAAAAGTAGTTTTCAAAATTTTTTGGGAAAACAAATTGCACCACTAGATGCGCCGCACAAAGGCGCAACTTTTGGTGTATTGCACACTTAAATCGGAGCACTTTTACCCACTTATTTTGATTTTTTTAATATTTTACGCACGTGGAGCGTCGCCAAAATCGACTGTTTCTGACGGCGGGCGGGGCCGTACGATGGTTAGGTTAGGTTCGGGTTAGGTTAGGTTAGGTTAGGTTCGGGTTAGGTTAGGTTAGGTTAGGTTCGGGTTAGGTTAGGTTAGGTTAGGTTCGGGTTAGGTTAGGTTAGGTTAGGTTCGGGTTAGGTTAGGTTAGGTTAGGTTCGGGTTAGGTTAGGTTAGGTTAGGTTAGGTTAGGTTAGGTTAGGTTTTTTTTTTTTTTTTTTTTTTTTTTTTTTTAAATGACAAACCAAGGAAAAAATCCTCATGGACACCTGGGAATGGAGGGCCCAGGTAGTGCCGGACTCTTACCGGCTAAAACCTTGGTTTGTCTTTCGTCGTATCCTCCAACGTGGTCGGAGCCTATGTTTACAGTATGGTTTCTTTTTACTTTTTCATTCTAGTTCTCGCTTTTATTCTTCTCGCACTTTCATTCCTCATACTATTTTCTCTTTCATTCATCATCTTGTTTTCTTTGCAGGTCAGGACAGACCTTCTAATTATCTCTCTACTCTAAACTATCTACTGTTTGTGCTTTTACTAGTCTTTTTGGGGTAAATGGGTGAAGCTCTTACATATTTTTTATTAACTAATGGTTTTTACAATTGTTATATACATTATTCTTAATTCTAGACAATATTCCTTATTACTACTTTTACAATTTTTCGTATGATTTGTCACATATACTTATTATATATTTAATCATACATTTTCTTAAGCTATCTTATTCCTATTGTTTACTCTTATTACTACTTTTTTGCAATACTCTAAGAATATATCTCTATTTCTGCTCTTCATTATATGGGGCAAATTTTTCAATTCTATGCTAGTATTGATTTTTTGCTCGAGATCAAATCTATCCCTGGCGAAAACGGGGCAGTCCATAATGATGTGTACCACTGATTCTTCCGCGTCGGGTTCGCAAGTACATGCTGGGCTCTCCTTACACTTAAAACGATTTAAGTATGAGGAGAATCCACCATGTCCTGTCAGTATTTGTGTTGTTTTGCCATCTATTTCTATTTTTCGAATTTCACCGTACGCCGCTACCGCGTCAGGGAAGAAAAGTTTTGTAACCGCTGCCGTTTCTTCCGTTCTGTACCTCTTGTCCCATTCACATAGCGTTTCGTCACGAATGCAACGCCTTATGAATGAGACAGGGCACCGGTCGTATTCGGGTTTCTTTTTAGACCTCATTGCGGCTTCCTTGGCGAGGTGATCGGCCCTCTCATTTCCCTCCAATCCCGCGTGTGCTTTGATCCAAAACAAGGATACTTCCTTGTTTTGGAGTTTGCAGCTGGCGATGACGTTCCTGGCTTCGACTGCGAGTGGATGGGGGGAACCGGGATTTGTCACCGTTTCTAATGCGGATCGTGAGTCGCTGTATATGGCGAATGTGGTCTCTCTGCGGTTTCGCGCAATTTCCACCGCTCTGCTTATTGCTAGTAGTTCTGCCTGATAGACGGTGCAGTATTCCGAGAGAGTAAACTTGAGGGCCCCGACCTCCGCGTTTCTGTTCCAGACAGATACCGCGGCTCCGACTTTGCCCTCAATTTTACTCCCGTCGGTGAAGATGCGCACATCGTAGTCGCTGTGGCGAACATATTGTTCCTCGTCTACCAGGCTACTGAACTCCAGTCTTGCTTGATCCGCGGGATGTGGGGCCCTCAATTTTGACGTCATCCTCTCGACTTCTCTATCTCGCATCTCCTGCCTTGGTGTTCCTTTTTTGGCCTCGTAAAGTGCCGCTACCTCGAGGACACGTAGATCGAGCGGAAGCGTGCCTGTAAGTAGGAGAGCCGAGTTGAGTGACACCGTGCGGTACGCTCTGCACATTTTTTGAGCAAACCCTCTTTGGACCACGCTCAGCTGTTTGCGCACTCCCAATTTTTTGGCTGCCGGTGCCCATGCGGCGGCTGCGTAAAGTATTACGGGCTCTACTGCTGCCGTGTATATGGTCCGGATGACCTCCGGGCTCAGACCCCAGCTTACGCGTGCTGCTCTAGCTAGTCGCTTATAGATGTCTGCCGCTTTTTTGCAGACGTTGGAGACATGCGCGTTAAACGTGAGTTTATTGTCGACGGTCAGGCCGAGTATTTTTATTTCAGAGGACATTCCAACGTCGACCCCTCCCATGCTCAAGCGTGGAGTGTCATATTTAAGTTTCTTCGTGATTGTCATCGCGCTGGTCTTATGCGGAGCAAATTTTAGTTTGTTGCTGACACCCCACGCCTGAACACGTTCGAGGGCGACATTGGCTTGTCCCTCAATCTCCCTTGCTATCTCTCCGTCGAAAACCATTACTACGTCGTCCGCAAAGGCTTGGCAGTAGTACCCCATGCCTTCCATCATTTTCAGGAGCGGGTCCAGCAGCAGATTCCATAGGATTGGCCCTCCTATGGAACCCTGTACACATCCCTTCTCCGTCTGCCTGGTGTATTTTTCACCCGCGTATCTGACCTCCACTGATCGCTCGCTGAGATAGCTGTCGATGACCCGCCTCAGGTTCACCGGGCACTCCTCCTCTGCCAACCTGACCTTTATCGCTGGCCACCATGCACTATCGAAAGCGCCCTCAATGTCTAAAGAGACTAGTGTGACTATTTTCTTGTCACTAAGTTTTGCACGTATGTGCTTCATGAGTGTGACGAGGGCGTCTTCCGTGCTCCTCTGCGGCATAAATCCGAATTGTCGGGCGCTTATACGTGGCAGTACATGGTACCTGAGGCGGCCCACCAGCATCTTCTCAAAGATCTTCCCCAAGACGGGAAGGAGGCCGATCGGCCTGTATGCTTTTGGCGTGGTGTAGGTATCCTTTCCTGGTTTCCTCAGTACCACTACAGTCGCTTTTTTCCAGGTCTTTGGGAAATAGTGGTACTCCAGGCATTTGTTAAGGATTGCCAAGAAGCATTCTGGGTCTGCTCTTATGGCATGTGCGCAGATATCTGCCGTAAAACCATCTGCCCCGGGAGCTTTTTTGGGATTGAAAGACTTTGTAGCAGCTTCCAGTTCCTCTAGGGTAAACGGCGGGTCATGTACACCATGACTCGTTTCGTTTACCGTTTTTGCTAGATCTCTAGTTCTTCTGTGCTGCTCATTGTCACTTTCGATCGTGTCTCCGGGGTAGAATGTCTCGGCCAAGAGTTTCGCTGAGCGCTTTGCATCCAGAACCTCTCCCTCCCTTGTCAGTGGTAAGTCCTCCTCTCTTCTTGTTGTCCTTCCTATTATCCTATAAATTCCTTCCCATAACCCCTCTCTGTCCTGTTTCCCACAGAATTCCTTCCAACTTTCCTCAATTGCCTTTTTTACCGCTGTTTCATATTTTTCTTTCTGTTTCAGGTACAGGCTGACGACCATCTGTCTCCGGTTTGGTGCTGCGTTCCGGACTCTACGTCTTCTGGTGTCGACTTCCTTCTTCATGGCTGCGAGCTGCTCGGACCACCACGGCTTGGTAAGTGTTTCTTTTTTCTTTTTGTTTGGTATCGTTTGCTTACATGTATCCGTGATTGCTATATTGTACTTTTCTATTATTTGTTCCAAAATTGCTATGTTATCTATTTTTTCTATTTCGTTTTCCGTTATGTTATTTGTTTGCATAAGCTGGGGCAATTTCTCATGAAATTGCTCCCAGTTTGCTTTTTTCGTGTTATATATTCTAGTTGTGCGCTCTACGTTAAATCCCTTAGATTTTTCTAGGTTTATGCCAAAGGTGATGCCGTTGTGGTCCGAGCTTGTAAGGCTCTCTATCACTCTCCATTCGCCGACACTATCGAGGACGTCCTCCGTGCAGGCAGTCACGTCGACATGGCTACTGTACCGCTTGCCTCCGCGTATAGTGGTTAGGTTAGGTTAGGTTAGGTTAGGTTAGGTTAGGTTAGGTTAGGTTAGGTTAGGTTGGGGTGGCGTGGCCGGGGAACCTCCTCGTGTGCCCGGGCTGTCGCTGGTCTGTTTGTCCCTCTGGATACGTCCGCAGGGAACGATGGCTCAACGACAGATCCGGGACGGTGCACCCTGGGCAACAGTCAGCGACTTTTCCTTTGTTGGGAGATCTCGGTGGCTGTTGGCTAATATCCTGGCAAAAGGTGAGGAGGCGGAGGCCAATCTGGTCTGTCGCTTCCGAGGCGTTGGCGTGTCTCCGCGTGTCCCTCTGAATGAGCAGAGGGCACAGTGGAGAACAACGGGATGGCTTTGGGATCGGGATTGTTATCCTGATCCCAATTAGTGATAGGGGCGGATTAGGAACTGTATCCTAATCCGCAACAATGGGAGGCTGGGGCCACAGTCGAAAGGCTGTGGGGCGGGTGTTATAAAACCCCGCGATCATACCGTAGCCCTTCGGGGGCGGGGGTCTTGCCTTCATCGGCCGGACCGCGAGGAGTCCACCTCTATAAAAAACCCCTAATTCCTGGCGTTGAGGCGCCCCCTTTTGGGGCCTTGCGCGGCGTCAGGATGCTCGATATCGAGCGGCTGAGGGGCATATCAGTCGTGAGTGGCCAACCCTGGGATACTGCCCGACCTCCCAGCGGTATTAGGGTTACCCAGGCACAGGGGGCACTGTCTGGGTGGACTATTATTTCCCCCATACTCGTGGGAACTTTATGGACCTTAAAAAAACAATAAACCAAAGTGGACCGGAGGATGCCTCCGGCAGTGGTAGCGAGGCTGGGGACTCCCCAGCGATACGACGCAGCCAGTTTTGGCAGCGTCGCAAGCGGCCCGGCTCGACGCTGAGTTCGGGCTCAGACTCCAGCCAGGAGTCCGCCCCTAACTCGGCAGGGGGACAAAAAAAAATGGTGGCCAAAAGAGGAAGGGGCCGGCCTCCCTCTACGGGGCAGTACGTGGGCCTGGCCAAGGCCAAACAAGAGTACTTGGCCGCGAGGAGAGACGAGCTGAGGCTCGCGGACGAGGAGGACGTGGCCGCTATGGCCAGACAGATCCGGCCCAAGAAGGCGACGGCGGGCGTGGCCGGGCCGAGCTCGAGCCCGGACTCGACTGACAAGGCGCTGGACAGTCTGGCCATCATAATGAAGGTGGCCACAACGTCCAAAAATCTTAAGGGCACTTACGTGCGTGCCCTAAAGGACGCTGCGGGGGCGCTGACAGAGGCCCTAAAGGAGCTCGGTGCGCGCACAGCATCCGAGGAGTCGGCTCGACAGCAGGCGAACATTGTCCGCCTCGAAGCCGAGATCTCGGATCTGCGCGCGCAATTGAAGGAGGTGACGGAACGGCAGAGGGCCGTTCTCCCCTCGGTCGAGGCTGTGGAGGTCCTCCCTCCACCGCAGGAGCAGCGGCGGACTCCTTCTTCGCCTAATGCGGAGGAGCTCCTCCGCACCTTCATGGTCCAAGCGGGGACCATGATGAATGCCAGGTTGGAGGCGCTGGAGGATAGGCTCCTCCCAGCCAAGCGCCTCCGTCCACCGCTAGCTGGCGACAGTGCTAGCGGTGGGCCCAGGCCGGCGTCGACGGCCGGCACTCGCCCCGGCGGCGACACGCAGCCTACGGCTGCCCCCGAACCCCGAAAGGGAAAGAAGGGGAAGAAGGGGCAGCGTAAACCTGCCACGAAGGCGTCGGTTGCCGCTAAAAAGGCGGCACAGACCCCGCGACAGCCCCGCGCGCTGCCGCCCGCACCGGAGTCCATGGATCAGGCCTGGACTACGGTGGTAAAGAGGGGCCGAAAGGGCAAGGCGTCCGGGGTGGAACCCGTAAGGACTGCCCCACAAAAGGCGCCACAAAGGAGGCACCCGAGGCAGGTTCGCACACCTCGGTCGACGGCCGTGGTGATCACCCTGCAGCCGGGGGCCGAGGACCGCGGCCTCACGTACGGGAAGGCCCTCGCCGCGGCCAAGGGCAGCATCGACATCGCTGCCCTGGGTATACCGTCACTGCGGTTCAGGCAGGCGGCCACGGGGGCGCGCATGCTCCAGGTGCCGGGCTCTGCGAGCGGCGACAAGGCGGACGCTCTCGCGCAGAAGCTGCGCGAGTTCTTCAAGGCCGAGGACGTCCGGGTCTCCAGGCCTACGAAGTGCGCAGAGCTGCGTATCTCAGACCTGGGCGACTCCGAGTCCGCCGAAGAGGTGAGGGCGGCCGTCGCACGTGTCGCCGGGTGCTCGGAGGACAGCGTTCGGTCCGGCGAACTCCGCCGCGATAGGTCCGGCCTCGCCAGTGTGGTGGTCCGTTGCCCGGTTGCGGCGGCGAAGAAGGTCGCCGACGGCGGACGCCTCCTCGTGGGATGGGTCTCGGCCCAGGTTAGGCTGCTCGAGCCGAGACCCTTGCGCTGTTACCGGTGCCTCGAGGTCGGGCACGTGCGGGTGCAGTGCACCGCCGACGTGGACCGCAGCGAGCAGTGCTACCGCTGCGGCCAAGCGGGCCACAAGGCGAGCTGCTGCTCGGCCCTGCCGCACTGTGCTCTGTGCTCCGCAGCCAGTAAGCCCGCGGACCACAGGGTGGGCAGCAAGGCGTGCACGGCCCCCCCGTCTAAAAACAAAGGGGGGGGGGAGGAAAACTGCCGCCGCCGGAGCGAAAGGGCCGCCCGCACAGTCGGGCGGTCCCCCGCAGCCCCCAGTGGCGATGGAGGAAGACGCAAGGCCGCCTGCGTAAATGGCCCTCAGGCTCGTGCAGGCGAATGTCAATCACTGCGCCAGAGCGCAGGACTTGCTCCTGCAGACTATGGCGGAGTGGTTGACCCAGGTGGCCGTGGTCGCGGAGCCGTACTTCGTCCCCGACAGCGACAACTGGGCGGCGGCGAGCGACGGCTCCGTGGCCCTGCTTCGTCAGGGCTCCGCTGGCTCCCCGCCCTTCGGAAACGTAGCCAAGGGTCGGGGATGCGTCGCGGCGCTGTTGGGGGAGATCATGACCATAGGCGTCTACTTCTCCCCCAATAGAAGCCTCTCCGAATTCGAGAGGTTTCTGGACGAGGTCGGAGCCCTGATGGGTCGAAGCCACCACCCCGTCCTGGTGGCGGGCGATCTCAACGCCAAATCCACGGCGTGGGGATCTCCCGCCACCGACGCGCGGGGCGCGGCGCTAGAGCAGTGGGCTGTGGCGGCGGGACTCTGCCTCCTCAACCGGGGGTCGGTAGACACGTGCGTGCGACAACGGGGCGGGTCCATAGTGGACGTGACCTTCGCTGGCCCCGCCCTGGCGCGCCGTGTACACGACTGGGCGGTGTTGGAAGATGTGGAGACGCTGTCCGATCATCGGTACATCAGATTCAGCGTCTCTACACTGTCAACGACGCCGGATCGGTCGCCCGAGACCGGTCCACCCGGAGACGGACCGCGATGGGCGCTAAAGCGCCTCGACAAGGAACTCCTGAAGGAGGCCTCCCTTGTCGAGGCCTGGGTGGGCTCGCCCATCGACGGCCCTCTAAACGTCGCGAATGTGGACGAGGAGGCTGAGTCGCTGCGAGCGGCGTTGACGCGCATCTGCGACGCGTCGATGCCGCGGATGGGGCCTCGGCCGCCGAGAAGACAGGTGTACTGGTGGTGTACCGAAATCGCCGAGTTGCGCACGTCGTGCGTAGCCGCGAGACGCCAGTACACGAGGCAGCGCCGGAGGAGGCAGCGAAACGAAGCCAGCGAGGCGCTCCTGTACGAGTCGTACAGGAGCGCAAAGCAGGCTTTGAAAGGGGCCATCAGTCGGGCCAAGGCAGCGGCCAGGGAGGAGCTGCTGGGGACGCTGAATCGCGATCCGTGGGGAAGGCCGTACCGCATGGTCAGGGGCAAACTTCGCCCCTGGACCTCCCCGCTGACGCAGATTCTCCAGCCCCAGCTGGTGGATAACGTGGTCGCGGCTCTGTTTCCGAACAGGCCCGAGCACACGCCTCCGACGATGGCGCCGATCGCGGCCGAGGAGGAGGACGAGGACGCCGAGGTGCCGGCAGTGTCCGAGGGGGAGCTGGGCGGGGCTGTGTTGAGGCTCCGCGCCAAGAACACGGCCCCCGGACCCGATGGTGTACCCGGTCGCGTGTGGGTGTACGCCCTCGGGGCCTTGGGCTCCAGATTCAGGAGGCTACTCGACACCTGCCTCGAGCAGGGACGGTTCCCGCGACAGTGGAGAACCGGTCGTTTAGTGCTCCTGAGGAAGGACGGGCGTCCGGCGGACTCGCCCTCCGCGTACCGCCCCATCGTGCTGCTCGACGAGGCCGGCAAGCTCTTCGAGCGCATAATTGCCGCGCGCCTCGTCGAGCACCTCGAGAGAGTTGGCCCCGACCTGGCCGACAGCCAGTTCGGCTTCAGACGAGGAAGGTCGACCGTCCAGGCGATCCTGCGGGTGAAGGGCCTGGCGGAGGAGGCGGTCTCCCGGGGCGAGATCGTGTTGGCGGTGTCACTCGACATCGCCAACGCGTTCAACAGCCTGCCCTGGAGTTGCATCGAAGAGGCGCTCAAATATCACCGAGCGCCCCGCTACCTCCGCCACACGATCCGGTCCTACCTGTCGGACCGGTACGTGTCGTACCCCGGCCGGGACGAGCGATGCAGGCGCGAGATGTCGTGCGGTGTCCCGCAGGGTTCGGTCCTCGGGCCGCTCCTGTGGAACATCGGCTACGACTGGGTGCTGCGGGGCAGCAACCTTCGTGGCGTCGACGTGACCTGTTACGCCGACGACACGTTGGTGACGGCCCGCGGCAAGACATACAGGGAGTGTCGCCTGCTAGCCACCGCCGGCGTGGCCCACGTCGTGGGCCGAATCCGAAGGCTGGGCCTCGAGGTGGCCCTCGACAAGTCCGAGGCCCTGTGCTTCCACGGGCCTCGCAGAGCGCCACCCGCGGGATCGGGCATCGTGGTGGGCGGTGTTCGCATCGCCATCGAACCGACGATGCGATACCTGGGTCTCGTGCTGGACGGTCGATGGGCCTTCGCGGCGCACTTCCAGCGCTTGGCGCCAAAGCTGCTGGGGGCGGCGGCGGCCCTCGGAAGCCTGCTGCCAAATCTCGGGGGACCGGACGTGTCGTGCCGGCGTCTGTACGTCGGGGTCGTCCGGTCGATGGCCCTGTACGGGGCGCCCGTATGGGCGAGCGCCCTGAACAGACGCACAGTCGCCCACCTGCGCGCTCCGCAGAGGGCGATCGCGATCAGGGCGTGCCGAGGATACCGCACGGTGTCCTTCACGGCGGCATGCGCGCTGGCGGCGTCCCCCCCCTGGGACCTGGACGCGGAGCTCCTCGCGTCACTACACTACTGGCGCGAGGAGCAGTCGGAACGGGGTCTAGTTCCGACGCCGAGAGAGGTGGAGGCGGAGCGCGCTGAGCTCCGTCGGTTCGCGGTGGAAGAGTGGCGGCAGAGGCTGGGCAGCCCCAGCGCCGGAGCCAGGACAGTGGAGGCGGTCCGTCCGGTCCTAGATCAGTGGCTGGACAGACGACACGGCGTCCTGACCTTCCGGTCAACGCAGGTGCTCTCGGGACATGGCTGTTTCGGGAAGTACCTGCACAGGATCGGGAGGGAGCCGACCGCGGTGTGTCCACACTGCGACGGCTGCCCGGAGGAGACTGCCCAGCACACGCTGGAAGCGTGCACGGCCTGGGCGGAGCAGCGCGCCTCTCTCGGCGCCGTGATAGGCGGCGACCTCTCCTTGCCGGCCGTAGTGAAAGCTATGGTCGGCGACGAGAGGTCGTGGAAAGCAGTGACGGCCTTCTGCGAGCACGTGATGCTCGAGAAGGAAGCGGCGGAGCGGGCCAGAGAGCGCGAAGCTACTGACCCGCTGCGCCGCAGGCGAACCGGGCGCAGAAGGCGGGATTACGCTCGCCATCTGCCCCCACCCTAAAATGAGCCGGTCGACGAACGCGGGGAAGTTCGTCGACCAAACCGACAAGGCTCATTAAAAGAAGAAATGGGCGTCCGCACGCGTGTTCCCGAGCGACGCCCACCCTCCAGGACCGGTAAATAGACCAGAGACCGGGGCCCGCATGAGCGGGCCGTCACAGTCGGGGTCGCGGACGAATGCGAAAGCGCACCCGTGACCCTGGCGTGAAGTGACCAGATGGAACACCGTGGGGTTTTAGCCGGTAAGAGTCCGGCATAACCCTCCGCCTGTCCCCAGCGGAAGGGTATCTCATGCAGGATTTCCCCACGTAAAAAAAAAAAAAAAAAAAAAAAAAAAAAAAAAAGGTTAGGTTAGGTTAGGTTAGGTTAGGTTAGGTTAGGTTAGGTTAGGTTAGGTTAGGTTAGGTTGGGGTGGCGTGGCCGGGGAACCTCCTCGTGTGCCCGGGCTGTCGCTGGTCTGTTTGTCCCTCTGGATACGTCCGCAGGGAACGATGGCTCAACGACAGATCCGGGACGGTGCACCCTGGGCAACAGTCAGCGACTTTTCCTTTGTTGGGAGATCTCGGTGGCTGTTGGCTAATATCCTGGCAAAAGGTGAGGAGGCGGAGGCCAATCTGGTCTGTCGCTTCCGAGGCGTTGGCGTGTCTCCGCGTGTCCCTCTGAATGAGCAGAGGGCACAGTGGAGAACAACGGGATGGCTTTGGGATCGGGATTGTTATCCTGATCCCAATTAGTGATAGGGGCGGATTAGGAACTGTATCCTAATCCGCAACAATGGGAGGCTGGGGCCACAGTCGAAAGGCTGTGGGGCGGGTGTTATAAAACCCCGCGATCATACCGTAGCCCTTCGGGGGCGGGGGTCTTGCCTTCATCGGCCGGACCGCGAGGAGTCCACCTCTATAAAAAACCCCTAATTCCTGGCGTTGAGGCGCCCCCTTTTGGGGCCTTGCGCGGCGTCAGGATGCTCGATATCGAGCGGCTGAGGGGCATATCAGTCGTGAGTGGCCAACCCTGGGATACTGCCCGACCTCCCAGCGGTATTAGGGTTACCCAGGCACAGGGGGCACTGTCTGGGTGGACTATTATTTCCCCCATACTCGTGGGAACTTTATGGACCTTAAAAAAACAATAAACCAAAGTGGACCGGAGGATGCCTCCGGCAGTGGTAGCGAGGCTGGGGACTCCCCAGCGATACGACGCAGCCAGTTTTGGCAGCGTCGCAAGCGGCCCGGCTCGACGCTGAGTTCGGGCTCAGACTCCAGCCAGGAGTCCGCCCCTAACTCGGCAGGGGGACAAAAAAAAATGGTGGCCAAAAGAGGAAGGGGCCGGCCTCCCTCTACGGGGCAGTACGTGGGCCTGGCCAAGGCCAAACAAGAGTACTTGGCCGCGAGGAGAGACGAGCTGAGGCTCGCGGACGAGGAGGACGTGGCCGCTATGGCCAGACAGATCCGGCCCAAGAAGGCGACGGCGGGCGTGGCCGGGCCGAGCTCGAGCCCGGACTCGACTGACAAGGCGCTGGACAGTCTGGCCATCATAATGAAGGTGGCCACAACGTCCAAAAATCTTAAGGGCACTTACGTGCGTGCCCTAAAGGACGCTGCGGGGGCGCTGACAGAGGCCCTAAAGGAGCTCGGTGCGCGCACAGCATCCGAGGAGTCGGCTCGACAGCAGGCGAACATTGTCCGCCTCGAAGCCGAGATCTCGGATCTGCGCGCGCAATTGAAGGAGGTGACGGAACGGCAGAGGGCCGTTCTCCCCTCGGTCGAGGCTGTGGAGGTCCTCCCTCCACCGCAGGAGCAGCGGCGGACTCCTTCTTCGCCTAATGCGGAGGAGCTCCTCCGCACCTTCATGGTCCAAGCGGGGACCATGATGAATGCCAGGTTGGAGGCGCTGGAGGATAGGCTCCTCCCAGCCAAGCGCCTCCGTCCACCGCTAGCTGGCGACAGTGCTGGCGGTGGGCCCAGGCCGGCGTCGACGGCCGGCACTCGCCCCGGCGGCGACACGCAGCCTACGGCTGCCCCCGAACCCCGAAAGGGAAAGAAGGGGAAGAAGGGGCAGCGTAAACCTGCCACGAAGGCGTCGGTTGCCGCTAAAAAGGCGGCACAGACCCCGCGACAGCCCCGCGCGCTGCCGCCCGCACCGGAGTCCATGGATCAGGCCTGGACTACGGTGGTAAAGAGGGGCCGAAAGGGCAAGGCGTCCGGGGTGGAACCCGTAAGGACTGCCCCACAAAAGGCGCCACAAAGGAGGCACCCGAGGCAGGTTCGCACACCTCGGTCGACGGCCGTGGTGATCACCCTGCAGCCGGGGGCCGAGGACCGCGGCCTCACGTACGGGAAGGCCCTCGCCGCGGCCAAGGGCAGCATCGACATCGCTGCCCTGGGTATACCGTCACTGCGGTTCAGGCAGGCGGCCACGGGGGCGCGCATGCTCCAGGTGCCGGGCTCTGCGAGCGGCGACAAGGCGGACGCTCTCGCGCAGAAGCTGCGCGAGTTCTTCAAGGCCGAGGACGTCCGGGTCTCCAGGCCTACGAAGTGCGCAGAGCTGCGTATCTCAGACCTGGGCGACTCCGAGTCCGCCGAAGAGGTGAGGGCGGCCGTCGCACGTGTCGCCGGGTGCTCGGAGGACAGCGTTCGGTCCGGCGAACTCCGCCGCGATAGGTCCGGCCTCGCCAGTGTGGTGGTCCGTTGCCCGGTTGCGGCGGCGAAGAAGGTCGCCGACGGCGGACGCCTCCTCGTGGGATGGGTCTCGGCCCAGGTTAGGCTGCTCGAGCCGAGACCCTTGCGCTGTTACCGGTGCCTCGAGGTCGGGCACGTGCGGGTGCAGTGCACCGCCGACGTGGACCGCAGCGAGCAGTGCTACCGCTGCGGCCAAGCGGGCCACAAGGCGAGCTGCTGCTCGGCCCTGCCGCACTGTGCTCTGTGCTCCGCAGCCAGTAAGCCCGCGGACCACAGGGTGGGCAGCAAGGCGTGCACGGCCCCCCCGTCTAAAAACAAAGGGGGGGGGAGGAAAACTGCCGCCGCCGGAGCGAAAGGGCCGCCCGCACAGTCGGGCGGTCCCCCGCAGCCCCCAGTGGCGATGGAGGAAGACGCAAGGCCGCCTGCGTAAATGGCCCTCAGGCTCGTGCAGGCGAATGTCAATCACTGCGCCAGAGCGCAGGACTTGCTCCTGCAGACTATGGCGGAGTGGTTGACCCAGGTGGCCGTGGTCGCGGAGCCGTACTTCGTCCCCGACAGCGACAACTGGGCGGCGGCGAGCGACGGCTCCGTGGCCCTGCTTCGTCAGGGCTCCGCTGGCTCCCCGCCCTTCGGAAACGTAGCCAAGGGTCGGGGATGCGTCGCGGCGCTGTTGGGGGAGATCATGACCATAGGCGTCTACTTCTCCCCCAATAGAAGCCTCTCCGAATTCGAGAGGTTTCTGGACGAGGTCGGAGCCCTGATGGGTCGAAGCCACCACCCCGTCCTGGTGGCGGGCGATCTCAACGCCAAATCCACGGCGTGGGGATCTCCCGCCACCGACGCGCGGGGCGCGGCGCTAGAGCAGTGGGCTGTGGCGGCGGGACTCTGCCTCCTCAACCGGGGGTCGGTAGACACGTGCGTGCGACAACGGGGCGGGTCCATAGTGGACGTGACCTTCGCTGGCCCCGCCCTGGCGCGCCGTGTACACGACTGGGCGGTGTTGGAAGATGTGGAGACGCTGTCCGATCATCGGTACATCAGATTCAGCGTCTCTACACTGTCAACGACGCCGGATCGGTCGCCCGAGACCGGTCCACCCGGAGACGGACCGCGATGGGCGCTAAAGCGCCTCGACAAGGAACTCCTGAAGGAGGCCTCCCTTGTCGAGGCCTGGGTGGGCTCGCCCATCGACGGCCCTCTAAACGTCGCGAATGTGGACGAGGAGGCTGAGTCGCTGCGAGCGGCGTTGACGCGCATCTGCGACGCGTCGATGCCGCGGATGGGGCCTCGGCCGCCGAGAAGACAGGTGTACTGGTGGTGTACCGAAATCGCCGAGTTGCGCACGTCGTGCGTAGCCGCGAGACGCCAGTACACGAGGCAGCGCCGGAGGAGGCAGCGAAACGAAGCCAGCGAGGCGCTCCTGTACGAGTCGTACAGGAGCGCAAAGCAGGCTTTGAAAGGGGCCATCAGTCGGGCCAAGGCAGCGGCCAGGGAGGAGCTGCTGGGGACGCTGAATCGCGATCCGTGGGGAAGGCCGTACCGCATGGTCAGGGGCAAACTTCGCCCCTGGACCTCCCCGCTGACGCAGATTCTCCAGCCCCAGCTGGTGGATAACGTGGTCGCGGCTCTGTTTCCGAACAGGCCCGAGCACACGCCTCCGACGATGGCGCCGATCGCGGCCGAGGAGGAGGACGAGGACGCCGAGGTGCCGGCAGTGTCCGAGGGGGAGCTGGGCGGGGCTGTGTTGAGGCTCCGCGCCAAGAACACGGCCCCCGGACCCGATGGTGTACCCGGTCGCGTGTGGGTGTACGCCCTCGGGGCCTTGGGCTCCAGATTCAGGAGGCTACTCGACACCTGCCTCGAGCAGGGACGGTTCCCGCGACAGTGGAGAACCGGTCGTTTAGTGCTCCTGAGGAAGGACGGGCGTCCGGCGGACTCGCCCTCCGCGTACCGCCCCATCGTGCTGCTCGACGAGGCCGGCAAGCTCTTCGAGCGCATAATTGCCGCGCGCCTCGTCGAGCACCTCGAGAGAGTTGGCCCCGACCTGGCCGACAGCCAGTTCGGCTTCAGACGAGGAAGGTCGACCGTCCAGGCGATCCTGCGGGTGAAGGGCCTGGCGGAGGAGGCGGTCTCCCGGGGCGAGATCGTGTTGGCGGTGTCACTCGACATCGCCAACGCGTTCAACAGCCTGCCCTGGAGTTGCATCGAAGAGGCGCTCAAATATCACCGAGCGCCCCGCTACCTCCGCCACACGATCCGGTCCTACCTGTCGGACCGGTACGTGTCGTACCCCGGCCGGGACGAGCGATGCAGGCGCGAGATGTCGTGCGGTGTCCCGCAGGGTTCGGTCCTCGGGCCGCTCCTGTGGAACATCGGCTACGACTGGGTGCTGCGGGGCAGCAACCTTCGTGGCGTCGACGTGACCTGTTACGCCGACGACACGTTGGTGACGGCCCGCGGCAAGACATACAGGGAGTGTCGCCTGCTAGCCACCGCCGGCGTGGCCCACGTCGTGGGCCGAATCCGAAGGCTGGGCCTCGAGGTGGCCCTCGACAAGTCCGAGGCCCTGTGCTTCCACGGGCCTCGCAGAGCGCCACCCGCGGGATCGGGCATCGTGGTGGGCGGTGTTCGCATCGCCATCGAACCGACGATGCGATACCTGGGTCTCGTGCTGGACGGTCGATGGGCCTTCGCGGCGCACTTCCAGCGCTTGGCGCCAAAGCTGCTGGGGGCGGCGGCGGCCCTCGGAAGCCTGCTGCCAAATCTCGGGGGACCGGACGTGTCGTGCCGGCGTCTGTACGTCGGGGTCGTCCGGTCGATGGCCCTGTACGGGGCGCCCGTATGGGCGAGCGCCCTGAACAGACGCACAGTCGCCCACCTGCGCGCTCCGCAGAGGGCGATCGCGATCAGGGCGTGCCGAGGATACCGCACGGTGTCCTTCACGGCGGCATGCGCGCTGGCGGCGTCCCCCCCCTGGGACCTGGACGCGGAGCTCCTCGCGTCACTACACTACTGGCGCGAGGAGCAGTCGGAACGGGGTCTAGTTCCGACGCCGAGAGAGGTGGAGGCGGAGCGCGCTGAGCTCCGTCGGTTCGCGGTGGAAGAGTGGCGGCAGAGGCTGGGCAGCCCCAGCGCCGGAGCCAGGACAGTGGAGGCGGTCCGTCCGGTCCTAGATCAGTGGCTGGACAGACGACACGGCGTCCTGACCTTCCGGTCAACGCAGGTGCTCTCGGGACATGGCTGTTTCGGGAAGTACCTGCACAGGATCGGGAGGGAGCCGACCGCGGTGTGTCCACACTGCGACGGCTGCCCGGAGGAGACTGCCCAGCACACGCTGGAAGCGTGCACGGCCTGGGCGGAGCAGCGCGCCTCTCTCGGCGCCGTGATAGGCGGCGACCTCTCCTTGCCGGCCGTAGTGAAAGCTATGGTCGGCGACGAGAGGTCGTGGAAAGCAGTGACGGCCTTCTGCGAGCACGTGATGCTCGAGAAGGAAGCGGCGGAGCGGGCCAGAGAGCGCGAAGCTACTGACCCGCTGCGCCGCAGGCGAACCGGGCGCAGAAGGCGGGATTACGCTCGCCATCTGCCCCCACCCTAAAATGAGCCGGTCGACGAACGCGGGGAAGTTCGTCGACCAAACCGACAAGGCTCATTAAAAGAAGAAATGGGCGTCCGCACGCGTGTTCCCGAGCGACGCCCACCCTCCAGGACCGGTAAATAGACCAGAGACCGGGGCCCGCATGAGCGGGCCGTCACAGTCGGGGTCGCGGACGAATGCGAAAGCGCACCCGTGACCCTGGCGTGAAGTGACCAGATGGAACACCGTGGGGTTTTAGCCGGTAAGAGTCCGGCATAACCCTCCGCCTGTCCCCAGCGGAAGGGTATCTCATGCAGGATTTCCCCACGTAAAAAAAAAAAAAAAAAAAAAAAAAAAAAAAAAGGTTAGGTTAGGTTAGGTTAGGTTAGGTTGGGGTGGCGTGGCCGGGGAACCTCCTCGTGTGCCCGGGCTGTCGCTGGTCTGTTTGTCCCTCTGGATACGTCCGCAGGGAACGATGGCTCAACGACAGATCCGGGACGGTGCACCCTGGGCAACGGTCAGCGACTTTTCCTTTGTTGGGAGATCTCGGTGGCTGTTGGCTAATATCCTGGCAAAAGGTGAGGAGGCGGAGGCCAATCTGGTCTGTCGCTTCCGAGGCGTTGGCGTGTCTCCGCGTGTCCCTCTGAATGAGCAGAGGGCACAGTGGAGAACAACGGGATGGCTTTGGGATCGGGATTGTTATCCTGATCCCAATTAGTGATAGGGGCGGATTAGGAACTGTATCCTAATCCGCAACAATGGGAGGCTGGGGCCACAGTCGAAAGGCTGTGGGGCGGGTGTTGTAAAACCCCGCGATCATACCGTAGCCCTTCGGGGGCGGGGGTCTTGCCTTCATCGGCCGGACCGCGAGGAGTCCACCTCTATAAAAAACCCCTAATTCCTGGCGTTGAGGCGCCCCCTTTTGGGGCCTTGCGCGGCGTCAGGATGCTCGATATCGAGCGGCTGAGGGGCATATCAGTCGTGAGTGGCCAACCCTGGGATACTGCCCGACCTCCCAGCGGTATTAGGGTTACCCAGGCACAGGGGGCACTGTCTGGGTGGACTATTATTTCCCCCATACTCGTGGGAACTTTATGGACCTTAAAAAAACAATAAACCAAAGTGGACCGGAGGATGCCTCCGGCAGTGGTAGCGAGGCTGGGGACTCCCCAGCGATACGACGCAGCCAGTTTTGGCAGCGTCGCAAGCGGCCCGGCTCGACGCTGAGTTCGGGCTCAGACTCCAGCCAGGAGTCCGCCCCGAACTCGGCAGGGGGACAAAAAAAAATGGTGGCCAAAAGAGGAAGGGGCCGGCCTCCCTCTACGGGGCAGTACGTGGGCCTGGCCAAGGCCAAACAAGAGTACTTGGCCGCGAGGAGAGACGAGCTGAGGCTCGCGGACGAGGAGGACGTGGCCGCTATGGCCAGACAGATCCGGCCCAAGAAGGCGACGGCGGGCGTGGCCGGGCCGAGCTCGAGCCCGGACTCGACTGACAAGGCGCTGGACAGTCTGGCCATCATAATGAAGGTGGCCACAACGTCCAAAAATCTTAAGGGCACTTACGTGCGTGCCCTAAAGGACGCTGCGGGGGCGCTGACAGAGGCCCTAAAGGAGCTCGGTGCGCGCACAGCATCCGAGGAGTCGGCTCGACAGCAGGCGAACATTGTCCGCCTCGAAGCCGAGATCTCGGATCTGCGCGCGCAATTGAAGGAGGTGACGGAACGGCAGAGGGCCGTTCTCCCCTCGGTCGAGGCTGTGGAGGTCCTCCCTCCACCGCAGGAGCAGCGGCGGACTCCTTCTTCGCCTAATGCGGAGGAGCTCCTCCGCACCTTCATGGTCCAAGCGGGGACCATGATGAATGCCAGGTTGGAGGCGCTGGAGGATAGGCTCCTCCCAGCCAAGCGCCTCCGTCCACCGCTAGCTGGCGACAGTGCTAGCGGTGGGCCCAGGCCGGCGTCGACGGCCGGCACTCGCCCCGGCGGCGACACGCAGCCTACGGCTGCCCCCGAACCCCGAAAGGGAAAGAAGGGGAAGAAGGGGCAGCGTAAACCTGCCACGAAGGCGTCGGTTGCCGCTAAAAAGGCGGCACAGACCCCGCGACAGCCCCGCGCGCTGCCGCCCGCACCGGAGTCCATGGACCAGGCCTGGACTACGGTGGTAAAGAGGGGCCGAAAGGGCAAGGCGTCCGGGGTGGAACCCGTAAGGACTGCCCCACAAAAGGCGCCACAAAGGAGGCACCCGAGGCAGGTTCGCACACCTCGGTCGACGGCCGTGGTGATCACCCTGCAGCCGGGGGCCGAGGACCGCGGCCTCACGTACGGGAAGGCCCTCGCCGCGGCCAAGGGCAGCATCGACATCGCTGCCCTGGGTATACCGTCACTGCGGTTCAGGCAGGCGGCCACGGGGGCGCGCATGCTCCAGGTGCCGGGCTCTGCGAGCGGCGACAAGGCGGACGCTCTCGCGCAGAAGCTGCGCGAGTTCTTCAAGGCCGAGGACGTCCGGGTCTCCAGGCCTACGAAGTGCGCAGAGCTGCGTATCTCAGACCTGGGCGACTCCGAGTCCGCCGAAGAGGTGAGGGCGGCCGTCGCACGTGTCGCCGGGTGCTCGGAGGACAGCGTTCGGTCCGGCGAACTCCGCCGCGATAGGTCCGGCCTCGCCAGTGTGGTGGTCCGTTGCCCGGTGGCGGCGGCGAAGAAGGTCGCCGACGGCGGACGCCTCCTCGTGGGATGGGTCTCGGCCCAGGTTAGGCTGCTCGAGCCGAGACCCTTGCGCTGTTACCGGTGCCTCGAGGTCGGGCACGTGCGGGTGCAGTGCACCGCCGACGTGGACCGCAGCGAGCAGTGCTACCGCTGCGGCCAAGCGGGCCACAAGGCGAGCTGCTGCTCGGCCCTGCCGCACTGTGCTCTGTGCTCCGCAGCCAGTAAGCCCGCGGACCACAGGGTGGGCAGCAAGGCGTGCACGGCCCCCCCGTCCAAGAACAAAGGGGGGGGAAGGAAAACTGCCGCCGCCGGAGCGAAAGGGCCGCCCGCACAGTCGGGCGGTCCCCCGCAGCCCCCAGTGGCGATGGAGGAAGACGCAAGGCCGCCTGCGTAAATGGCCCTCAGGCTCGTGCAGGCGAATGTCAATCACTGCGCCAGAGCGCAGGACTTGCTCCTGCAGACTATGGCGGAGTGGTTGACCCAGGTGGCCGTGGTCGCGGAGCCGTACTTCGTCCCCGACAGCGACAACTGGACGGCGGCGAGCGACGGCTCCGTGGCCCTGCTTCGTCAGGGCTCCGCTGGCTCCCCGCCCTTCGGAAACGTAGCCAAGGGTCGGGGATGCGTCGCGGCGCTGTTGGGGGAGATCATGACCATAGGCGTCTACTTCTCCCCCAATAGAAGCCTCTCCGAATTCGAGAGGTTTCTGGACGAGGTCGGAGCCCTGATGGGTCGAAGCCACCACCCCGTCCTGGTGGCGGGCGATCTCAACGCCAAATCCACGGCGTGGGGATCTCCCGCCACCGACGCGCGGGGCGCGGCGCTAGAGCAGTGGGCTGTGGCGGCGGGACTCTGCCTCCTCAACCGGGGGTCGGTAGACACGTGCGTGCGACAACGGGGCGGGTCCATAGTGGACGTGACCTTCGCTGGCCCCGCCCTGGCGCGCCGTGTACACGACTGGGCGGTGTTGGAAGATGTGGAGACGCTGTCCGATCATCGGTACATCAGATTCAGCGTCTCTACACTGTCAACGACGCCGGATCGGTCGCCCGAGACCGGTCCACCCGGAGACGGACCGCGATGGGCGCTAAAGCGCCTCGACAAGGAACTCCTGAAGGAGGCCTCCCTTGTCGAGGCCTGGGTGGGCTCGCCCATCGACGGCCCTCTAAACGTCGCGAATGTGGACGAGGAGGCTGAGTCGCTGCGAGCGGCGTTGACGCGCATCTGCGACGCGTCGATGCCGCGGATGGGGCCTCGGCCGCCGAGAAGGCAGGTGTACTGGTGGTGTACCGAAATCGCCGAGTTGCGCACGTCGTGCGTAGCCGCGAGACGCCAGTACACGAGGCAGCGCCGGAGGAGGCAGCGAAACGAAGCCAGCGAGGCGCTCCTGTACGAGTCGTACAGGAGCGCAAAGCAGGCTTTGAAAGGGGCCATCAGTCGGGCCAAGGCAGCGGCCAGGGAGGAGCTGCTGGGGACGCTGAATCGCGATCCGTGGGGAAGGCCGTACCGCATGGTCAGGGGCAAACTTCGCCCCTGGACCTCCCCGCTGACGCAGATTCTCCAGCCCCAGCTGGTGGATAACGTGGTCGCGGCTCTGTTCCCGAACAGGCCCGAGCACACGCCTCCGACGATGGCGCCGATCGCGGCCGAGGAGGAGGACGAGGACGCCGAGGTGCCGGCAGTGTCCGAGGGGGAGCTGGGCGGGGCTGTGTTGAGGCTCCGCGCCAAGAACACGGCCCCCGGACCCGATGGTGTACCCGGTCGCGTGTGGGTGTACGCCCTCGGGGCCTTGGGCTCCAGATTCAGGAGGCTACTCGACACCTGCCTCGAGCAGGGACGGTTCCCGCGACAGTGGAGAACCGGTCGTTTAGTGCTCCTGAGGAAGGACGGGCGTCCGGCGGACTCGCCCTCCGCGTACCGCCCCATCGTGCTGCTCGACGAGGCCGGCAAGCTCTTCGAGAGCATAATTGCCGCGCGCCTCGTCGAGCACCTCGAGAGAGTTGGCCCCGACCTGGCCGACAGCCAGTTCGGCTTCAGACGAGGAAGGTCGACCGTCCAGGCGATCCTGCGGGTGAAGGGCCTGGCGGAGGAGGCGGTCTCCCGGGGCGAGATCGTGTTGGCGGTGTCACTCGACATCGCCAACGCGTTCAACAGCCTGCCCTGGAGTTGCATCGAAGAGGCGCTCAAATATCATCGAGCGCCCCGCTACCTCCGCCACACGATCCGGTCCTACCTGTCGGACCGGTACGTGTCGTACCCCGGCCGGGACGAGCGATGCAGGCGCGAGATGTCGTGCGGTGTCCCGCAGGGTTCGGTCCTCGGGCCGCTCCTGTGGAACATCGGCTACGACTGGGTGCTGCGGGGCAGCAACCTTCGTGGCGTCGACGTGACCTGTTACGCCGACGACACGTTGGTGACGGCCCGCGGCAAGACATACAGGGAGTGTCGCCTGCTAGCCACCGCCAGCGTGGCCCACGTCGTGGGCCGAATCCGAAGGCTGGGCCTCGAGGTGGCCCTCGACAAGTCCGAGGCCCTGTGCTTCCACGGGCCTCGCAGAGCGCCACCCGCGGGATCGGGCATCGTGGTGGGCGGTGTTCGCATCGCCATCGAGCCGACGATGCGATACCTGGGTCTCGTGCTGGACGGTCGATGGGACTTCGCGGCGCACTTCCAGCGCTTGGCGCCAAAGCTGCTGGGGGCGGCGGCGGCCCTCGGAAGCCTGCTGCCAAATCTCAGGGGACCGGACGTGTCGTGCCGGCGTCTGTACGTCGGGGTCGTCCGGTCGATGGCCCTGTACGGGGCGCCCGTATGGGCGAGCGCCCTGAACAGACGCACAGTCGCCCACCTGCGCGCTCCGCAGAGGGCGATCGCGATCAGGGCGTGCCGAGGATACCGCACGGTGTCCTTCACGGCGGCATGCGCGCTGGCGGCGTCCCCCCCCTGGGACCTGGACGCGGAGCTCCTCGCGTCACTACACTACTGGCGCGAGGAGCAGTCGGAACGGGGTCTAGTTCCGACGCCGAGAGAGGTGGAGGCGGAGCGCGCTGAGCTCCGTCGGTTCGCGGTGGAAGAGTGGCGGCAGAGGCTGGGCAGCCCCAGCGCCGGAGCCAGGACAGTGGAGGCGGTCCGTCCGGTCCTAGATCAGTGGCTGGACAGACGACACGGCGTCCTGACCTTCCGGTCGACGCAGGTGCTCTCGGGACATGGCTGTTTCGGGAAGTACCTGCACAGGATCGGGAGGGAGCCGACCGCGGTGTGTCCACACTGCGACGGCTGCCCGGAGGAGACTGCCCAGCACACGCTGGAAGCGTGCACGGCCTGGGCGGAGCAGCGCGCCTCTCTCGGCGCCGTGATAGGCGGCGACCTCTCCTTGCCGGCCGTAGTGAATGCTATGGTCGGCGACGAGAGGTCGTGGAAAGCAGTGACGGCCTTCTGCGAGCACGTGATGCTCGAGAAGGAAGCGGCGGAGCGGGCCAGAGAGCGCGAAGCTACTGACCCGCTGCGCCGCAGGCGAACCGGGCGCAGAAGGCGGGATTACGCCCGCCATCTGCCCCCACCCTAAAATGAGCCGGTCGACGAACGCGGGGAAGTTCGTCGACCAAACCAACAAGGCTCATTAAAAGAAGAAATGGGCGTCCGCACGCGTGTTCCCGAGCGACGCCCACCCTCCAGGACCGGTAAATAGACCAGAGACCGGGGCCCGCATTAGCGGGCCGTCACAGTCGGGGTCGCGGACGAATGCGAAAGCGCACCCGTGACCCTGGCGTCAAGTGACCAGATGGAACACCGTGGGGTTTTAGCCGGTAAGAGTCCGGCATAACCCTCCGCCTGTCCCCAGCGGAAGGGTATCTCATGCAGGATTTCCCCACGTAAAAAAAAAAAAAAAAAAAGGTTAGGTTAGGTTAGGTTAGGTTAGGTTAGGTTAGGTTAGGTTAGGTTAGGTTAGGTTAGGTTAGGTTAGGTTAGGTTAGGTTAGGTTAGGTTAGGTTAGGTTAGGTTAGGTTAGGTTAGGTTAGGTTAGGTTAGGTTAGGTTAGGTTAGGTTAGGTTTTTTTTTTTTTTTTTTTTTTTTTTTTTTTTTTTTTTATTCTCTTCGGGGGGAAATCCTCTTGGATGCCTTCCGCTATGAGATGTTCTGTATTCCGGCGGAAGGCGATGCCGGATTTGTACCGGCTAAAACCCCCCGATCGCAAGATACCTCTGATATGAGAGTCAGAGACTGTGTTTACTGATTTATTGTGTTCTTGCTATTAAAATATTTGTTTCTTCGTAATTATATACCGCATTCGACTTCCGATGTACAGGTCGGAAGTCATGCGTTGTCCTGATTGGCTCTTTGATACTGATGTATAGGTCAGTGTTGTTGTCATTTCTTAAAATTTTTTATCTATGTACATCTTATAACTATCTTATCTTATCTTATTCTAATTTTTTGGACTCTGATGTATAGGTCAGAGCCCTGGTCATACTTTTAAAATATCTTAACTATTTAGTCTTGTACTCCTTCCGTTCTGTCTTGCTATTTTATTTGTTTCGGTTTATTGCCCCTTTGGCGACATGTCGACAGAACTCCAGGAGTATGTGTCGAGTGTCGTCCCCGTCTATGAGGTCAGCGAGATTTTCCTTTGCTATGTTTCGGTTCATTTTCATCTCCGTTTCAAATCTTCTGTTTCCATATACAGGGCAGTCCACTATCAGGTGCAATATACCCTCAGCCACGTCTGGGTCACAGATACATGCCGGGCTCTCCTTGCACTTGAAGCGATTCAAGTACTCGGAGAATCCGCCATGTCCCGTTAACACCTGAGCGATGACTGACTCCATCCGGATCTTCCTGATTATGCTGTGTGCCCTTATGGCGTCCGGTAGGAAGGCTTTGGTTACTGCAGCCGTTTCGCCTTCTTGGTAGCGCCGGTTCCATTCATCAAGCGAGTCCTTGCGGATCTGTCGCTTCATGAATGAAACCGGATAGCTATCATACTCTGCCTTCACTTTCAGGCTTCTGGCAGCGAGTTTGGCCAGTTGGTCAGCGCGCTCATTCCCTTCCAGCCCCGCATGTGCTTTAATCCAAAACAAAGAAACTTCTTTGTTTTGGAGTACACCATGTCGGATGTTGGCCCTCGTTTCGATGGCTAGAGGGTGGGGACTGCAAGGGTTGACGATTGTTTCCAACGCCGAGCGTGAGTCGCTGAAAATGCCAAAGCTCGACTCTCCGCATTGGAGGATATACCGCGAGGCTCTGCATATGGCTAGCAGTTCCGCCTGGTAGACCGTGCAGTACGGCGACAGTCTAAGCTTGAGGGCTCTGGTTTCGGCTTCATTCTTCCATACGGATAATGAAGCTCCCACTTTGCCCTCAATCTTAGAGCCGTCGGTGAAAATTTTTACTGCTGTTGTAATTTCGTCGCATTGTTTTGGGTCTACCAGGTTAATGAACTGTAGACCCATATGTTTTGCCGGATGCGGAGTGTCTGCAAATGCCACCCTGCGCTCTACCTCCCCGTCTTTCGGCATCATCCGGGGTATCCCTCTCTTGACCTCATATAGGGCGGCTGCCTCCTGAATCCTGAGGTCGAGTGGTAATATCCCGGCTAGTAATAGTGCCGAATTTAGGGAGACAGTGCGGTAGGCTTTGCAGAGCTTTTGGGCGAAGCCTCTTTGAACTACGTTCAGCTGCCGTTTGACGCCCAGTCTGGTGACAGCCGGTGCCCATGCGCTGGCGGCATACAAGATTATGGGCTCCACCGTTGCCGTATATATAATACGTATTATGTCTGGGTGGAGCCCCCAACTGATCCTGGCAGCTCTAGACAATTGCTTATAAACATTCAACGCCTTTTTGCAGGTGTTCGCAATATGGGCGTTGAAGTTCAGCTTCTTGTCTACTGTGAGCCCCAGGATCTTAATCTCGTCGGACATTCCAATGTCAACCCCGCCCATGCTCAGGAGTGGCACGTCAAACTTTAGCTTTCTAGTTAGCACCATTGCATTTGTTTTATGCGGTGCGAACTTCAGCTTATTTTTGACGCCCCACCCCCGAACATACTCGAGGGCGGCATTGGCTTGCCCTTGCACTTCCCGCGCAGTGCCACCGGCGAACACCAGGACGACGTCGTCAGCATACGCCTGCACGTAGTCACCTCGCTGTTCCAGGCCCCTCAAAAGTGGGTCGATGAGGAGGTTCCAAAGGAGGGGTCCTGCAATGGACCCCTGTACGCACCCTTTGTGAGTGTCCTTTATGTATTCCTCTCCGGCATACCTGACCCGTACCTTACGATCTTCAAGGTAACTGGTCATTATCCGCCGGAGGTTAACCGGACACTCTTCTTCGGCCAGTCTGGTTTTTATAACCGGCCACCAAGCATTGTCGAAGGCTCCCTCTATGTCCAATGATACAACTACCACTAGCTTCTTCTCATGAAGCTTTCCGCGTATGTGTTGTATCAGGTCATAGAGGGAGTCCTCGGTGCTTTTTTGTGGCATAAAACCATACTGGCGGGTGCACATTTTTGGTGTGAGGTGCCATTTTAGCCGCCCCACAACCATTTTCTCTAGCACCTTCCCCATGACCGGCAGAAGGCCTATGGGCCTGTAGGATTTTGGGCTGCCGTAATCCTCCTTCCCCGGTTTCCGCAGGGCTATAACTGTTGCCTCCTTCCAGATCTTGGGGAAGTGGTTCAGTTTTAGGCATCTATTAAAGATCCTTAGGAGCAGCTGAGGGTCGGCGGACTGGACTTGTTGGCATATGTCTGCTGTAAACCCATCCACTCCGGGGGCTTTCTTGGGGTTGAGGCCTCCCATCGCCAGTTCCATTTCGGTCAGAGTAAACGGTGGGTCATGTTTTTCATCATGGACCCAGCCGTTTACTTGATCTGCCTGAGCTCTGATTTGGCGATGGTCTGAGTTTTCCCCCTCCTCGGAGTCCTCCGGGTAGAAGGTTTCAGCCAGCAGCCTCACCGACTCCTTTTCGCTCAGGGTTAGGTTAGGTTAGGTTAGGTTAGGTTAGGTTAGGTTAGGTTAGGTTAGGTTAGGTTAGGTTAGGTTAGGTTAGGTTAGGTTAGGTTAGGTTAGGTTAGGTTAGGTTAGGTTAGGTTAGGTTAGGTTAGGTTAGGTTAGGTTAGGTTAGGTTAGGTTAGGTTAGGTTAGGTTAGGTTAGGTTAGGTTAGGTTAGGTTAGGTTAGGTTAGGTTAGGTTAGGTTAGGTTAGGTTAGGTTAGGTTAGGTTAGGTTAGGTTAGGTTTTTTTTTTTTTTTTTTTTTTTTTTTTTATTCTCTTCGGGGGGAAATCCTCTTGGATGCCTTCCGCTATAAGATGTTCTGTATTCCGGCGGAAGGCGATGCCGGATTTGTACCGGCTAAAACCCCCCGATTGCAAGAAACCTCTGATATGGATGTCAGAGTCTGTATATTTCTTGTTAGTTCTTGCTATTGCCTTTGTAATTATAATTCGTGAAAGTCAACTGTAATATCGTTGACTTTCTGTCCTGCCTATTTGCTTCCGACATTAGGTTCGGAAGTCTAGGCCTATTCTTTTTGTTTACTTGTACGACTCTGATGTATAGGGTCAGAGTCTTAGTCGTACTTTTTTAAAACTTATCTTCTAAATTCTTATTTTTCTATTGTACATCAGTCGTACTTTTTAAAACTTATCTTCTAAATTCTTATTTTTCTATTATATATCTCAGCCTTCGACTTCTGATGTACAGGTCAGAAGTCTTGGCGTTGTCTTATACTAATTTTTTGGACTCCGATGTATAGGTCAGAGCCCTGGTCATACTTTTAAAATATCCTATCTATTCAGTCTTGTACTCCTTCCGTTCTGTCTTGCTATTTTATTTGTTTCTGTTTATTGCCCCTTTGGCGACATGTCGACAGAACTCCAGGAGTATGTGTCGAGTGTCGTCTCCGTCCATGAGTACAGCGAGATTTTCCTTCTCTATGTTTCGGTTCATTAACATCTCCGTTTCAAACCTTCTCTTTCCATATACAGGGCAATCAACAATGAGGTGCAATATGCCCTCGGCCACGTCTGGGTCACAGATGCACGCCGGGCTCTCCTTGCACTTGAAGCGATTCAAGTACTCGGAGAATCCGCCGTGCCCCGTTAACACCTGAGCGATGACTGACTCCATCCGGATCTTTCTGATTATGCCATGTGCCCTTATGGCGTCCGGTAGGAAGGCTTTGGTTACAGCAGCCGTTTCACCTTCTTGGTAGCGCCGGTTCCATTCATCAAGCGAGTCCTTACGGATCTGTCGCTTCATGAATGAAACCGGGTAGCTATCGTACTCTGCCTTCACTTTCAGGTTTCTGGCAGCCAGTTTGGCCAGCTGGTCAGCGCGCTCATTCCCTTCCAGCCCCGCATGTGCTTTAATCCAAAACAAAGAAACTTCTTTGTTTTGGAGTACACCATGTCGGATGTTGGCCCTCGTTTCGATGGCTAGAGGGTGGGGACTGCAAGGGTTGACGATTGTTTCCAACGCCGAGCGTGAGTCGCTGAAAATGCCAAAGCTCGACTCTCCGCATTGGAGGATATACCGCGAGGCTCTGCATATGGCTAGCAGTTCCGCCTGGTAGACCGTGCAGTACGGCGACAGTCTAAGCTTGAGGGCTCTGGTTTCGGCTTCATTCTTCCATACGGATAATGAAGCTCCCACTTTGCCCTCAATCTTAGAGCCGTCGGTGAAAATTTTTACTGCTATTGTAATTTCGTCGCATTGTTTTGGGTCTACCAGGTTAATGAACTGTAGACCCATATGTTTTGCCGGATGCGGAGTGTCTGCAAATGCCACCCTGCGCTCTACCTCCCCGTCTTTCGGCATCATCCGGGGTATCCCTCTCTTGACCTCATATAGGGCGGCTGCCTCCTGAATCCTGAGGTCGAGTGGTAATATCCCGGCTAGTAATAGTGCCGAATTTAGGGAGACAGTGCGGTAGGCTTTGCAGAGCTTTTGGGCAAAGCCTCTTTGAACTACGTTCAGCTGCCGTTTGACGCCCAGTCTGGTGGCAGCCGGTGCCCATGCGCTGGCGGCATACAAGATTATGGGCTCCACCGTTGCCGTATATATAATACGTATTATGTCTGGGTGGAGCCCCCAACTGATCCTGGCAGCTCTAGACAATTGCTTGTAAACATTCAACGCCTTTTTGCAGGTGTTCGCAATATGGGCGTTGAAGTTCAGCTTCTTGTCTACTGTGAGCCCCAGGATCTTAATCTCGTCGGACATTCCAATGTCAACCCCGCCCATGCTCAGGAGTGGCACGTCAAACTTTAGCTTTCTAGTTAGCACCATTGCATTTGTTTTATGCGGTGCGAACTTCAGCTTATTTTTGACGCCCCACCCCCGAACATACTCGAGGGCGGCATTGGCTTGCCCTTGCACTTCCCGCGCAGTGCCACCGGCGAACACCAGGACGACGTCGTCAGCATACGCCTGCACGTAGTCACCTCGCTGTTCCAGGCCCCTCAAAAGTGGGTCGATGAGGAGGTTCCAAAGGAGGGGGTCCTGCAATGGACCCCTGTACGCACCCTTTGTGAGTGTCCTTTATGTATTCCTCTCCGGCATACCTGACCCGTACCTTACGATCTTCAAGGTAACTGGTCATTATCCGCCGGAGGTTAACCGGACACTCTTCTTCGGCCAGTCTGGTTTTTATAACCGGCCACCAAGCATTGTCGAAGGCTCCCTCTATGTCCAATGATACAACTACCACTAGCTTCTTCTCATGAAGCTTTCCGCGTATGTGTTGTATCAGGTCATAGAGGGAGTCCTCGGTGCTTTTTTGTGGCATAAAACCATACTGGCGGGTGCACATTTTTGGTGTGAGGTGCCATTTTAGCCGCCCCACAACCATTTTCTCCAGGACCTTCCCCATGACCGGCAGAAGGCCTATTGGCCTGTAGGATTTTGGGCTGCTGTAATCCTCCTTCCCCGGTTTCCGCAGGGCTATAACTGTTGCCTCCTTCCAGATCTTGGGGAAGTGGTTCAGTTCTAGGCATCTATTAAAGATCCTTAGGAGCAGCTGAGGGTCGGCGGACTGGACTTGTTGGCATATGTCTGCTGTAAACCCATCCACTCCGGGGGCTTTCTTGGGGTTGAGGCCTCCCATCGCCAGTTCCATTTCGGTCAGAGTAAACGGTGGGTCATGTTTTTCATTATGTACCCAGCCGTTTACCTGATCTGCCTGAGCTCTGGTTTGGCGATGGTCTGAGTTTTCCCCCTCGTTTACCTGATCTGCCTGAGCTCTGGTTTGGCGATGGTCTGAGTTTTCCCCCTCCTCGGAGTCCTCCGGGTAGAAGGTTTCAGCCAGCAGCCTCACCGACTCCTTGTCGCTCAGCGTTTTCCCCATCACGGCCAGGGGCACATCCTCGCTTCTTTTATCCGTTTTTACGATCACCCTGTATATACCCTCCCAGACCCCCTCTCTGGTTTGCTTCTGGCAGAAGCCCTTCCAACTTTCTGTTTGGGCTTTCCTGACCTCCTCTTCATATGTTTCTTTCACCGTTAGGTACTCCTCGACGACCTTCGACCTGCGTATTGGCGCAGCACATCTAATGCGGCGTCTCCTGGTGGTGACTTCCTTCTTCATTTTTGCAAGCTCGGGAGTCCACCACGGCATAGCAATTTTTTCTAATTTTTTCTTTTTTGGCATTATTTGCGTACATATGTTTGTAACAATGTCATTAAGTTTATTTACCAGATTTTCAAGTTTGTCTCTATTATTAATTTTTTCTATTTCTTCTATTTTGATATTATTTTCTAATTTTAGTTGGGCCAGTTTCTCATGGAACTGGCTCCAATTTGCTTTATTGGTGTTATATATCCTCGTTGTTCTTACTATTTTTATGCCCTTTTCTCTTTGTAATTTTATCTTGAAAGTGATGCCGTTGTGGTCCGAGCTTGTCAGGCCTTCCTTGACCTTCCAGTCTTCCACCAGGTCTAATATGTCGTTAGAGCATGCTGTGATATCCACGTAGCTATGATAACGTTTGCCGCCTCTTATTGTGTCGAAAGTCGGAGTGTCCCCTTGGTTCAGTATCTGGAGGCCAAGATCTCCCAGGAAGCCGGACATTTCTTCCCCCCTGCCGTCTGTTTTGGCACTCCCCCCACCATACGCTTTTCGCGTTTGCGTCACCTCCGAGGATGAGGCGCTTGAGGCCAATTTGCTCACAGCTTTCTTTTAGGAGCTCCAGGTATGGCCCTATGGGCTGATCTGGTTCGAGATAGAAGGAAACCAGTGTGATCTCCCAGACTCTGGTTCTAATTCCCACCACAACGATGTTATTTGTGGTGAGTTCCGGGTACTGTACGATATCTACGTTTTGGTCAAAGACGGCTATTGCCGCCTTAACAGTCCCTTCTTCTCGCTCAGAGTTCTGGAAGATCCTGACGCCGCTGTAGTTCTTCAGGCGTCTGTCTCGGCCCACGTACGGCTCCTGGAGCAGCGCTACTGTGGCTCCGTGCTTTGATGCCTCTATTATAAGTTCGTCTGTTGCGAGTTTCTTCCTCTGGAGGTTCGCCTGTAGCACTATGTGGGGGAGGCTCACACCCTGTGCACCCTTAGCAGTAGGCCACCGTTGTTCTGGCCAATGCGTCCCACCGTCTTCTAATTGGGCAGTCTGTGCTGAAGGCGTTATGGTCCTTGCGGTCCATTTTCGCCCTCAGGCAGTTTCTGCAAGACGGGGCCTCTCCTTCTGCCTGCCTGGTGCACTT